>JAOWCC010001589.1:69935755-71135755 GCA_030867875.1 Actinernus sp. WN-2022 | reverse complement strand
AGTAGAAGGGACTTGCTAGCAGTCTAGCTGGAAAACAAAATGACTAACATAGGAAACATAATAATTATAGTCTGTCAATTTCGTTTATTAAGGAATCAAATTCCAATGACGTCACTTAAGGGAAAACCTAATTATAGTTCCCTTTTGCTCTGTTTTTATGTCAGCTGCACTTATTAAAGTCATTCTCTAAGATTGTAAGTATCAAATGTCTGACACCTGAAAAATAACTGTATAAATGGAGACATTCAATGTTGTAACTCAATTCAGTTTCAACTCGTTAGAGCGGTTTTCAGTTGAGTGTAGTAAAACCAAACGCAAATTACCCACAGTCAGCCAATTATAGGAGCAAGTAATCACAAGTAACTCATAAATGGCTTCCCTGTGAGCCAATGACAAACCAAAGCAAAAGCAAAACCAATTTGCGTTTGGTTTTACTTTGGATTCTGATTGGTTGGTTTACTTTCTCAGCCAATAGGAGAGCTTAGTAAACGCAAAACCAAAACACTTCCGACACTCAATTGAAATCCGCTCTAAGCACAACGTTCCTTAAATGACGTCATTTCAAGGATTTTGTAATGCTTCTTATTGCAATACTACGACCATAAATCGGCCAAAAATGGTTGAACAAGATTTAAAACACTTTACTGCGTCCAAATAAATGATTTATGGCTAGGACTTATAGGTACTTTAAGGTAAAGTTGATACTAAATGTTTGGGAACAAACCTGGAAAGACGTGGTCATGTCAGGAGTCATAGTTAGAACTCCGCCCTTCTCTGATGTGTGCGGTGGTCTCACAAACTCCCTGGTGGACGCCGTAACTCTGTCATCCTCCAGGTGGAACGTGAGGTTGATCCTCTCGTCTGCTATCAGGAATACTCGCTCAGCAACGTCCTCGTTAGCTGGTTTATTAGGATTGCGATGGAATCGCTCAACGACTTTCTAAATCGAGAAAACAAATCTTGTTTGCTTTGGCTCTAAAACTTTTGTAGCATCAACTTCAATTAAATATCATTTGTGAATGTTTCGTTAGCAAGAACGTCTTAAGGTGTCAACGTTTTAGTGTTCAACAACTGCACTAATCGAGGGACAAGATATGTGTCAATAGGCAACAGTCATGTATACTGATATATTACTTCAATAATTAAACCACGAATTGAGCTTATGATCCCAATGGATAAGGTTTTACTGTATGGCATGCAACCAATCTTCAAAACGCTGTTTTAGAAAGTTCGACAATGAACTTAGGTGGAAAATATCATTCACAAACAGGTTTTGCTAATACACTACACGACCACATCAGCAATTGTGCTGCGTTTAAACAAATCGTGTTTAAATAAAGGTTTTTGTATTGTATTGTATATCGTACAAGCGCCTAGTCAGATTTTTTTGCCATTTAGTACAACCACGTGATTTGCATTCCTGCAAATGGCCCATCCAAGGTACAACACGCAATACTCGGTTACCAATCAACTACGACCGGCTACGATCCTCATTGTCAGCATCAAAAGCGAAGGAAGTTTATGGCTTACCACGATAGGTCTCGCGTTATTATCCTGAGGTCCGAATTTCTTAACCCGTTTGCCAAACGTGACATGGCAGTAGTGCAAGAAGTCATCTCGGTCAACAAATGTCTCTGTCATCTCCTCGGACGTCTCCTCTCTCTTAACAAGACCGTCAATACGAGCACTGTAAGTAACGAAATGTTGTTAGTTAACAATTATTTTCCGAAGTGGAGGTGACTTCTGGTGGATATTATGTCCACCGCTACTCACCGACACTGAGCAGAATAATTGTTTTAGTACATACCACACAAGTGAAATAGTCAGTCTCAGACTTGTCCAAAAAAAACATTTACAAAAACCCATTCACGCGCGAGTTCAATAACTATTTTATCACCAAGCCGGGAGGTGGACAGTGCCTGATATTCCGAGTTTGAGTAGCCAATCAGAGCGCGCGAAAAGCACTTAACTTGTGTGGTGTATACTCATCATACAGTGGATCACATAGTTAGTACTTCAGAATACCATCCCTTACTCTATCTCGAAATAACACAACAGGTTCTTTCATGCCCCCCTCGTACAGATTAGAAGAGGAGGGAGACAAGGCCTAGGCCGCGGCCAGGATTCGAACCCCCGACCTCGCGCACTCTAGACTGTGCCGGCTACCAACTGAGTTAACCAGTGAGCTAGGCGGTTAATTTTGTAGCTAATTTTGCGCTTGTTACCTGGAGTAAAAGGACATTGTTCTGTCAGTCTCGGGCCCAGGGCTGTTCGCTTTGTACGTGTGATCTGTAAACAATATTATGATGATAATAAGAAGTTCAACTTGCTTTCTCGGGTACAATACTTGTATAAGAGGTTACTTTAAATACAATATATAAAGTATATATAGTATATATAGTCAAGCATATAAGCGAAGCTCCAAGAACATACTGTTTCACTTATAAAATAAAGACAGATTTAGCCCGATATTTAGTCTATATATACGACCTTCGATATGCTTACCGCTTTATTTATAGTCTAATGAAATATTATGCAACCGCTATTGAAAAAAGAATACGGAAGAAAAAGAATGGAAAGTAGCAAAACATTAAAAAGGATAAGAACAAATTCAGGCCCGATTACAGATAGAACCCACGACCTTGGAGTTTTCACGCGGGCAGCTAGACCACTTGGCCAACTCGCACATGTTTGGAATATTATACCTTAAGTAGCGCTAGTGGTTGCGCAATGGTTAGCGCTTCGCCTTACTTCTGTGGCCCAGGTTTGATCCCCGGACGTGGCGCCATATGTGAGTTGTGTTTGTTGGTATCTCGCCCATGCTCCGAGGGTTTTTCTTCGGGTCCACCGGTTTTCCTCCCTCCACAAAAACCAACACGCTAAATTCCAATTAAATATGCCGGGTCCTGACTTTGATCAGCCTCTATAGTTGTTTCAGGTCCCGTTAGAAATTTAGTGTCAGCCACAGGCAGCGAGCGAGGCACGCATGCGCGCGGTGTGAAATTATTTTACTTGTATGGTTATCTTCTTTTTTAGTTTTCCCTTTCTCCTCTCATTGATTTTCTATGTGCACAGAGCTCCGCTAATATCAGTGTACCAATATATCATCACTTTTCAAGGACTAGAAGCGGTCACTAGTGAGGTCTTGTGCTTTATTCTGTTTACCTTGTAGGCAGTCAGGTCTCCCAGGAGCAAAGTATTCCACCATAAGCCCCGCCGTCACGTTTTGGCTTCTCGTCTCCAGTTTATCATTTCTATGCATGAATCTCTCTCTTTTCTCCAGTAAGTCTTTCACTACAGATTAAACAAAAATAACAGCCATCATGAATAAGTAACATTTATTCTATCAAATATTCAAACACATACCTTATGCAATCTACAGAAGCTAGTCTGAAAACTTCTTTGCAAATCCAGGGCTTTTTTTTTATCCTTCAAGGTTGTCAGATTACCATTGCGCATTTTAATTCATGTTTATACTCGGTGTGACTATTGTAACAGGGGCCACTTAGACAACGAGAACCAATCACATTGCACTTAGACAACGAGAACCAATCATATTGCACTTAGACAACGAGAACCAATCACATTGCACTTAGACAACGAGAACCAATCACATTGTAGAATGAAGAGAAAGCATTTCAACGTACGGTTATTTCAGCCAATCAGTGTCCAGTACAAGACAATAGCATTATGCTAGGATTTGTAAGTTGGAATGCTTCATTTTCGTTTTTCATTGTTTTTTTTAGTTCTCGTTGTCTAAGTGGCCCCAGTTACAGTAGTCTTACTGTAAAGGTGATGTTACACGAGACGATTTTTAACGACGATTTTTCGCGACGATTTTTAATGCATGTTACACGAGACAACTTTTAGCGGCAACGGGTATGTTACACGGGACGATTTTTAGTGCAACATCTAGCTAGCACCTAGGCTCCTACTCAGACACCCTCGTTTAGAAACATGGCTGACGAGTGGTGTTTTGTTTGTTGACGTAGCCTCGTTTCCGTGGGCGTAGCGAACAGGTTTCTGGGACGACGTTGCGCGAAAAGTCAACGCCGGCGAGGGTGTTACACGAAGCAACTCCAACAAAATTCGGGCAACAATGTTGCAGGTTTTTGAAGGTAATTCAAAAGCTTGCAACATGTTGCCGCAACGAAGATTGCGTTAAAATCGTCCAGAGCGCCATGTTACACTATGTTGACTTTTCGCGCAACATCGTCGCTAAAAACCGTCTCGTGTAACATCACCTTAAGAGGGAATGGAAACGTTCGGTATGGAACGACAGGGGAATTCAGTGTTCCATACACCGTTCCCAACCGAGTCCATTGAGATATGTAGCTCACATATGGTTTTCAGCACTTGGACCCTTCTCATATTTTATGCCTACATGTACATTGAACCTCTAACTAAAGTGTATTGTGTTCCATTTACCGGCTGGCTTCATGTTAACCGTTAAACCCTGAAGTCACCTTATAACTCTGGAAGCATAGTTTGTAATGGCTGAGACTCTCGGATCTGAGAAACCCCCACCCACCCCGCTGTTTCACCCTAAATTGAATGGTTAATCATGAATTATACTTGTATACCCAAGGGGGGTGGGGTGGGTAGTTTCGCAGAAACCGTGATTGATCCAGTCTCGATCCAGTCTCTCTCCATTCCATTACCAAGAACTGTCTGGGTTGTCGCTGTTACTACATCGTCTCTGATTGCATGGCCTCTTTTTTTCAGACCTCGAGAGTACGAACAAGCAGCATCGTCCAAATAGTTTGGATCCAGAGTGTTAAGTTGCGGACATCGAAAATTACCACCAAGCGTTGAAAAAGCATGGCTTTCATACATAATTATTCAGTTTTTCCAGAGTGCCATTCTTTTGTGGTCGAAAAGGTGACAACAATTAATACAGGAACTGTGTGAAATGTGGATAATTACATTCATAATCGTTGTTGATGGACAATCTCGAGATCAAGCCATCCTTCAGTAGATACTCAGCAAACTTCTCTAACTTGGCCTTCTTGTACAGTTTGGACTTCTTGCCATATGGACATCTCGTCTGGAAATCTAATGGGACAACAACAACAACGCAAAAGTCAGCAATAGAGAACCAGAGAAAGTCCATGTTGACTAGACTATTTATTATTTGCACGTAAACATTTCAGTCAGAAACAGTCATGAAGAAAAGATGTGCATCGTCAAAATATAACCGCTTTTTATTTCATTTCCATAGTTTTTTGTAATGGACGTAAAATTAAAGTCTGCCGGGCGTTACTAGATATATGTACATGGAATAAGCTGGTGTGAGCTTCGAGCTGCACATTGCATGGTTTTGAGACCTGGGGGTAGGGGGGCGGGATACTCCCATATAAAGTGACGTGAATGCTCGTCGGATATTTTAAAAGGAACCCCTAAAATTAAAGGCACCAGAATCTCGTTCCCCTAAGAGGTACCAATCCCAAAACAGAAAACTAACTGACATTTGATCCAAGTGCAACTGACTGTGAAAATATCAAGACGCGAAGCCATTCATTTTATTTTCTGACAAGTACTAATACCCTAAAAGGTACCACGGTACCAAACTACGCATTTTAACCCCTAAAAGGTACAACGAGCATCCCTGTCAGTACCATATAGGGTAGACCCCTCCCCCTGGGTTTTAAGACCGCACACTTGCACCTTTGGTGATTTACAGATAGGAATGAGAAAAAAACCGGCTGTCAGAGTCAGGAGGCCTTCACCTCTCAAATCCTTGCCGCCCCGTCAGAGTACTTACCACACAAATGTGTGCATTAAACCACAGGTATCCCAAGCTCACTACGAATGGTTTAGAAATTGTTGTGAATGTATAGCATTTTTCGTAATAAAGAAATAAAAAATAATCGATCTTGAAACTTCACTCACCTGTACTTCGTGTTGTTCTTTATCTCTGAAGAAAATTTGAAGCCATTTCGCGTGAAACTGAGAGTTCGAGCGGTTTGATTTCTTTATTCCCACCAGTTCAAAAGGCGAAATGGCTTCAAATGTTCTCCAGAGATAAAGAACAACACACATAACAAGTGAGTGAAGTTTCAAGATCGATTATATTTTATTTCTTTATTACGAAAAATCCTATACATTCACAACAATTTCTAAACCACTCATAGTGAACTTGGGATACCTGCTGTTAAACCCGCTCACAAACCTTTCAATGACAGCTCGATAGGGAGAACCCAAGATGGTGGCAAGTCGAAGTCAGATGTCTCATCCTCGTTGTCTTCGTCGTCGAAGTCCAGGGGCTCGTCGTCCATAGTCGGGATGGTAAGTATGGGTTTCTCAGTACCTGGAAACATGTACTCCCACTTGGCTGCATCCCCGAGATCATATACCATGTCCTGTACACACGGTTAAATGTTAGGGAGGGGGGAATAAGTCATCTTATAGGAAAATCACATGCTTGACTCGGTAATTACACGTAAAGTTGCACGAGAGAAAAATTATATCGGTTTTTCGAGTGCAATTTAACGTGGAATTACCGAGTCAGGCAATGTGATTTTCCTTGAATCGCATAGTCCGATTAATTGCTTTTAGTTGAAATTTTGCTAAGTTATAAATAGCGCGCGTAGCTCACAGTGGTGATTCCATCAGCATTCTTCTCACCCAATCAGCGTCTCAACAGGAACAATGGGACAATTATCGTAAGTTGAAACACTTTACCAACAGGAAGATAAAAGCGGCTGAGGCTTTGTATTATAAAAACCTAATTGAATCAGCTGTGGGCCCCAAAGAGATGTGGCAGTCGTTGAACTCAGTGCTCGGAGCAAAGAAAGATGGAGGATCTGTGTTTCAAGTGCAGGATGGCAAGCGTCTTTTCTTAGAACCTAAGGTCGTAGCCTCAAAGTTTAACAAGTTCTTTGCAACCATTGGAAGTAAAGTTGCAAGCAAGTTGCGCGCAGTAGCAAGGAACGCCTGGAAAAATCACGAGCCCAATTTACAAACGGATATTGAAAACCCCTGGGATTTACAGCAAGTTGGTTTTAAGGCTGTTCGTGAAATATTACATTCACTGAAAGTTAACAAGGCAGCAGGACTTGATAAAATACCGGCAAGATTGGTAAGAGATGCTGAGGTAGAGCTTGCTCCCTCAATAACTTATCTCATCAATAAATCAATCACGGATGGAACTGTCCCTGCCTTGTGGAAAGTTGCGCGTGTAACTCCTTTGTATAAGGCTGAGGAAAAGCTGTTTGTGGAAAACTATCGGCCCATTTCTGTGTTGCCAGTGTTGAGTAAAGTCATGGAGAGAGTGGTACACACACAAATGAATGCATATTTGGATCGGTTGGATTTTTTGTATGGGCACCAGTACAGGTTTAGGCGAGGACGCAGTACCGCCCAAGCTATAGGGCAACTAAATAACTGGGTACTTGAGGCCATGGATGGGGGCAAACTTACTGGTTTGTTATTTGTTGATATATCAAAAGCATTTGACTCTATAAACCATAGAGTGCTCTTAGGAAAGCTCGAACACATAGAACTGCAGGGAAAAACTCTGAGATGGTTTAAGTCTTATCTCACTGGCAGACGACAAAGTGTGTGGATAAATGGGGAGATGTCGGAGACCCACCCAATTGCCCTCGGTGTACCTCAGAGGAGTATTCTAGGTCCATTTCTATTTAATGTTTACATTAATAGTCTACCAACAGTTGTGGAGAAGAGTCGAATGGTTTTGTACGCAGATGATGCCGTTTTGGTTTTTGCTGCGTCAACACCCTTTGAACTTCAAGAGGCTTTTGGACGCGATTACAGCCTAATCTCGGACTGGTATACGGACAATAGATTGACCCTGAATGATAAGAAGACCAAGATAATGCTGGCAGGTAGCAAAACAATGTTGTCAACTTTTGAGGATTTTGAGTTTTCTTCGGATGGTGGGCAAATAAATCGCGTTCATAATTTTAAATACCTTGGAGTAACATTGGATGAAAAGTGGAACTGGAAGAAACACATTAGTAACTTATTACGGAAACTAGGCCATCGGTTATCGGTATTTAACCGTATTTGACACATGCTCGATAAGGGAACTCGCATGGCGTATTTTAATGGCCTTGTGCTCCCCCACTTAGATTATGCGGACGCTGTCTGGAGAGACCAGCCTGGTGTGAAATCAGAAATGGAACAGCTACAGGCATTCCAAAATCGGTTTGCTAAAAAGATTGAAGGAGGCAAGCTGTCGTCAGCTGAGACCCTGGCATTGCTTAAATGGATCCCATTGGTCGGAAGGCGTTTTGGACATCGATGTGTTGCCGTTCAGAATGCAATTAAAGGGGATATTCTAGAACACTTTAATATTTTCAAAACTACTTTAAGTCAGTCGCATGGTCATAATACTAGGAACGGATATCTGCCGAGACTCCCCAAGCCGAGGACAGAATGGGGAAGGCGTGCTACATACTTTAGGGCAACAAACGATTGGGCTTCCCTGCCAAATGAATTAAAAAAGCCCATGCCTAAGTTGATTTTTAAAAGAAATATAAATAAGTTTTTAATTAATCAGTATTTATGCTAGTTTTATCTTTTTATGATCGTTCTTTCTTATTAATATTTTAATCTATTATTCTATGTCCATTTTATCTTTTTAATTTCAATTTTATGTTATAGAGGACCCTCCTGAAAACCACTTTTGCATAAGTGACGGAGGCCTCCTCTCAAAAGATTTATTATTATTATTACTATTATTATTTCCCAATGCACTGGTGCGATTCAGCTGTGACTATGCGATTCTCCATTAAAGAGAAGTCAGCCAGCGGCTCCTCTGGGTGTATTTTTCGGGCAGATTTCATCATGGGCTACCTGTGGTGCGCGCACCAAGTGAAAGGGATTAGAGCTGTGCAGCTTTTTGTAGGATTTCTTTACTCGTTTTGGGATACGCAGTGAATGTGTTTGTGATACAAAGAACAAATTTATATAAGTACACTACTACATTTCTCAACCAAATTGTCCAGCCTTCCCACCGTGTGGTAATTCATCAGTATAGCCTCAATACAACGCGCGCTCTGATTGGCTAAAAGGAGTCAATCAGAAGCCTCACGAAGTTTGATCGCGAGGCAATAATAGTCAGAAGTAGTATAGGAGGCACCGAATTAGCCCCCTTTTTTGGTGCGTTATGTTAATTTTTGGTGCGTTCTCATTAATTCAATGACGTCACGGTTCTATTGTCTTGGACTCATGAATAAAGTGCGGCGCGCTCATGAATAAAGTGGTGCGTTCATGAATAAAGTGGTGAGCTCATGAATAAAATGCGGCGCGCTCATGAATATCTATTGTTCCTTTGGATGAGGTCATCGATCTATTCAGGCATGTTTGGGCAAAGCCTATTGTTTGGAGCAGCTATAAAGCTAGAACCAATCGGCCCTGAATCCATTCAAGAAATTGAACTTTGAACAAGATGGTAGGATCTCGAGGCAATCATGGAGGAAGATAAGTTGTACGCTGTAGCCTATACACCTGATGTGGATAGACTGAGTATGGAAAGAGAGCATCAAACAAGTCTGGTATAAGCATTCCCGGACATCTGTATGATTTTTTAACAAGGGAAAATATTTTCACTGAAAACTACCAAGCATTTGCTGAATTGTACAAAGCACACAAGATTAAAGGGAAGTTAAGGGAGTACTATTGGCTCTAAAAGTACTAAAAGAGTACTAAAAGTTCACTGGGTTTTTTACGAGATGTTAAAATTAATGTCGGCAGTTCTGTACGATCCAAATACTGAGGATCGGGAAAAGATCCATCACCTTTGTGCATTACTTCCTAAAGGAAAGATAGATGCAAAACTTTGTGCAAGGCAAAGATGTTTGATGAACTAGATATTTTCCCTGTCTATGGCAAAGAACTTAGGGGATTGCGGGATGCATCACTTACGATTGAAAAGCAAGTAAGCCATATGATTTTGTAAATACCTGTAAGTACCTTGTGAGATGAAATAAATTATTGGTGAAAGAACGTCTAAACTGTCTTTATTATTTTCCTTTACAGTTAATAACTCATAAGATAATTGTATACAAAATCCACTGTGACTCATAAGATATTTTTTGCCATTGTCCTTAGGGATTAACGATAACTGAAGAGCCTATTGTTTGGAGGAAAACTCTTGTGATGCAAATTCTTCTCTTAAAACTGAACTATAATTACCATACGAATATAAACAAACCACCCGATAATTAAACAAAGTTTATTCAATCTCAAAAACACCAATTTTAAAAACAGTTCGTTTTCCTTATCCTCGCGGAGTTGATAACTTTCTTATTTCTCAGTTCTTGGGTTGATATAATGTACCGTGTTACAAGATTACACTGATTTATGTTTCATTGATTTTTTTCTTGTTGACAAATGCTGCTTACTGATTGCTTATATTAAAACGATGACAAGAGGAAGAAATTTTTTAAAGACATTTATTAATAGAAATCGACTTAATAAAACTTATTTCTAAAAGGTACAAATGTATTATTCATCGCGGAATCACTCTGTTCCGGAATAGGTTGTTTTTGGAATTGTCTATTCAACAAGAATTTTCGGTGGTGAATTGCAGCCTCGGTCGCTTCTTGCCATCCATAATCTTCCGTGTTCATCAAGTTTTGTTTTGTTTCCAAGATTTTTTGGAAATCAGGATCTTTTCTTAAGCTGTGAATCCATTTCATATCTTCGAACAACACTTCTCTTAGGTCTTTTCTATAGGTAGGAACCAAAGCGTTACTGGCTTTGATTTCAGCAACTTCATGACTTTCCCCATCGTGTTCATTCTTTTGAACCAACGCTTCCCAATCTTCCTGGTGCCGTTCTTTAGCTTCGTTACGAATTCTTTCCCAAACATCCTCTTCTCCGTCATAACTATCATCAGTGGAGTCCGTGCTCCCCTGAGAATCAGAGCTTTGATAAGAATCTTCAGTCATTTCATCATCTGAGTTGGAACGATTAGCAGCCACCGTTTATATCTTTACTCTTCAAGGAGCGGGAGTATAATGTCAGATCCTTAAAAGATCGATGACCTCATCCAAAGGAACAATAGATATTCATGAGCGCGCCGCATTTTATTCATGAGCTCACCACTTTATTCATGAACGCACCACTTTATTCATGAGCGCGCCGCACTTTATTCATGGGTCCAAGACAATAGAACCGTGACGTCATTGAATTAATGAGAACGCACCAAAAAAGGGGGCTAATTCGGTGCCTCCTATACTACTGTCAGCCAACATAGGGCCATACACATGACACAATGTATACCAATGGTTGATATTATCTACGAACCTGTACTCCATTAGAACAGTCCTGCATATTGACCCAGTAATTCTTATCGTTCCACACGCTCTCTATACCAAGGTAGGCGGCGTAGGTTAGCTGATGAGCTGTCCCAGTCAATGCCTCGATGAAGAAGCTCTCTGGCACCTCCCGTTTGCCTGATAGAACTAGAACCCAGCAGTGAACTCGTAAACCGTGGAGCTTGTCCGGTTTTGGTTTCTCTAGCTCCTGTTAGCAATACAGAAGTAAATATCAGTCTAAGAATATCTAAGAAGAAACACAAGAAACAATGTCAATCTCAAGCCAAAGCCACTCTTTATTCTCGTATCCCTCTGCCTACTTCGTGAGGTTCGAATACCTTGGATTCCATTTTTGTCTCACCTCTTGAAAATGTTTTAGTATGCTATGATCACTGAAGAAATTATCTGGCCGCTGCACATAAGAGCAACAATACTTTACTAGTACATAATGCATTAAATGCAGTGTCGTTCTGTTGAAGTCTAAAATTGATCAGGATTTGCCCAATGGTGATCCGCTCGCGCGGACCTTTCGTGCGGAAATTCCGCTATTATCCAATCACATCAATCGTCACAGCAAGGCTACAGTGCACCCATATGTTCTTTTCCGTTCTTCTCCCACACTGAAAACTGCCGTATCAAGTCACTTTGAATGAACATGTACTGCTGCATATTCTTGATAACCATGTCAACAACTTACTGCTATCTTCGCATTTTCTTCTTCCTTTCTCTTCTTCTCCTTAACGTCTTCCTCTGCTACTTTCTTAGCTTCCACTTTGGCTTCAAATTTGCTCCTCAAGTCTTTTGGCGGCTTCACAGAATATTTTTTCATTTCCTTTTTCTCCTCTGCTTTTGCTACCTAATTGAAAGAAACATGAGCATTTTTACGATAGCGTAAATTATCCTTGGTCCAATGGAGTCGCAAGTCAATACAAGCGTAGTCTCGCGAATGGTGGCCAAACGACCACACGCAAGTTGATGCAAGTTATTTATTTCCGACCGGTAATTACTTTTGTAGATTGTTCCGCCTAATCTTGAGAATTAAAAAAGGCGAATCTTGACCTCCAGAACGTTTTTATAACAATAATGTTATTACCGTTTTCGTTGAGGTGCGACCCTGGAAGTTTCAAATCTCGTTTGGAAAATTGCATTTTGCCGACCATCGATCAAACGCGGTCTGCTCTCCTAGACTTTTCCCACGCGGCGGCCATCTTGGAATAAACCTATTGTTAATGCTTACCCAGCCTCGGTTAAACACATTTGAGACCGAGGCTGGGCAAGCATTAACAATAGGTGTATACCAAGATGGCCGCCGCGTGGGAAATGTCTACAAAGCTTTCAAAGACGTTATAGGCGGTACTCTTTTGATTGACGGTCGGCTTAATGCAATTTTCCACTAAAAAACGAGACTTTCACAGTCGCACCTCAATGAAAACGGTAATAAAGCAGACTTTGGAATAACTAGCCTGCTAGTAGGCTCGGTTTCCAGCCGTGGGGGTTTCAGAGAGCCCGCGATCATCTCCCCACTCACGGCTGGGCGCGCGAGCTGAGGCATTGTCGGTTTTTAGCCAATCAAAAACTTGCCACTAAAATCCTGTCGCTGAATGTATTTGCATAATTTATATTGTAAACTTTTCAAAGCCGGACCAGAAGCTTTGGATTGCTGTTTATGCGTTTAAATTTGCTTATAAGAGAGGAAATCACGTTTGACTCAGGCCACGTTTACGCGTTTAACTCTGCGATCACAATTCACTTGAAAATCGCTGCATCAAACGAGTTTTACAATTCTTTAAGTCTGTGCATTTTTAAAGTCTCCAAAACATACTCTACGCGAGTACTGAGCGGGAATACTCGACTCGACTCTAGCTCAGAATAGTTGCGAGATAATATCTGAACTTTATCCCCGTATTTCGGCTTTTAATTTCTGTCAGCGAGGGGTCTTGAGCGGCACTAACATTAGAGAGTAACAAATAATGCAGCCTAGTTTCTCAATAATTTTAAATGCCGTTTGTTCTTGAAAATTCATTTCACACTTGGAGTTTTAGTTTAGAGTTCCAGTGTGTTTTGAAAGTTTAGAGCCTACGCTACAGTCGTGAAAGGGTAAACGGATTTTCTTGTCAAAACACGCAAATTGAATCATATTGAATTTTAATCAGCTGACGTCACGGACACGGTGTGTTGACCGCGCCGTTAGGGAGGAGGTCAAAACGTTAGGGAGGAGGTCAAAACAATGGAGCCGTTTATAGTGGGGGGAGGCTTTGGAGAAACGACACCCCAACGGCTGAAACCGAGCCTACCCTTCTAGCGGATTTGTTTTCGGATTGGACTTCCCCTCCCCCTCCGCCCTCCTTCCCTTTTCTCCTCGACCCATTTTGACCGCGCGCCACAGGTAGCCCAATCCTAAGACAAATTAGCAAAAAACCACCCATAAGAGCCGCTAGCAGGCTAGCGAATAACTTGCGTTGGTGGCGACTAACTTGCGACGACTTGCGCTTAAATTTGAGTTGCGCAAGTAAGGTGGCCAAACGGAACGCAAGTTAACTGACTTGCATTGACTTAGGATTGACTTGCGACTCCACTTGGCCAGGGCTTTACTGCGTGACATTCAATTGGGAGCAATTGCTGCTTGCAACCAATCCCCAGAGATTCAAATAACAAACCGTGGCGGCCATGTTGGTGGAACTAACAAGAGAAGCTAACGAGGAATCTTTTGTTAACGTCCACCAACATGGCGGCGATGACGTAACATGCAAGCCAGCAATTAGGAAGGAATTACCTCATCTTTTTTCTTGAGAAGAGGGCAAATCTCTCTGGTTTCATCCATCAGTGTGGTCTCTCTGGTTGCATAACCACACACGCAGTACGCATCATAACCAGAACCAATCAGCAAAGAGCACAGCAGGGTACTAAACTCGAAACAGTTTCCTTTTTGTTTCTTGAGAACTGAGGTTGAGGAGCACAGGCTGCTGAGCTGTAAGGTGGAACAGGTAATCAGATATTCAACTGAACAAATTGAAGTTAGTTTTTTATGTGTCTGTCCTAATATTGACAATGATTTTCGTCATAACATGGTCAAAATAGCTGTGGATCCACGAGGCATCTTCGCCGACACATAAAAAACTAACTTCAATTTGTTTTTTAATACAGCTTCAAACGAAAGCCGCACGCGCACTCCTTGACAAATGACGTCAGCTTTTGTTGTCTGTCCAAATATTGCATACGAAAATAAGCCAATCAGATTGCGAGAAATGTGGCGGTTGTTGTAATTAATAGACGAGGCATCTGCTATTATTTATTGATCACCAGTGAGAATACATGATCTTTTAAATAAGAACAATAAATGATATTTCACAAAGTCCTTGATCCATTTACTAAGAGGTACATGTATTAGAGTTATTCTTTATTTTACGTTAGTATACTTACTTTTATTTTATAGTACTTATATAAATGTACATTCTTAGATTTTAGAAGTCATTCCGATCAAATGAAGCAGGTAGATTGAAATCTTATAAGGCATTTTGGACATAAACAGTGCTTCGACAACTTCCTTCTACTAAATCCTGACAAGACGACACTGATAGTCTTCGGTAGCCGGCAAGTAATCCACAAACTACCAGAGTTCAAGCTGTCCTTGTTAGGAAAAGAACTGATGTCTGCAGAATCCGCCAAGGCGGATCCAAACCTGTCTTTTGTATGCCAAGCTTATCTAAAATAAATAGCGCGAAGCACGCTTTTAATAGGAAATTATTAATAACTAACGTAAACTTTTTTATTGTTCGTCAGTGTGATCAAACACTTCAAACAGTAATTTGCGCAAGCTTCAAGGCGTTCAAAATTTTGCGCCTCGCATTGTAAGTGACACAAGTAAATTCGACCACATAACAACAACAAGTCTTTATTCATACTCTGTCTTGAAGTCACATGAAGTGTAATAAATATAATTGCCATAGTTCGAGTATTGGGATACCAGAAGTAGCTGTACCTGTTTTAAAGGATTTGCGCTGGCTCCCGGTCAAGTAACAATTATATTATCGCGACGCTATTTTAGCTTTTAAATGTATGACGGGTTGTGCACCTGCATATCTGACTTCACAATTTGCAGCTGAACATTCCATTATTTAAGGTGCCTCCGGTCAGAGAACACTTCTATTGTAGAATTGTATCCCTGTGGAACAATATCAAAAACTCTATAAAACTATGTGAGTCAATCACAGGTTTCAAGCACAAGTTTCAAGCACAAGTTAAGAGGTCAGCTTTTTGATTTTTTTTAGGACAATCGTAACATTTTATAATCATACATTTAAATTACGTCTATTATTATTGTTAGTAAAATTCATGTAATTGTCACTGAAAAGCCCTATGGGGGTGAACAATAAAGTATTGTATTGTATTTAAACTTAAAGGGTTAGGTTAGGGTTTAGGCAGAAAAACATTGTTTGCTCTCAAGCAAAGCAAAAAGCAAAAAGCAAAGCAACCTTATGTAACGTCGGTAACTCATGACAGTCTGGTGAGACTGATCATGATAAACTTGAGGCCGACGTGGGACCTACGATTTTACGTCCTTATCCGAGAAGGTCTAACCAGTTCAAGAACAAGATTGTTTCAAAAAGGCAGCACCTTCTACTCAGTTATTTTACTGAGACCCTAGGTGTTGGCCTGGCCGGGGTTTGAACCTGTGACCTCCCGCACATTACAGACCGGCGCGTAACCACTGAGCTAAACGTACATCAGTGTTGCTCCTGATTTTGCACAAGAAAATAACTATTGTTTTCTGACACCAAGGGCATGCAACAGTGTGACATCATAAGATCGGAGATCTACCTGTATATATGTATATGTATGTATATATCGTTCTAATTAGAACGATATACATTTAATGTAATAGTTACTGACAGACAGTAATTAATTGGTCCATAAATGACAACTAAGTGTAAAGGAGACACATGACTGTACTTGTAACAATAGATTTATAGGCATGATCCATATTAGGATCATTTGTGAGCAAACATCGTTTTTCAGCCATGCAGGGTTCCCTTCAAAACATTCTTGAATTATCTAATATTTGCATTCTAAACCTGGATTATAAATGTTTTATGCATAGTTTAATAAAAGAGCAGCGGTGTTTTATCAGATGTACAAACACGAGGGCACAACCCGAGTTTTTGTAGATCTGATAAAACACTGCTGTGAGTTTTTTTTAAACGGCTTCAAAAACGTTGATGTACAGAGTTATGTAATTCAGTATTAATTTGGCGATACAACCTATTTCGGTGGAGAAAATCCAAGTTAAAGTTTATGTAAATTAGGATGAAATCTCTATCACGTACATTTATAGATTCCTTCTAGCTCAGTGATTGTTTTTGCTTCATGAATTATTAATGAGTTTTTGAGATTAGAGTCTCACCAAGTCGATAGGTGGATCCAGTGGTTCAAATGTCAAGTAGTCCGAGACAAACTGTGCACAGCCATCGTAGTCATACAGTTCTTTATATGGTAGTAAAGTTGGTTGAAGGTATGTGCAGATGAATTTCTGTTGGTAAAAAAGTATTTATTTCCCTTTAGAATAAATTGACAAGTATACATAAATATTGTAATATGACATATAATACTTTAAAAGATAAGCCCTTTTGGCACCATTCTGGTTATAAACCTTGAAAGTTTATAACTATATCTGAACTTGGTGTTGACAACACAAAATTCTGTACCAAATTTACTGAAAATCCTTCACGAATGAGAGGTGGGCATACCAGTAATCTTATTCCTGATGTCATCTTCAACAAATGAAAGTTCTTATTTTTTCTGGTAAGTATTCTACCTTCATTGCACTCTGTACAAAATCAACTTACTGTGCAGGAACATTAAGTTTGTGTGTTGTCAATGCCAAGTTCACATGCTGTCAACATAACAACAAGTTTTTTTATTTTTTTTTACTCATAATTTACAAAGAGCATGCAATATAAAATATAGACTAATAATAATAATAACCAGATTAGTACAAGGAGGCTCAGAATAACTGAAAAGCTAAACTCAGCTGAGCCACCAAAAATAGATTTACATGCATTGTAAGGTCAGAGCACCGGAACTACAGAAATTACTACAGATTAAAAGAGAGGACTAATTACTACTATACAAGACTACCACAGGACTGACTTACAAAAACTAATATATACACTACTATAGAACTAACATAGAATACTACTGGACAAGACTAATAAACTACTACAATGTGATTGTGCAATTAAGTTAATATTTGCAAACTAAGTTCTTTTTTTAAACAGTTCTTAAATTTATGTTTAGTTAGAATTTTTATATTATTGTCAACTGATCAATTCCATATTTTAGGACCCTGAAAACGTATGTTAAATAATCCATAATTTGTTCGAATAATTGGAAGATAATAATAAGAGCTTGAAGCTAGTCGTGTATTGTAAGCGTGAACATTTGATAGTGGTATAAAAAAATATTTGAAGACAGGTGGGAGAGTAATAATTTGTGTGGAACTGGAACATAAATAATGCAGTATGAAAGAAAGTTAAATCATGCAATTTCAGAATTTGAAGACAGGTGGGAGAGTAATAATTTGTGTGGAACTGGAACATAAATAATGCAGTATGAAAGAAAGTTAAATCATGCAATTTCAGAATTTGAAGTTTACTAAACAAAGGGGTAGAATGTGCATCGTATTTAGAAAATGTAATGATACGAAGAGCCTTTTTTGGAGGATGAATAAAGGACGAATAGTAGTATGGTATATAGGTATTTCCCCAGATAAGGATACCATAGGTGAGGTAAGGATATATAAGTGAATATTACAAGTTAGTAAGAATAGGTAATTTTAAATAATATCGTAATTTAGAGAGTACAGCAATACTTCTGTTAATTTTTTTTTAAATTTGATGGATTTCCAGTTTAGATTGCAGTCAATAAGTATTCCAAGATATTTCACTGTGTTCTCATGCTTTATTGGTTTGCCATTTAGTACCAATTTAATAGGATAGTAAAAAAATTTTTTGGTAAGGATGGAAAATTACAAAATTTGTTTTAGTAATATTTAAAGAAAGCTTATAAATTTGAACATATCCAATTGTTTACCAGTCCTAGTTGTTCATTAATGATCATTTCCAGATTTTGCAAACTGTTATTGGTATAAAATAGATTGGTATCATCAGCAAAAATATGAAAGTCTAGAATTTTAGAGCTGTTAGAGATATCATTGATATATAGCAAAAATAGAGTTGGTCCAAGCACTGATCCTTGTGGTACACTACAAGGAATAATTCTCTCTTCAGATGATGTATTACCAATAGATGTAAATTGCTTTCTATTACATAAATATGATTGAAACCAATTTAAAGCAATCCCTCTAATCCCATAATGTTCCAGCTTATGAATTAAGATGTCATGGTTAACTGTGTCGAAGGCTTTGCTAAAGTCAAGAAAAAGCCCACAAGAAGTTACTAGTTCCCTTTTCAATAGCTTGTTGAATTTTATCAATTATAGAAAGGATTGCATGTGTTGTTGAATGTTTTGAACGAAAACCAAATTGTTTAGAGTATAATATATATAAACATGTTGTTTTTCAAGATAATTGATTAAACGTTTAGACATTAATTTTTCAAGCAGTTGATTAAATATGGATAAAAGGGAAATAGGTCGATAGTTATTTAATAAAAAAGAAGAACCCTTTTTAAATACAGGAATTACTCTAGCAATTTTAAAATTATTTGGGACAATTCCATTAGAAAAGGAATAGTTGAATAAGATTTCTAGAGGTTTTGAAAAACGAAGTGCCATTTTAAAATGGAAAATGCCAAGCTAAACTGGAAAATTTGAATTGACCACTACAGTCTGGATACTGTGTCCGAGCTAAACCAATGAAAAACAATTTGCTTTTACCACATTCTAAGACTAGATATCATAATCACCTAGAACCAATCATTAGAACGGCTATTTTTAGTAGTGGATCCTGGATCTGACCTTGCCCAATAAGATATCAGCTAAGCCAGAGAGACGTGACCCGTGTTCTTCAATCTCAGATTGAGTATCTGGGAAGACAAAAAAGCTATTGGCCTGAGAATAATTTAGATATGAAGTAAAAGAGGTCTCAGTATATGGTATACTACTAGAAAGTCTATTTCCTATATTATATTGGTGAAATAATCATTGAATGCATTTGCAATCGCAGAGGGATCAGTTAATACCTGGTCATCTTTTATAATTTTAGTAGGGTAATTTACTTTTTTAGATTTTAAAGAAATTATCTGCTTAATTAACCCTTCCAGGTATTTTTTATATCATATCATTTTATATAACATCAAGCTCATGTGCTGTGAAACCGTTGTTTGACAGCTGAGAACAGACTAATCAGTGTCTGGAATACCCCAAAAGTGGCACAGCGTATATGTAACCATAGATTTTGTTGGAATTTTACACTACATTACATGTATGTCAATAATAGTGTTCTAGCAACATGAATAAATAATTTAATAGGACAGTAACTGGACAGTAAACTAATATAATGAAGTGCTTTTAGCAAAAACCTTGAATGGAATGAAACAGAAAGTAATCAGACCTGAGTGTCCTGCCATGTTGAAAATTTATTGAATGGATATTTTTTTCGAAATGATTGGTCATAGTCCACTGCCCGACAACAATCTGAATCCTTAAGTGTAATAATTGGATATAACAAACACAATTTTTGGTATTGTGCATGTTTATTATATTGGGGTAATTAATGCACTGTAGTAATTAATGAAAATAATAATTAGTAGTATTAGAACAATATGATAATAACCTCGATTTTACATTCATTGAGAGGGTTCAGTAGAAGAGGTTTTCTGTCTCTGTAAAGATGCACAAACTGTCGTCTGAAGTTCTCTGCAAATGACAAAACCAGCTTCTCTTTTACATTGTTGGTTTTGTAAGCAACAGGGAGAGTGTCAGCCCCTACTTTCTTTGTCCTGAAAATATATGATATAATAATATAATTATGCATAATTACAAATATGATACAATATTTATTCCCTGAAGTCAAGCCCTGTACATTGTTGTAACTTATTAATAGTAGTGGATATTGGTGGTGTTGCATTGCAATTAAGTTGCAGGAAAAATTGTCTCATGTAATGTAACTCCATCCTCCCCCGGCCAACGTCCCCTGGGAAGCCAAAGAAAAAAGGCAAATTCCCCACCCCCGGGTACATCTATATACCTTCCCCAAGTACGAGTATTTTGAAATGAATCAGAGTGAAATAAAAATGAGTCGGACTTGACTTCATAAAATAATTCAAACAAGCATATCAAAACTAGCATTAATGGGAAAATATTGGCCTTTAAATATACCCACAAGCTTTTGTAGCTGGCCTTGCTGGACAATTAGCCAGTCAGCCATATGAAGGTCTCTCTTTTGCCAATAAACATGCTTCCATTTATAATGTTTGCTGCAAGTACGTAGTTGACAATGAGGGAAATCCGATCAGATCAGTTTCTTTCCAAGAATTCTTTTTGGTAGTGTTATGTCCTACCATACTGTCATGGAGTAGAACATAGAGAGCTTTTTTAAAAAACACCAGATGTTTTTCACAGTATGGCATCACTAGACTGAGAGGAGATTGGATTGAAAATGGTCATAAAATCTTACTATAAACCATGAACACATTTCTTGTCGATCAACACAGATGGGAAGACCCTAATGTTGAGTTTGATATTTGTGGCTTGGCGTTACGTGGCCAACTCACGCGACAACATCAATATGCTCCAAAAAAGGTAAATTCTGGTAGCAGTCCATGACTTTATACATGTAGTTGCAAATGCCCCACTCCCGGGATCTCAAATTATGCAAATGCCCCGCAATGTCGTGGGGGGAGGGGGGAAATGGGCATTGCTGGAATTGACTTATCTATTAATTCTGAACCACCTCAAAAACAATGTTCTCAAATGAACGAAAAGGAAACAAAATTAAGTGGCTGTCGACATATTAGAAATGCCCCCCTTAACATCCAACAGACGTTTAGGAGGAGGGGGTTAGGGCATGGATGTTAGTGTGGGGCATTTAGAACAAACCACATTTTCATCCATATAGAAGTACACTTTTTAATCAAACATTTCCAGTCAGCTATATCTACGTTACTCGGCCATCCGGCCATGCTCCTTTCAAACTAAGTATTTTATTCAAGATTCCAAAATGAGCTTGTACAGGAATTTGAGGTACAGTAAGAAGTTGTTTATAAGCAAATTAACTTCTGTGTATAAATTTTCGTAATTGCATAGTGTCTTCATGAGCACAAAACAATGGGCAGACGTTTAAGGGGGGAGGGGGTCTGACCTTTATAACGTCTGTTGGATGTTAATTATAAGCGGGGCACTTGAATATATATGTCGACGCTCCCTAAGCAAAAAAATCCTTAGTATTTCATGATCTGGATTCGGTCTCACTGAATTTGTATACATGTTTAAACTTTCAGATGTACACATTTTGAAACTTACATGCTAGCAATGCACTTTGGTCTTGATAAATTATATACGCATGGATCAACACTCGAAACCAAACAAAATGGCGGTGGTAGATCGAACTGATCATGAAATTATGACATGACTGATGAACGAAATGCGTTATTTTATTCATTGTATGCAAGAGTTCTTAATCCAGATTAGATTAGCGGCCAAAGTTATCACAATCGCTACGTTTATCACTGCAGCAGAGTAAAAGCAACGGAGCATACGTAAGTAATGTACTCATGTAGTGAATCAAACTCAAAAATTATATGGACATAGCCATACCAAATTGTCTTCCATGCCAATTTCATTATAAAAACTTACGGCATTTCCACGTCTGGTAGTGTAACTTTGATCTTAGCAAGCTCCTTTTGCATTGCCTCCATAGTTTTGCCAAAGTAAGACCACGATCAGAGAGTATATACAAGACACACAACGAGAAACAGCCAACTTCAGACTTCGTTGTCAAGAAACTTGGCAACAGTAGGCTTGGTAACCTAGTGACGACGACAATCGAGGTCCTGGACGCTAGTACTGAGTACCTTTTACGTCACGGTCATCGATGAACATTTCTTATCGAGCAGCCTGGTAACCAGTACTCAGTCTTCTGTTTGTGAGTGTGAGTATATAATATCGCAGTCGCTATTTGGGTTATGAAGAACCTTGTAATCGAGCAACAGCTTTGCTTTTGCCCCTTTGAAGCCAAAGAAAACGGCTACTTACCACGCTAAAAGAATAGTAAAATGTCTACTATTTTCACCAAGGCTTGTAGAAAGGCTGCGCCAGCGCGGAGCTCCTTCCTTTTCTATCAAAATAATTTGGAGTGTTCTGGCTCGTCTTCCTTGCACCAGAAGTTCATGTCTGCGAGGTTTGGCTCGTGTTGCGACTTATACAGAAAAGATTTACGGGGACATTTTGGATGTGTAAATGCCATAGAGTTTTCTAACAGAGGAGGAGAGTTCATCGTATCAGGTATTCTCCTAGTCCTATACATTGTTTCATCTTCACAAAATGGAATTATACATGTATTGGTATAAACAATAGATGAAAGCTGATGCCGCTTTTCACAAAGTATCAGGTCTTCTTTAAAACATAAAAGGAATCAAGAGTGTATTAATGTTCATCATGAAAGTAAATGCCTTGAACAGTTTTATTAGCATGTTTGTGGAGTTTTAAGGCCTAGTGAACGCTGACGTAAGCTAATTAAACCAATGCATTTTTTTTGCATGTGATTATAAACGTTTATGTTTGCTTTCTTTGGCTATTTGGTTTGTGTATTTTTTGTAAAGGAACTTGATACTTGAAACTGTAGCTTCAAGGTATGCTTGTGACTCTGTTGTGGCTTCAGTTCTAACCTCACTCCGGATAGTTGACTCGCTGCAGCATATACAATAATACAATACAATATGTACTGTGTATGGCTCTGTCTCACAGATATTTCCAGTGATATTTAACTGGTTGTTCGGGAGAAACTGGAAGTTTAGTCATTATATTCTAGTTGAGTCCAATTTGGTGTATAAAGTTTTAGAGTTTCTTTCCATAGAGTTTGCATGGAGTTCTAAGAAATTAAATCATAAGTTTTAAACCAAAAAAATTATGGTAGACTGTACATACATGTATGAACCGTACACAAACTAGAAGTTTATTAACTAAAGGTAATTGCTTTTATGCCACAGTGGCAAGCAAGTAGCACCTGACATTTCAAGCATTTGCTCTTCATTGGAGTGAAAGGACAAACACAGGGCCATTGTATCAGTACTTATCTTCCCCATCGATGTAGACCAACACTAAGTTTTTTACAGGAACTAGTAAACCATTGTACTGGTAGTAACATGTGGTAATGCTAATATATACATAGGCAAGCCTATGGACAGAGCTACAATTGTTACATGGTACAAGAAAGTGGCCAAAGTCCAAGACCAGATATAGTTATTTATAAGTAAAAAAAATTGAGAAAAATAATAATTATAATAAAATTTTAAGAAAATACCAGTGAGGAAAGCAGAACTAATTAAAATGATATCCAGGGTAAAAAAAAAAAAGAAGGAAAAATTATAATGTCTCGCACTGTCAGCTGAGCTATCACAACACAAATCAGTTTCATTCAGAGAAAAAATGCAATACAAATAGTGGAGGTGAGGTGGGCTGAGGGCAGTGCATGGCAGTTGGATGAATAGAAAGGTAGCAATTCTATCGCTCGCACTGTGTACGGTGCTCTGCCTGCACAGGCCAAAGGCCCGCACAGGAGCTCTGCTACAAATATAGTTGTTATAATTTAGCAGTTCTAGGTGAATGTAAGACGTATGTAAAGAAAAATGGCAGAAAAAATTCTCTCCACTGGAGATTAGGAACAAAGCATATCATTGCCACTTTCAAGGCTTCTACATATAGGTTCTAGATATTTAACAGATTGTGATCACGATTGTTCATTATTGTTGCTGTGTACACTGTCAATATAATCAAGAAAGTGTATATTAATTATATTTGATTTACTGGTAGGCGGAGATGATCGACGTGTCTTGGTATGGAATGTGGAAAAGTCCCTAAATCGTGATGAGAAACCAGTTTCAATGAAGGGAGAACATAGATCAAATATATTTTGTACTGTGTTTGACATGGACAACAGCCATGTTTTTTCTGCAGGTAAAACTTTCAGGAGATATAACTATTTTACTACTCAGTTTTAGTATAAACCCAACTGAGATGCTGTTGTCTTTAAGCAAGGATGTATTTAGAATTTGTCTCAGATGTCTAGTACAAAATTTGTACATTTAATGTAGGTTGCCTATGACTTTTACAGCAGGGAAAATCTTCTTCACACATGAGTATTTTCCCTGACTCCTGCCTCTAAATACGTCCCTGCTTTAAGATACTTGGTACTAGCAGCTGCAAGTTCAGGTTTATTTAATTTGCAGTTTGATATATACCATTAAATGTTGCATTTTACTTATAAGGTTGTAATAGGCAAGTTGTGTATTATCATGGAGTTGGAATGAGTCCTTGATGGAGGTTCATGTGGGGATTCATTTCTGTTGCTACATGTAAATAGGCCATTTTGATGATGTTGCGCATGCAGCTAGAACAATGGCTATCTGTTTTAAATAACAAAAGTCTGGTTTGTTCCAGCTTGTCCATGAGAATTAACTTGCCTATTACAATTTGATAATAATTGTAATTATGCGATCATTATAAATACTACATTGTAACTATTATCATAATTAGGTAACATTATTTTCGAAGTGTCTTTTATGCATTGTAATTGTGAAATTTCTTTGTGAATTTCTTTGAGGAAAATAATAAAGAAATACTGTATTTTATAGAATTAACAATATGTACATGTAATATTGTATATTTATATTGATTTTTCTTAGGTAATGATGACCAGGCAATGAGACATGACTTGAAAACGTGAGTCTTCAGAATCACCAGCTTTTACATAAAAAAATGTTTTGCTTTATACTTGAAAAAGGAATAAAAAGTATGGTGTAATTTCCGGTCAGTATAATCTGCAGACTGCAGACTGGGTATAAAATGCAGACAGGGTATAAAATGCAGACTGCAGACTCTGTATAAAATGCAGACTGGGGAAAGAAAAAAAATTTTCCTGAAGTCTTTATCTGTTCTTCATTGGACTCTGTATGCAATTTCAGCGAGTTCTATTCCAAGAGCCTCATGCCATTTAATTGAAATAACCCCCAAATCGAGCAATTTACGCTTGACGACGCTAGTTCCCAAAGTTCAAGGTCTCAGAACTTATTTACATATTATATACCTTTATTTTGAAACCAGTGTTTAAGTGAATCGGGTCTATGGTAAAGTGGTTTAGAGCGCGTGCTTTTGAAAAAAACAAATAAAATATTTACATGTAGGTGTCTTTA
The DNA here is from genome assembly GCA_030867875.1 of Actinernus sp. WN-2022. NCBI lineage: Eukaryota > Metazoa > Cnidaria > Anthozoa > Actiniaria > Actinernidae > Actinernus > Actinernus sp. WN-2022. The sequence continues at coordinate 71,110,101 of JAOWCC010001589.1, read as the reverse complement.
TTGACGAACATTTAAAATGGGATCCTCAAATCAAGCATCAGTGTTAATAATAAAATTGCAAAGAATATCGGGATTTTATATAAACTAAGAAATTATGTCTCCATTACAATGCTAAAACAATTGTACTACAGTCAACTCTCCGCTAACGGACACTCTCTCGGACACTCTCGTAAGCGGACAGCTCTACTTACGGACGCCTTTTCAAATCCCCGTTTTACCTCCCAGTCAAACTCTGTATTTAAACATTCCCGTAAGCGGACACTCTCTCGTAAGCGGACGCGGACACTTTTGAAAATGAAAATTGGATTTTTCTTTTGTTTACGCTCTCTCGTAAGCGGACACCCCATGTATAATAACTGACTCTTGGCAATGAAATTTGCAATAAATAAACAAAAATATGACCTTTGACAGAGCAACAGAACAGTGGGGATCGGTTTTGTCAAATCTCCATTTGTCTGTGGGAAAGCAACCTGTCCATTCGTTTGACATTAACAAGAGTCCGATGTAACATTTGTAGTGTCACGTTATGGCCACGTTCGTCATGGGCTACTTTCCTTCTTGTTTCTGTTTTCAATCACTGACTGTACCGAACACTGTATCCCAGATAACCAAGCTTGGACTTGAGCCACGGTAAAGATGTTTTAACATCAACATAAAAAACGTATTTACAAGGAATTTCCAGGCCGTACCCAGCTCCTCTGTTGACACGTTTACCCATTATCATGGCTTTCCCTTTGTTTGTCCGTGCTTTAATAACTTTGTGACAAATACAGCCATCCTCAAAGGAATGTGACCAAGTATCTCATCTAATCCAGTAACTGTGTTAGCGTGTTCCTTGGCGGTGGTTTCAAGACTGCAATCTTCTAAATTAGGCCTTACTACAGCAACCGCATTCACGTCCTTGATGTTCTTTGGCTCGCGTTTAAGGGCCCTTTCCTCATTTAGTTGTGGATCCCAGCCAGCCGTATCTTTGTATACATGATAACCGCGAATGTAGGACTCAACCATTATGATAAGATCCTGTCATCCTGCTTGCCATCGCTTTATACAGGCTACAGTCAAGTACCCAATAAAACATAATTAACACCCGCTAATTAACTCTCCCATAAGTGGACATCCACCCTATTTTTCTTTGGTGTCCGCTTATGGGAATAATTCTCGTAAGCGGACAGCTCTACTAACGGACACTTTTTTCAATTCCCGAGGGTGTCCGCTTACGAGAGAGTTGACTGTATACCCTTATTTATCCCTATCTGAACTATGGCCTGATGAGTTGAGGTACTGCTACCCAATCTAGATTAATTAAGATTAAAACAAAACAAAATAAATGTGTTTGCTGCTTTTTCTTTGCTAATAAATTAGAAAGTGCCACACCTTACTATAGGATTCTAGAAAATCTCATCCCTAATTTATAAAATCAAATATGTTAGAAAAAGATGTTCCAATTGTCTTCTCTGATCTAGTCTCATCAGCTTCTGATACCCATAACTATAATACCAGATATGCTGCTAACCAAAATTTGTACAGACCAGCTTCCAAAACAAATTATGGGTTATCAAGATTTAAATCCCTGGCCTCAAGAATATGGGAAAAAGTTCCAATTGAGATCAAATGTCAAACCCATAACAACTTTAAATTACAATATAAGTTGTTTCTACTTGAAAACCAGACCTAATTTGCATTCTACTTGTAAATATTAATTTTTAGATCGGGTTTATTGTAAAAAAAAAAGGTTTTCATCTCTCATATATATTTTTTCTTTTCCACTATTTTTTTTGTTCCTTTTCTCAACTCATGTTTAAACTCACTTTCAATCATACATGTACCGTATTTACCCGTGTATAAGCCGCACCCGTAGATAAACCGCACCCCAAGTTTTGAAGCTTGAATTTAGGAAAAAAACTTTTTTTCAAAAATACAAAAAATTATTAGAAAATATTTTGTCCGAGTTCATGAACGCTTGTACTTGATGCCAAACTTCTTCAAAAAAAGAATAATCTTTTGTTGGAGTTCATATACACTCGTACTTGAAGCAAAACTTCATCAGATTATCATAAATAAATAATCACAACTTTAATTCGATCGAATATGGTTCAACTTGCCTTGTCATTTCTTGTGTATATTTTAACCTGCAGAATTCTTCCGCATTTATTCCCCAATTAACTAACAACAATTCCAAGGAACCGCTTTCCTTTAATCGCTAGAGCAAGAAAGGTTTTCTGGAGAAACAATACTTGCACTAGTAGGTCCGCCATCTTGGATTTTCATTAACTAGTGCCAATCTCCCACATGTAAAATTGCGAAGAATGCCTGGTTGTTTAGATGCATGCTTTGACAACCGCTGCGAATCAGCCTGTTTTGGAAGGTGAATAAGCTCAATCAAGTTTAAATAGGGTCTTAGAAGAGTTTTTGCTTTAACTCTTTGAAAGTTCGTTTTTTTTCCAATGATTATGCTTAATTGCTATATTACACGATCGGATGCGATTTGAACCTGATTGTAATATATACACCGTCGCATAATAAAAGCTTCATTCAGGTTCATGATACATGTATGTAAATGTATGTTAATGTTGGGTCTCCTTTGTAGGTGTTCCCGTAGATAAGCCGCACCCCCGATTTTGAACGAAAATTTTGGGTGAAAAGGTGCGGCTTATACACAGGTAAATACGGTACTTTTTTTATTAAGTGACTGCAACATTTGGTAATTCTCATTTAGTTTCTTCGTGGTAGTGGCCAACTCGAAAGCTTTCGCTCCTTTGGCCACTACGCACATTTCTTGGAAATTGTAACTTTGAATACCTTTTTTTTCCTCCACTCTTTCCTACCAATTGACCTATATGATTATGACGTCAAATCAAAACAATCTATTGTTTAAACGCTAAGGATCACGGTCGAGGGAGGGGGACAAAACAGCAGCAACACAAAGGAAATCGCTATCAAATGCATTTTGTAGAACGTAGAATAGCGGTAACAGCCACCAAATACGGTAAATATTGTGGGATAAACATTGATACAGCTGATATCTGGAAACCAGACAATTCGAAGTTAAATTTTCCTCAGCAGTCTGAGCAGATTTAGTTCAAAATTCCATTGTTCAAGTCGATTCTGTCCCCCTCATAAACAAGCCGTGACGTCATAATGATATAGGGTAATTGTTAAAGGGTCATTCCACAGTATTTTGGACATGAAAACCATTTTTTTAAATGTTTTCCAACAGACCTAAAGTGATGATAGTTTATTTTAAAATATGACTTTTTTGGTTGCAGGTCGACATTGATGCATAAATTATAATCAATTACAATAAAAGCCAAAATGGCCGTTGCAGAGGGGACAAATCAATCACTTATTTATAAATTAAACAAAAAACTGAAAACTTTCAAAACTTATTAGGACATAAACTATTCCTTGTTCCTTTTAAAAAGCAGTTGTTACATGCTGACTCTTTGGTCAGAGTCACATGGTAGACATTGTCCATTTGGTAAATGTCCCGTCCGCAACATTTTCACACCTTAAAGTTTATGTTATTAGTGGTCAAATAGTCATATTAGGTACACAGTATGATAACTTCTGATTTATACCTGGAGGTATATTGCATGCTGTATTGTAAAGTTCCTGGGCTCTCCATTTAAAGGTTTAAATAAGTTCTATTTTATGTTGCGGAGGGGAGATTTCTGTTGCTGAGGGGACATGTTCTTAGAGGTGAATCTAAATTATATTCAAAAAAGTATATTAAAGTAAAATAGTACAATTAAAACAAGATATTATAGTGTTTCTGTATTCATGTCAAATTATAGTAAGTAACCCAAGACACATTTAAAAGTTAACAATAAACCGGGCCTTTCATTTAAATTCTAGTAAAACCACAGGTAGTCCTACATTGTAACTACAATGTACATGTACAGTTTAATTTGTATGAGTCTGCTTGTGCTAAATATAAATTACAGCAACTCAACTGAACAATATTTTTATATGTAAGGAACTTTTCACCATCATTTTGGAGATTTTTAATCCATTTTCCCACTTGCTGTCAGTTTTCTCTTTTTCCCATTTGCTGTTGCTTTTCTCCTCTCTGCTAAAACATCTGCTGACAGCTTTTTTACAATATGATTTATATGGCTTTGCATAATTCAAGTAATTTCCTGTCATTTATTTTAACTTGTACATAATTTAACAGTACTTAATATACTTGCAAAGAATGCTGGTAAATCCTGTACTGAGTATGTGCAGTAGGAAGCAATGAATTGTGGGTAATTACAATGACATCTGCTCCGATTTAATATGGCTTCTCTGTAGGGTTATTTTGATGTTCCTTGCTTTGTTGGTGAATTACTACATGTATGTACTCTAATACAGAAAGGAGTAGAATTAAATTAAATTAAATAATATAATAATAATGTATAAGTGTGGACAAAATGTCCCCTCCGCAATGTCCCCTCCGCAACAGGTCACAGTCTAAATGAAACCAGTTTTGATAAGAATATAGCAAATGCAGCTGCCCTTTTTTACCATTAATCTAAAGTAGATAAAGTACTCTTTGGCACAAAATATATATACATTAAAAATTCATTGCAGAATCAGAGAAAAGTTCACTTAAACCTGGTAAATGAAGAATAGCAAATTCTCTGAGTCCCATCCGCAACAGTAACTTATCTTATTACAATCTGCCATCAGTACTATGCAGAGAGAATAACAACATTATAGTACGTAGATATAATGGATATCCACAATATAAAGGCAAAACTGATCAGCTCTAATTATTTTATATCAAGCTATGGCATGAAAACTGCTTCTGAATGTCCCCTCCGCAACATACATAATACCGTGGAATGACCCTAAAACTGAACTTGTAAATAGTGCAAAATAAAATTGAACTTGAACTTTGAACTTATACCCAGTCTGCATTTTATACCCAGTCTGCAGTCTGCAGTCACTGCAGATTATACTGACCGTGTAATTTTGGCAGTATACAGATATTTTGTTCTGCATGATAAGAAAGTAGTAAAATAATATATTCCTAATCAAATCTATCTTTAAAATGAACTACCTCTGTCAAAGGAAATACCCGGCGCTAAATTGACCGTGCAGCTACATGTATACTGAAACTGGGGCTACTTGGACAATGAGAACCAATCCCATAAGATTGAACATGTAGCATGAAAACAAAGCAGTCGAACTCCCAGTTATTTGAGCCAATCAGTGTCCAGTAGAAGACAATAGCATTTCAACTTGCTTGAACTTTAATCTGGTGAAAGGTAAATTTCATGGACTAGTTCTGAAGTTGAAATCATTTGAATGAAGAAAATCGTGTGGATATGCTAGGATTCATAATTTGGAATATTATTGCTTTATTTTCGTTTTTTTAGTTCTTGTTGTCTACATGGCCCAAGTCACTGTAACACTCTCCTCATTTTGTGTTTTTTTCTTTACAGGAGAGAGACCACAGGAGTGTTCTTACATGATAATCCAGTATATGGCCTCAACATTCACCCAGATGATAATAACAGCTTCCTGACAGCTTGTGACAATGGACGGGTTCTTCTGTGGGATGCCAGGACTGGAAGTAGTAAGTACTATATTTACTAGATTAGACGCCCCCGGCTTCTATTGAAAAATTTGGCATGTTCCTGTTGGAATTTCATATATTGTTTTCTTATTTCTCTCTGTCACTCTTCAGTGTTGCAATTTCAAACATTTGTCATTATTTCATGACCTTCATGTCACTGTTTCAACCCAGCCCTGTGTTGCTTGTTGGAATCTACCCTACAAGGGCCTCATTTATCATAATGCAAAACATTTTGTTGAAAGAGAACAACTGGACACATTTTGGGGGGTCTTACTCAAAGTAAAATCTGAGAAAGCCCTCTTATTAGCCACACCTGGGCTTTAGAGGAAAAAAATAATCTCTTAGTCAAATGAAGTAAAAAATACCCTTAAGCTCATATATGGTCAAATACGGTGGATGAGAATCAACAAACTCAACTCACATATGACGGTGTGTCCGGGAATTTGATCTTGGGCCACAGTGGTTAGAGGCAAGTGGTTTTACGCACTGCGCCACCCAATAGTGGAGTCATCAGATGGAAAAGTTTTTTGTCTAATAATTCCCATCATGGTCTTTAAATTATTCAGGTCCCTCTCAGTGCATTGCTAGGTACTCAACAGAAGCTGCATTTCATGCTGCTGTTTTCAACCCAGTCGACCCTGTACTTATTGCAACAGCTAATGCAAGGAAGGGAGTGCAATTATGGGATGTCAGGTCTCCTAAGAAGTGAGTAGCATGTACATGTAGGGCTGATGACTTAACATAAGTGAAAATAAGAAACTAAATGAATAAGTCCGGGGGGGGACTCCATATATTGGAGTGACAGGGGTGATCGGCCGGAGCTTCAAAAATGACCCCTAAAAGGTATGCATAAATAAAAACAGCCTAGAAAGTCAAAACGATTTTGACCCCTAAAAGGTATGGCCATATAACGTATGTTAAAGACTCTATGTCGACCGGCATCCATTGCGGGCGTTTGTTTTTGTTTTGATTCAAGAATTCGACCTGGCGTTCCTCGCTAGCCTTCGTGACGGCCATCTTGATCTCACAAGACATCGGAAGACGAATTGCAGAGGGATTAATGTTTATGGTGAGTTTTAAGTTTCTATGAAACGCCAACAAGTCAATAGACAATACGATCGGTATTTATCTGTGTTTCTTTCAATTCAATTTTACTGAAGGTTGCCGGCGAAGCCGAAGTTCTACACGAAGACAGAGCCGATATTTGCAGTTCAACTTATACTTGTATTATTTCTATATAATTTATAAAAAAAAAAAGGAAAGATGGCCAAACACGTGGCTGCCCTTGTAGCACGGCTGACTTAGAATGTATGGCGAATCGGTATAAGTGTGGTACATCGAGAAAGCCATGTGCAACTGAAGGTATGAACAGCTGAAAAGAAAGTCAAAAGTTTGTGCAATCAACAAAACACCCGACTAAATATTTTTATCACAGCCAAACTAAAGACAAAAATAAAAAGGTGTAAAACATGTTTTTGTATTACGAACATTATTTCAGAATTAGAAACAGTTCCTCAAGGAAGTGCGCATTATGTAAGTGTACCAGACTGTTCACTAGTGAGAACACCAAACAGGAAATAGCTAGTGTATTAAAGTACACGATTTATATTTTTCAGAAGGATTTTAGTATAATCTCTCCACATTTCTTTTTATAAAGATTTCTTTAACGATTTAGCACGACGACAGAGTTGAAATTCTTGTAAAACTCCAGGGGGGGGGGGGGGGGGGTACTCCCTTATGTGGCCTAAACAGGGACGTGCGCTGGACAGGGTACGGTTTTTGGCCTCTGTCCTGAACAGGGTATATAATTTCATGAGTCTGTCCTACCTGTCCTAACCAGGGTATTGATTGCATGATTATCCTCATCTCACCGGTCTTTAACAAGTCATCAGTGACTCCACAAGATCATTGTCACCCAATCATTGCAATTGCCAATAAAACACAATTGTGTAAAACAAGACAGTCTGTATTTTGTCATTTGTCCTAAACAGGGTCCTAAACTAGAGGGTGTTGTGCTACACAGGGTAGGTATTTAGAGTTTTTCTGTCCTAAACAGGGTCAGGGTTTCAACCCTATACCCAAACATGGGTCCAGTACCCCCCGGGGTAAAACTGTCGAACAATGGCTGTGGGAGCTTAGATTTTACAATCTTCACGAGTCACAAATCCAGGCCCAGAACCCGGAATTCCAGGAACGTTGTGCCTTGCTCCTGAGAATAAAATTTAATGTTACAGACGAAGAGAATGCATCACTTCATACGCCCTGGACGAAGCCTAACATGTCTAAACAGACATGTTCTCGAAATTGCCATTCGCTGTAGGTGAAATTAGGGTGGATCTTCTAGACATTTCAATGGCCAGCTACTGCAAGACAGCCTAGACAGTTTGTTTTGTGGGAGCATGGCTATTTGGGGAAAGGAACAGTTATTCCTTCTTGTGCCATAAAAAACATCCATCAACAGATCCCTCCCCAGACAATGTCTATATAGCCTTGAGATCTGATTAGATGGGATGCTTGTTGAAAAATTCCAAAGGAACCAATACCATAAAGGTACTGTTGGCATTTCAAATTAAACACCCAAAATATGCATTTTTACCCCAAAAGGTATGAGCATCGCCATCAGCTAGATATAGGGAGTCACCCCCAGGAGAGTCCCCGTCGTCCGTCCGTCCCCCCTGCTGCAATATTAAGTAAACAAATAAATCAATTCTGGGCTTTCTCGTAAAGCAATAGTTGGAGCCAGATGTCTTGGATGTTGTTGTGGCAGAGGCACTGCCTTTAAAATTATGTGCTGTAATATAAGGGATAAGTGTTTTTGAGGAATAATTCTCAAGTTGTGATTCTAATTGTCACCACAGAGCTAAGGCTTATGATTTGAGAAATAGGATTTTAGTGTGAAACCCTGATCCTTGGGCCTATGTAGCTACAATGTATTACAAGGTTACTCTTGTAATTTTGAGAATGCATTCAAGAAAAAATGAAATTCCCTACCCTATAGAAGACTTATTAACCTATCCAAACTTGAAGCTAAATACTGAAGAACTTCAAGAATGCTAAAGGTACAAGTACAATAGTTTATTAGCATTCCCATATACATACATGGTATTGCCTAATTAATATACAATCACACTGAGATTAGAGAAGTGAAAAAAATTCTACTAACAGTTCTTTGTAACAAGATATTTCTCCTCTCAAAAGGAGAATTTAAAAGGAGAATTTACTAAAGGTAAATTTACTAAAGGTAAATTGTATAGCCTACGTGTATATCAGACCAATACGACTGTGAAACCTGCATGCAACTGTACTCACTCATGAAATTACATAATGATAGTGACATGACATGTATAAAGTTCTTGAGGTAGACTTTGCTCGTGCTGATCACCTCCAGATCCTGTTGTGCTGATTGGACATGAACTGAAGACAAGACCAATACGTAAAAAAAGATAAGAACATATTTACGTGAGTAGAGCAGAGAGTGAGAACAGACTACAAACTCAAGTACAGAGCGCAAAGAATTTCAAGTATTACTTACTGCAGTAAAACTCGAGCGAATTCACTGTCCGCGAGTCTTGAATAACCCTTCGAGGCTTTCCAATCCCTCCACTGGTCTTGTACCGATTCTCTTAAGTATATCACTTTCAAAGTCACTGGTTTTTTGGGCCGTCCTCCTCTAACTAGTTGCCGATTTGGTTCGGCCTTGGACGCCATCTAAAAGATGGACGCCTCTAAGTTTAAACTCATGACTCATAACAGGTCTAACAAGAGTATAGAACGGAATGATTCTTGCCAAATAACTGAATGTGAAGTTAACTGATTGACTTATACGTCTTTTGAGAGTAATTCTTTCCTAAAAATCGAAATGATTACAAGGATCAAAGAAGATTACTGAGCGACTACAGCTTTCCACGCTAAAACTCGACTTTCGTATGATACGAAACTCCAAAGCGCCCGCATTGCATGCCGGTCGACATAGAGTCTTTAAAAGAAATGTGTTTAATCACAAGCACAGTAAATATACATCTACATCAAACACTAAACTTGTCAATCAGTTTGAGAAATGAAATGACACCCTAAAAGGTTTGGACTTGTGAATTAACTTTTATCAAAGGAGCCCCTAAATGGTACGGGGGCGACGGAGATGGCCTCTAAAAGGTACAGACCCTAAAAGGATCACGCCTATAACTACTAAATAGGAGTCCCCCCTCCCCGGAATAAGTGTAGTTGTGAGCCCAACTTTTTATCATTAAAAATCCATTCTGACATCAAGTAAATAATTGAATAGTAAAATATTTCTTGATTTGATTGTTGCATCTGAGTTTATATTTGGAATATGCAAATGATATAACGTAAAACAGGGCATCATTTAATACAAAAACATACTGGTAGAGATACAGTAAAATTACCTTTCATAAACATCCATGTTATATTTGAAGCTTATATATCAGTGATTGTACCAAATGTTTTGTGTAAGAAAATGTCCTGTTTTATGTCACGTCATTAGCATATTCGAAATATAAACCTTTACATGAATAACTTATAGACACAACACTCAAATCAACAAATATTTTACTATTCAATTATTTACTTGATCTAGATTAGATTTTAATGATATTTGGACTCATATGCACTTTAAGGTAGTATTCCCTAAATGTTTATTACTTGCAGTCTTTTTCTGAATGCTGTGCAAGCTTGTAACCTGCCCTTCTTACTTCGAATACCCTTACCAATGCAGTGTTGTTTAACAAGCCAAGTGTTAGATTGTCATCATCTGTTATGCCTGCATAACTGGCACGTAGGTGGATTTTCAAAGCATCGGAGCACAAAAGAATAGGATGAAACAAAAATAATTGCCTTTCATCTTTCCCTATTTTGTCTGCACTCTCTTGCTCTGAACAATCCACTGCAACACCTGCTATGCATGCAGGCTGCCAGGAAGTCAGTTTGCAGACACTAGCAATTCATAATATTTTCTTTCATTGTCAATGGAAATAACTACATTTTTTACTTTTTCTACCTTGCCACTGCTTCACTTGTCACACAAAGGTTTCAGTATGAGGCTCCAGGGTAAATAAATGTATTATTTTCTTGGTGAATAGACAACATATTAAATTTATTCTTTTCTCGGTGAATGGAATAAATTTAATTTGGCTCCGAGCCTCGTATTGAAATCTTTTATGCATGACAGGTTATGCATATACCGTATCTAAAGAAGCCTATTGAGATATTTATATTTTCCTTTGTGCCCAGGATATTACAGCAATACAACAGTGACAACAGTGTGTTATGTGCTATGGGTGTGAAGTGGAACCGCACAGGAACCATGTTGACAGCTCTCAGGCGACGCCTTCCTCCTGTTCTTTATCGCATCAACAGCACCCTTGGTCTGATTGAATTTAATCATCCAGGATACAACAATGTTTGCACAATGAAGAGCCATTGTTTTGCTGGAGACAAAGACCAGGTATTAAAACACAAGTACAAGCATGTTGCCTTGGCAACCAACCATGATCCCTAGCACCCCTCTATTGTGAATATTTAAAATTTTGTTACTCCGGTATTGTTCTGTGCACTGCTAGCTATTCAAAATGCTTTCAAGAATCTACATTTTCTGTGAAGGAGAAAATGGCATACTTGGTGCATGAGTGGATCTGATGACGTTTTTTAATTGATGTTGCATACAGTTCTCAAAAGCTCTGAAGCTTAGGCTACGTTTGTCTCGTTATTCCGCTACGACATTAATTCATGCTCACGCTGGTTCTTCATCAGGAAACTTAGTTCTCGCATGTCAGCGTTAACATTAGCATTGATAACGGCTGACCAGGTTATGATGATGGCTCAAATCATAGGAAAGTACCGACCACTCAGTACAAAAAGTGAATGTGCACTTCTGATAGATCTCATCACTAAATGCGCGATCGTAGTAAATATCTCCTGTAATCGTAGATATTGGAAAAGGTCACTGGCGTCAACGAAAACTAAAGTCCGTAAAGATAGTGGTGGTTATCGCAATGAAGGCGGTAAGACTTGCCATTACTCCGACAAAAAAGAACTATCTCAGTTTTTTTTTTTTTTTCTATGAACCAGATAAATATCGGAAGAGTATTTCCATTGTGTCTGTTGTGTATTATGGTAGACAGGTTTAATTATAATTGTTATAAACCGCGAAAACGGCTAGTCTTTACCATCCAGTGTGTTAAGTACTGGTTAAAACACGAACAGCAGTGTTTTATCAAGTTTAAAAATTCTAGGGCGAAGCCCGAGAATTTTTAGACTTGATAAAACACGTGCTGTGAGTGTTTTAAACGGCTTCAAAAACGCTTTAAGAATGCAATGAAAGAAAGTCGCACATCTCAAGGGAATGGTTACTTAATGAACCATTGAACCTTTGTATTCACAACGCCATGCAAAATATTCGAGTAATCACCGCCTGCAATTACGAACATCTCAAGGGAAGGACATGAAAAATTACCATACTATGTTGTTTGAAGCAGCGTTTCGCAATGCAAGAAGAATCTGCACTTGAAGGATTTGGTGTCGTGGTTTACCTCGATAAAGTTCAAGACTTGGAAAGCGATGTGACTGACATGACGGCAGACTCTAATTTTTTGACTCCGGCACAAAATATGTAAGTTTAATGCACGTTTTTATAATTTTACGGCTTTGAGTTTGGTTTAATAATTGGAACTAAACAGTGGCTCGGTAAACAAGTAATGGTAGTTGGACAACTTCATTTAAAAAATATTATCTGTGTATCTCGGTAGTCTGCTGATATTAGTAAATTTAGTGCAAAATTTATTATCTAGGTACCTTATGTTCCGTGTACTTTTTGCTATCTTTCGGTCTTTATCAGTGAATTCTTAATTAGGATGAAACTTTATATAAAATTTCATGTTCATTAATATTCTTTATATAAAACGTTCATCCTAATTAGCAATTCAGTGAGAAAGCTGAAACATCAATAGAAATTCCATTGTCTCAATCATTAACCCCGTTTCCCTCTGGGACAGAATTCAAATCCCTCCGCGGGCCTTTTAGAATGATGAGATTTTATCAGGTATAAAGGAGCATGCACGTGACTGATTTGCTTCATCTGATTGGACAAAATGCTCATTAATTATTCATGAGTTTTTGAAGTGTGATTCTTACAGTGTACCAGAGTACAGAAAATGTCCACATGACCATAGCCATCAATATTCGGGGCTTTAATCAAAGCCAATTGTAAACTATATAAAACATTGAGTTCCTACATAGCAACACTTTTTGTCGAAAATGTTGGTTATGCATCGGGTTTTCTTTTCAATTTTCATAACAGGAAGCTCCACGAGAATTGAATCTCAGAAGCCGTCATTTTGTAATTGCCACAAAATTCATCACATACCAAATACCGTAGAATCCCGGTTATTAAAGCCCCCCCGGTGATAAGCCAAAACCAAAACCACCCAAAACCCTTACGAAGTTGTATAAGCCCACGGCTTATAACCGGGATTCTACGGTATCGATCAGTTACACATATATATATATATATAGCGTGTAACAGCCGTGCATCTTTCCATGTCTTTCTTCTTGGCTCCCTTTTATTTTTAATCCGTCTGCATAACCATTTGTGTTCCTTTCACAATCTCTAAATCTGAATAATTTCCCCTTACATGTATATATACAGAAACAATTTGTATATTGTCTACCGTATCCAATTAAAACAGCCTAAGTTTTACAATTATCTCTATTACAAAGTCACACGTCAAAGCGTGTGTCATGTAACATAATACTAGCAATACAATGAATGAGTTCCCTTGATCTCTACTTAAGACAACCAATGATCAGACTAGGTGTTGCTGTGGCAAGTGAAATCCTGCCGGGTTTTGGTGCCACCTGATGCGGGGCAAAACAATGTTGAAAATAATATTTTGAAAATGTATAATTGATAGAACGATTTCTAAACTGTGCCTCAATGGGCGACTTATGTGTTGAAGTCAGTCATTTCAGACCAACATTCCTCAACGCTCACTTATAGGCAACTATGTGTTTGAATTTTCTATAAGCCATTGAAACTGAGAGCACATTTTTGCTAATCACTCTATCGCCAATGGATAGTAAGTAGGTTAGCTAATCATATTGCAGGGTTAGAACACTATATGTACAGTAGTTGGTTTCTACTAATTCTTGATAGACCATTGCTGTCAAGCGGTTTTCCATCGAGTGTCGAAAGTAATGTGGCGATTGCTTTGGTTTTGTAATCATCAGCCATTCAAATTGTGAACTAAAACCAATCATTGTTTTGGTAAGTCATGCAATTTCGTTTTAGTGAGAGTTTTTAAGGTCGGTACACACGAAGGGACAAGTCCCAGGGACAATTTCCCTCGTGTGAACGACTCAATTTTCATGAAAAATCCCCAGGACTTGTCCCTTTAATTCAAACTGGCTCTAGTAGTTTGAAGTGTGATCTGTCTTTCCTTTTTACAGTTTATGTTATGGTATAAAGTTTCTTATCTCATCTGCAGTACATTGTATCTGGATCAGACGACTTCAATATGTATGTGTGGGAGATACCAGACATCCCAACTGATCAGGAGGAAACAATAGCTGTTGATAAGGCATTCCTGGTACTCTCTGGACACAGATCTATCGTCAACCAAGTTCGATTTAACCCAGCAACACACATGTTCCTCTCTGCTGGGGTGGAAAAGATTGTCAAGGTACATAATGTACTCAACCTATAGAGTGGTGAAGTGTGATGTCAAAAATTTGCGACCACCGATTGGGAATGACCAATATTTAATATGACAGAACTTTACACACCAAAAATGAGGTGTATACGACGAATAACGGCCGACATCATTATGGCCATTGGAATGTCAAATACACTATTCTTTAACAAATCACTGTAGTTGTCCTGGTTCAAACAAACAAAAACAAAAATGGCATTCCAGTGTGTCGGCTCCTATTCATCGTAACACCTCATTTTTGGTGTGTGAAGTTTTTTTATGTTGTTCATTCTGAATCTGTGATCAAATGTTGTTGAAGTGAACATTTCTTATTATTTTTGTAGATAGATTGCCTTTATTTAAACACGATTATGATAAAGCACATTAGGCTTATGGGGTCGTGTGTCTACTACTACGAATAATATAACTGTACATCTATTTACAATACTAAAAATTACTAAGAATACTTACAAATGTAATAACTGTAATAAGTAAATAAACTTCAAATTACTAAATTGAACTTACTAATAAATAATGATGCTAAGAGTACTACAGAGCTGCTAAAATGTTTTTCTAAAGTACAATACATTCATACTAGGCCTCTGATCTGTTAATGTGTGGACTCACAAGTAAATGAAGTCATCACTCTTAAATCTAGTAGAAGAGGCAGATGTTGTGTTAAACTTGAACTGCTCAAACACCGCTAATTTATTTAAACGACACTCAAGATCCCTTATGTCCTGCATATGCTATTGACTGATCACTAGAAATAACACTATTCCATAAAACTGATCCACTATACTGAACTGAATGTTGAAGAAACTTAGTATTAAAACGAGTAACCGTGGCCACTTAGACAGTACATTGCAGAACAAAAATAAAGTATTCCAAAGTATCAATCCTAGCACATCCATGCGATTTTCTTCATTTGAACATAGTTAATAGAGTGTTCATGTTTCCCTCCCCTCCCTATTTCATTGCCACTTCCACTCCGTTTGAACATAGTTAATAGAGTGTAATGGTTAGGAAACTCAGGGACCTTCTTTGTTATATGTCTTTGTTAGCTTTTTCAACCACTACCGTGCACAAAACACAATAGAAATTCCAACATGTTAATCAATCAGCCAATAGAAACGTGTGAGTTCAGTCGTTCAGGGAACGCTAATGAACTATGATCGTGCACAATCTTTTGTCTTACCCCTTCCAACCTAAATCGCAGCGCCTTTGTTAGCCCTTTTGAAGTTTGCCGGGTTTCCTAACCATTCCACTCTATTAACTATGATTTGAAAGACTGACTTCAGAACTAGTCCACCAAATCTTGTAATCGATACTGGTTGTTATTGGCAACACTTTCATTTCTATGACGGCTTGATGCTCGCTCCAACAGTTTTGTTGCATTGCAGGAGCCATTACCAGGAGCCATTACCAGGAGCATCCATCTCCCATACTAGGTCTGTGAGTCAGCGTATGACCGGATTGAGCTATATTTAGAACAAATCTCGCGGGAGTTCACGTGCCCACACTTTGAGAATACAATCAAACCATAGTCAGGACAATGCAGTGTTAGTAAATCACCTCAAAGAACCACAAATCATTCTCAATCTCGATAATGGCGGAAAGCGTGTTCGCGGGAAACACATTTCTAAAAATAACTCAATCTGGGCATACGTTGGATCACGGATATAGTATATCTGGACGCTCCTGGTAATGGGCTCCTGTGCATTGTTAATATTTCGCAGGTCTGGAGTCCTTGGCCAATGCCCAACGGCAAAGGAAATGTCCACGGCAAGAGTGACGCAACTGAATCTCAGCGGGAGCTGTACAGTCCTGATGACTATTTGGACTTGGTGTTGTACAGCGGCCGGCCTCTGACTCACGAATATGGCGAGGAGTCCATCGAGGAAGACCCCCGTATGTTAGCATTCTTTGACTCGCTCATTCAACACGAAGAAAGGGGATGGGACTCTGATAGTGACGATAGATTTTCACCTGAAGAATTCTACCTGAACTATGCGGGCATTGAAAGGGATAGAGAGGGCGAAGTAGCGCGGACGGTTCTTAGAAGGATGAGACACCTACGGAGGTCGATCTTCTTTAGAGGGCTCAGCCGTGCGAGGGAAGGTGCTGATGACGATGAGAACGCCTCTGCTCCCTCTGAATCAACCCTGCAGTATTTGCGGGATGTGACTAGAGCCCTTGTGCGGGAGGGTGTAGGGTCGTCCTCCGATAGCTCCAGTATCTCCAGTGATTACGAGCCCCGAGTAAGACTTGCTCTACCCGAGAACGACCTGGATGAGGTCCCTGTACGGTTCCGTCGTAGGGTAGTCCGGGGTGCTCGTCGTTACAGGCGACCGCAGAGCAGGAGCTCCAGCAGTAGTAGAGACAATATTGCGGAAGTGGAAAGCAGCTCATCTAGCAGTAGCACCTCGAATATGAGCGATAGCTCCTCCACGGAAGATTCCACGAGAAGACGACGAAGTCCTACTTCGTCAAGCGAGGTGGGTTCTAGTGATTCAAATGGAAATGAAAATCGAGAACGGCACGGGAAGCGGCGTAGAAGAAAACGAATGAAAAGGAGGCACGATGGAAGTAACGAGGCGCAGGCGAGTAACACGTCGGGTGCAAATAACGTCTCCGCGGAAAGTTCAGCTGTTTGCATTGCTGCTGAAACGACTTGCTTTTCACACGAGGAGAACAACATCGAGCGACATTACAATGCATATGCCATGGAATGCGCAGACGGCTCGAGCCCTGCTGCTTGTCTCGACAGTGCGCATCCCACACATGAGGTAGAAAATCATTTGAATGGAAGGTGCGAGACTGTAGAAAGGCAAAACTGTTCTGTGGAATGCCAAAGATGGCTGCCTGGTTTAGACGATTCGAGTGTTTCAAATGTAGAAATCCGAGAAAAGGGGTGTAACTCCTCTACCAGCAATCCTCTGAGATGGTATGACTTCGGTGCAGATGAGCACGATGAACTAGCAGAAAACCATACGACAGAGCAAATAAATACGCTGTCCAATCACGAAGGTGCTGACAAGTCGCTAGGTAATAGTTGCCTAGGATACTCAGGAGGTGCTTCTGTTACCATAAGTAATAGAGTACCACAGGATACCCACCTCGGAGAGAACTGGAACTCAATTAATGGACACGTTGGTGCGAATGGTGCTCTCGACATCGCTGCGATGTCTAGTGTAGTTTGTAATTCTAGTACTTCAGTTTCGGAGAGGGAGAACTCTAATATCCAAGATCACTCGATTTAAAGTGTTTGGTAATAAAGGGAGTCGTCATTTAATATGGCGGAGGAGGGTGGGAGTGGGGAGAAATGGCTTTACCCACAGTTGGAAAGGTTCTCCCAAAAACAATCGTGAAAGAGCTCTTTGAAGGGGTGGGCCCTTGAAATTCTTTAAAACGCTAAGGCTTCTCAAAACCGTCCCTTGACCCACACGAAGAGATCTTCAAACGGAATTTTGTCGTGTTTTATTGAAAATTCAAATCAGTGAGAACATCACAAGTTCGTGACTGCGACACACTTACAGAGAGCAATACAATATGTTGGTAAATTGTACTCTAAGCCACATGAACAAACATTTCAAAGCAGAAGTTCTACAGTTTGACCGAAAAATGTTGTCGTTTGTAGGAAACAGTCACTTGAGCTCGTGATCCCATGGGAAAGGCTTTACTGGAAACAGTCACATGCTGATATATCACTTCAGTAACGATTGAACCATGGGAAAGGCTTTACTGGATGGTAAACAATCTTCGACGTTGCCTGCGGAGGCGGTTTTTGACCTTATTCATAAAGGCATCAAAGCGAGGCAGTTGTCGCAGCTTGTCACAGGAAGAGAAAAATCTACAGTCGATGGCGGAAAAATAACGTTCATTTCCTTATAACACGAAGAACACAACAATGCGGTACGAGAAACTAAGAAATCTCTCGCCGGATCCAATTTTGCTATCTTTGGGACAACTGGCCTCGCTCTGATACCATTGTTACCAGACTTCTTGCCGCGGGGTCATGTGATATGAATAATTAAGGTGCATATGCGATACACGTGACTGTAAAAATGTTCCGCATCCAGTCTTCTCACTTCTTGTATCATTCTAGCTGTAACATTTTGCTCAAATGTGACTGCGTTCGAAGCCATATAAACTATCAGGTTTCTGGCGTACATGTAGTAGCCGGTGCAGCTAGATTTCATCCGCCAGAAGGTTGAATTGCAATTTTCTCGATATTATATTTCTAGGGTACAAACTAAAGCGGCACTTAGAAATTTAGGTGAACAAGTACGCTTCCCTCAACTATATAAAAAAATATCGGCTCCACGAAGACTCGAACCGAAACCCTAACCGTCACTATCCCTTACGCCACGAGGGATTTGCTGTCAACAACCGCTTTTTTAGAACTTTTGTACTGCATGCTGTTTGATTAGCAGGCGTTACTTCATTAGACACCAGTTGCTGCTCTCAATGAAGTATTTTAGTGCAGTGCATTTTGGGATTGTGTCCTTCTGGCGGATGGAATCTAGCCCTAACCGTACTAGCCAGTGCCAGTTATCTAGGGATAAAACCTAATGTAAGGACAGCTGATTTCTTGTAGTTCACTTTGATAAAAAGATAATGTTGTAAAAAATGGTGAAATTTAAAAAAAACTTTGAACAGTGGTGATAAAATGAATTGACATGGTCGTAATGTCTGTTATGAATCTCTCGCCTGTTGGCATCGAAACTATCGTCCACCCCTCCCTCTCATGGGTATACATGTGCAATTAATGATTAACCATTACATTTTGTGTGAAACGGTTTTCTAACTGGGCTTTTACTTCGGGTACGGGAGCACAGATGGCAGTATTAATAAGTATTTAATTATTTGATGATAGATAATATGGATTATTTGGGTATATGTAAGGTGAGTACTATATATAGTAATCATTACTATTATTGAGATAGGAGAAACAATTTCATTTTACGTTTAAAACTGTTGCGAGAATAGGAATTCTTGATTTGTAATGGTAAAGTGTTCCATACATTGATCATTTTATTCCGTGTTGAGAAACGACCATAGTCTGTTCTGTTGAATATTTTGTGTAGGTTCTTTGATTTTATTGTACTATGTTCGCCGGTGTATTTGAATATTTTCAACAGCATAATTATCAAAATAGCAGGGTATGTTTTATTATTGAGATCAAAATTTAATGAGCTTGTAAGGAAATCATTAATTTGATAAATATTTAATATGTTAAGATTCTTAAAAAGTAGTGCAGTATATCGGGAAAAGGTTAATTCTTAAGATTTAGTCTGGATGGGTAATTATTAGCCCAGATGATATTACCATAGTGGAGATATAGAGGATATTACATGGCCGCGCGGAGATACGGATTTTATCTTCGAGTGTTGATTGAATATCTTACGAGTGAGCGCAGCGAACGAGTAAGATATTTCATCAACAGGAGAAGATAAAATTCGTATCTCCAAGCGGCCATGTAATGTTCTGTTTAATATATCATTATCGATGAAATACCAGTTTCAAGCTGCTACTAAAAAGGCTAGAAATCTTTGAAAGCCAGTCATATTTTCAAAAGTGATATCTTCACGTGTGAAGATATCACTTTTTAGAAAGAGATATACACTGGTATTTCATCGAAAATTATATATTAAATAGATATATTAAATAGATATATTAAACTCTTATATGTTGTTTTTAGAGTAGATTGATTTATATAAATCGTGTCGGCGAAGTCATTAAACTGAACTGATTTCTGCTGTGGTTTTCAAACTTGAACTGAAAAAGTCACGAAATGCGCCGTAAATTTATTACCGGCTCTGTACTACTTCAATTTCTAGGCTTTCATGGCTTGAAAAAAATATGTGCACTTTGATATTTATGTCGATTGTTCAGAAGACTATAGTCTTCTGTGGTTTTGGGGGCAGTAAATAATATTTTATCCTACTTTCCATGCAATATTAAAGGCTGTACAACCAAGTGCTCTAAGACAAAATGATCATGTTTTCATTCGGTCAGTAACTGATTCACTGAATGAATATAAGTGCTTGTTTCCGACTCCTTACCCTCCACGATGCTTGTGGGCTTGTGTGACGACTGACAACCTTACATTTCTAGTCTCTATGAGCGGAAGTTCCTGACATACTTTGTGCCTCGTACATGGCTCACGTCACATGCCTTGCACAACGTTGGAAGGGCGTTTTTCGAAACGCGACACTTCCAATATACCGTATTTCGAGACATTGATGTGACTATTATTAGACCTGCTTGGCAGATCACAGACGTTGAATCGTCGTCGTTGTCTTATGTATCACGTTTTCCTCTTTAAAAAGCAAAAAATACAGCAAATTATCAAAAGATTAATGTATTTTCGGGGTCAAGGTAAGTTCCTTTATAAGAAGCCTCTGACGTATCGGCGCCGTAGCCGTGCCCGCCATATCGATACCAATCTCTTATGCTATTTCTCACTTTCGACGCCGGAAAAATGAATAAAAATAACACACAGCGCGCATTTACAGACTCGGATCCGCTTACGCGATCCGTGTAATAATGGGTTTGTAATAATGGGAGTGAGTGAGTGATATGATTTCCCCCATACCAATAACTCGTGGATTGCTAACGCAAAATCCACGAGTTAAAAAAAAAGACGAAAGACGTAACTACATCAAACACTCTTTCACGAAGAGTAAAAGAACCTTGAAATAAATAATTGTAAACCCTAAAAGGTACGACTCTGGTTGCGTAACTATATCGTGCGAGCAGGACCCCCTAAAAGTACGGTTAAGATAATTTTTATTTTTATTATTTACAACATTTTGGCGTAACGCCACCGGAAACAAACAATAGGACTCGAGGTCCCCTACGAGGCTTGTCTCCGCCATGTCACTGGACCTACGATTTTACGTCCTTATCCGAGAAGACGTGAAGGTCTAACAATTTGCAGTTGGTTCACAAAGGCAGCACCTTCTACTCAGTTATTTTAAGACCCTGAGTATTGGTCCGGCCGGGGTTTGAACCCGCGACCTCCCGCTCGACAGACCGGAGCTTAACCACTGAGCTAACCGGGAGGCGGTCTACCGTTAACAGGAGCGCCGAGCACCCATCAATTCAATATAGGGCGAGAATGCTCAAGACCGGTCTACAAGCATTTCGAAACACGTTAAACCCTGCAGCATTCCCCTTCCACGGCACGTTCTCTGCTCTACACATCTCCCTTTCCTCCACAACTCCCCACGGTTTATTTCACACATTTCCCCCTCAGTTCACTCGGCTTCCCCTTCTAGCTGCAGTGTTTTCTGTACAGCATCCCGCCCCTGAAGAGATTGCTATACAGGATTTGGTGGACTAACATTGGACTTGCTCTATCCCCTATGAGCTCACTAGGGTCCCCATCCCTTAGTTGCCTTATTCTCTTATGTTTATTGATATCTTCGTTATCTATTTATTATATTCATACTCCCTTCCCGGTACACAGTCTTTGAATCGTCATTTTACGACCCGAATTAACTACACATAGTTAGCCCTCCCCACCTCTTTCATTCCGCCTTCATCAATGTTTTTATACGACCATTTTCTTCCGATAGATTCCCTTATATTCTCCCACATAAGTACGACTTACATATTTAGTAATCCAGAAACCAGCCCGCCCCCAATATCTGGCATTTCTCAATATTACAGGGTCCACATTCCTCCCCAACCATCAACGCCCCTCCTCTCCCCAGGCTTAGGCATCCCCTCATTGGTGAATTCTCCCCTTCTGTTATACTACGAAAATATTCCACCTTTGTGTACAAACATCGCTTTATTCATAATTTTTTCCACTGTGTGCCCTACAAATTTTACTTTTTCATATTTATAACCTTGTTTTCAGTTAAACCAAGACACACACTGCTTTCATTTAATATTTTTTCTATTTTTCCTCCGGGTTCACTGCTACCATGTTTCTCCTTTAATTACCTCGTTCTCGTGGATTTTCCTCTAGGCCAGACTCTGTCTGCATGCTTCTCTACCTATTATTTTATTCATAATTCACATAGTGCACCCAGTGTTCACCCCGTCCCGGGATATCCAGTCCTTCTGCTTCCTGATAGTCCTCCTTTTCTCTATAAAAAACATATTTCATTTATTTCACCATCATTTCTTGCATTTTATCAATCCGCTAGTCCCTTAATTTCTACCATTCCATGGCCTCATTTCCACATTTCACCTATGGTTTCTTCGACAATTTTACCCTCTCTACCCCCCTCTCTCATCTCTATTCCCTCGCCCTTCCTGTTTTATGTCCGGTACTAACACCCGCACTTAAACACAAAAACAACAACTGTGACAATTTTACCCTCTCTACCCCCTTCACTCATCCTATTCCCTCACCCTTCCTGTTTGATGTCCGGGGCCGTTTACCCACACTAACACAAAAAAAAACTGTGACAATTTTACCCTCTCTACCCCCCTCTGTCATCCATATTCCCTCACCCGTCCTGTTTAATGTCCGGGTGCGAATACCCGCACCAACACAAAAACAACAACTGTGACAACTTTACCCTCTCTACCCCCTTCTCTCATCGCTATTCCCTCACCCTTCCTGTTTGATGTCAATTACAATACGGGGAAAGCTATCCAAGATCTCCTAGATCCCTCGACATCAAACCCCAATCCCACCTAAAACCACCACCATCTATGTTGATACATATCCATGCTTTCATATATGTAAATATCTTCATGTCTATGTGTGTGTATGTCTTTATGTGTATACGTTTGTTTTTGCTGGCATGTTATAATTCACGTGTCAGTTTTTCTGTTCATGTTTCCTTCCACATATGTACACATCAGACCCCAGTCTAATGTTTCAGTACTAATACCCACACTTATCCCTATAACCATTTACCAGATCCTACCGCATCCCACTTGTGATATTTTCACCTTCTCCACTTCCCTCTTCCCAATCCCTTCACCCACCCCCTTGCCACCCAGACAATTTTACCCTCTCTACCCCCTTCTCATCCCTATTCCCTCACCTTCCCATCTGACGTCCGGGTGCGAATACCAAAACAACAACTGCATGTGACAATTTTACCCTCTCTACCCCCTTCCTGTTTGATATCCGGGTAGATATACCCACACCAACACAAAAACAACAACTGTTACAATTTTACCCTCTCTACCCCCTTCTCATCTATTCCCTCACCCTTCCTGTCTGAAGTCCGGGTGCGAATACCAAAACAACAACTGTGACAATTTTACCCTCTCTACCCCCTTCCTGTTTGATATCTGGGTACGTATACCCGCACCAACACAAAAACAACAACTGTGACAACTTTACCCTCTCTACCCCCTTCTCTCATCGCTATTCCCTCACCCTTCCTGTTTGATGTCTGGGTGCGAATACCTGCACTAACACAACAACAACTGTTACAATTTTACCCTCTCTATCCCCTTCTCTCATCTTTATTCCCTCACCCTTCCTGTTTGATGTCCGGGTCCGTTTACCCACACTAACACAAAACCAACAACTTTGACAATTTTACCCTCTCTACCCGCTTCTCTCATCTCTATTCCCTCACCCTTCATATCCTGGTGCGTATACCTGCACGAACACAAAAACGAAAAACAACAACTGTGACGACTTTACCCTCTCTATCCTCTTCTATCACCCTTAATTCCCTCACCAATACCAAAACAACAACTGTGACAATTTTACCCTCTCTACCCCCTTCCTGTTTGATATACGTATACCCGCACCAACACAAAATCAACAACTGTAACAACTTTACCTGCTCTACCCCCTTCTCTCATCTCTATTCCCTCACCCTTCCTGTTTGACGTCCGGGTTCGAATACCAAAACAACAACTGTGACAATTTTACCCTCTCTACCCCCTTCCTGTTTGATATCTGGGTACGTATACCCGCACCAACAAAAAAGCAACAACTGTAACAACTTTACCTGCTCTACCCCCTTCTCTCATCACTATTCCCTCACCCTTCCTGTTTGACGTCCGGGTTCGAATACCAAAACAAAATGAAATTGTTTCTCCTATCTCAATAATACTAATGATTATTATATATAGTACTCACCTTACATATATCCAAATACAATCCATATTATCTATCATCAAATAATTAAATACTTATTAATACTGCCATCTGATACGATATATACATCAATATAAACATTTATATATATATAAGGGGGACTACTTTGTAAAAGCCCGTAAGGGTTTATTTAGTCCTCCTCCCATTGTATTTTCCTATTGTTTTATTGTAAAGAAACATGTGTAAATATAATTGTGGGAAATAAATACTCATACCCTCTCTACTTCCTTCCCTCTCCCTTCCTGTTTGATGTCCGGGTGGGTTTGAACCCGCGACCTCCCGCTCGACAGACCGGAGCTTAACCACTGAGCTAACCGGGAGGCGGTCTACCCTTAAAAGGAGCGCCGAGCGTCCATCAATTCAATATAGGGACCCCCCTGGATTCTGCGTTATCATGCACTTTCAGGTGGATACGTTCCTGATTCGCCAACATATCCTCGCTCTACAATTACCAATAATCAGTAATTGGCTTTTGCTCTTCAATTATCAATAATCGCTAAAAATTCTGGAACACAAATTAAACAATGACATTCTTAAAACCAGTCAAGGATAAAGATAAACAATTGTCCAAATCCGAACGGCGGTAGACGCGCTTAGTGTAGTGGTAGTGACGCCTGTACTGCCAAGCACAACACGCAAACGATTACGAGTTCGAGCCCCGAGTAGGAGCGCTGAATTTTATTTTTCTCTCGTTTACCTTCTCTTCTTGTTTACCTGTGAACTCATCCGATGGTTAGGGTTCGGTTTATGGTTCGGGTTAGGATTTGTCGTAGAATTACCAATAATCGGTATTTCAAGCGTGTTTGCCATTTACTGATTATTGGTAATTGTAGAGCGAGGATACGTTGGATTCGCACATACGATCAATACAAATTAGTGAAATTCATCGATTTGAATGGTAATTCTCCCAACTTGGTTACCGTTACTCCTAAAACAAAATGAATATAAATGTTATCGCAAAATATTATGTTCGAGCCAATTTTCATTGCATCGATTTTATTGATCTGAAACTCGTTACCAACAATACAACCATTTGTATTGATCATTCATCTATAATTACTTCAAAAATACTTAATAATTCAGGAGGTAATTGGCCGACCAGAGGTCTCAATTTGTACCACGTGCAGTACTTTGAAACCCCGTCAAAGTACTCTCGACGTAGCCTCCTCCGCAGGCATCTCTAATTTTCGAAGAAATCATATTTTAAAAATCGTGAATTGGGTTATCTGTGACTCCGGGAGAGAAAGCAGCCCATAATCTGATTTCTTCAAAAGTAGAGATGCCTGCAGAGGAGGCTATACTCTCAACGGTACTTTGAAATCTCTTTCTAAGTCCAAGGACTTTGAACAATGAACAAGAGCCCATCTGGGCTTTCACTCGGGCCACATGAGATTGAAGATGAAATACACTTTCATTTGAAATCCTCTTAGTATCAAGTCGTGCTTTAATTCGCCAGTGAGAACGTCAAAACAACAGACTGGTCTATTAATCGCTTTTATGGCATGACTATGAGAACGCAGGATTCGAACAACAGAATACTGGCAATTCAAGTGTATAAATGCAATACAATGACATATTCAGACTTTGAATTTGATTGAAAATAGATCAAAAACTCGGGGAAATGTCCGGCTAAAACTGTATGAATAAATGTGAAATGAAACATAAATTTCATAGCAAGAAAAACAATTGTAATTCCTATAAATCTCATATACACAGACTGTTTCACAAAAAAACATTTGCGCTTATCGACACAAGAATTCAGTTGACCTTTCAAATAATCTATTCTGAGGTACGCATACTCTAAATCAGATGTTAAATAAAGCGATAATTAGAAGGAAAAGTACATTAACAGACAAACTGAGAGGAAATTTATTCAAATCAAAAAGAGTTTACTTACAGTACTTACGTAACTGAACTTTCGTTTTGGATCTTTTGGTAGTGCACCCACCTTCGTGCACATATGCACTGAATCGGAATGAAACAAGGGCACCCAACGAGAACTTTTTGAAATTCGTTTGAAACCAGTTGTCTGCAGCTGATCTAGCCATTTTAAGGCGTCTACTATGTCCTTTGACGTATTCTAGAAAGCTATTAGCTGTTCGGATTTTCTAGGTGGAAATCGCGTCAACCGAAAATACTATGGCAAAATATTCCCGGCCTACGAATTTGTTAGTAGTCTAGAACAGAAACAATAATTTTCTAGCCCAAGTAACTTCATGTTGCAAAGTTTTGTGGAGGTACGAATTTTTTAGGGATTCTTTTTTCCTGTTCTAACTCTATTGATCAAACGAATTGGGACGTACGAATATTTTGGGGAAACCTTTTAGTCTCCCTTTTCTTCTATAATTTTCTAGGGATTGAAAAAAATATTTCTAGGCAGTATTTGAGAAAAAAAATTTCTAGGGACAATTTTTTCAAATCCGAAAGTTTTAGGCTAACTTACTCTCCCGAACAGCTTTTTAACCGAAAACTTCGTTGGGTGCCCTTGATGAAAGTCGAAGCCTACCTCGAACTTAACTTTCAGCTAACCTGTTTCCTTTCATTCCACAATGAATAATAATCTCATAAAGTAAGCCCGTAGCTTTCAATAAATTTGCCAGTGTCTGAATGAAACAGCTAGATCTTTTCCAATTTCTCTCACGAGTCACGGCAGAAGACAGTCTCAAGCTACAAAACTTGAATTTTGATCCTCTTCACAGTAACGTAATTTAACGTCTCAGATATTATATATATGCCCTATTTCAGCTAGCGCTGCTTGGCTCAATTGAGGGTTTCTGCCGTCAAAGTTCATTTTTTGTTTCAGGTTTCCCCATATTAGCCGACATGTATAATGTCTCGAGCTCTCAATCCAGTAGAAAGACTCTTATTCTGTCGTAAAACATGCCTTAGCTGTACAAGACCGCCCACGATGGAATAGATTTCTGTCAATGACTCGTTGAAAGTGATATCTCCTTGTCTCGCCTTGTCTGAGAGCTTTGAACTTTCTTATCTGAGCGCGCCTGACGAGATCTAACCTTTGATTATAATTCGATACCCGTTGATATCCAAACGTGTTTGGATATTGTATTTCGCTTACGTTTCTAAATGTACATTGGATCTGTCCAAACAGCGCTGATCGAATGTATTACGGCTCCTGGTTGTTCATGTATTTTTATGGTCAACAAGAGCGCCAGTTGAAATATCCTGAGCCTGTTGGAAGGCTTTCGCCCTCGCGGGTCGACCATTTTGATTTACTGTATTCACTTATGTAAATACATTGAACCTGGCGATTGTTGCGTGACCAGCACAGTGCAATCTGATTGGTTTGAATTTGACCTTTAACGCATGCGCAGAAGCCGTGTGACACCAATTAAAAAAAAAAAAAAACGACTTGCATTTTAAGACTCGGCGCTGCCACAGGCAGCCCGAGTAATAATCATAGTTCGAAGTCCTTGGACTTAGAAAAGAATTTCAAAGTACTAGACTGTAGGCAAATACCTCGAACGAAGGTAGGTCTCACGATCGATTACAGACTTCCCCGAGCGGTAAAAAATGTTAAGGTACAATACCTGTCTTGATGCATACAGACCGTCTCTCCAATGTGGGACCTGTATTTTTTACACACTGTCCTGACACTGCGCATGTCCGTGACGCCAACTATAGCGCCAAACTAATGTTTTCATCAAATTTCACGCTCCCACGAGAACAAGCGCATAATTGTTAACATTCCCTCTTTTCATTAACAATGGACGTTTGATTACTTAAGTCAAACAAAGCAACTATATGTAAATACGCAAGTACAACCTACAAGCCTGAAACATCAAAACTCTAAACGCATGAAGTTTTAAAATGGTTGTGTTGTTTATCCCACAACCACAAAACAAAGTAGTTTTTTGAAGTGCGCCTCGGACTGGAACTAATTGCGCGGTCTTCTCAAGCATGTTAAGGCAAGGTTTGAACATGAAAACGAGGCTACAGCTATTTTGTTGAATAGAGTCACTTGAATTTGCTCAAATCCTAGAACAATGGTGGTTATAACTAATCTTAGCGCTTTTAGTCGTCCTAATATAAAATTTTGGTAAAATGTATATCACGTGACCAACCACGTGATCACAAAAAGTTGAAAATTAAACTAAAAACGGGGTGGTGCATTGTATATTTTAAGTAACGATTTTATGTTTATCTGATTACACTTGTGGTTGACTTTAAAGATCAGTTCGGAATGGTTGACCCTGATAGACTGTTAAGGTGGCTCGCCTGGATTTTCCAGGGACGCACCATTCCCAATTTGAACGGCTGCTACTCCACTGTCAGAGCACGGTCGAGCTAGCCACTTCACCCATTTACTAGAAGTAGAATAAACTTTCCAAAAATGTAGGTTTGTTTGACATCGGTGTTACCATAGGAACACAGCGTTGACGTCATGTGTTTTACATATCAGCAATTTTCTCGAAATCTAGACCTAAACTTTTAAAACGACCTAGTGTCCCTTGTAGTCTAAATGTAGGTCTTCAAGACTGCAAAGTTTAAAAAAATTGTATGAGAGCGTTTTCGAAAAAAAATGGGTTGAATATTTTCATTCAAAAAATAAACAATTCGCTTTACTTCCTGTTTAGTCGTCGAGAACTGTGTGTTCCGGACCGATTCAAACGCTGTTTTTAGCACATTTCATACCTGTGACATAGGACTACTTGCCATGAAAATTTCATTCCATTTGCTTTATTCGATTCCGGTTTATGGAATAACAAGTAATGTAATAAATATGCTCATTTTACTCAGAATAGTAATGTATTTGCTAAGGAAGCTGTAATTCGAAAACTAGTCGATACAAAATTGTTTTAATCTTTTCACATGAAATTCAACATGTACTACCCTTGCCCTGTAAATTTCAAGAGCATTGAATCATTTTAAGGGCGCGAAATAAAAACAAAAACACAGGGAACTTTTACATTCATCCACGCAAGCTTCATTGCTGTATCATTTTGTTTATAGCTTGTGTCTTTCCGAAATTTCTCTTTTGTCTAGATTCTACATACTTGTGTGCTTTTGAACTAACAAGTTTACCATGCACGCTTGCTACACTTCGCTAATGCCGGAACGCTCGTGCAAATTCTGTTTAGTACAATGGTCACGCTGCCAGTTGTAACGCTGTTATAATATAACTTATAATATTAATTTACAAAAGGTTTTATAATATCACAAATACAAAATCTCGTTTTTAATTTATATTTAGAAAATGTGGTCTAGACGTCACGGGCACTTTTTCCCGATCTGGTTACTAAAAACACACTTATTCAACATTATCATCCCGCACTGCCAAGCTTCATGGTTTAACAAATTTGCATGTCATTGTCCTAAGAACAGAATTTGCAGGAGCGTTCCGGCAGTAGCGAAGTGTAGCAAGCGTGCATGGTAAACTTGTTAGTTCAAGTATGTAGAATCTAGACAAAAGAGAAATTTCGGAAAGATACAAGCTATAAACAAAATGATACAGCAATGAAGCTTGTGTGGATGAATCTAAAAGTTCCCTATGTTTTTGTTTTTATTTCGCGCCCTGAAAATGATTCAATGCTCTTGAAATTTACAGGGCAAGGGTAGTACATGTTGAATTTCAGGTGAATGGATTAACAAAAATATTTATCGACTAGTTTTCGAATTACAGCTTCCTTAGAAAATACGTTACCATTTTGAGTAAAATGAGCATATTTATTACATTACTTATTATTCCATAAACCGAAATCGAATAAAGCAAATGGAATGAAATTTTCATGGGAAGTAGTCCTATGCCACAGGTATGAAATATGCTAAAAATAGCGTTTGGATCGGTCCGTCAAACACAGTTCTCGACGACTAAACAGGAAGTAAGGCGAACTGTTTATTTTTTGAATGAAAATATTCAACCCATTTTTTTTCGAAAACGCTCTCATACAATTTTTTTAAACTTTGCAGTCTTGAAGGCCTACATTTAGACTAGAAGGGACACTAGGTCGTTTTAAAAGTTTAGGTCTAGATTTCGAGAAAATTGCTGATATGTAAAACACATGACGTCAACGCTGTGTTGCTATGGTAACACCGATGTCAAACAAGCCTACATTTTTGGAAAGTTTATTCTATTTCTAGTAAATGGGTGAAGTGGCTAGCCAGACCGTGCCCTGACGGTGGAGTAGCAGCCGTTCAAAGTGGATATGGTGCGTCCCTGGAAAATCCAGGCGAGCCACCTTAAGGCGAAAATATCGAAAACAGGTCACGTGACCAATTCTTGGAACCATTTTTTGCCATTTATATCCTCTTCAGTGATAAAAAGTCAACCATTCCGGACACAGTCTCATTTTCCATAACAAGCTTAACATTTCCAACCGAAAATCTGAAACAAAACAATAACTTCCGCCACCCCATTTTGATTTCGTTGTTTTATCAGCCTTAAAGTCACGTGACCTTCAAAACACCAAAATACCGATACTTAAATGTTAAGACACACGATTACCGTATTATTCCAAAGTTATAGGGTATTTCATACATAAATAACAAAGATAGCGAATTTTGAATGTTTTATCAGAACTGCTCAAAAACCATGCCTTAACATGCTTGAGTTTGAAATCCCGTCCAGTCCGAATTGGAGGCTTTGAAACATTGCATCAAAAAAAATTGAATCGTCTCGTTTTGAAAATGCTCGCAATTTATGTAAAAACAAGGGATGGAAAGAAGCACTTATACATTTTACTCATATCGATTCTGATAAAACTTGAAATGCAGCGTACCGTAGGCAACTGTATCCTGCTTGACGTCGGATCTTGAACGGATCAAATCAGTCAAAATAGTAAGTAAATTGGAGGGACCACAGGCGAAATGATAAACAACCGGATCTCCTAGCGTTTAGGTATCTTTGACTGTATATACTTATTTTATTTATTTAATTTTTATTTGTAACATTTGGGCGGAAGCCATGCACGGGAGTAAAGCAATAGGACTCGAGGTCGGCCTACGAGGCTTGAATCCTTGCATGGTCAGCGGTTAGTGGGATAACGAAATACACATAATAACAAAAGCAACTTACAAATATGGTAAAACAACGAAAAATATAAAGTAATCGTAGCTCACATAAAATTAAAATTAAGAAAACTAGCAATTGCAAGTAGAAAGGATATTACAGGTCTTACAGCGGCGGCAGAATGGACAGATTATGCGCCAAGTGCGTATGTCATAGGGGTTGAAAACAGTTAAGTTTGTCGAAGAAAAGAGTTTTCAGTTTAGTCTTGAAGGAAGCAGTAGAGGCAGATGCGCGGATATCGACTGGAATTGCGTTACAAAGTTGACAGATACGTACAAAGTAAAAGGCGCGAAAAGTAGAAGTCGGCGAGCTGGAATAAGGCGAAGATCAAGGCCAGACGAACCTCTGCGGGTGACTGATCTCGAGAAATTGACGAATTCAGAGGTCTGCAGCAGAATTTAGACAACGAAAAAGAAATACAAGGTCAAGATACTT
This sequence comes from Actinernus sp. WN-2022, assembly GCA_030867875.1. Classification (NCBI taxonomy): domain Eukaryota; kingdom Metazoa; phylum Cnidaria; class Anthozoa; order Actiniaria; family Actinernidae; genus Actinernus; species Actinernus sp. WN-2022. The sequence goes on along the minus strand of JAOWCC010001589.1, from coordinate 71,078,281 downwards.
AAAGAAATAGGACAAAGGGAGAAGATGAAGACGAAGAAGTCTCGACTCAGAACCGAACAAAATGAAACGAGTAGCTCTCCTTTGGACCCTTTCAAGATTACGAATGATGTAGAGGGATCCAAAGGAGCTAGGTGAACAGGCCTGACGGGCATAGGTGAGATGAGAACGGACGAGAGAGATGTACAGTGTTTTCTGAATGCTAGGAGGGAGATCTTTGGAGCAGTTTCTCCAAAGGAAGCCCATCATCTTATTGGCATTGGCAATAATGATCTGGGTATGTTCAGACCAGAGGAGATCACTTGAAACATGAACACCAAGATCACGAGAGGTGTTAACGGTATTAAGGACAGCATCATTAAGGGTGTACTGCCTGTCAAGTGAAAGGCGTTTACGTGAAATGCGGAGGTTTTCGCATTTAACAGGATGAAAACAGAGTTCGTTGAGAGATGCCCAGCGAGAAATAGAGTTTAAGTCATGCTGCAGGTTGTTAATGTCAGCGCGGTCACAGATGACTTTAAAACACTTGGTGTCGTCCGCGAACCGTAGCAACACGTGAAGAAAGGCAGTCGGGAAGATCGTTAATGTACAGGAGAAAGAGTATAGGACCGAGGACAGAGACTGAGGGACGCCAGGACGAACTGATTCCCAAGAACTACATGAGCCGTTGATAACAACGCGCTGGCGGTGGGAAGTCAAGTAGTCAGAAAACCAGTTCAGTAAGAGTCCTGCGATCCCGAGCGCTTGAAGTTTACGGAGAAGGTTGTAGTGGCATAGTGTCAAAGGCGCGAGTAAGGTCAAGACAGATAACATCGATTTCGTCACTAGCATCTAGGGCCGATATCATGGAGGACGGAAAGTAGTTGTGTATAGTACAAGAGAGACCTTTAGCTATGCTGAAGAGAAAAGAGACGGTCAGAGACGAAGTCGACGGGCTACGCATGTCTCAAGAAGTCTCAGAATACTCTATGTTGGGTAGTGGATTAAAAATAGCTCCAATGACTCTGAGACTACGTCCCAATAACAAAAACCAATCAACAACAGTCCATGTACGAAATTTCGACTTTATTTCTAAGATTTCTTCGGTTGTAATTAATTACACTATCAACAGTACAATCATCTGCTTAAAAACATGCACAAATATCGCCTTGGACTCCCTGTGTATAGATAAGAAAAGAAAGGCTGATTCATCGGTAGATTTTTCTTCCAATATTTCGATGGGCAACAGCCCAGCGTATGGACTGTACATGCCACGAGTTTGACTTTACTTGAGCTTTTGGTTAGCAAGCAATTAATTTTCAATGACTTTGGTGCCATTTCGAAATTTTGTTGAGGTTTTTCAAAAATCGACTTTTCAATCCTATTTAATTTGTGAAAATAGGACAATGCAGTGTTAGTAAATCACCTCCAAGAACCACAAATCATAATGGTGGAAAGCGTGTATGGACCACAGCAGAGTTAGAAGACAGTTACCCGGGAAACATATTCTAAAAATAGCCCAATCTGGCCAAACGCTGACTCACGGATATAGTATACAGCTATTTCAAAAAGGTTGTCCCGGACGAGCGACATTCCCAGCCCGAAATGGATTGTGGTCGTAGCTAAAGTCTGGTTAATTCGTTTGTTTTTGGGTCAAAAACTTTAAGACGAACAAACTGAATCGAATAAAAACACAGAGTAAAACACAGTACTACTATAAACATTTTGAGATATGCAAAAATAACTTAAAAACCACCTGGAAATTGATTGGAACACTAATTAAAAGAAAAACCAAAGGTCAACTATACCCAACTAGACTTATAAGAAATAACAAGATATATACTAATAAATTAGACATAGCTAATCAATTCAACCAGCATTTTGTTAATGTTGGCCCCAGTCTGGCTAACTTAATTAAACCCTCCAATGAGAATCCGACTGACTATATTCATAATTCACCAACTTCAAGTTTCGTTATGTCTCCCGTTACTGAACAACAAGTCTGTGAACTTTTTCTAGGCTTAAAGGATAATAAGGCCACTATAGGTATTCCTAATAAATTAATTAAAATAATAAATAAAACTATTTCACCGCATTTTACCTATATCTACAATGAATCTATTAAAACAGGTGTTGTGCCTGATATACTGAAAATATCTGCAGTTACTCCAATTTATAAAAGTGATATAGTTACTGATCCTTATAACTATAGACCGATATCAACATTATCACCTTTTGCAAAAATATTAGAGAGACTTGTATATGATCAGTTAATATCATTTTTGGAAAAGAAATGTATCCTATTTGATCATCAGTTTGGTTTTAGAAAAGGGTACTCCACAGAACAAGCAATACTTGAATTAACGGATCAGTTAAAAACTGCTATTGACAATAAACAATTAACATGTGGATTATTCTTAGACTTCTCCAAAGCGTTTGATACAGTCAATCATCAAATTCTGCTTTCTAAACTAAAGAAATATGGAATTCGGGGCTTACCCTTGTCGTGGTTTAGCAATTATTTAAATAATCGACAGCAGTATGTAAAAATAGATGACGTTAAATCCAGTATGCTACAGATGACTTGTGGAGTACCTCAAGGCTCAACACTTGGGCCACTACTTTTTTTACTATATATAAATGATATGCCAAATTGCTCTAACAAACTTTCCTTTCGTATATTTGCCGATGACACCAATGTATTCTATTCAAGTAATAATATAAACGACCTTGAAACTGTAATGAATCAAGAGTTCAAATTAATTCTCCGTTATTGTGAAATAAATAAACTATCTGTTAATATGAAAAAAACTAACTTCATGATTATAGCCTCAACAAAGAAAAAAAACACTAAAATTAACATCACTAATATTGAGCAAAAAAGCTATATAAAATACTTAGGTATTTATATAGATGAACACATTAACTGGGAGCAACAAATTAAACATGTAAATAGTAAAATCGCTAAAAATACTGGAATTATAAATAAACTCCGGTATTACCTTGATCTAAATACATTGAAGCAACTCTACTATACACTCGTATACCCATATTTAAACTATGGCCTCATGAGCTGGGGTAACACATATACAACCAAGTTATCAAAAATACGCACCTGCCAAAATAAATGCTTACGAAACATCTTTTTTGCTCATAGCAGAGAAAATGCAACGCCATATTTTAATATCCTTAGGCTTCTAAAACTCGACAATATCTTCAAATTAAGAATTGCAGCATTCACTTACAAAATTATTAATGAGAAAACACAAATGCCATCTGTCTTTTCTAATTACATTATACTTGCCAAAAAAAATCACTCCTATAATACAAGATTTGCCGCTAATCTAAATTTTAATAGACCAAAAACACGAACAAACTACGGAATGCATACATTTAAGTACATCTCATCGAAAATCTGGGAAACAATCGACTTTGAATTGAAATGTGCTTGCTCTGTTAGTATATTTAAAAACAAATATACAACTACTCTTTTAAAAAAACAAATATTATAATATGAATATATGAATATTCAGCTGTGCCTAAATGAATCTAGTATCTTTAATCGTAGGCAGTGTCCAACTCGGAAGCTACGCTACTTTGGTCACTGCGCACGATCTCAATATAGAATATGTACATTTCTTTATTTTCATACAAATGTATTGTTAATGTAATTGTAACTGTAGTCATTGTAAATAGTACAGAGTGCAGAATAAACTTGAACTTGAACTTGAACTTAATTGTTGCTGAGAATCGATTTTCGAATTATACTCTAGTTTATCCGTTTCGCACAACTGGAAGTTATAACCACAATGCATTTCGGTCTGGGAATGTCGCTTGTCAGCGACAACCTTTTTTGACATAGCTGTATATGGACGCCCTGGTAATGAACTCCTGCGTCTACCGAGTTTGAATAAATTTACAAAAAACGTATCTTCAAGGCATTAATACATTTTCGCACACTACTTAGGACCGGACAACTCTTTCGACTGAGAAAGGCTTAGCGTTTGAAGCAATATTAAGGTTAGCTTAGGTTTACCTGGTCATAGTCATTAAAAAAGAAACATTAAAATCAGGCTTTCACTCAACTAAATCGCACCAGATTTGCGATGTAGCTCGATCTGATCACACCCACATCCTAGATGAGTTTATTACCATTTTCGTTGAAGTGAAAGTTTAAAGTCTCGTTTGGAGAATTGCATTTATCCAACCATCAATCAAACGCGGCCGAGCCTACCTTATTATAGGAAATTAACGCTCATGAAATAAACGCGAATCTTTAAAAGTCGCGTTAATTTTTGTGAGCGTTAATTTCCGCGACGTTAATTATGAGCAGCATTAATTTCCGCGACCTTAATTTCCACTATCTGTCTAGTCTCGGGCTGTGTCACGGTAATAGACTATACATTGGCATTCCGGGCCGGAAACAGTTATTTTCACCGATTTTGATATGAACTGACGAATCTCTCGGCCATGTGGGATGCTTAAAATCAAAGCAAATATGCAAAAATGACTAACAAATAGTGTATATAAACAGTCTCCAGGGAAAATATTGAAAATCCTTTCAATCAAGCATTGAGGGAGGGAAGTTTAACTGTTTGTATCCAATTAACAGCCACCAACCGAGCGATTACTCGATACATGCACAGTACCATGACATAGCCCCTTTAATTATTTTTTTGATTGACGGTCGGCTAATTGCAATTTTCCAAACGAGACTTCAAACATATCAGGGTCGCACTTCAACGAAAACGGTAATAAAGTTGATTGGACTAAACCATGACTGTTTAGAGCTGGTTACAAATGCAAAAAAATCTCACACCTCGGCATTTTATTCAAATTCAACAACATTTACAGAGTATATGTCACTTATTACAGGCTGTGATATAATCAAAAAGAATTGAAATCGATCAAAAGCAAATGGTTATCTTATAGGTGTTTGGTGGGTACAAAATTCCAAAAATTGCAGTCTATTTTATCATATCATCAAAAATTGATCAAATCCAATCGAAATTTTGCCGAGTTAGATACCTTGGCACGTTACCAGCCATCTAACCAGTATTTTCTTTATTTTTTCAACAAAACCATGTGGACTTATAATTTTTGCTGTTTGTTCTGACTGGTTATTTTCATGTTAGAGATCCCAGTTTGCTGATCTCTTTGAGATGACAGTGGATATTCCATGTTAGAGATCCCAGTTTGCTGATCTCTTGAGATGACAGTGGTTATTTTCATTTTATAGATCCCAGTTTGCTTATCTCTTTGAGATGACAGTGGATATTTCTATGTTAGAGATCCCAGTTTGCTGATCTCTTGAGATGACAGTGGTTATTTTCATTTTATAGATCCCAGTTTGCTTATCTCTTTGAGATGACAGTGGATATTCCATGTTAGAGATCCCAGTTTTCTGATCTCAAAAATCATCACATGTGAATAAGGTGTATATATATACACACACCTTTTAAAGCTTTTTGTCCTTTTTAACTGATGAAGGCCAAAGGCCGAAACGTTTTAGTAAATTTTTAATAACAGTCCTGAGTTGCTCTTGTTCGCATTTTTATTCAATTTCATACATGTATATACATGTATATATATATATACAGTCAATGCCAAAAAGGTTGTCCAGCAGAACATAATATAATACTATAATATCCATTGTTTTGGGCTATTGTCTAGACCAAGACAATAGGCCAAAACAATGGGTATTAAAGTATTATATTATGTTCTGCTGGACAACCTTTTTGGCATTGACTGTATAAATCAATATATGACAATTTGCAAATGGTAACAGGATTTTTTTTTCACTGCTTAAATGCTAGACTTGCTCCAAGTCGAACTCGCTGAGTCACTGGGTAAGCGATTACTGGGTCAAAAATCGAGCGCGAGAATCAAAGCGAGAGCGATGACTGGGTCAAAAATTGAGTGTGAGAATCGAAGCGAGAGCGATTACTGGGTCAAAAATCCAGCGCGAGAATCGAAGCGAGAGGCGAGTTCGACTTGTTTCACTTGCAGGAAATTGAATCGGGAGATTGTTTTGGTGCGAAAACACGTTTCAGGGGCGGAGCTTACATTTCGCGCCTTTGATAAACTCTTTCCAAGTACAATCAAATTGTAAATACCACATCGACGGTCGACGACTTGACACGTCAACATACAATGCCTGAAGAATTAACGCTTTGTGATTGGGAAAAGCTTAGTACGTCATAAGCCATGCCTCCGGTTGAAAAATCAACTGGTAAATTTGGCGCGCTGCAAGTGGGAAAAGTCCTTCGTGCGGGGGGCTAAGAAGGACTTTGAGAAAGTCTACTTAAATGCTGTATAACCTTCCTTGGAAATTTCACGGTGCAATAGATGTCTTTACAGAAAGCAAGTTATTTATCCAATAGCTCACTTGATTCGGGCTTTTGCTAGTGTTGCAGACTTTATGAATTTTAATGCTCACTTCATTTTATCTCTTGGCCAATATGCAGTTCCCAGCTTTTTCTTATCACCAAATATGCATGGTAATCAGCACAAAAAATCCAAATAACTGCAGCCATCTGCAACCTACTACAGGCTCAGATACAAGGAAAAAATGACTGTTTTCCAATGCAGCAAGGGTTCTAGAGAGGCAGGAGGGTCTGCAGGAAAGTTTTTGAGATTTGACTCTCTAAAATGCCATTGCCTGCATTCTCGAGACTGAAAATCCACTTGTGATTAGAACATCCAAAACAAAACAAAACTGTTATTTTCATGCTCGTTATCACACCATTAGCTACATGTATATACATGTACCAGTATTAGTTATACACACTTATTGACATCTGTCGAATTCAATTTAGGCATTTTTGTCAAATTATGAATTTGGGAGTTTACCTTTACATTCTCAAAAAAAAAACTTTTTTGCTTCACATCCACAGAGACTTTAAAATACCAAACCAGTCTGGATCTGCAACTGACTGTATTGCCATATTTCAGGAAGTTCTTGTTTTCTTCCAAGGAAAATCATCAGGACCGTTTGGCCTCATCTTCATACTTAAATCCTTCTGTGTTAAGCTTCCTTTTATACTCGTCATATATTTTCTTCCTAGCAAAGTACTTCACCTGTCAAAAAAAATTGAGACAAACAAGAGTTTGAGTCACAGAAATTTTTGGCATTTCTGCAAGGAAGTAACGTACTGTCAAACGGTAATAACCAGGGTCCAGATACCAGAGGCTTACTAAGTTACATGTAAGGTGCAAAATACCACCACAGAGCTTTTAACAGCACCACTTAATGCTCATGAGCAATACAAACAAACTTCTGGCAGAGAAGCATGTTTGGAGTATGCTTTGTCAAGATACTGGACTACACCCAAAAAAATATGTTCATGACATGGAAAAATGTAGGTGTAACAAAACCACAGGCAACCCAATGTCTAATGAAATAGATTGGAAAAATATTAACCTTGGAGATGAAAAAGAAAAAGCTAAACTGTTCTATTAGCCATTTTATAAATGAAAAAGGACTGGGACATAGTATGTAAATTTCAAATTAAAAATAAACCCCACCATAAAAAAGATCACATCAAAATTAATGTGTTGATTGAGTTCAAGGGGACATTTTGAGCAATATTAATGAGATAGTGAGCTTTCAAAAATCACAAGAATAAGATAGCTCAGTATGGTTTGGGGGGATGGCCATCCAGCTAAACCATACACTCTCTTATTTTTGTGATTTTCAAAAGATTGCTAGTCAGTTATAATTTAACCCAACCAACAAACTGGTCTAATGAAATAACAAGTCACATGACTATTTCTGACCATGTGGGAAATGGGAAAGAGGATGAGTGTGGATATTATATTTCCTTTTTCAATGTTGCTCGAATCAATAATGATAGTCTAATGATATAGTTTACATGTACATCAAAATTCATATTAAATACCAATACCGGCGGCAAGATCAAGATGGGGCATTTGACAACCTATCTGTCCCTGGGTGGGGCATTATGTTGTGCTAGCCCGGGCATTTGTCAAAAAATAACCCCACCCCTCCCCTGTGCTTTTTCTGTTTGGCTCCACTGATCAACACATGCTAGCTTCATCGAATGGATCAACACGGTGGCCATGGCATTAGGATTTTCCCAGTTTTGGGGTGAAAGTGTGTGGTTTGTTGGGAACTGGCTAGTGAATGTGGGATTGGAGGCACTTACAAAAGTGTTTGAAGGTGAGTAGTGCATTGCTTTAATAAAGAAAAGCGGACTGAAATGTGGCTTTGAAATGGCAAACAAATTTGGTGCGTTTGCATGCTGTCTCAACCACATCGAAACAAGATATACTTGCCCAGGGGTGGTGCAAGTGACAGTTCAGCTGGCTTCATCATGGGGCAATTGTGGTGTCCTTGGAAAAAATGAGAAAAAGGGGGGGGGGGGGGGGGTGATGCCCTTCATTTTTTTTTTTAATTTTTTTTGGGGGGGGGATGGGCAGGCTTGAAATTGATAAAGACACAAGTAAAATGCCTCAAATTTGACGCCTGCATATTTCAACTAAAAGCTTACCCAAGATGCAGGACAGCTGCCATTAAATTGTTCTTTCTCCTTCTGACACACTGACTCGTCACCACCGCTGCCATCCATGCATGCGAAATATCTGTCTCTTGCTTCATGGCATTTCTTTCTCTCTTCGGAATTGGGCGCAGGCATATCTTGAGCTTTGCCTCCTCGAAATGGCTAATGCAATTATGCTACTAATAAAGTAAACTAGAGTTTTTGCTGTAAAACTGATCGTTCAGAACATTCAGTCCGCCATTTTGTTTTACGTCACATGCTGAGTGACGTAAACCTTGTGTCCGCGCCTTCACATTTGCAAAGCATTGTGGGATGGCAATGGTCGTTATCACCCGCTAAATACAAAACTGCTCTTCGAAGTAAAAACTACAAACGCTGTGGTTTTTATTGAATAGTATTCTTTTAAACGGATCCTGGACCACGATCTTGTTTAAAACGAAAGAATTAACATAAGACAAGTACTCTACACGATGTAGTAGCCATCGATCTCAGCTGAAAAGTCAAAATCGTCCATAAATTTGAAGGCTATGCAGGCCATACTATGCTCAGTCAGTCAGTGTAAATACTGGAAGACGAAGATTTGCGTCGTTCGTTTCTAACTTTTCTTTTTGTGAGCTTTTTCCCTGGCAGTAAATCATGGAAAATAGAGGAGACGAAGGTCCACTGGTGACTACTAGTCGGCACGTTTTTCGAGGAATAGAATACGTATTAACACTGGTTGTAAACAAGGCAGACAGCAATTTCTCATTGGAGGTTGAAGACAGACTGACTGCCGACCAATGGAGAGGACAATTCGATGCCAGATGTACGTAAGGTTATTTCTGGGTAACTGTGTTGTACATTGATTATACTCGCTTCTAAAGTGCCATACACTTTTAAAAGACAGACGCTCATAAAGTTTTTTTTTTATGGCGTCTTGTTTCGTTTTAAATTAATTAATAGCTGCGGTTACACTACCCCAGATGAACTCGTTTACCCAGTAAAACTGGCCCCAATAAAATCCATCTGGGGTTTGAATTTACCTGGGTAGAGCGGTTACACGAAGACCGACTGAATTGGACTGAATTAGGATCTTCGTCTCTGGAATCTCCCACCTGTTGTTGCTTCAAGGGCACCCAACGACGTTTTCGGTTAAAAAGCTGTTCGGGAGAGTAAGTTCGCCTAAAACTTTCGGATTTGAAAAAATTGTCCCTAGAAAATTGTTTTCTGAAATACTGGCTAGAAAATTTGTTTTCAATCCCCTTGAATCCCTAGAAAATTATAGAAGAAAAGAGAGACTAATTAAGGTTTCCCCTAAAATATTCGTACGTCCCAATTCGTCTGATCAGTAGAGTCAGAACAACACATTTTCATTCCCTAAGAATTGCCTAAAGGAAAAAAGAATCCCTAAAAAAATCGTACCTCCACAAAACTTTGCAACATGAAGTTACTTGGCCTTGGGCTAGAAAATTCTTGTTTCTCATCTGTTCTAGACTACTCAGACTACTAACAAATTCGTAAGCTGGGAATATTTTGCCAAGAAAATCCGAACAGCTAATAGCTTTCTAGAATACGTCAAAAGACATAGGCGCCTTAAAATGGCTAGATAAGCTGCAGACAACTGGTTTCAAACGAATTTCAACAAGTACTCGTTGGGTGCCCTTGTTGCTTGCTTTGCCCTGTTTCAAGTTTTTCGGCTGACTGACATGATTTTGTTTGGAGACCCAAACAGGATGGCTCTGGATTATAGTTGAACTGCGGAATATACGTAAGATAGCCTTGGCCTTGATTTATCGCCGGATTAAACCTTTGAAACGGATAGAAGTTGGTAGGATTTTCCCGCATCGGCGGCAACACAGCATAATTTCATTCTACTGAAGCAAAAAGCACGACAATTATTGCAGCTTCACTTTATAAACAAGTCTGTACAACTTTTAGTCTCAAAACATGTTAAAATCTCAACATCTCAGCTTTAATACTTACATCATTTGCCGAAAGTTCGCCATGTTCCGCGAATGCAGATGCATGGGAAGAATTTAATTCCACGCTTCGTTGATCAATCCACACGCCTCTCGAGAGCTGTCAGATCCTCGAAATTTCATTGGCTCAACTATCTGGGGTCGGCAGCGACCCCTAAGACTTATCTGGGGTGCTATCAAGGTAAAGTTCTATTGTTCTTTCTTTCGTAACTGGAAATATACCTAGGTATGTTTTCTCCTGGGGAAATCGGTTAGACACGAAAACACGAATTTACCCGGGTAAATTACCAATATACCTAGTAAAACTGGTCTAGTGTAACCGCAGCTAATATTTGATGTGCTGATTCACGTAATATAACGTTAGTTAAAATGTCATTGACCCGGTGTGAGGTTACTGGTTGAGTTCATTTTATATAATCAGAAGCAATGTTGATCGAGGTTCATAAACTACAAACATGCACAAATCATGTACAATGATTTTATATGATTGACATTATATCAGAGACCCATCAAGTCAAACAAGCTTGGTCAATAAATGATTTATTATTACAATGGCTGGTAGTGAAATACAGGAGTTCATCTTAGGAAATGAGTCAAAGTGCTCCGTTTACACCAGGAATAACTTGCTATAGAATTAAATTAGTGATTACTTACACAAGGGTGCATAATGTCCACTTTCCCACAGAAAAGTATTTGCCACCAGGGAGAGATTCTACTGAGAAGAAAAGAAGGGCCTCTTGCCATGCCATTAGAACCTCACTTCCATGTTATCAACCTCGCTTCTGTGCCTACATTTCCTTAACAAATAAAAGATGGTTCTCCATAATGATGTTCTATATAACAAAATAATGCACGCATGCAGCCAATGAAATTTCACATTCTTAGGATGCTCCCATAATTTACATGTATATACATGTAATATTATAAAAGGCAGTAAAAATCATATCACAGGGTCCGAAATTGCGCCTTATTTGGCACCAATGCGACTAGATTTTGAGTGTTGGCGACCAAAATTTCAGAGTTAGTTGTCTTCACAATGTTTCACAATGTCTCAAAGTCACAGAATGTTCTCAGTAAATTTAGCCAATAAAACACACCAGCAAATGTTCTTTGTCGCATTTCGCTTGAAATGTGGCGACCACAATTGGTCTTTTGGCGACTAAAAATGTTGGCTAGTCGCCAGTTGGCGCCTATGTGAAAAAGTTAATTTTGGTCCCTGTATGTAATGGCCACAGACATGCATGTCTGGATATGAGTGTAAGCTGAAGCCAATCAGAGATGAGGTTCAAAATCTGAACTAAAACGGGCAGGAAAGTGAGATTCTCAACTGTATAGAGGCCAGAGGACTCTCTTCTAGATCTCTTCTCTTTGCTTCTGGTTGTTCCTTTCTCCCTCACTATCTCCATGGTTTTTCTCTAAGGCCTCTGGATCCAGGTTAATTTGCCACATGCATTCTCATAGCAAAAAATGTGAATGCTATGTTTAAAAAGGGGGGTTTCCCGGAGAGAGGGGGAGGGTGACTCCCCATATTGAACTAACAGGTGTGCTTCAGGCTCTCCTTTTAGGGGTACAAATTCTTGTAACCGTACCTTTTAGGGGATCCTGTTTGTACAAGTTAGTTATGCAACCCGAGTCGTACCTTTTAGGGGTTTAGAATTATTTATTTTAAGGTTCTTTTACAACACATGAGGAATCGCTTCATAAATTGTATATTTACGTACCTTTTAGGGGTCAATGTCATTATGTTTTTCAAACCTCCTTTAATTTATGCATACCTTTTCGGGGTCATTTTCAAAATGACCGCCAAGCACCCCATCATTTTGGTACTGGAGTTTCCTTCTATATATTAGTCAAAATGGGACAAGCCAAGAACGTACTATACATGTACATGTATCCAAAATACTGTAATCTATCATAGATGGAATAAAATGCAATGTACTGGCTGCTGTTATTTTAAAACTTTATCATAATAATAAGCTTTTGATTCTATCATACAGACATAGAAGATCTAACCCACAAAACAGGAAATTTCAAACAGTTCTTGATATTTGTCAATATGCTGGAATCTTCCCTCTCAAAGGTTTGTATTTGTATATTTATATATTCCTTGAGTGCACGTGCATATTAAATAAATTTAGATTTTGAAGGAAAAGTTTAATGTTGTTTTGTGACAGCAAAACCGTTCTGACGATACATTAAAATTTTACTTGATAATTATTCCAATTATTTTAATTAATAAGTATTAGGTAATTGCATGGGGCAGAGTAAAATTAATGATACATTTCACGCGTGTTTTCAAAGTTTGCAAAATTGCCCAAGTCGTGGAGCTTTGCAAACTTTGAAAACACATAAGGTCAAGTGAAATTTATCATTAATTTTACGAGGACTCATGCAATTACTTGTTTATAATAATATATAGAGGACAAAATTTTCCTAGAAAAAGACATTGAAAAGAAAACCTACAACTATGTGTGCTCGATGAAAAACCTAGTCAAACTGATGTCATTACATTCGCTTCACATAATCTTGACAGGAAAACAGTGTTTTAAATTGAATTATATCTTGATTACTATATATACTATTTGCTCTTCCAGAGAATTTGTTCGCTTTTTGGAGCACAAGTGCATTCGAGCTGAAGGCAGAGTAAAATTCTTGACAAACGTTGATAGTGCGAAGCCTGTTGCTAGGCAACTTATCGACCAATCAAAAGTTAGAAATTTGGCCCTGAATTAAGAAAAAACTTCTTCTTGATTAGCCAATGAGATTAAATAAATTTGGTCCTCCATGTTATAAATAATAGAATATAATTAGCCAAGAATATAAGAAGAAAAAACTGAATTTTCATGTGGCCTGATACAACTATAGGGGCTGATCAAAGTCAGGACCCTGCTAATTAACTACAGGTTGAATTGGAATTTAGCATGTTGGTTTCTTTGGAGAGAGGTAAAGTGGAGAACCCTGAGAGAAACCTTCGGAATAAGGGTGAGATGCCACTCACCTGTGGCACTGCAAAAGAGAATCTAACCTGAGTCACAGAGGTGAGAGGTGAAGCACTTACCACTTAATGCATCAGCCTGGCTCGATCCCCATAACAATGAGGTCAGCTGAAAAGGAACTGATAAAAAGATAGATGCACAGCCTTGTTTAACTTAGGTTATCCTGCTGAGTTATCCATAATAATAATAATACTTTATTTATAAATTATTATACACGATGGGTAACTAAAAGATACAATCAGCATGGCTGGTGGGGTCATGTGTAATCCATGTACAAAGTATTAAACATAATTAAATAAACTTTTTATCTTTACATTCCAGGGTAGTCATGCTCTATCACTAGACTTATTAACATATGGTGATCTTGAGGTTTTGCGTAACCAAAAGTCCCACAGACCAGGTTCAGGAACACAGCACATTCCAGCAACCAAAACAAGTGCTAACCTGCATACCAAGAGATACCTCATTATGACCTACTCTGTAGAGTTTGACAGGTACATGTATTATTAGTATTCCTTCTATTTAACAATTAGACTACGAGCTCAAAGTTTCTATCAGGTGATAGTTGACGAGGAGCGTAACTCAAAGTCAACTATCAGCCATGGAAATTGAGAACGAGTAGTAGTCTTTTGATTAATTGTTTCATAGAAACCAACTAGTAGTTTAATCTTAAACTGAAGCAAGACATTTCGATGACTTGGCAGCCATTGTTTTGCTTTTGAAATCAGCTTTTCGCTACTCACTATCTATCGCCGAATAGATAGTGAGTAGCATAGCCAATCAGATTGCAGGATTCATGATAGAACACTAGTTGGTTTCTTACTACTAATAAGATATAGATTTGACTGAGTCGCAGCTGACATGTGTGTTTGAAAGTACAGCAGTATGTTAGTAATAGCTTACACCTGGTAACCAAAAAGTCAAAGCAAGAAGGATAATATTCCCTTTAATTTTGTATTAATTAATAATTAATTTACGGACAATAAATGTAATCCATTGTTGAAATATATAATTGTGATAATTGTTAATTTCTTATTGTGGAATACTTGCCTGGTTTCTTTTAAAATAAGTCACTATTTGCAGAGAAGTTGGGCTTTGAGGTGTATCAGCTATATGTACGTTTATTGTAACAGTAAATTGATAAGGGTGTAGATTGCTAACTATGGGAAGTGATGACTGAAGCTAACGTTTTGAGAGTATAGTAGCCTGATTTGTCAAGGAGCTCTGAAAAAAGCTGAAGATTCATGTACTTACAGTATTTCAAATGTGTCTTACTTCCCATAGTGATTATAGGTAATTATGTTTTCATTGTCCTTTGTTTCCTCATGGTTTAATATAGAATTCACTATCCTTTACCACTGCCCTATGTTGGCAAACCTGATCCAGTACAACTACAAGAAACCGTAAGGAAGTTACATGAAGATAACAAGCACTTAAAGGAGCAGGTACATTGGACATGTAATGAATGAAGGAGATTCTTCAGGCCTGTCATTAGAAGCCGGCTACCGGCAATAGACCAGTTCGCAATTAATTCCAACATTTTGCAAGGGGTGCAAACATGGCATGAAAAACACTGTTTGTATGGGAATCCGATGCCAAATAATTTTCGTAAAATCGAATTTTTGAAATATTCACAGTCTGCAAACTTAAGATACCAGGTAAAAGATAAACTGATCACAATTTGAGGGATTCGATGTAGCTGTGCTGGGTAGTATGCAATCAGGTTTTCAGTTTTCCATACGTTTGTCTGTAAATTTTCCTGCAGAGTTTGACTCGTTAATTATTACAGACAAATGTATGGAAAGCTGAAAACGAAATCTTTTTTGCATGCTTCCCAGCAGTCAGCTACATCGAATCCCTCAAATTGTGATAAGTTAATCTTTTACCTGTTATCTTAAGTTTGCAGACAGTGAATATTTCAGAAATTCGATTTTACGAAAATTATTTGGTATCAGATTCCCATATTAACACTGTATTTTGTGCCATGTTTGCACCCAGCCCTTTTAAACTGTCTGAATTAACCAGGAACTGATCTATTATCACCACCAACTATGTTGATCGCTGACTACTTAATATGAGAATATGGTTGGTAGTTTGTATAGCAGTCTTCAAAATAAGCACACACAAATGTACGTTTTGTTGGGGTAAGCTGATGTCTCTAGACAATATGCATATGCAAAAAGTGTGTATTTCGAAATTGATGTCTAATATCCTTTGTTATAGATCATGAAGGGTTCTAGGAATGGAGCTATGATTCATCTACAGAAAGAGTAAGCTTGGATTGACACTCATGCAGCTAGGCTTTGACATTATTAGGATTTAGAATTGGTCATACAAAATAGAAACATAGGGTCCCTAAGGGCAACTCGCGGATGGTCAGTGAGGTATTTTGGTATATACTAAAAATCACATGACCAATGACGTCATCGTTACGTCATCACCACTAAGTGAATCGTGGGGACCCAATACCATGCCTGTCCAAGTTTGAACTGTCTGGCATTAGAAATGAGCGATACGGGCATCTACTTAAAATCACGTGACCAATGACGTCATCGTTACTAAGTGATTTGTGGGTACCCAATACCATGCCTGTCCAAGTTTGAACTGTCTGGCTTTAGAAATGAGGGAGAAACGGGCATGTACTTAAAATCACGTGACCGATGACGTCTTCGCCACAAAGTGATTTGTGGAGACCCAATACCATGCCTGTCCAAGTTTGAACTGTCTGGCATTAGAAATGTACTTAAAATCACGTGACCAATGACGTCATCGTTACGTCATCGCCACTAAGTGATTTGTGGGTACCCAATTATGGGGTGCCAAGTGTCCAAAAATTATATGTCACAATTATATGAAAATTATATGGAAATTATATATATAATCGTTATTATATCATATAATTTCTTTTCCTCCTGAGTTCATTATTTCAAATAATGTTCGTGTTGTTATTTCATTGTTTCATATAATGCAACACTGCCTTTCGCATTATATGAAACCATGATCGGCATTCATGATCTATTATTTCATATAATGCAAGACTG
Organism: Actinernus sp. WN-2022; assembly: GCA_030867875.1. NCBI lineage: Eukaryota > Metazoa > Cnidaria > Anthozoa > Actiniaria > Actinernidae > Actinernus > Actinernus sp. WN-2022. Next base: position 71,061,788 of record JAOWCC010001589.1, on the reverse strand, counting down.
CTTTTTAAATTATATGAAACCATGATCGTCATCCGTTATCTATTATTTCAAATAATGCAACACTGCTTTATAAATTATATGAAACCATGATCCTAAGCCAAATTCGTTATTTCAAACAAGTTAATGCTTCAATTTTGCTATAATCCATTATTTGATATAATACATGTAGATTCTATGATTTAAAACCATTATATGATATAAATCCCATTATATGATCACATAAATCTCATTATATGATATAATCCCATTATATGATATAAATCTCATTATATGATATAAATCCCATTATATGATCACATAAATCCATTATATCATATAATCCCATTATATGATCATATAAAGCCATTATATCATATAAATCCATTATATGAAAGAACCATTGTATCATATAATATCAATTGTATGCGCGATTGTATGCGCAGTTAGCAAATTTCAGTGTCGGTGTAATATTTAACTTAAGCCTCGATATTGTGTTAACGTATCTGTCGTCTCAAAGTTCAACTATCATCACCTTTTCGAAATTAATACTGTGATAATCTGCTGTACTCTCTTTCGGTTTCCTTAATAAATGACGGACCAAGTGGCCAGCGATTTGGCTTCGGCGTTAAGCTTGTCTACGATCGGGGATTGCTGTTCAAGACAACGGCGAGACCCTAAAATACCTCTACTAGTACAAACGCCAACTCGTCGAGACCAAATATCACACTCCCCTAGCCTCTCAGACGTTACGCGAAAACCGAATTTCTGTTCGAACTATTCTTGATTAATGAGGTTATTTTCCCTTTCTCTTTGAATTTGACACATGAAGTTAATCTCTATGATATGTAATTAAATTAAATCCTGTAAAAATACGTTGGATCCGAAGTGAGGACCTATGCAGCCAAAAATATAAACAATAACGAATGAAAAGTCCGAAGACTACAGAAAAGCTGATATACAACGTAAAAATCTAATGACGTGTGACCCGATAACCAAGCATTTCTGTTGCTCGAAACTAGATGCTTTTTAGCTCAGTCCGGGTCGATGGTGCAGTGGTACCGAAGCCTGCGTACTGTTTGCTATGCCATACTAACAAGTTCTAATAAGAACGAAACAGCTGTCTATATATGGCTGCAATCTGGTCCGAGCGCTTTTCGTGTCAGGCCTAGCTAACCGTAGTGCTTTGTGTTAGATTTTTACGTTGTTTATATTTTTGGCTGCATAGGTCCTCACTTCGGATCCAACGTATTTTTTACAGGATTTTTGTCCACGGTATTTGCTTATGAGTTTTTTTAAATTAAATTGCTCGTTTTCATGAGACATGCGTGTTCATAGTACTCTTTTCTTTTCTTTTTCCACTTTTTTTCAAGGGCTCACGGTCCCATCACCCTGATTTGCCTAATTTTCAGAGTTTGTCTCTTTTCCAAGGTGCACTGGTTCATATTGTTTCTGGCTTCCTTAATCAATATTGTAACCAGGCATGTGCTAGTCGACTTTTTTCATGGGCTGACCATACCCCTGCTAAGCCACACCCTCGTGTCCCTCAATTCCCTAATTCGTATGTTTCTGAAGGTGACGTTTTTCGTTACATAATTTTCGATACTGTATATAAAACCGACGAAGGGGGTGTTTGTGTGTAGCATGTATAATCAAGTACAACTATATGAATACGTTTTTTTATTTAATTATGTACGTATGTGTAAGTGTATATTTCCTCTCTTTTTTTTTTTTTTTTTCGGGTGTTCTGAGTCGGTTATCCGTGGACAGTGTGTTGGTTAAGCAGTAACGCAAGAAACAGTAATTCTTCGTCGTCTACACTCGACAACTGACTCGACGTTTCTCTATTAGAATGAGTGGCCGTGCTTTATGTTTACAAACTCAAGCTGAAAGAGTTTGTAAATACAATAAAGCACGGACACGAATTCTGTATCTGACTTATCAAACGTTTAATTACATATAGTTAATCAAGAATAGTTCGAACAGAAATTCGGTTTTCGCGTAACGTCTGAGAGGCTAGGGGAGTGTGATATTTGGTCTCGACGAGTTGGCGTTTGTACTAGTTGAGGTATTTTAGGGTCTCGCCGTTGTCTTGAACAGCAATCCCCGATCGCAGACAAGCTTAACGCCGAAGCCAAATCGCTGGCCACTTGGTCCGTCATTTATTAAGGAAACCGAAAGAGAGTACAGCAGATTATCACAGTATTAATTTCGAAAAGGTGATGATAGTTGAACTTTGAGACGACAGATACGTTAACACAATATCGAGGCTTAAGTTAAATATTACACCGACACTGAAATTTGCTAACTGCGCATACAATCGCGCATACAATTGATATTATATGATACAATGGTTCTTTCATATAATGGATTTATATCATATAATGGCTTTATATGATCATATAATGGGATTATATGATATAATGGATTTATGTGATCATATAATGGGATTTATATCATATAATGAGATTTATATCATATAATGGGATTATATCATATAATGAGATTTATGTGATCATATAATGGGATTTATATCATATAATGGTTTTAAATCATATAATCTACATGTATTATATCAAATAATGGATTATAGCAAAATTGAAGCATTAACTTGTTTGAAATAACGAATTTGGCTTAGGATCATGGTTTCATATAATTTATAAAGCAGTGTTGCATTATTTGAAATAATAGATAACGGATGACGATCATGGTTTCATATAATTTAAAAAGCAGTCTTGCATTATATGAAATAATAGATCATGAATGGCGATCATGGTTTCATATAATGCGAAAGGCAGTGTTGCATTATATGAAACAATGAAATAACAACACGAACATTATTTGAAATAATGAACTCAGGAGGAAAAGAAATTATATGATATAATAACGATTATATATATAATTTCCATATAATTTTCATATAATTGTGACATATAATTTTTGGACACTTGGCACCCCATACCCAATACCATGCCTGTCCAAGTTTGAACTGTCTGGCTTTAGAAATGAGGGAGAAACGGGCATGTACTTAAAATCACGTGACCGATGACGTCTTCGCCACAAAGTGATTTGTGGAGACCCAGACAGTTCAAACTTGGACAGGCATGGTATTGGCATTAGAAATGAGGGAGATACGGGCATGTACTTAAAACCACGTGACCGATGACGTCATCGTTACGTCATCCCAACTAAGTGATTGATAGGGACCCACTACCATGTCTGTCCAGGTTTGAGCCACCTGCCAGTAATATTAATATCAGTTAAGAAAATCGTATATCCCATTCACAGCTGTAGCTATCATAAATGTCCGTCAATATATCTTCGGAAAATCAAACGTCATTCGGAAAAGTCGACGCCGCTACATTGCATATTACTAGTAATTGGTAATGGTTCTTTAGGAATGAAAAGGTTGCAAGAGAAAGAGATGAAATACAAGCACAGTTTCAGACATATGAACGAGAGGTAAAACATGCAGGGAAAGCCAACACTGCCAAGGAAATCAGAATTTTGAAAAAAGTTGTGCAAAATCTGGAGGTAGGTTTGCTTTAATATATTGTCTTGAACATTTTATTAAGTATTTGTATTTAGTATATAAATCTGCAAAGAATGCATGCAATATGCACAAGAATGCAAGAAATATGAGACTGCATTTTCACTCGTCATTCACATTTTTGCTCACCTTAAAGGGGCTATGTCATGGTACTGCGCATGTATCGAGTAATCGCTCGTTTAGTGGCTGTTAATTAGATACAAACAGTTAAACTTCCCTCCCTCAATGCTTGATTGAAAGGATTTTCAATATTTTCCCTGGAGACTGTTTATATACAGTTTGTTAGTTATTTTTGCATATTTGCTTTCATTTTAAGCATCCCACATGGCCGAGAGGTTCGTTAGTTCATATCAAAATCGGTGGAAATAGCTCTTTCCGGCCCGGAAAAAACGAATGTCAAGTCTTACCGTGACACAGCCCCTTTAACTTACATATGGCTAATAAGGCCAAATAAAAAAATTGTGTTTCCGGTTACCCGACCGAGCCTAGATTTCCCCTGCCAACCCTACAACAACTTTTCCCATCCAAATCCAACTACTGATTGCATGCTATGGGTTTTCTTGAAAGCACTGAGAAAAGGCCAGCTGGTAGAAACAAGTTATTACCTACATCTACCGCCTCTATTTATTTTTAAATAAAGGTATTCATTTATATATTGCAAATTCTATATGGATATATACAAATGCGCTTCACAAGGTTATTTTTGTGATATACGGATTGCTATTGTTCTGCTGAGCAGTTTACAATCGTGAATACCAGGCTGTTGTGACAGAACTCTTTCTCGGAATGACACAGCAGGTTCTTTTATGCCCCCCTCGTATAGATTAGAAGAGGGAGGAGACAAAGCCAACAGCTTTATATAGTTCCCTGCCCAAGGACGCAGCCGGGATTCGAATCCCCGACCTCCCGCACTCTAGACCGTGCTCTGCCAACTGAGCTAACCAGAAACACCGCATTTTTATTTGGCCTAACCTATTTATATTTGTTCATTACCCCTATAGAGTGATTTAATGAAAGAGAAGAACAAGTACCAGAGAATCTTAAACAAGAAAAATCAAGACTACAGAAGTCTTGTGGAAGAGGTTAGTTCATGGTTAGCTGACCGGCGAAGAATGAATTTATAATGCAGTGAAACCCAGATATTAGTCAACTCCAGATTTGAAACTTTTTTCTATAAATGACCGTTCTATTCATACCTACCGTATGTTTTGGAAGATATTTTTTCTTTAGGAAAGCTCGATTAACCCAAAATCAACAGATTGCTGTGTTTGTCTTACAAGTAACGTCTGGCCTGCCTCTAAGCTCAAGCCCTGCGCAAATTGTTGCCGAAATATTTGTGAATTTCCGTGTTTCCCAAAATGTTACTTCGTTTGTCCGCGCGCGCAAATCATTTTGCGGGAACGAGATTACAGCCCGGCAGCAAAACAGTTTTCTTGCTTCCCGCTCTTTACTCACCCAAGAAACATTATCAGCAACAATGCCGCTTCCACAACAATGTTTCCTTGTTTGTACAGGCCTTAACAATGGTGACTAGTGTAGGTCTGTGTCGGTGGGAAAATTTATCAAAGCCCGATTTCCAAAATCGCTACGATCGCTGCGATCGTATGGAAACCACACTCCAGCGATGATCGCTGTGATCGCAGGGATAGGGCATGGTCTATTCTTATTACAGGACTCAGACATGAAAGTCTGAGGGTGCCCAAAGGGTGCTAACACGGGTGCATGTTCCCCGCAAACTTGTCAAATTTATATGTTTTAAGCCGGGGCTAAACGTTAAATTGAACATCGTTGTACAACATGATGGGCCAAGCACCCCAGGTTAGTTGAATGAATGTTTGTTTTCGTTTAGCCACAATCTAACAGAAAGTCATTGTTGTAGCTGCGCGCGCAATATCGTCAAAATGGCCTATTGCTTCATTTCACAAGTCGCTCATACTATTACTTATAAACCGGCCTGCACTTTACACTCAGTGTACAGACAAGATTCAAGGTATTTGTGCCGACAAAAGAGGTTTGTTTTCGCCACTTTCCTAGTTCTCAGCACCATCTTGGTCGTCTTTGCCTTTCAATACTCAAACGGGAAATGTTTTAAGAAACTGCAGAAATTAAATGCAGCGCGAGCTTCGTTAAAGAAAAAAATTGCAATGTAGGACTCTGGCTTCGAGTTTAACACGATTTAAAAAAATTGACAATTGATTAGCCGACAATGATCCTCATAGTTATTGGATTCTACGGTATGTTGTGGAAAGCTAGTTTCAACTGACGCTTCAAGCACTTGCGTCAGAGCGTGACTGCCACTGAACTGATTTTCAAACTTCATGTTACAGTTGGAAGAACTCCGTTCAAGTGAAAGAAACCTTCGGGCAAGATGCCGGAGTCTAACGAACGAACTGGCAGTAATTAAACGAAGGTAACTAAATTATTTGGAATTATTTCACTTCCTTTCAATACCTTTTGTTTACGTTTTGTCCGTCCTGTTCTACTTTCTTACGTTAGTTCTCGAGCGTCTCCGGCTCCAAGTAACGTCTCGACCAGAAGAAGCTCCTCCCGAAATTCCGTACCGCGTAATCGCGGGTCAACCTCAACGAACCGTAGATCAACCTCGCGGGAACGCAACTCAGCCTCGCGAGATCATCGCTCAGCCTCGCGGGACCGAATAACCTCGTCAGGAGGACGAAGGCGGACGCCTTCCCCAGCAGGTCAGTAGACGGGTAGCGTAATACGTAAAACCAAAACCAAAGTAATTACAGAGCCAGTCATGCACCACGCGGTCAAACGTCTGCGCCTGCGTATTACGGTCAGTCTGGTGTGCGGCCGCGCCAATTTAAGGCAAAATTTACCTTAAAACATATTACAGTGAAATTCTACCCCAAAAAGTTAAGAAAAATACGTGAAAGTTAAGCTTTTTATTTTCACAGTCGACGGGAAATTGAACAAACTTCAAACTGTGAGTTTACCAAATGTTTTCGTAATTTCCCAAAAAAGTTCTCAAGGTTTGAAAACAGGTGTGTGAACAGTGACGGCCGCCGGCTCGCTTTGAATTTGTTTTGGAATATGTTGTTGTTGCAAGACTTTTGACGCATGCGCAGACGTTTGACCGCTGTGTGGTCATGCACAGGAGCAAGTAGAAACGCAATGAGACAATCATGCACTAACTGAAATAATTCATGATTGGTTTTACTTGAACCAATCATGAGGAATAGTAAACGTGATCGAGGTTAAAGTGCCTCGCTCGAAATTCCGACCTTACTTTGCGAGTTAAAAAAATGAATTAACTTTTAAGGTGTTGCTTGATTTTGCTCAACTTTTCACAAACAACTAATGAGTCAACATGCTGTCAAAATATTGATCCAATCACATACTAATGACGTTATTGTGACATCGTCAACCCCACTGACTTTGTTTTACATTGTGAGCCATTATCTGACATCTAATTGAACATTTTTTTTCAAGCAACTAGAAACTATTCAAACTTATATCACACATGCACAGTACAAACCGTTATTAAAATCCCTTGGCAGGAAGTTGGCGAAAAAAAATGGGCTTTGAACTTCTAACCTTACTAACGTTGACAACGTTGATAGCTGTCTGTCAATAGAAGTGACCAGGACCGCAACTGATTATAGGTATTCCCAAGCATAGGCTGACTAAGTCTATGACCTATGACCTTGGTGGCATATCAAACTCCGATAGATTCCCAAAACTCGGCTCTGAGGTGGTTTCCTTTGAAAATTCATATTTCCAGATGTAGCCGGATACTTTTCAGCGATATCTTTAGCGCTTTTTAAAGGAATCCCTGGCTGGTGGAACAAGTTTCCGTTAAATTGTTGGCAATATGGTCTAGGTTGAAAATATGTTGACAAAACTGGAAAATATATTTTAGTTTTTGAAAAAATTGGACACGAGTATGAGCCATTTTGGGCATGGGCGCCGCCATCTTGGATCTGATGACGTTTCACGGCGGTCCCTATCGTTAAAAACAATAAGCTTTTGTATTGTAACAATAGCGACCGCCGTGAAACTTCATCAGATCCAAGATGGCTCATACTCGTGTCCATTTTTTTCAAAAACTATAATACATTTCCCAATGTTTTCAACGTATTTTTAACTTAGACCATATTGCCAACAATTTAACGGAAACCTGTTCCAACAGCAAGGGTTTCCTTTAACAAACCAGAAATTTGTAGATTTTGAGGTTTTGTCAATTTTACAAATTTTTGACTCTCGAAAGAAATCAGTGTTCACAACATTTTTCTGCTTTTGCTAATAGAGTTTTATTTGGCACCAAGATCAAGTATGCTTTGGGGAATATCTTTAATCCGGTTGAGTTCTAATCACTTCTATTAACAGAAAGCTACGGAAATTGCTCTAAATATAGATTAGGTAGTGTTACTTTACTTCTGTTTGGTTATTCATTCGTTACATTATTTATCTTTCTAATTCTATTGAACAGGACCTCGTCCACCTCGATTTGATCCGACTGCGTATCCTTTGTGAAGATCCCACCCCTCCCTTGGGTGGCGTGTGTAATTAATGATTAACCATTAAATTTAGGGTGAAACAGGGGGGAGGGGTGGGGGTTTACCAGAAACTGTGGTTGATGCGTGAAGATTAGAAACACAAAGCATAATTAATATGCAGAAAGTACGGGCACGTGATTGTACTGGATGGCAAACAAAATCTGACTTCATCGTCGTCATAAACTTTATTTTAATTCGGATTTACAGAGTAGCTTTGAATAGCTAATATCTCCGAAAACAAAGATCAAATACTAAAAAAAAAGATAAATAAGATAAATTAAGCAACATATTTGACGAAGATATAGAGTGTTGACCTATTTACAAAAAATAACAGCAGTTCTTTATGAATGATAGTCCATGGACTTTACGTTTAAAAAGTTTGAAATCATTTAGAGATCTAGTTTCCTCGGGTAAATTATTCCAACTTTTACATGACATTATGCCTAAAAAGTGCAACCGTAACCGAAAATTACACGTGGAATGGTCAATTTATTTGAGCCTCGTAAATCTAGCTTTGAAGACCTCATTTGAAACATATTTTTAAATACTTCGAGTTTATTTATTTAAAGGCACTTGTATGAGATCAGTATAGTGTTAGTAGCAAAACCTGTTTGGAAATGCTCTTTTCCACCTCCAATCGATTGTCAATCTTTCTAAAACAGCGTTTAGAAGTTTGTTTGCCGTCCAACAAAGCCTTTCCCAAGGGATCACGATCACAATAGCCCACTTCCGAGATATGCCTCACTTCCTACGTACAATGGAATCAATACGAGGCTCCGTGCATAATGCTCAGTCGTTCGTGACAAACGACAGAAGTGCCGTAGTCTTGTCACGAACGACTGAGTATTATGAGCCTCGTATTGATTCCTTGTACGTAGGAAGTGAGGCGTATCTCGGAAGTGGCCTATTCGTTGTTGAAGTGATATATCAGCACGTGACAGTTTCCTGCAAAAGGCCTGTTACCGGCGGGGGACTGGAACCGAGTCAGTAAAACTAATTCAATTAATAACTAGTCAAAGTAAGCATTATTTTCCAAAAGAACAGATCAAACTTAGCTAGTCTGGAAAGTTTGGTGAACTTTGGCTCAATATTGACGATGCTAGAAGGCATCAAATATGTCATTTTCCCATACAAACTCTTATTTTTTAACGTTGTCCCTCCAAACCATACATTCATTGTAAAATTTTGGAGGGACAAAGAAATTTCAATTGCTTATAATTCAGACAAGATTCACTTGAATCACGTCAAACTTGGCACACATGCTAATTTCAACATGCTCTATCATGTGATGAACTTCATTTTAGAATTAGAGTAATTCTGATAAACTCAGTCCCAGTCCCCTGCTCGTTTTGTTACCAGCCAATTGTTGTGACTGAACTTATTTTACCTTTGAACCGGCTCTGTAGCTGTCCCGTCTATTCCCTTGTATTTCTCCTTTCATGAAGTCAAAGCACAGGTACTCTCTCCTTAATTATAACTAGATATGTTAGAAAGAAACAGCGAAAAATACAAGAGGTGCACGATGTACGCGGGTAAGTTACTGCTCAAACACGAGATTCAGATCTTCAAACGGGAACATTGGCTTCCGTTTGTAGCGGAGCTCTCGCGCGGGACGAAGCATGAGAGCGGAAGCATCATATATATAAGAAGAGAGCAAACAATCACTGATTCATGCGCGGCGCGCAGCTCCAACTCGTGGCGTGCCTGAAAAGTGCTGCACCTTCTCTACATATAGTTTCTTTTTTAATCCATTTACTAGTGGTCGACTCTGTGGCCGCGCGGTTAGAGCGTGCGCCTTCGAATCCAGAGGACTCAACTAAACCCAAGGTTCGATCCCAGGGCTGGGCATATTTTTCCTTATTATTCTTCCTCGGTCCTCTTAATCTTTTCCTCTATCCTAAAGTATTTTAAGCCGTCGCCATCTTGGATGTTATAACGTTTTAGGGCTGCCCCTATTGTTACATAACAAAAGAGCTATTATTTTCTGCCAAAATTCAAAGCCTAAATTGGCTTTTTCAAAACTAAAATATATTTTCTAATTTTTTCAACGAATTTTTAATTTAGACCATATTGTCAACAATGTTACTTACAGTGCGACTACTGAAACCGGGGCCACTTAGACAACGAGAACCAATCACAGGGCCACTTAGACAACGAGAACCAATCACAGGGCCACTTAGACAACGAGAACCAATCACAGGGCCACTTAGACAACGAGAACCAATCACAGGGCCACTTAGACAACGAGAACCAATCACATTGCAGAACGAAAATAAATAATTTCAACTTACAAATACTAGCATATTCATGCGATTTTCTTCATTCCAAAGAGCTGCTATCCAATTTAGATAAGAACAAGGTCAGCGGTATGCTTCTTATTGACTACTGCAAGGCGTTTGACATGGTGGATCACCAAATCCTGCTCCAGAAGCTGAAGTGTTATGGCATAGTAGACCGCGAACACAGTTGGTTACAGTCATATCTTTCAAATAGAAAGCAAACTGTCTGCTTGGCGGGCAAGGAGTCCTCTGTTGTTTCTATGGAACATGGAGTGCCACAGGGCTCTATTCTGGGACCGCTATTGTTCATCATATTTATTAATGACTTGCCGTTGCATGTCTCGTCGCAGACAGACCTGTATGCTGATGACACCACGGTGACAGCTTCTGCCGATTGTGGTTCTATGGTACACCTCGAAAGGGCACTTAACACAGCTGTTGCTGAAGTCCAACTGTGGGCATCGGCTAATAAACTTCCCCTTAATGAGGATAAAACGAAAGTCTTGTTCATTACCGGTAAACGACTTGCCTCTAGGATTGAAGAACATCCGAATATTACAGTTAATGGCAAGAAGCTTGCAAACGTTACTAGTGCTACCCTATTAGGTCTGGTGATTGATAGTCATTTGTCATTTAACGATCACGTAGACAAACTCTGTAAGAAACTTTCCCAACGCATAGCATTACTAAGAAAAATAAGGTCATATTTACCTTTGCCACAAAGAATTCTTTTTTATAACGCCATGATCCGACCAGTAATGAATTATGTAAGCGTTATATGGGCAGCTTGTGATAAAGAGTGTTTAGGCAGAGTACTGAAATTACAGAAAAGAGCTGCAAGAGTAATCTTATTTGCAGATCGACTTTCACCATCGGTGCAACTGTTTAATAAACTGCGCTTGCTACCTTTTTATGAAGAGTCAAAAATAAGTAAATGTTCAATTGTATATAAGCGTATCCATGGCAACCTTCCATCCTACTTAATGGAGCAAATCAAGCTTAATAATCAATTACATGCCCGTAACACAAGATACTCTGGTATTAATGTGATTTGTCCCCGTTATTCTAGAGAAACTGAAGGAGGTAGAACATTTGCTGTTACTAGTTGTAAATTGTGGAACTCTCTACCATTAGATTTAAGGAAGCAAGACTCTTTACATTCTTTTAGACGTAACATGTGGAATCGAATTTTTAGTGAGCAAAAATTTATACATCATTTTGTTATTTAATTCAATTTTATCCGTTATCTTTTCCTGTTGTCCATTTTTATGCCTAGTCTAGTTTTATATATTCTTGCATTTTTATACTTAAATTTAGCTAGTTATAGATTAGTAGTTTTTTAGATTTTAATATTGTATATGTAGAACGTAGAGCTTTTTATATCACTGTTTGTATTTTAACTACTAGGAGGGCCACAAGTTTATTAGCGTTGCTATTATGTGTTACCCTCGCTAAATAAAGTCTTTATTATTATTATTATTAAAGACTTTGACTTCAGATCTGGTCGACCAAATTCGCCTTTTGCCGGATCGAAACTCAAGCAAGTTGAAATGCTATTGTCTTGTACCTTATTACATGAAATTTTGGCGACACTTAAATTTAGCGAATTTAGCGATTTTTAGAAAATGCACCAAAATTAAGTGTCGCTAAATTTAAATCGTCGCTAAATTAAAATGCGTACAATATGAAATTCCGCCATCTGGTCAGTTTCACACAATCATGCTGTTTGACGGTCGATTATGACGTGTATCGGATGTCTCGTGCACATTTCAGTCATTTCAGCTAAATATGGATTTTTCAAAATCGCTAAATTAACGTGTCGCCAAAATTTCATGTAATAAGGTACTCGATGCTGATTGGCTCAAGTAACTGTCAGTTGGAATGCTTTGTTTTCGTTCTGCGATGTGATTGGTTCTCGTTGTCTAAGTGGCCCCGGTTACAGTAGTCGCACTGTAATTTGTTCCAACAGTCGGGGTGTCATCTATCATATCTTATTTCTATGTTTTCTCTTTATATTGCAATTCTACTAGTTAGTCAATAACTGGTATCCTATCCAATCCCGATTCCCTCCAGGCAGTTGGAAGCCCCGCCTCTAGACTTGCCTATAATGTATATATTATGTTCTTACTGGTCAGATAGTAGCCGCAAAACCTGACAAGTACAACCTTCATACAAATAAATTAATCGATTGTATGCTTCTTTCTTAGTTTTTCTATTTAAAACTGTGATTAATACTGTGTTGACTAATGTAGACGCAAGAGGACAAGATCCAGTGGGTCGCTAACACGAGGTCGTTCAAGGTCCCTTTCATCAGACCGCCTGCCCTCAGCAGGAAGAGGGACCGCTTCCAAAATAGGTAACAGATAATGGGCCTTTTGTAAGATACAATCACGTGGTTGTACTGGGTGGCAAAAAATACATATGACTTCATTTATTTAAAAGGCACTTGTACGAGATCGGTGGTGTAACATTAACAAAACCTGATTGTAAATGCTATTTTTCACCTTCGATTGATTATCGATCGTTCTAAAACTGCCATCCAGTAAAGCCTTTCCCATGGGATCACGAGCTCAATTCATTCGTTATTGAAGTGCTATATCAGCATGTGACTGCCATCCAGGAAAGCCTTTCCCATGGGATCACGAGCTCAATTCATTGGTTATTGAAGTGATATATCAGCACGTGACTGCCATCCAGGAAAGCCTTTCCCATGGGATCACAAGCTCAATTCATTGGTTATTGAATTGCTATATCAGCACGTGACTGTTTCCAGTAAAGCCTTTCCCATGGGATCACGAGCTCAATGCATTCGTTATTGAAGTGCTATATCAGCACGGGACTGTTTCCTGTAAAAGGCTGATTCTTGATTTTGTTTCATCAGAACTTTATCAACAATTGAAACTCATAACATTTGAAATATAGTTATATAATTTTTGTGAATGATTGGATCACGTTAAATAATCTTTTTTTTCACAATTATTTTTGTGTGATCTTTTCCTCATTCCCAGCGTTACCACGAACCTCCTCGGTCGGAAGTCTGGGTAGTAGACCCTCGTCCCAGTCCTCTATAGATGGCGGTATACTTTCGGATCACACAAATGGCTCCACAAGGCGCAGGAAAACTAGGTTGGTGGTGTTTCATGTCACAGACAGAACATTACCTTTTTTATTTAAAAAGAGGGAGGAAAATTATATTTGTGCATTTCATGTTATCAGAAACACAAGGGAGTTGAAACGCGTAACGCCCATACTTCGCAGGGTCCGAAATTAACGGCTTTTTCACGTTGGCGCCAACTGGCGACTAGCCAAAACATTTTAATCGCCAAAAGACCAATTGTCATCGCCACATTTCAAGTTTCAAGCGACACACGACAAACAACATTTGCTGGCATGTTTTATTGGCTAAATTACTTAGAACATCGTGTGACTTCGGGACATTGTGAAGACTTTAGGTAACTCTGAAATTTTGGTCGCCAACGCTCAAAATTTAGTCGCATTGGCGCCAAATAAGGCGCAATTTCGGACCCTGCTTCGCTTTAGTGCCATGCTCTGGATTATTCGGCGAATAAAAAGTACCATATATGGGATAGAATGACCATATATGAATAAAAAGTACCATATATGGGATAGAATGGCAGCCGGCTTCTGTGTCTGCATGTCTAGACTAGATTGTCACGCTAGACTAGACTGTATTTTCCAAATATGGTACATTTTATTCGCTGAATAATCTGGAGTATGGGGCCGCTGTTACACGTTTCAACTCCCGTATATGTTTCTGATGTTATATTATTAACTTGAAACTTTTGACTCGAATCAAGCGAAAAAAAAGAAAGAAAGAAATTTAGGTTTCGGTGGGTTTCGAGCACTCAGCAAAGTTTGTATGTGACCTCATAATGTTTTTTAAAATCTAAACTATAAGTCCTATAAAGCTGTTCTTTGTATAGAAGTCTACACAGAAAGTTTCATGTCGATTGGGTATTTTGTTCCGGAGTAAGAATTTTATGACAGAACAACCCAGCGTGAATCCTTAAAAGTTGCATCCAAAGAGTTTTGAAGTGAAACCCAATGATTGTGGTGGGAAATGAAACTTTGTTTGTATCGCCGTTTTATGGCTGCCATGTTGATGTAGCAAAGAGGGCATCAAGATGGCGGTCGCATACAAAGTTATGAAATTGTGAGTCATACATTTAATGGCCCACAGCTCCGTTAGGAAGTACCCTAATGTTCCAACATTTGGGTTAAAAGTGTAAATTTGCGGCTATTCCTACAAGGACCAAAATGTTATATTTAATTTCATCGATGCAAACCAATTTTACGATCGAGGATCGTGACGATGAAAGCCACCAATTGCGCCATTCCTGCAATCAGTACTAAACTGGTTTTAATTTAGTTTCTGCCAATACATACCTGTTTTACTTGCAGGAGTTCTAAGGGGGTCAGCCGTCGAGGGAAGGAAAATACCAAACCTGTCGTGTCGTCAAGCCCAGAAGCGTCAGATGCGGTAAGAACAACTTGAATTGTTGTATGGTGAACCAGTTGTAAATTCGGATCTCTCTTACCCATCTAGCGTGTTAGCTGTTTTTCATTTGTATCGCACGTACAGTTTTCATTCTGCGCCGCGCAATTTTGCGATATTTTCGCCATTTGCCGGCTTACCTTCGCAAAAATGTTGTTTACGTGGGACACTTGTTCACATCTGTACTCCAAGTGCAGCCCGTCCACAAATTATATTTGTAAACTCCATTATCTGTTATAGTTGTGTTCTCTTGAATAGTTTGTTTTCTGAAGAAGAAACGCTGCGGATTCTGGTAGCCACTTTTAATTGTCGAGTGACTATTTTCGGCTCAATCCTGGTTTCTGGTAAACTACCCACCCACCCCTCCCTTGGATATGCATCGTTCTATTAATGATTAACCATAAAAGGTTAGGGTGAAGTATGGGGGAGGTGCGCTCACTCTAAGGTGCGCTCACTCTAAGGTGCGCTCACTCTAGGGTGCGCTCACTATTCTTGTGTTCATAAATTAGAACTCGATATTTCATGTTCTTTTTCAATTCATTTTCAGATGAAGAATAAAAATGATCGGCACGGGTAAAATGTTCCACAAAAAATATTAAGTTCGGGGAAAATCGTCTCCTTAATGGCACAACAAATTTAAAAAGCAATCGGACACTTACCACTTCATTTGATTTCTAGAATGAACACTGCACATATTATTATTTGATGGTTCGTTATTCCTCCTGTCCCTAGGGAATTTACAAGGACTTGAAGCGCCCAACAGCAATGTATCCTTATCTTCTTGAATGTAGACTTCTTAGGAAAATAGTAGCGCAACAATAATTTGATCTGAGGACCAGGACCAACTGCAAACCGAAAGAGAAGTAAAGCCTGTCACAGACACGTCGCCGGTATTTGCGATACATGTTTTCATGACAATTTAACAATTTTCCACCGCCGGAAAGCCTGCGAAATTCAGCTGAGTTTAACTTCGCAGGCATGGTAGCTGTACTGCCGGTTTGTCGGTAGTACTGTGACATGCCTGCGGTGCGGCATATGAGAATCAGGCGTACTGGTTTTTAAGTAGGGAGGAAAAGGTGGAGAAACCCAAATCACCGAAAGCACATTGAACCTACTGTATCTCCATCTGCTCCACCCTAAAGCTCCTTGCTGCCAGCTTGGTTGTGACCAGTAATTCAGTTACAATAGAGCAGGTTTCAATTGACTGTAGCAAAACAAAATCCAAAGCAATTACAACGAACCAATCACGAACTAAAGTGAATACCGATTGGTTTCACTGGCATGAGAAAGCAACCAATCAGGAGGAAAAGTAAACCAAAACCACGATTGGTTTTACTCTGGAATTTGATTCGCTGACTGATTAAAAAACATTTTCACAGCCAATAGAAAAGCTAAGTAAACGCAAAACCAAAGCAATCACCGAAAACTTTCGACACTCAATTGAAACCTACTCTATCTTGTATCTTGTATTGTGATTTGTCGCATCTTCGCTTTAGAATCGCATAGTCACAGCTGAATCTCTAAATTCTCTAATAGCATGGATTTATTGCATACTTGGTCTAATTTTCCCTCATTGACATGCAAGAGGGAACATTAGAAGGGAATGCACGCTGAAGGGAACATTGGACACCGGGCTATGGCACAATGCCTGTTAAGCCTGTACCCTACCTATCTTGTGGCTCAATAAAGTTCTGCTCTTCATTTCCCAAACCCGCTTCTTCCATGTGGGATACTTAAAACCATAAACGTGACGTAATTAAACTCCATGCGTGCTCTTTGAATATAGCGTACGACATGACGAAGACTTTACTAAGACTTTAAGGAGCTATGTCACGGTGAGAGACCTGCGTTTCTTTTCCGGGCCGGAACAAAACCTCTAGCACACGCGTGGAATGATTGTATCAAAACAAATATATACAAAAATGACTAAGAAACTGTGTTTAGGCATAGTCTTCAAGGAAAATAGTGCATATCAATTCAGCCAAGCATCGAGGGAAGGGGACTTTAACTGTTTGTAGCCAATTAACAGCCACCAATCGAACATTGACTCCATACGTGTATAACACCATGACATAGCCCCTTTAACTGTTTGTAGCCAATTAACAGTCTCCAATCGAGCATTAACTCCATACATGTACAACACCATGACATAGCCCCTTTAACTGTTTGTAGTCAATTAACAGCCACCAGTCGAACATTGACTCCATACGTGTACAACACCATGACATAGCCCCTTTAACTGTTTGTAGCCAATTGACAGCCACCAATCGAACATTAACTCCAGATATGTGCAATACCATGACACAGCGCCTTTAATTAGAAAAAAAGATAATCAGAAACCACCCTGATCGTATTTTACCGTGATGGCCTTTCGAGTTTCTGTCGTGCACGTAATGTCTGAATAAGCCTTGACGATACTCACTAGATATTCCAGTACACCAGAAAACGGTCGAACACACTCGCGTACTAAAGCCAAACACCGTCATCAGCACAGGATTATGTCGCAAGGTAGGAAGAGTCAAGTCACATGTGCCTCAATATCCTGTTACACGTGTCGTGCAACTTGTCTCGCAAAAAAACCAGTTGCAAGTTGCACGAAAAGGTGATTTGGTTAATTTCTACTTGCTGCAACAATTTTGTATCAGTTGCACGAAAACAACGTGTAGCATGTGTCGTGCAACTTGTCTCGCGATATTTGAAACATTCCAACCAATCATGTAACTTGTCTCGCTACATTTAAAACATTCTAACCAATCATGCAACTCGTCTCGCTACATTTAAAACATTCTAACCAATCATGCAACTCGTCTCGCTACATTTAAAACATTCTAACCAATCATACAACTCGTCTCGCTACATTTAAAACATTCTAACCAATCATGCAACTCGTCTCGCTACATTTAAAACATTCTAACCAATCATGCAACTTGTCTTGCTACATTTAAAACTTTCTAACCAATCATGCAACTTGTCTCGCTACATTTAAAACATTCTAACCAATCATGCAACTTGTCTCGCTACATTTAAAACATTCTAACCAATCATGCAACTTGTCTTGCCACATTTAAAACATTCTAACCAATCATGCAACTTGTCTCGCTACATTTGAAGCATTCTAACCAATCATGCAACTTGTCTCGCTACATTTAAAACATTCTAACCAATCATGCAGCTTGTCTCGCGACATTTAATACATTCTAACCAATCATGCAACTTGTTTCGCTACATTTAAAACATTCTAACCAATCATGCAACTCGTCTCGCTACATTTAAAACATTCTAACCAATCATGTAACCTGTCTCGCTACATTTGAAGCATTCTAACCAATCATGCAACTTGTCTCGCTACATTTAAAACATTCTAACCAATCATGTAACTCTGAATATTACGTGTATTAAACATGCTCGCATGCAGCTTGCAACATTTGTTGGCCAGACAAGTTGCACGATGAAGCGTACCGTGTAATGGGGCCTTAACGCCTTTAAATGTTTTTTTTTAATGCAGAAATCGAAGACTCTTTTAACAGATCGGCGGAAATGATGGAGATCGATGCGCGTCTGAACGCGTTACAACACTTCATGAAGGCGAACCTGCAGTGAGCTGGGGAGTATGCGAGGACCAAAACGCGAACATTGAACTGAGTACATTGTAATCTAGTGTGATTCTGGCACAAGCAAGCGCACTTTGTGAGCAAGGGCCAGTCACTCAGTACCCTCAAATTTGGTTCAAGAATTAGTCGGTCCCAGGCCCTCAGCTTCGCCATTTCTTTCGCCCCTGTCCACTGTCCGAGAGCCTGGAACAGACTCTACAAGCATCAATAGCCAAGATTCAATTTAACAGGGATTGTTCACTTGTACATAGCTAGTATATGAAATGTACAGATCGTGTCTTGTCGGTTTTAATTAGACTTTAGAATGCACTAGTAAAGCAAATTATGATATTTATATATCAATCAGGAATGGGTTTTATTTCTTACTTATTTTTCTCTAGTTATAAATAATTATATTACACGTGTATGCAGTCAGATGCGATTTTTCGTATTAGTCACACCATGTATAATAAAATTGCCTTTATTCAAGCCCGACTCTCTTCCTTCTATGCAAAGTGACTTGAGTCGCAAATGTACATCCGGGTAAGTCAATTTTTGAGAAATAATCTATCACAGTCACCCAATTGAAAACTCGTGGATACAAGGTCATTGTTTTAGCTGGACGATTTGTGCAATAGACCATAGTTAATAGAGTGGAATGGTAAGGAAACTCAGGGACCTTCTTTGTTATATGTCTTTGTTAGCTTTTTTCAACCACTACCGTGCACAAAACACAATAGAAATTCCAACATGTTAATCAATCAGCCAATAGAAACGTGTGAGTTCAGTCGTTCAGGGAACGCTAATGAACTATGATCGTGCACAATCTTTTGTCTTACCCCTTCCAACCTAAATCGCAGCGCCTTTGTTAGCCCTTTTGAAGTTTGCCGGGTTTCCTAACCATTCCACTCTATTAACTATGAATAGACCAATCCAAGATCGCTATTGCCATTACGATATCCACCTAAATTAGCGGGTAGCACCAATACTGCTAAAAAGAGCACCTCAAAATTAGTCAAAATCTAACATTTGAAAGATATACCTCGCCTAGAAGCCAAGATATAGTCTAGTAAAGTGCGCTATTTTTACAGACGTTTATGAGGGGGTGCAACAATTTGCGCCCCCGCATACAAATGTCTAAAATTGTCTTACTTTGCGGGACTGTATCTTTGCTCAAATACAAGATTTTGAGGTGCTCTTTTTAGCAGTATCGGTGCTATCGCTAATTTAAGTAGATATCTTAATGACAATGGCGACCTTGGATTGGTCTATCATAGGCTGCTTGTGATCCTTTTTTTGGCGAAATACGAGAGTAAAAGCAGAGCTACGTTAGAGTTGGCTGCGCGAGGGCAATCATTTATTAACCAAGGACCCTCGTGTACCAAGCCTATAACAATCTGAGTTTACTCTTCTTTTGCCAACTAAAGAGCAGTATAGTACAGTTACGATCTGTCAAACAACTCGAGTGCTTCAAACTTATAAAATTATTGGCCGCAAAAACAAATATTAATGATAATTGCATTCTTGGCTTGACGGATGTTTTGCCGGCTTGACTCAATTCTTTGTTTGAAATCCGACCGAGATCGTGCAACTCATGAGTGAGTTTTGAATCCTATTTTGTCTCATCGTAAATCTGAATATCCCACTTTCGATATGTTTCACTTGTCACGCACAACGGTTTCAGTACGAGGCTCCGCGGTAAATTAACTTTATTCTTCTCTCGGAGTAAGAATAAATGTAATTTACCCCGAAGCCTTGTTCTGAAACTTTTGTGCGCGACAAGTGAAGTAATATTTCGAAGCCGCCTGATGATTGTTTTAAGACGTGTTACTAGATCCCAGTGCCATGAACAATGTCGAGGGCGTAACCCGAGAAACTGTTCATGGCACGATGATCTAGAAACCACGTCTAAAACGGCAATCTTGCAGCATCGAAATGGCTTCTCACACCACCTTACATATTCATGACACAGAGGACAATGATATAAAAATAACACAACTAATTAAACAATATAAACATTAAAAAAATCGAAAGCGAGAATTCCACCGGATTGTATATTCATTTTCAAATTTGAGTTCGCTGACGAATAATCAAATCACAGTTCAGTGAGATCGGGAGGCTTCGAAACGGCTGGATGACAAGAAGTGAAAGTGCAAACGAATTATATATGCTGTGTTAAGCGAAAGTGAGAGGAACTTGGGAGTGCGGATATAAATCCATTGGACGCTACAAGTCGCACGTAAGGTTGTTTGCAGTTTTCTCTGGTTAACATGTTTTATTCATTTGTAAATCTGCGGCTTTTTTGCTAATGAGCTACTGTTTATGATTTGTGCTGTACGTGTTTTGTTTACTAACGAACGTCGTTTCTCGTTTTAGTGTTGCAAATGGAGCGTTTTCACGTGACGTCATAGCCAACATGGCCGCCATGCCCTTTGTTATTTGACTGATCTCTGGGGATTGAGTGAAAACCTTCTATAAGGGTGTTCTGGTTGAAATGGTTTCCGGCCAACACTGAGTAATTTAAGGTTAGTAGAACAAACATTTTATTGATGGGTTGTAGTCTATCCCCAGAGATTCAAATAACAAATGGCATGGTGGCCATGTTGATGTACCTAACAAAAGAAGCTAACGAAGAATATATTGTCAAAGGTACACCAACATGGCCGCCGTGACGTCATGTGCAACCATCTATTATGTACATAGTGACACTTTTCATGGGTCAAAGAGGGAATTTGAATGTCAAACATGCTAGTAGCCCATTGGCTAATTTTTCGTATTTAGAAGTCATTTCTAAATACAGTTTCGAGTAATCTGCATATTTTTCGTACTTAGAAGCTATTTCTAAGTACGATAAATATGGAAATTAGCTATTGTTTTACCCCTGAATTTCCCTCACAGGCTCTTGGCCGTTAAACATGTTACAAATCCAGCAAGTGACAACATGACGAGTACCTTTATTTCTCCATTACATTAGGTGCAAAAACTACTCTGGTTCGCTTGCACGGTGCAACCAAAGCTGCCCTCTGATTACCACTTTATATCACATTCTCTGCCCTCTGATTGGTCGAGAACGCGATGACGTCACAGAATCCAGGAGCCAATAAGAAGGCAGGACGGGTGCCAGAAGGGTGCCAGCAGCGATGACGTCATAATGGGTCCCAGAAAAGTCCGGGCCAATGAGAAGGCAAGAGGGGTCGCAGAATGGTCCCGGCCAATGGGAAACTACAACCCCTGCCATTTAAGTCGGA
Source organism: Actinernus sp. WN-2022 (assembly GCA_030867875.1). NCBI lineage: Eukaryota > Metazoa > Cnidaria > Anthozoa > Actiniaria > Actinernidae > Actinernus > Actinernus sp. WN-2022. The sequence continues at coordinate 71,040,109 of JAOWCC010001589.1, read as the reverse complement.
CCTTTTCAGCAATTTCCGGCTATTTTTAACACAATCCCCCTCCCCCATTTCAATGTGTGAAGGGGGAGGGGGGACAAGCGAAGTCATAAAAAATGCCCGCGATGTGTCAGAGGAGTTCGTTTAGTGTTCGGAATAGCCTTATTTTGTCGGGCGGTCCGTACTTAAATGGCGAAGGTTGTCTGAGGCGAGATTTTAGGTAGCTCACATGGTATAATTGTTAATAACGTCCAGGGAATTTAACGAAAACAGCTCAAAACGAGAGGGGACAGTAAACACTTGGTGGGAATACGGATACGCTTGTCAATGCAAATTTGATGAAAAAGCCCGATACCCCGGGTAAAATAATATCCGAGGGCGTATCCAAATATTTTACTTAATTGTTTTCGCACAATTAGGTTCAGTGATCACACTCAATGCTCAAAAAAGTGGATAAAGGGGATTCGTTTATGCTGTAGATGTATCCGTTTCTACTGTTTTCAGTATTAATTCCGGTGCAGCATTTGCGTTTCATCAAATGTTCAAATTGTTTCATCAGTCTACAAGCATGCGTGTTTCACAAAGCCCTTCAATCTATATATAGCTACTCAGTATAGAAACAGAATTCCACCGGATTCCGCCTCGCAGTGCTGATCTCAATCCGATAGAGAATTGTTTCAACACAATTAAGTCATCTTTAGAGAAAGACGCTATCAAACAGAAAATTACGCGCGAGTCGTTCGAGCAATTCAAAGCTCGTGTATCCCGGCATCTGAATAATATCCCACTACAGTTCGTTGACAACGCTGTTGAAAGCATGCCAAAAAGATTGCACACTGTTGTAGAACAGAAGGGACATAGGACCAGATACTAGAGATGGAAAAGGACAACAACGGTTGCATATTCTGAGAACTGTCACTGCCGATTTATTCGTGGTAACTGTAACCGTTACGTTACCCACTGAGCGTAGTGTACTGAACTGATCTCGGACTCGGCCGATCAAGCCTGCTCTTACAAATTTATTCATAACCTACTCCTGTCTAATATATAACAAATAACACAGTTTATAAAATGTTAATCCGTTCCAGAACTATTGCTATGGCTTGTTGGCCTTTTTCCCCGTTCGGCCCTGCATTTCAGCCTTGTCACGGCAGCAGTCACACAACAGCATAAGCTGTTGTTTTCCATCGGCATTTCTCCTCTCCATTTCTCCATGCAAAGTCACTTATTTAGACGTATTTCCATGCACTTATACCGTTAAAACGTTTTCATAACATATATACTGTTTAAGTTGTGTCATATAAAGCGTTCTAGAAGTACATAGGATGCGCCGAAATGCTGGTTTGAACATTTCTCCGTTGTAACGGTTAATAAATTCAAATTTTAGATGGAGTTTTATTTACAATGAGGGGAGAAATGAGCAAACTCTAAGTTGAAAGCCTGTATCACACAAAGTACTCAGTTCATCGTGTTCAGCGTCCAAAACTCATACTATAGAGCAAGTTTTCTTGGCTGAGGCTTGCAATTACAGGCAGAAATCATCGTTTTGTGTTGGAGAAATGAACGGAGAATTGTAGAGATGATCACTTCCGGCTACTGTCACGCGCGCTAAAAGTACAGTGAGTCCGTTACAACTGTTGCTTTTGCGTTTTATTATTTGTTTTCGACTACGATAGATATCTTTTTACATACAACCACCTTGATTTCGTCTTTAACATCAGAGCCATGTGATAGTGGTAGCGATTCGTTTCCAGATTTGGCACTTCAAGCTCTGCGTGAACCTCTAAAGAAACCAGCCATTGAATAACCTTGTTGTTATTTTGCTCCCATCCTTCGATAACGGCTTGGGCAAAGCTTTCTCTGTTGGGAAATTTCTCAGTGTCGGCCCTACTATAAGTCAGTAGATATATTGTTCGCTGAATTCGGCCCTCAAGCTCGGCATTATTAACACAGCTGATATGAGTCGTGATCGAAAATTCGTTAGCCGTTTCAAAGTTTGGCACATGCACGGCTTTAAAAAAAAAATATTCACAAGCTATTGTGACTTTGAAATCGTAAATGTGTATCGGTATTAATAAATTTAGTAAAAATGTATTTAATTTTAGAATTTTATTTTTTAAAGCCGTAATTCTATATTTTTTCATATGTACGCCACCCCTCCCCCCTACTTTTATGACGTCATATAGGCATGACGTCACTGTATGTATGGTCATATTAAGAATTTCATTTGGTGCCCATTTAGAGACAAAGACGGCTCAAAAAAGCTGGCACAATCTACTGAAGCTAATTAAATGCCCTGGACGTGGGTGCCGTTCGCTCGGACAACCCCTGCCATTTAAGTCGGACCTCTTCAGCAATTTCCGGCTATTTTTAACACAATCCCCCTCCCCCATTTCAATGTTGGTTTTCGAGAAGACCGAAATGTTGCCTTTCTATCCCAACATTGTGAAGGGGGAGGGGGGACAAGCGAAGTCATAAAAAATGCCCGCGATGTGTCAGAGGAGTTCGTTTAGTGTTCGGAATAGCCTTATTTTGTCGGGCGGTCCGTACTTAAATGGCGAAGGTCAGGTAGGTTTGGGACTAGAATTATCCCGGCCGGCGAGCTCCGGTAGGGGTAGTATAAAGGAGAATATGGCCTTCTAAAAAGTATTTATAAGGAGAATTGAGTTTGTTTGAGAAGAAAGTGAGCGATGAATGCAGGGCCCTATAGTTTTGTGGCGTAGTCTCCCAACCTGTATCCAGTCTAGTTCGTACTCCTTCTTGTGACTAAGATCGATCAAAAGGCCCAGCCTCCTCAGTTGGGGTGTGAATTTTATTTTTCTACCAAGGATACTCCCGCCACGGTGAATCCCGCCACATTCCCGAAGTGAGCATAATTTGTGGATGAAAGTGGAAGTCACGCCTACCACTTTAGTTATACCATGGTAGCCTCGGATTCTTTTGTTCTCGAGGCACATTTAAACCACTAATTTTCCCTGATGGGGGGATACTTAGAAATATGCATGCGTAATTAGGGAAAATTAGAAGAGAATGCAGTCTGGAAGTGAAAGGGTCAAAAGCATCAAATCCTGCTCCCCTCTGGCACAACAACATATCCTCGTTCTAGAATTACCAATAATCAGTAATTGGCTTTTCCTCTTCAATTGTCAATAATCGCTAATTCTGGAACACAAATTAAACAATGACATTCTTAAAACCAGTCAAGGATAAAGATAAACAATTGTCCAAATCCGAACGGCGGTAGACGCGCTTAGTGTAGTGGTCGTGACGCCTGCACTGCCAAGCACTACACGCAAACGATTACGAGTTCAAGCCCGAGTAGGAGCGCTCAAAACATTTTTTCTCTCGTTTACCTTCTCTTCTTGTTTACCTGTGAACCCTAGCTCTAGGTGAGTGAGAACCCGTCGTTTACCCGCGAATTCGTCCGATGGTTAGGGTTCGGTTTATGGTTCGGGTTAGGACTTGTCGTAGTATTACCAATAATCGGTATTTCAAGCGTGTTTGCCATTTACTGATTATTGCTAATTGTAGAGCGAGGATGCGTTGGGCACAACTAGCCCTGCGCTTCCGGGTGAAAAAATACTGAATCCAAACTGACCTGTCTTCATTATACCCGTCAACGTAATCCATGTGGGATGCGCTATTTCAATCTGCGCGTTAACGTTATTCTCTACATTTCTCAAGCCCGCTTCTTCCATGTGGGATACTTAAAACCATAAACGTGCATGCTCTTTGAATATTTAGTCAACCGCATAATTACATTGTATTTTAGTGCTATTCTTCTCAAAAGCAACACGCTTGTCCCCAAGGTCGTTCAATTAATGGCGCTCCGTCAAGCATTAAACAAAACGTTTTCGAAAGCAACTCAACTGCGGCGTCTTTAGTTTCAGCAGAGAAAACTAAACTTCTCTGCCGAACCTCGGAAAGATTTGCTTTTGAGGCAATTTAAATCACTAATACCCCTCATGCCATGGTATAACTAATAATTACCTTTAGAGATGGTGGTTTTCGCTTTGCGGGAAAAAGATATCAAAGCCATGCAGACGATGACCCAAAAGAGGACGATGGTCCAGAAGAGCCGTCTCTAGACCCGGGTCCTTTTGTTTGTACGAAGAAGAAGAAGAAGAAGAAAAAGAAAAAGAAAAAGAAAAAGAAGAACAGCCCAAAGAAGAGTGTTTACCCTTAGCAAAATAGAAGGGACTTGCAAGCAGTCTACCGGGAAGAACTTCGGATGTGACCTGGAACCCGAATCAACTTGGCATCCTAAAACCGCTGACGCCAGTCCTCAACGTGGTTGTACAACTCAAACGGTGAGATCCAAGTGGAGCAACTCATGGTATTTTCTCCAAGACCTGGGTCGTGACGAGGCGGTAAGATCTTGAAAGAATCTTTTTAATGGCTCGACATGAGGAACTGAATTTCTTCGTAATTCAGGTAGAGGTGTGAGCCTGATTATTTCTCTGGAAGCTCCAACTCTCTTTAGTTTTCCCCTTTCCGGAGACCGGGATCGTTACTCCATAAAGAGCAGACGAGGCTTGAGTTGGACTTCGTTTTACTTTATTCGTTTTTCCTGTGCGGACCTCCCGCACCAACCAACTCCATGCGGATCCCCCGCACCAACCAACTCTTCTCTACTTTCATTCTCTCTCTCTAAATTTTACAATGCTACTGCTTAAGTAGTAAAAGACATACACGCGTGTTCAAGCTTGCAAGTTATGCTGGGAAAACAAGTTCTAAACCTGTTTTACCAGGTATACAGTTTCATGACGTAACGTAAAATCGTACGCTCAAACGAACCTTAAAACTAATTTTAAAGTATTTTAGAATTTGGAAACTAACCAAATTTGACGATGTTCGTTTTAAGACAGTAAGACCTAACTGTCCAAGAAGAAATATCTAGGTTAAAATCGAAAACAAGTGAATTCTAGGAGATAAAAGTTCTCTCTAGTCAATGACTAAACAAACAAAATGACATAAGCTCAAGGAGGAGCTTATTCACTGTATCGCGTGAACTTGTACACGCAGAAGTTCTACTAAATCTCTACGGGTTACTAGAAGATAACAACAGGATGCAAAACTACATCAAGGTTAAGATTGATTGACAACCAATAACTGCTAAGCTAGTATTACCTTGGACTAGACTAACTGCTGCCAGGTAAAATATTGTCAAAGACACATTTAGAATTTAAAAAGAACTCAGTTGAAATGCACACGATAAAAGTGCATTGATTTAAAGATGGTTTTCCTCGGTAAAAATAGTAAAACCTAAGTTTAACTTAAGTTAAAGACTAAGTATAGGTTATTGTGGGAACACCCTATACAAACAACACTATGTTGAAACTTAAGAAGAACATCCGTAGGAATTAATATCCTAACTACAACTTAATTATCTCTGTCACCATTTTATCCCTTAGTCCCATTAATGTTACTTTCCAAGAAGGCCGTCAGGACGCTCTGACGCCATAATCACGAGACCTGCGATATCACTCAATTTCGCTAATCTCGAGCGCTGATAATTACGTATCCAATTTGGAAACATATCCTTTTAATTTTCCTTTTATCCGTAGTTTTGTTTTACCATTAATATTTAATTTGAGGAACTGATATATTCTCGGAACATTACTAGCGAATCCTCAGGACTGGATTCCAAATCCAACCGAGAAAATTGACTTTAACTCTACCTATCCTATTAATTCTATTTTGAATATATATATATATATATTCTAGCTGTGAGCTGCTAGTTCGCTACGTTTGGCCGAACGTTAACTGGCTTTAGTCGCTGTACAGTATCCGCCAAACCAACCTCAAATGTCAATAGTGACATTTGTGTCAGAATAGAAAACTCCACAGTAATTACCCTAGGGGCCAAGATATATTGATTACATGTATACATTAAAGTACCTATGAAGCAATTTTTTTTATTTTAGATATCAATTCTACATCAAGTGAATAGTAGAATGGTACAATATATCTTGTTTTGAATGCTGTGCCGCTGAGTTAAGGTTTTAATATCCAAAATGCTAATTACATGACGTCAGGAGAGGCATCAATTATTATACATTTTTTTGTGTTACAATTAAACAAATTTAAAAAAAAAAATAGATATCAATTCTACATCAAGTGAATAGTAGAATGGTACAATATATCTTGTTTTGAATGCTGTGCCGCTGAGTTAAGGTTTTAATATCCAAAATGCTAATTACATGACGTCATTTTTAAATTTATCAGTGTTTAAAATGATTTTAGAAATTAGTTTTCCTATATCAGTAGAAACGCCCATTCACAACCACAAAGAAGTGATTGCAGATACCTCCCCTGACGTCATGTAATTAGCATTTTGGATATTAAAACCTCCTTAACTCAGCGGCACAGCATTCAAAGCAAGATATATTGTACCATTCTACTATTCACTTGATGTAGAATTGATATCTAAAAAAAAAAAAAGCTTCATAGGCACTTTAAGAAAACCACTATTCCTTAGCTTTTATAACGCCAATAATACATTAAAAGAGAAACACCAAAAAGTTTTTTTTAAATTTCCTTTTTATCGTGTAACAATACTCGAAGGCGTTCTGGTATACCTCTCACGCAAATGATAGTACGCCATAGGTACACCATAAAACGAAAGCGCTCCCATCTCTTCTTCATCTCTTGGGCACAACTGGTATATTGCCCCGAGACAACGGGGACGGCCACCTTTTGCTTTTTTCCTCCAAAGTACTCGCGGGCCGCCTGCCTCGCCGCATCCAATTTTCTCAACTCCTCACGGCCATATGGCAGACCTTATCTTCCAACGGCTTTAGCTGAACGTCCAGTCCAGCAAGGCCGGTGGGGTCCAATAACTCAAGCACCTCGCTATCATCTACTGGACGTCATCCAAATACTCCTGCTCCATCTGGCGCGTCACGTCTCGAACCTTCTCCACGGCGTGAGGTCCAACAGTTGGCGCTAGAGGCAGCTCCACAAATAATAGCTGATCATCCCCAAATCCAGGCTGTACTGGAAAAGGACCTCCCCGTCCTAGTTTTGGGGAGTGTTTCAATTTGAAAGGACGACCCTTCGGTTTCTTCTCCGGTGTCGCCTCCGGTATCTCCATGTCCTCCACGACAATGGCGTCGGCAATGGTGGCAGCGTCGTCGTGATCCAACGGGTGTGGTATTCCTTAGGGAGCGTCCACAGTAAATCCAATACCCAAAACACCAAGTAGTTTTAGAGACCCAAGAAAGCAACTCCTTTATACCCTTCAGCTTCTCCAGGAGGGACCATTCTAGTCCCCGTCCTGCCTTCTCATTGGCCGGGAGCATTCTGGGATCCTTCCCATTGGCAGGACCTTTTTGGGACCCTTCTTGCATTGTCATTGTCCGGGCCCTTTCTGCCTTTGCATTGGCTCCTGGATTCTGACGTCATCGCGCTCTCGACCAATCACAGCACAGATTCTAACCTAGAATGAAACTCGACCAATCAGCGGGGCTGCTTTGGTTCCAGTGTGCTACATCCACTAACAGTATTGAAACTAAAGTTCAGGGTTTATGTAGTAAAAAAATAACAGTATCAGTCATTTAATAAAATCTTTATTCCGTATAAACCATTTACCTCCAACATAAATATCATTTCCTTTTATTTCTTAAAATAGAGCAGCTTTCATGAATAAATGAAGGCAAAAATTCAATACCAATTCAGCTCTTCAATAAATGATGGGGGAGGGGTGTTTCACAATGCGAGTTTGGGCCTGGAAGAGATTACGTTGTAATACAACCGTCAAATGTATGCGGCGACCAAAACAATTTGCTCAATTTCCAGTTCATGAGTGACAGGCTTTTAAAATTGATTTGCGAATCGCACAACGAAAAGAAATGAGTATAATTATTTGACGATTTTAAATCCTGCCAATTTTGCTTCGATTATGTACTGAATTCAATTCTCTAAATCCTCTGTTTTCCAAGTCCTGCCGTGGCGAAATGGGCCTTTTGTAGAATACAATCACGGGATTGTACTAGGTGGCAAAAAAATATCTGACTTCATTTATTTAAAGGCATTTGTACGAGATCGGTAAGTGTTATTATAGCAAAACCTGTCTGTAAATGCTATTTTCCACCTCCAATCGATCTCTGTAATGGTGCGATTTGAAGATTGTTTGCCACCAGTAAAGCCTTTCCCAAGTGATATATATATATCAACACGTGACTGTTTACTGCAAAAGCCTATTGATCACAAAACAATGACTTTATCGAAAGTCACTCACAGCGTCTATGGTCTCTATTAAATAGGAACCTGCGTCTATTTTTATGAATGAATGAATGAAATATGTTAATTTGAAGTCCGCGTTTTATTCATTTTGTCCCATTCACGGACCCTGACTGAAACATGTTAATGTATATATGTTAAATTATTTATAAAGCTAACTACTGTCGTTTACTGCAAGAGAGGAGGAGGTAAAATAACGAATCCCCCATACATGGGTCTATTCCAATGATAATTATTTGAAATCATTTTATGGATTAACAAGACACATCCTGGTTATTTTAAGTGTCGCTCTTGTGTTAAGGAATGATTGGTTTATAACGATGCTATGAGGACCTAGGGGATAAAAACAATGGGTGACCAACGAGGGTAGCCAATCAGAACGAGATAAAAATAACTTACATTACGTGTTGTGAAACTAAAAATAGATTTCAAGTAATTATCATGGGGCATGGGGATTCGTTCTCTTGCCTTATCCTCTCTTCATTTACTGCTAAAGAGTTTACAAAAGTATGAGAAGTTCCCAAACAACTTCGATAACCAGAAATGTAAGGACGGAAACACTCTGTTGTTAACATTTTTTTATACATCCAGAAACTCGACCCTATCAGGCGACATAACTAATGCAACACTGTTTTCTGGACAAAACTGCAGAACGTAAATTCCCCAATGTGAAATTTAATGAGGGCAGCCAAGCTTTTTCATGGTTGTATATACCAAGAGGTTATCAGTCGGATAATCAGCTTTTAAAATAAATAGTCGACTAATAAGTTGTTTATTATATAAATCTAAAAAAAAACTAAAAGTTAAAGCAACATTATTTAACGTCGGTAACTTGCGACACTAGAGAGCTTAAGCAACGACGACGGGGACGGCAGTGACGACGGGACGTAGAAAAGTGTTTTCTCCCGAAATATGATGTTTACTATTTCCTTCGTTCGCCTTTAATTACTTTTCACATCCATTTCTTCGAAAAATATGATAGGGATAGAGTTCCGTTCACGCCGAACGAAAAACGAAGTGATTTACTTTCGACCGTTCGCGTTCTCTTGTTAACGTAGAATATGGAGTTTTCACGTTCTGTTTTTGCAGACAACGGTTGAAATGTAGTTGACTGCGTGCATTTTCACGTGCAGTTATTGTATTTTGTAATTAAGTCTATTGTGTTATGCCGTCGTTGCTTAAGCTCTCTACTGGTTTGGCCTGAGTGCGGCCGGTAACAAAACGAGCAGGAGACTGGGACCGAGTTTATCAGAATTAGCATGTGTGCCAAGTTTGACGTTTGACTTGTCTGAATTAAAAGCAATTGAAATTTCTGTCCCTCCAAAATTTTACAATGAATGTATGGTTTGGAGGGACAACGTTAAATAATAAGAGTTTGTATGGGAAAATTGACATATTTGATGCCTTCTAGCATCGTCAATATTGAGGCAAAGTTCACCAAACTTTCCAGACTAGCTACGTTTGATGTATTCTTTTTGAAAATAATGCTCACTTTGACTAGTTATTAATTACTCGGGCTGCCTGTGGCAGGCCCGAGTTGAAATCTGCAAGCAGTTCTTTTTTGTTTTGTTCGGTGCAACAAAATTTCTGCGCATGCGTTAAATTATGCATTAATTGTTGACGCTAATAGATTTATCCAGTCGACATAATCAGCTTGTTTGAGGTACGTTTCGTAGGTTTTATGCCACATTTCATCACATTTCATTTTACTCTCGGTCACAATACATACCAGCGCAAACACCGTGATCGGTAGGCCAACACTAAAATAATTTTGACCGCGTTTTTGGCTGGTTTACCGATCTTGTACGATCTCTCTGTGTACCGCGTTATACAGGTATACTGAATAGCTGATTTATAGCGAAATATAGCGATTTACTAGTAAATATATATACTGTGGTTGAGCAGTTATGGGTTACTATTCTCTATCGAAGTCTGAAGACATCTGAACTCCTGAACTGTGAGAGCAACACTGCATGTCGCTCGCCAGCACAGAATAATTGATGATGACCCAAGCAATATTCAACTCTCAAGGTAAACTTAAACAAGAAACCTCTCACGGCCGAGGTTTTGGTTCGAGAAATTAAAGGCTTCCAACAATTCCCTTTATAGTTCTGTAATATAATGAGCAGACTGAAGTTTTGGAATGAGGGTAGGCTTTTAATTAGAGATCCAACAGGCATTTCAGTTCAGTGATAACATACCAAGATGGACTCGTAATGGAAAGAACAGCAGATAAAGTTACACAGAGGCACACAAATTGACATAGCTAGCTCCATCACAGGATGGACAGGATACAACTTATAATATGGTACAAATATAAACATACATTTGAGACAATCATCTATTAGTACTCGGAACCTGCAGTATAACAGAACAGCAGACTAAATTGTAAACGTGTGTTACATGAATAAGTAGTGTTTAAATTAAAATCAAATGAAAGTGTATTTCATCTTCAATCTCACGTGGCCCGAGTGAAAGCCCAGATGGGCTCTTGTTGAATTAGTTTTACTGACTCGGTTCCAGTCCCCCGCTCGTTTTGTTACCGGCTAATTCCGGCCGCGTGCTTGGGCAGGGACGTATAAGCAGTTGGCCTTGAATCCTTTCTCTTCTAATCTATACGACGGAGAAGTGAAAGAAGCTGTCGTGTTATTTAGAGAGAGTAGGATATTGTCTCCCGACACAACAGCCTGGTATTCTGACAAATCACCACTCATGATTGTAAACTGCACGGGAGCACATTGCGCCACAATAGCAGTCCGTATCACAAAAATAACCCTGCGAAGCGCATTTGAATATATTCATATAGAATTTGCGCTATATAAATGAATACCTTTACAGTCTGGTGAGACTGATAAACCTGAGGCCGACGTGGGACCTACGGTTTTACGCCCTTATCCGAGAAGGCGTGAAGGTCTAACCATTTGCAGTTCGAGAACGAGATTGTTTCACAAAGGCAGAACCTTCTACACAGTTATTTTAAGACCCCGAGTGTTGGTACATCCGGAGTTCTGAACCCGCGACCTCCCGCACAACAGACCGGCGCTTAACCACAGCTGAGGTAACCGGTCTATGCGGACAACCGGGAAACAATGTTATTCAGTTGACTACCCCAATATGGTCTAGTTGCATTCTTGTGCATACTGCGTGCGTTCTTTTAGATTTATATAATAAACTGTCAAGAGAATTTCGTTCACTCAATTTTCTCCCCTTGTCCTCCCCGGTAAAAACAAAACACTTCTCCCGTCTCCCATTTATTTTACGAAACGGCAGCTTTCTAGCGTCACCGAGCCCCCGTCTGGAAGAGAACGTTCCGCAGTGATGACGATGCAGATGACGTGGACATGGCCGGTAGTTGTTGTAGTGGAGCCACGGGTCCAACTAGAAGAGGATTCCCAGCTAAAGACAACGGCTGGGCTCCCTGTGGTCTAATTGTATGGGAATGGTTTTAGATACTAGTACAATTCCTTTCAAAAAGACTTGTGCATTGTTTTGGGACTATTCTGACTTTTCCTACTCCGGTGTAGGAATAACAGAATACGAGAAATACTAATCCCTAAAAGAACAGATACTCCGGAAACGGAACGATCTTGACAGAGGTAACCTGAGAACTAACGTAGAATTAGACAGAAGCCACAACTCATTTCGTGCCGGTCGCGCGCGTGCCACAGGTTTCCCACCAAAAAATCACAAAATAACGCCATTTTGTTCTTCCGAGTAAACTTTGCTATCGAGAGCAGATTGAACACCGAGAGCGCTATTCCGTTCATTCCTAAACCGGAATAAGTCCCAACATAATACGCTTACCATCTATTCCGGCTATTCTCAACTTAATCTGGAATATTCCCAAAAGAACACTATTACCATCTATTCCGGCTATTCTCAACTTAATCTGGAATATTCCCAAAAGAACACTATTACCATCTATTCCGGCTATTCTCAACTTAATCTGGAATATTCCCAAAAGAACACTATTACCATCTATTCCGGCTATTCTCAACTTAATCTGGAATATTCCCAAAAGAACACTATTACCATCTATTCCGGCTATTCTCGACTTAATCTGGAATATTCCCAAAAGAACACTATTACCATCTATTCCGGCTATTCTCAACTTAATCTGGAATATTCCCAAAAGAACACTATTACCATCTATTCCGGCTATTCTCAACTTAATCTGGAATATTCCCAAAAGAACACTATTACCATCTATTCTCAACTTAATCTGGAATATTCCCAAAAGAACACTATTACCATCTATTCCGGCTATTCTCGACTTAATCTGGAATATTCCCAAAAGAACACTATTACCATGTATTCCGGCTATTCTCAACTTAATCTGGAATATTCCCAAAAGAACACTATTACCATCTATTCCGGCTATTCTCGACCTACATGTATTCTGGAATATTCCCAAAAGAAGGTGCCCTTAGTACTCATGGCGCTAGACAAAAAGAAGCCAACGTGTCATTCAAATATTCACCTTGGATTCGATATACCAGACACATTCGGTACTGGCTGTGGACCACGTGGGGCAGGCACCGAGCCCCTAACACCAACAGGGGATGGGACTACGGGAGACATTGTCCCTGTTGCCATGGCAGCTACAATAGGAGGTCTCGCTGGCCCTATTACTAAGGGTGCAGGTCCAGTTACTAAGGGTACAGGTCCAGTTACTAAGGGTACAGGTCCAGTTACTAAGGGTACAGGTCCAGTTGCCAAGGGAGACCTAATGGGAGTTGAACTTGCAAGAGGCTGTCTGTCGCCAACGTGCATTCTGTTAAGCGGTGTAGACTGTGGTGTCATGCCCGTCAATAGGGGGTTGCTGGTAGTACCTCGACGGTTCTGCAGTGGTGTTTGAACCGTGTCGGACTCGTGCTCCAGGAAGTTCACGAAAAGCTCCGAAAACGACTATGAAATAAATCAAAACGTGATTAGTCAGAGGCAAACCTGATAAGCCATACTCCCTCGCTATCTGGGCATATTTTGAAGATCATCTACTATTTTGAATTCATCATCGGCGAAGGAACGTTCGGACGCATTGAACGTAATCCAAAAACCAAAGTAATTACTGAGCCAATCACGGGAGCAAGTAAAAACGCAATGAGCCAATCAGGAGCAAGGAAAAACACAATGAGCCAATCAGGAGCAAGGAAAAACACAATGAGCCAATCAGAAACTGAAGTAAGTCGGGATTAGTTTTACTTGAACCAGTCACGAGGAAAAGTAAACGCACTTGTGGATAACTCTCGATAGAGCGGTTTTCAATCGAGTGTCCTAAAACTAAAACCAAAGTAATCACAGAACCAATCACGGGAGCAAGTCAAAACACGAACTGAAGTAATTCACGATTGGTTTTACTTGAACCAATCACGAGGAAAAGTAAACGCAATCGTGGATGGCGTGATGATTGATGGCGTGATGATTGATGGCGTGGTGATTGATGGCGTGATGATTGATGGCGTGATGATTGACGGCGTGATGATTGAAGGCGTGATGATTGATGGCGTGATGATTGATGGCGTGATGATTGATGGCGTGATGATTGATGGCGTGATGATTGATGGCGTGAGGATTGATGGCGTGATGATTGATGGCGTGATGATCGATGGCGTGATGGATCAAAACACGTTTGGTTTTAGTTTAGCACATGATTGGCTGATGATGATCACAAAACATTTTCCACAGCCAATAGGAAAACTGAGCAAACGTACGCAAAACCAAAGCAATCACGGATTGCCGCTTTCGACACTCGATCGAAATCCGCTCTAAAACGAAAATTGATTACGTGACGGACCAAAACAATGTTTGTTTTAGTTCAGACCTTGATTGGCTGATAATTACAAAAGGTTTTTCACAGCCAATAGAAAAAGATAAGCAAACGCAAAACCAAAGCAATCAATCATCACTTTCGACACTTTATCGTAACCTGCTCTATTGCATGATCCCAATGAGTTTTAACAGTAAATCGGCGAGTATTGAAAACGCAAAACCGCTTTGCACATGATTTTGCAGTCGTTGTCAACGCAATTAAATGCGCTTTGCGAAATATGAAATTGACGGTACTTTTCCAAATCAAAATTGACCACCATATGGAAATTCTCCAATCGGCACGCTTCAACCCAGTCAGCGCACGTTAAACTCCAAGCCAATCACCTCGCATTAAACGTCAAGCCAATCACCGTGCGCTAAACTTCAAGCCAATCAGCGTGCGCTAAACTTCAAGCCAATCACCTTGCGTTAAACTCCAAGGCAATCACCTTGCGTTAAACTTCAAGCGAATCAGCAACAGAATCCACCAGCCTGTATCTTATATTAGGTGCGTAAAGGCTCCTGGGTTAAAGGTCTAGTTAAATTACCTTGTCAAGAGGTTTGATGGTTGGTGATCGAGGTGGTTTGCCAAATGGCAGGAAGCTCGAGATCCATCCTCCCTGATAAGGTGGTGATGATCCTGATCCAATCTAATCAGCAACAAATTGAAAGGTAACAATTTAGAACGAAGACTGAGATTTAGTGAGTTTAGTGAGGACTCGGACATTGGTCTCCCGCGTTCAAGGCGGACGTGATAACCACTACACCATCGGAGAACCTACGGATTGTAGAATTGCCATACAATTCTCAATTATATCTGAGATCACAAGGTCGCTCGCTACGCACAACGGATCTGTTTACACTTAGGACACACCGCGGCAAAACGTCATGCGCATGCGCTTGTGACCCCAGCGTGCGTCATCCCAGTTTCCCGCCGAAACTAAAAAGAAAACAAAGGCACCCGTTTCTAATTTTAGGTACGAATGTGCAATGTTTCGCAAAAAAACAACAAAACTACTTCAAAGCTAAGTCTAAGACATTAACAGGTTGAAGTTTTTTTAATTTGTAATAGATAATACTCGTATTCTCAAGGACGAGCTGGAACGAGCACTCAATGGAGGCTCATGCGGGGGATTCTTTTCTAATGCTTAATAGCTTTTAGCAAATAGACAATATTCGTATTCTCACGGAGCACAACGGAGCACAACGTTTTGCCGCGGTGTACATTCGAATCCTCGCCGTTGAACCACATTTTCACATACAGTAGTACGTTATCCCTTTCTCTCTCATGCCTTTACATACTCAGTATGTGCAGATATGGCTTATTACACTAAGAGTATTCTAAGCTGCCTTATTAGTTTCATCAAATTAAAACAAATTAAAACATTAAAACACTCGAGGACTGAGTGTTGTGTTTGATAATCTAACACTACTCGTATCAAGTGCATATGCATAGTGTAACATTTTAGGGGGGAGGGGTGGGGTGGAAGACTTTGGGTGAGTATGTATCGTTTGTTCGAATTAAGTCCTCACAATGCACAATTGTTTTCTTTCATGACTGGTACGTTTATATTTTGGACACAAATTCAATTGTTTCCTCGTCTGCGGTTTTGTGAGAAATTTATTTTGGTACAAAACAGTTTACAGGATTTTTTGTTTCTCAAATACTTCTCACCCCCAAAGATTGAATGGTTGGCCCCCTGTTTCAATATTATAAGCCCAGCTGTAATCCGTGTTGGATCAGTTGTGCCGTTTCCTTACTTCCAAACCTCCCCTCCTAGCTGGCACCCATGTGCTGGGTCAGTTGTACCGTTTCCTTACTCCCAAACCTCCCTCCCTGCTGGTACCCCTGTGCTGAGTCAGTTGTGCCGTTACCTTACTCCCAAACCTCCCTTCTAGCTGAAATCCCTGTGCTGGGTCAGTGCCGTTAACTTACTCCCAAACGTCCCCTCTTAGCTGGCACCCATGCTGGGTCAGTTGTGCTGTTTCCTTCCTCCCAAACCTTCCTTCCTAGCTGGCCACCCCTATGCTGGGTCAGTTTTGCTGTTACCTTACTTCCAAACCTCCTTCCTAGCTGGTACCCCTGTGCTGGGTCAGTTGTGCCGTTACGTTATCCCCAAACCCCAAACCTTCCTTCCTAGCTGGTACCCCTGTGCTGGGTCAGTGCCGTTACCTTACTCCCAAACCTCCCCTCCTAGCTGGCACCCCTGTGCTGGGTCAGCTGTGTCGTTACCTTACTCCCAAACCTCCCTTCCTAGTTGGCACCCCTGTGCTGGGTCATTTGTGTCGTTACCTTACTCCCAAAATTCCCTTCCTAGTTGGCACCCCTGTGCT
Organism: Actinernus sp. WN-2022; assembly: GCA_030867875.1. Lineage (NCBI taxonomy): Eukaryota > Metazoa > Cnidaria > Anthozoa > Actiniaria > Actinernidae > Actinernus > Actinernus sp. WN-2022. The sequence goes on along the minus strand of JAOWCC010001589.1, from coordinate 71,023,747 downwards.
GGATCAATTGTGCCGTTTCCTTACTCCCATACCTCCCCTCCTAGCTGGCACCCCTGTGCTGGGTCAGTTGTGCCGTTACCTTACTCCCAAACCTCCCCTCCTAGCTGGCACCCGTACTGGGTCAATTGTGTCGTTACCTTATTCCCAAACCTCCCTTCCTAGCTGGCACCCCTGTGCTGGGTCAGTTGTGCCGTTTCCTTGTTCCCAAACCTCCTCTCCTATCTGGCACCCCTGTGCTGGGTACGTTCTTACGTTGCCTTACCTTTGCCATTTCTTCTGGAGTAAATCCCAGTAGTCCACCAATCACGTGCACGACATCTGGTCTCTTGGCCTCGGTTGTGTTGAAATATCCCGTCAGGAGGTTCTTAACGAGATGCCTGAAACAACAAGAAGAGATGCACTGAAACTCTGCCGGCCTGAAACACTCATTGCCAGCTGGTTACCAACGACAGGTGTAGCAATAACATGAATAATACAGGAGTTCCATTAGAAGCCGGCTACTGGCGGCGCTCCGGTGGCTACTCAAACCTCGTACAGTGGAACCCCGTTATAACGAAGTGCAGGGGACCGGCAAAAAGGTTCGTTTTATCGAGGATTCATTATAAACGACTCCCGGTTTATAACGCTTTTACAGCAAAAGCACCAAAATGTTCGTTTGATCGGGGGTGTCTACTAACAGTTCAACACGATTGTTAGAACTCGTATTAGTGACTCGGGCATGAGAGAACATATGTGCTGAAATAAACAACATGTATTTGTGTGCAGTGGTTTACATTTGTCAAGAATATGTAACTGAAAATTGAGCCATCCCAGAGGAATTAAAGAATCAAAGAGAGTTAATTAGTCGTGCAAATGAAACAATTATTCGTTATATCCGGGATCTAATCCATACAAACTACTTTCGTTATATTGGGGTTCCACTGTACTGCCGCCTAACCCTGTGACTCGTGATTAGACATCTGTATTTGTGAATCTTCGATAGCCTACTTTTCTCTCAGGGCTACAGCCGTGCAGGTAATAAAAACTCTGAATTTCTAACGGGATCATAGTCAGGACCCGGCTAATCCACAGATCGAATTGGAATCCTGGGCCGGGTTGTTCAAAGCCCGATTAGTGTTAATCCTGGATTAACTCTGCACAAAACCTATTGGTTGTCATGGAAATTAACCCTGGATTAGCACTAATCGGGCTTTGAACAACCCGGCCCTGGGCTACAGAGGTGAGAGGCGAAGCGTTTAACCACTACACCACCCCAGCTCCCCAAACTCAGTGTAATAGACCTTTATCACACAGCGGCCATGTTGGCTAGAAACAATTGATTTTGCCCGCCTAGCCTCGCACTGAGCAGTTTCAGAACGAGGCTAGACGGGAAAAAAGAAAGTTTTTTATCTTCCTTGAAGATGACATCGCCGCTGCGTGATACGAGAGTATTTTCACGTTTCATAGCTCCATACGACGCTTGTCATGTTAATGCGACCCGAGGGCTCACGTTCATCACAATTACGACAACAGCTGGAGTGTCAGTTTTAAACTTGAAGATTTACGGTTTCGATGCCGAGCGAGCGGTTAAGTTTGTCAAATTTGTTTTCGGGCTTCAGAAAAAGCTGTAAGGGTGAGTCCCTCGTCAATATGATGAGCGCTGTGATGGTAGAGCATATTTCGTATGAGTGGACAAGTTACTGCAATGACTTACGGTACGGTTACTAGAGCGCATTTCGTATGAGTGGACACGTTACTGCAATGACTTACGGTATGGTTACTAGAGCGCATTTGGTATGAGTGGACAAGTTACGGCAATGACTTACGGTACGGTTACTAGAGCGTATTTCGTATGAGTGGACAAGTTACGGCAATGACTTACGGTACGGTTACTAGAACGTATTTCGTATGAGTGGACAAGTTACTGCAATGACGTACGGTACGGTTACTAGAGCGCATTTCGTATGAGTGGACAAGTTACGGCAATGACTTACGGTACGGTTACTAGAGCGTATTTCGTATGAGTGGACAAGTTACGGCAATGACTTACGGTACGGTTACTAGAACGTATTTCGTATGAGTGGACAAGTTACTGCAATGACGTACGGTACGGTTACTAGAGCGCATTTCGTATGAGTGGACAAGTTACGGCAATGACTTACGGTACGGTTACTAGAGCGCATTTCGTATGAGTGGGACAAATACGACACGGTTACTGTACGGCATTCTATGACATTGAAATGGTTTCCCATTGTTTTTGTTTTTCTGATCCAATCAAATTACGGTAAAGTAAGTTACAGCACAGTTACAGTAAGGCTACGGACATGCCGTATCTCATACGAAATCTGCTCTGTACGACATGCCGTGATGTTGAACTGGCTTCCCATTGTTACGGTATGGCACGGTTACGGTACGGTTGCGGTACGGTTGCGGTGCAATACGGTTGCGGTGGAACAAAATACGGCATGTCTGTAGCTTTACTCATACGAAATCCACTCTAATCTTGCTCACTTACTTGTCCACTTTGTCATCGTTGCTGGTGTTCATATCACGAATACGTGTATGACTTATCTGTAGGTCCCCTTCGAGTTTGCCCACTGAAAAATAATTCAACATTTATGTGTGATTCACTTACCAACATGCCGTTCTTTTTCCTTGATCTTTGCACACTACAGTACCAATTCATCTTTAATGCTCTTCATAGGTTTACTTTCTCCAAATTTCGCTTGTTCAATAGACCGACAGAGCTGAATGCGTAAATCGAGCGAGTTGATGCGTAAATCGGCGGGAATTTAACCGAAAACACTATCTGTTGGCGGTCAATCTCTCGTGTTTTTAACAATTTTATCCCACTGTTCAAAAACTTAAACTACACTGTTCAAACCCTATTTTGTTTCTCAGTTTCTGGAGGAAATGGTCTGAGTATTTGAATCTTTTCCTGCCAGCAAAACTCTTATTCTTCCCCGAAAACTTGATAGTACTCGCGAAATTTTGAAATTCCCGCCATTTTTGTATACGCTTAGTCGTCCCGAGTCCCCGCGCGTCACGTTATTCAGTAAATGGGTCTGGGCCGAGATTAGTTATTCAGCTATGTCCAATCAACACATCCACCCCGTTGAATTCACAACTATCCTTAAATGGAAAACACGCTTGAAATAACGATAATCGTAATTCTAATGACATTCTGAAAACCAGTCAAGGATAAAGATAAACATTTGTTACATTCCGAACGGTGGTGGACCAGCTTAGTGTAGTAGTGATGACGTCTGCACTACACTGCAGTACACGCAAAGGGCTACGAGTTCGAGTTGGAGCGCTCAAAAAATATTTTTCCTCTCTTTACCTTCTCTTCTTGTTTACCTGTGAACCATAGCTCTAGGTGAGTGAGAACCCGTCGTTTACCCGTGAACTCGTCCGATGGTTAGGGTTTGGTTTGTGGTTCGGGTTAGGATTTGTCGTAGAATTAACGATTATCGTTGTTCCAAGCGTGTTTGCCATTTCAGGATAATTGTTCATTCAACGGGGAGAATGCGTTGGTCCAATAGACCACATGCAAAACCCATTGTAGGGACCTGGGACCGAATCATGAAAGCGAGGTCGGTCGGTTCAGGATGGTTAATAAATTTACCTGTTTTCGTGCTTCGGGTTTTAAAGATTAGAAACATTAGTGTCAAAACCTCCGATATTTCAAATTTTGGCTAAGATTAAAACAGCTATACCGACCGACCTCTCTTTCATGATTCGACCCCAGGACCCAGGAATGCTTTTTGCACGTGGTCTTCGTGGTGCAGCCGTTTGACCAATGCTTATTGATGACCAGAAAATAGGGACGTTCGACTTAAGTCCTAAATTGGAGGGGAGGGGGTACCTAGGGATACTAAGTTAGAAAGTACCTTCAACCTTGTACTGGTTGATAATTTCATCCCTGGTGACGAGCTCTTGTTTTAGTTTGCCAACCTCTTGAAGTACGCGGGATGCATTTTGTAACTGTACCTGTTGCAACAAATAAGTTGAGGGATTTTTAAGAGGTGAGTAGGAAAATGCGATCAAATTCTTCGAGAGAAATACAGCGTTCAAATCGTGTGGAATGAATTTCACTGTGTGAAAACCATGCACAATTCATCGGGAATTTACGTCGTGTAGCATAGTGCACTACAAAGGTTTTAGGCTCAATAAGATGACAGAAAAACATGTCATAATATTGCTGTTTCTTTAGAATTCCAGTAAGGTAACTCGGCAATAATTTCGGAAAATCTCACAGCATTTACTAACAAAGTCAACATAACCTACAGAACCAAACCAATGTTGTTAAACTATCAGATAGTTGTTCAAGAAAAATAAGTGGCCTTATGAAGTAACAGTCACGTACTGATATGTCACCTCGACAACGAATGAAATGAGTTCGTGATCCCTTGTTAAAGGCTTTAATGGCCGGCAAGCAAACCTCTAAACGCTGTTTTAGAAAGATCGACAATCGATTGGAGGTGGAAAATAGCATTTACAGACAGGTTTTGCTATAATAATACTACCGATCTCGTACAAGTGCCTATAAATAAACGTCAGATATTATTTGCCATCCAGTACAACCACGCGATTGTATCCTGCAAAAGACCCATTGGGCCGTCACGAGAACAATGATGTACGCCACGAGACACAGTCGAGACCTTTCAACTGTTTATCGTATAGCAATAACTATCAACTCGAAACAAACTAACCACCCACTTGACAATATGTCCGAATAAACTCACCCGTAGCTCATTATCTCTCAGCTGCATCTGCTGGATTTCCCAACGGGACGCAGTGACTTGTTGCCGAGCCTGTTCTCGTACCGCGGATAGTTCCGACTCTTTTTCTGCAAATAGGAATAAATAATAAATAAAATAAACAAGCCCAAATTTTTATCATTAAAACCGATTCTCCATCAAGTAAATAGTTGAATTGTAAAATATTTCTTAATTTGAGTGCTGCGTCTATGAGTTATAGAGGTTTCTATTTCTGATATGCTAATTATGTGACGTCATGTGAGGATCATTTATTATACAAAAATGTGCTGGCAGAAATATACAATTATTTTTAAACATCCATGTAATATTTGGGCCTTATATCAGTGATTTTACCAAATATTTTGTATAAATCAGAAAGAAGTGACCTTTTGTTGCCCTCATATGTCGTCACATAATTAACATATTGGAAATAGAAACCTCTATAACTCATAGACGCAGCACTAGTACTCAAATTAAGACATATTTTACAATTCAACTATTTAGTTAATGGAGAATCGATTTTAATGAGGTCCTACATGGGATCTACTAATCAGGGACACGAATTCCTTGGTGGAATTGGAGTTTTGGTTGGTTTTTGACAACCGCAGAAAAACCTTCGGAGCAAGGGCGAGATACCAACAAACTCCACACACACATGGCGCTCACACCGCGGCAAAACGTCACGCGCATGCGTATTTGCTATTTCTTGCCCGCGCGCGGCCGCCCCCAGTTTCCCGCGAAAACTGAAATGAAACACAGGCACATGCCGTGATTTTAACGTTTCTGCTTAAAAGTATTCATTTGTGAACTGTTTTGTCAAAAACTAAGAAAACTACTTAAAAGCTAAGCCTAAGACTTTAACAGGTTGAAGTTTTCTTAATTTGTAATTCATTGTGAGTTTACTAAGTTGTAAAATTATTTACTAAAAAAGTTGAAACCCTCGGTAATTTGTATTTGAGAGCAGAGCCTTCGTTCTTTTGGCCAGCGGAGCATACCGTTTTGCCGCGGTGTGTATGGCGCTGGGGTGTGGAGATCAAACCCAGGCCACAGAGGTAAAATGTGAATCGTTTGCCACTACGCAACGCCGGCTCCCCATATCACGAGATAGGACTGTTAATGGACTTTAGCAGGTTACAATCACATGGTTTTACTAGGTGACAAAACAGTTTTATTTCATTTATTTAAAGGCACTTGTACGAGATCGGTAATTTTTAGCAAAACTGTTTGTAAATGCTATTGTCCACCTCCAATCGATTGTTGGTCTTTCAAAAACAGCGTATGAAAGTTTGTTTGCCATCCAGTAAAACCTTTCGCATGGGATCACGAGCTCAATGGGCCCTTTGCAGGAATGCAATCACGCGGTTATACTGCATGGCAAAACATTCTGACTCCATTTATTGAAAGGCACTTGTACGAGATTGGCAGTGTTATTAACAAAACCTGTTTGTAAATGTTATTTCAACCTCCAATCGATTGTCGATCTTTCTATAGATAGCTTAACATCCAGCATCCACGGCAACGCCTTTCCCATGGGGATCACGAGCTCAATTCATTCGTTAATGAAGTTTCTATCAACACGTGACTGATATATCAGCACGTTACTGTTTCCTGTAAAAGGCCTGTTACACCGATGTCCAGTTAGACTCTTCCACAGACCCCGCTCGGCCGTTGCACTTTCCCCACGCAAAGGGTCTGTTACAGTACAATGGTATCCCGATTTTGATTGGTTAGTCTATCCGCCTTGTAACCGATACTGCTATTGGTTGATGCATATTCTGCTGACTGGGCCACTTGTTTTCTAACTGCCAGCTTGTTCACGAAGAACGGAGAAAGAAGCATTCGAAAATACGGTATTTCTTTAAGCTGTCGCTTTCTAAAATAAACCAGACAAGAACGATACAGTGGCTGAAGTCAAAGCAGTGCGACTGTGGGTTAGCAAACCGGCCAAGTTGATATGTAAGTATAACAGTTTAGATTTGTATAAAGTTTAATACTCGAGTCAAATTTATTATGCAGTACACGCTACAAACTTTTTTAGCGATTCTCTTTCCTTAGCTTACATACATTTATACCGTAAGTTAACTGCTCGAATAATAAATCTACTCGATCTTATTGGATTCAGTTTTTTTTTTATTAGATTGATACCAGAACGGGTTTCATGTAGGATCGAAGATAGCGGTAAAATGTATGTTGCCGAGTCACCGTTTCGGGGTCGCTTTACCGCCTGTTTTGGGGTCAGTATTTTACGTTTGCTGCATTCTTCAATCAACTTACTTCAGTGGCCTACTGCCTTGCTTAAAATCTACCGAGATTTCTCATTCGAATCCTTTCATGTCCTCCCTTCATGTCCTTTCAACTGACCGGTCTGCCTGTGTTTGCCTCGCAATGCCTGCTGGGTCCAGGATTTTCTGGACCCAGCATGCCTTGCAGGATTGTACTGTAACAGACCCTATGTGTGGGGAAAGTGCAACGGCCGAGCGGGGTCTGTGGAAGAGTCTAATGTCCAGTATGCGCAGCTAATGACTGTACTGCGCATGACAGTCTTACCTCTTTGGAACTGTTCCAGTACCATCTGTAGATTATCCAGAGATGTGGCATACTGTTGAGCCTGCTCTTGTACAGCGGCTAACTGCATCACAGTATCATCCCGCTGACCAGCGACAGCATGTAACTGCTCCTGCAGACTGTCCAACTGCTGTGTCGTCTGGCGACTAAAGGAAGGACTATTTTGTCAAATGCGGTTCCATGCCAAATCTCAATGAAATGCTAAATTTAGTGTTGTGCATACACAGCTGGAGCAGATTTCGTACGAGTGGGACAAACTACGGCAATGACTACGGCACAGTTACTGTACGTCATGCCGTGACTTTGAAATGGTTTCCCTATTGTTTTTGTCTTTCTGATCCAATCAAATTACAGAGTTACGGTACAGTAGGTTACAGTATGGTTACGATAAGGCTACGGACATGCCGTGGCTTGTCCCACTCATTACTGGGTTGCACGTGACGTCAACGCCGCCATCTTGGTTGACGTTAATAAAAGATTCCTCGTTCAATCATCCATGAAACTAAAATATTTCTTTGTTTGATTCAACCAACATGGCCACTACGTCTGTTATTTGAATATCTGGGGATTGATTGCAAACCAGCAATTTGCTCTCATGTAACCGTACTGTAACTTACTGTACCGTACCAATGTCACGGCATACCGTACAGTAACCGTGCCGTAGTCAGTGCCGTAGTTTGTCCCACTCATACGAAATCTGCTCTATTTAGTAAGTTACGCGCAAGGATGAAAACCGCCTAGTCGCTCGTCTTGCATTACAGAGAGCCATTGCGTGAGTAAAAAAAAAGTGAATCGATACCCATAGTTCCTTTTGGATATTTGATCATGTGTCAAAAAAACAGCTGTATAAAGCTCGCTAACAAAACGAAAAAAATCTGAATCCTGACGGATTTACTTGATCTATTATGTGGTTGTGGTTAGTTTATATTTAGGAGTCGATTTAGCGTACTTATCTTGAGTTTAATAAAAATGGTCTGTTTGGGTAAAGTTTCCCATTGTTTTATAAGAAGTCAGATTCTATACAATAAACAGAGCGAAGCGTGCGCTCTCAGATGCACAGATGATGTCACAAAGTAACACATATACAATAAACAGAGCGAAGCGTGCGCTCGCAGATGCACAGATGACGTCACAAAGTAACGCATGCTCTATTTTGTTGAGAACGTTCACTAATTATTGTATAAAAGAAATACATCTCATGTTGCCGTGGGTCTCCCCTATTATAGATGTACAGATGACGTCACAACGTGAAGAGAACACCAGTTATGTCACACGACTGCGTCTCGTGGCGCACTTCTTTGCTGTCCTTACCTTGTTACGTCATCTGTACATATCTACAAGAGGACAGACGTACGGCAACATGACATCTATTCGAGTGCCTATAACCCCAAAAATAATTTTTTTTGAATTGAAACTTTAAACCATTATTTAGAACTTAAGGCAAAAATAGGAGGCTAAAACTCAACAGTATTTTTTTTACGGCGTTTCAAAGTTGAGAACCAGAACATGTGGCCGTCAGTTTTCAATTCCCTTTGGGAGCCTGGAGACCAGTGGCCTGTGACGTGTATGTAGTCAGGCGTTCGTTCAATCCCATACAAACGTCTCTTATTTCTGCGACTTTTGCAAGCTCACCACATGATAAATATCCAATGAAATATGACCAAACTTGGTAAATTTACTAATTTCGTTGTGCCCTTTCTTGTGATGGAGTTTATTTCCTATTGATTAGACTATAATAGGACGTTTTTCCTTTTTGAATTCTTTTTCAGATTTTCCAACTCCTTTGAGAATACCAAGACAATAGTCTAAATTAAAGGAACAAAAGAAACCGTGCAAAGGATTCTGGTAGTTGTAGTAAAAATGCGCCCGATTGACGTCATAATTCCAGGCCCTCAACAAGACTCGCGCTGACTTCCAACTGGAAACAGGAAGCCCAAAACGGATGTTTTCGCTAACTTTGACGCCAGTAAAATCGTCGAAGTTTAGTTTTTTCACTTTTATTTTTTCGAATTCTTTGTCAGGGCGCTATACAGAATAGACGTCAAAAATATTTTTTGGGGGGTTATTGGCACTTTAAGTACTACACGGTAACACCACTGTTCACTCACCTCCTGTCCTGCATGGAGTGTGAACTTGACAGCATTTGTTCCTCAGCCTGTACCAGTCTCAGTCTCAAGTCCTTCTCACGTTCCTCTGCATTCAAAGCCTCCCTCGTATAGCTCTCTTCCACCTGGAAAGGGTTAACAACAAATATCACTACTGACTGGCAGTTACAACTTGTTGTTTTATTAATGAGTTTTATATCACTGATACAAAGACACTGATGTTTTATCAATCAGTGCTTGCTCCCAAACTGACAGTCGAAAGTGCAATGAACCGGGGAGCTCAAACACAAAGGCTGCGGCTCGGCTGCGGCTCGGCTGCGGCTCGGCTGCGGCTCGGCTGCGGCTCGGCTGCGGCTCGGCTGCGGCTCGGCTGCGGCTCGGCTGCGGCTCGGATCTATATCTACCGATATAATACGACCACTCATTTTATAACTATCACTTTGAGATTGTTGGATTTAGAGTAGGTTTCGACCAATGGAAAATTGATGGGAATATTTAGGAATTGTGTTACAAATAAATATACCAGTGCTAGCTTGAAGCCAACAACAAGTTTGCCTTTGTTTGTTTGTATGTTTTATAACAAATGAAAGCCCGTGAGATAGTAATTAGTTGTATAAAACTCACAGTACTGTACGACTACAGTTATCGGCCACACCGCGGCAAAACGGTACGCTCCGCTGGCCACAAGAACGAAGGCTCTGGAGTTCGAATACAAGTTTCCGAGGTCTTAAACATTTTTAGTAAATAATTTTATAACTTAGTAAACTCACAACCAATTACCAATTAAGAAAACTTCAACCTGCTAAAGTCTTAGGCTTAGCTTTTAAGTAGTTTTCTTATTTTTCGCGAAACATTTCACGTATGTACGCAAAGATATGTACGTAAAATTAGAAACAGCGATGCTTGTCTCTGTTTTCTTTTAGTTTCGGCGGGAAACTGGGGAGATGGGCGCGCGACCGGCTCATCAAAAGCGCATGCGCGTGACAGATATTGCCGCGGTGTGGTTATTGGGGTCACTTGGACGACGAGAACCAATCACATTATAGAACGAAGAAAATGGATTTCTAAACTCGAGAAAGTTCAAATGCTATTATTGTCTTGTACTTAACAGTTACTGCCATAATAACCGAAGTTAAAATGCTTCGTTTTCGTTCTGCTATGTGATTGTTTCTCGTTGTCTAAGTGGCTCCCGTTACAGCTGTCGTACAGGAACATATTACCGGATTTGTACACAGTAATCCAGTCTGACTTGACTTTCCCGTTCAAGTCTACATCATCACCTCTTACCTGAATCATATGTACCCTCAGTCTATCCAGTTCACGTGCCATCTTCGCCTCAGTTTCCTTCTGTCCGCCACAGGCTGCGGATAATTCATTCTGGAGGAGCGACACCTTCTGTTCCATCACTTTACTATTCTTGACTAACTGTTCTCTCTCCATTGCCAGTTCCCCAGATCTCTTTTCCCTCTCCTGTAACAACTGTTTGTATTGTTCAAGATCCGCATGTAATTTCGCCGCATTGCATTTTTCCTCCGCCACCAAACTAACCAGTCGATCTGATTCCGACCTAAGCTTAGAGTACTCGCTCTGATTCTGAGACAGTTCATTCCTTATTCTTTCTAGTTCTTTCTCATCACGTTCTCTTTCACGATTTACTCTTTCTACGTCATGATTTGTTGTCCTCTCTTTCACGCTAACTAGTTTTGTGAGGCCGATTATTTGGCCTTGAAGATCAGCTACAATGCTTTCCTTCTCTTGTAGAACATCCTCTTTCTCATACTGAATCCTTATTAATTCTTTACTCAATTCTTCCTTCTCACGTAATAGCTCCTGAAGACCGTAGTCACTCGGTCCTGAAGATTGTTGCAAAACATTCGAACTCGACACCTGATTTTTCAGTGTTCGGATTTCATTGTCCTTTTCCCTCAAAACGGAATTTCTCTGATTCAAAATTCTTTGCACTATACTTTGAAAGTTCTTCTCCACGTCCGCATGTCCTTCCGTATTAAACGCAAAATTGCATTCCCCTAAAGTATTCAACGCTTTTAAAAGTTTATTTCTTAATTCGTTAGTCTCCTTTTTTGTACTGAGTAAAATGTCCTCTTTTTCTATTCGTACGTCCTCGAGTTCATGTAACAGAGCATCCTTAGCATTTCCGTGACACTCTCTCAGCAGTTCTAATTCACTAGCTCTCGATTTCAGATGTTCTTGTAACATTTTTAACTCATCTTCAAGATGATTTATCCTATTGTCCTTCTCCGCAAAAGCAGAAACATTTCCTTGGGACTCTACAAGTTGAGTATCCAATTTGTTTAAGTTTCTTTTGAGTTGCTCACTCTCTGATGACAGTTTCTGGAGCATTTCTGTCTTGTCTTTAAGGTTGTGATTCATGCTAACAAGCTCTCCTTCCAGTGCAGCTATTCTTTGTTCTTTCACATCATTTTCATGCCTGCTTCTGTCTTGTTCGACAACTAATGCATCCTTCTGCTGTACAAGCTCTTGTAAACGTGCTGATTCGCTGCTCAACACGTGCGCTTGAGCAATAGGGACCGTTGCATCAGCTAAAGCAACGATTTGCCTATCTTTCTCCTGTAGAAGTATCATCAACCTCTCTTGTTCCAGCTTCAAAGCATTCACACGCTGATTGAATTCATCCTTCAGCCTGTGTAACTCATCGTGTCTAAACTTCTCCTTCTCTTCCAGTAGTTTCACCGCGGATTTATTCTTCTCCCTTAACTTCGCTATTTCATTTCCTTGGGATTCATTCAAAGCTAACAGTCTACTGTGCTCTGAGTGGAGCATCATGCTAGCCTGAGACTTGCCTTGCATCTGTTCCTGTATGACCTCCAGTTTATCATTCATTGCAAACAGATCCTCGTCCTTCTGATTCACTTCGGCCATCAGTCTGTTCGTCTCCTCGGTCAGATGTTGGATTTGCTGCTGGTAATGTTCCAAGGCCTCGTGGCTTGATTGATCAGTTTGATTCACGACTGCGATGAGAGATGCCTCTTTTTGCTTCATGGCTGCCATCTCTTGGTCCTTCTCCTGCAGAAGCCGAAGCATTCGTGAGAGCTGAGCTTGTGATTCGCTTTGCTCTCCATGTCCCCCTGGGATTCCCCTTTCTTCAGCCTTGCTATTCAATAGGCCCTCCTTTTCCTTCAATGTCTTGGTAACCTTTGCAACATCCAGTCTCAATAAATCATTCTCAGCCCCTTTCTCGCGCAGATCGAGCTTCAACGAATCAACCAAGCTTTCTTTTTCCCGTAACCCATTCTCGAAGTCCTCATTTTCCTTGTTAAGCCTAGAAATCTGATGCTCCAAGTCCCTACGAACTGCAACGTTACTCCCGACAAGCTCGTTCAATTTATCCATCTCAACTCCTAGATACTCCACTTCGGAGTTCTTCTCTTTCAGCTGAAGCCTAAAATTATCGAGCGTGAATTCGTTCTCCTTTAAAGAAGTATTCAATTTCTCATTGGCTCCTGACAAAGTTCCCATCTTATCCTCCATGAATTTTCGACTGAACTCATTATCCAGAGCCTGTCGTCCAAGCTGCTCGACTTTAAAACTGAGATGCGACAAATTTGCAATTTCCTGATCTTTGACATGCAGTTTTTCCTGGCACTCTTGCACAAGGATACTAAGTTCCTTCTTCTCGGTTGTGAAACTCTTCGTTTCATCCGACAACGAAAGAACAAGCTGTTCCTTACTCTCAATAAGAGCCACTAAGTTCTCCTTTTCGTTCCTCATGTCCTGAAGAAGTATTTCACTTTCATGAACATGACGGGACAAGCTCTTGTTCTCCTCGCTGAGTTCCTCGTACCCTTGTTGTTGTTCTTGGAAAGAGTTCATCAGTTCGTTGGTGGTTTTTCTCAAAGTCCCACACTCCAATTGCTTTTCTTCGAGAAAGTGTAAAATACCTTCTTGTTCCAAGCGAAGCATCTCCACATCGTTTTCCCTAGACGCCGTTAGCTCCATCAGTTGCGAATCAAAGCTTTCCTCGATCTCTGAGAGCTTCTCGTCCCTCTCATTGATCATCTTCATAAGGTTCTGTTTCTCACGGTCGAAACTCCTCAACTCGGAGCATTTTTCTTCCAGATGCGTCTGGATTAAACCGACTTCCGTCGTCTTCGCTTCTATTTGGTTAATTAGGTCATTCGTCTGCTCCCGAAGTAAAGAATTATCCCACTCCAGCTCCTCGATAGTTTGTTGAGCCTGTCTATACTCCTCCTCCGTCTGAGAGCTCTCGTCCAGACTTACACTAACCATTGAATTGTCACTGCGACTCCGTGCGGTTTCTCTTGAAGTTCTTGTTCTAATAACCCAGTCTTTGAGATTTAAGACAAGAGCGTCTATCCTCTCCGTTTCAGTCTCAAACCCACACATATCGTCTTCCTGGACAATCTCCGACGCTATCAACTCATCCTCCAACGACCTTAGCGACTTGACCAACTTCACCCTCTCTTTGATCAATTCCTCATTCTCGTCCTTCAGTGAGTCCAAAACCTCGGAATTCTCAATGCTTTCCCAGCCACTCTCTTGTATTGGTGCCTTCCTCGTTTCGTTCACCAAGGCGTTCTCTCGCTGCTCCTTTACCTGTCGTTTCAGGTCCATAACCACGTGCTCCAGTGCATACTTATCTTCCTCGTAATCAGACTTGATGTATTCGAGCTCCTCAACAGAAGCGCGATACTCAACAACTTGCTGATTCAGTTGCGCAATGATAGCGTCACGATTATCATTCTTATCATTCGTCTCCTCGGCGGATTCTCGTACAACCTTCACTCTTTCGGAATTTTCTCCCGATGTTAAGCTCTCCATGGATTCAGATTTACCTTCTCCTGATGTTACATCACTGGATACATCCAAACGCGGGTCTTCCGAGAAGTAGTAATCACTAGTGTCTGCCTTTATTGGCTCTCCTTTTAGAGTCCGTACTTTCAGCTTAAGGTCCTGCACCTTGCTTTGCAGCCCGACGATCGTCGACTCAAGAACCGCTTTCTCTGCCTCTAGTGCTACCACTATGTCATTTCTCTCATCCAGGGAGTCATTAGCAGTCTGACAGCCCACCTCGGCTATCACTTCTTTAGTTTCCTGAGTGATTTGATCGTTGTCAGCTTGTAGGTCGATAATTAAGCTTTCTTGTTCTTCAATCTGTGATCTCAGCTCGGCTGATTTCGTCATTAGCGAGTCCTTCTCGTTGAGAATGTTGTCCTGTCGACGCATAGACTTAGTGTTCAGTTTGCTGCGTACATCGGCAACTTGTTGACGTACTGACTGGGTATTCGCCTGCAACGAGGTTTGTAATAACAGCATAGTTAGGGTTACAAGTATTCGGGATAATAAAACTCAGATGATGGATTGATACGTTAACATTAACTGCACTTTCCAAGGCTTCTCGGTCGTCGCGAATGTCATTTTTTTAAATTATAAATAAAGACAACTAAAAGCCAGCACAAGTAATTTATAATCACAGTACTCTAAACATTTGATTACGATGTTAATTATAAGTCACAATTATTATAAGGAATTAAACCAAACTGAAACTCGGGGGGAAACTGATGTAGCAAGCAAGCGAGTAGCAGTACAAGAAACTTCCAACAAGCCAAAGCCAAAACGACTCACACATGACTGAAACAAAATAAAAAACAAATAGAGAATTTAACGCATGGGTCTACATTGGATTACTAAGCAGTTTTCTCATCACTATATGCCAAGCATATAGACATACACAGCAGAGCACAAACCACGTATGGATATTACAGTGCGACTACTGAAACCGGGACCGCTTAGACAACGAGAACTAAACACATTACAAAACGAACATAAAGCATTCCAAAGTATAAATCATAGCACATCCACGCGATTTTCTTAATTTGAAAGACTTCCACTTCAAAATCGCCTCATACCAGATCCTAGTCCAGACGCTGGTCTCCCCTTTCAGCTTCTGGCTCGGGCTGCCTGTGGTCCACAGTCAGCCCGAGCCAGAAGCTGAAAGGGGAGACCAGCGTCTGGACTAACCAGATCCAAGCACGAGCAAGTTGAAATACTATTATCTTGTACTCGACATTGATTGGCTCAAGTAACCGTAAGTTGGAATGCTGTTTTCGTTCTGCAATCTGATTGGTTCTCGTTGTCTAAGTGGCCCCGGTTACAGTAGTCGCACTGTAAGTGTGACCAAGGGATAACAAGAAGAACCAACTGCCACATGCCGCATCCACAAGGACTGAATAAGTTATAGAAAGCGTGCAGCGGATCATGTCAACTTAATTGTTTTCTGAAGCAATTGCATGATGCAGCAGAAACTATTTAGATCTTTAAGTGTTATGTACAGCAATTAAAGTTTATATTAAAGTTTTTCTGATGTTTTAGTTGGTTTTATAGACGGTATTTTAGAACAGCAGGAACAATTGCCGTTACATTGTTGGCAATACGGTCTAAACTGAAAATTTGTTGAAAAGAAATGGAAAATGTTTTAGTTTTTGAAAAAAATGGATACAAGTATCAGCCATTTTGGACTTTGAATTTTGTGGGCGCCGCCATCTTGGATCTGATGACGTCACACGGCGGTCCCTATTGTTACATGACAAAAGCTATCGTTTTCTGACATTAGGGGCTGCCGAAAAACGACATCAGGTCCAAGGTAGCGGCGCCCACGAAATTCAAAGCCCAAAATGGCTTTCACTTGTATCAAATTTTTTTCAAAAACTAAAATTTAGACCATGCTGCCACCAATTTAGCAACAATTTATTCCAACAGTTGGGGTTTCATTTAAGGTTGGAGTTGGAGTGACTTTAGGGAAGGTACTTCACAGCATAAACAGCAATAGGACTTATTAATAAGAAATCATGTTATGTTAAACTTCGGTTAAACTTAATGGTTAACGTTATATCATGTTGTAAAGGCTCCAAGACAAGAATATTCTGGCATCAGTTATTTTAAAGTACATTGTACTTTAATAGCTAAATTAGTTAGTTAATGTTCATGTTACACACCCACAAACGGCGACGCTTTACTGAATATCATGTATAAATAAAAGTTATTGTACAGTATTGTAATAAAAAACTGAATGTAATTTCAAAACAAGAAAGTAATCAACCTGTGAATTTTTGTTTATGCATTGCGGTTTTATCAACAGAAAACAACGGACTAGAATTCACCGTACCGAAAATGATGGCGGCTTGTACATTTACCCACAATCCTTTGCGCGCGGTAAACTTTAAATCCGTTATAAAATCGCGGTAGAATTTTCAAATCTTAAAAAGAAGCAACTACAAGTGCTGTTGCCAATACACAGTCATTTAAGCGAATAGAGGATTGTTACGTGTTAATCTTAATAACAATCCAGTACAAGTGCTATTGCCAATACACAGTCATTTAAGAGAATAGAGGATTGTTACGTGTTATCTTAATAACAAGCCAGTACAAGTGCTATTGCCAATACACAGTCATTTAAGAGAATAGAGGATTGTTACGTGTTATCTTAATAACAAGCCAGTACAAGTGCTATTGCCAATACACAGTCATTTAAGAGAATAGAGGATTGTTACGTGTTAATCTTAATAACAAGCCAGTACAAGTGCTATTGCCAATACATAGTCATTTAAGAGAATAGAGGATTTCTACGTGATATTTTGACTGTTAGGTTCGCAAAGGATTGTGGTAAAATGTACAGCCGCCATCTTTTTCGGCGGTGAATTACGAGCAGGGACTCGCTACATGTAGCCCGAGAAAACAGCCGCCTCTTGTTGCGGGCTCGCAATGACCTCTAATGACTACTGAAGAAAGGTTACTGTGACCAGCTCCCATAAACCTTTTTATGATTAAACTGATTTATTATAAGATTTTAAGGTGGCTCGCGAGTATCGTGACAGCCGAATTGGTATCATAAAGATTCGCACTTTTCAGCGGAAGTTTCTGGCCGATCTTTGAGATTTTTTCACCATAGATTTCCTGATATTGAAGAATACAAAACACAAAACTGAATTCCAATATACATAATTTTTTTCGGTGATGTAAGTGCTTCTTTCACCCCCCTTGTTTTTACGTAAAATGCAAAAATCTTCAAAACGACACGATGGTTAATCTATAACAGCACTTTAAAATATCTAACACATGAGCTTTGTTCGGAACGAGCTTCAATAAAATCGATGGAGTGGAAACTGCTACAGCAAGAGATATATAAATTATAGCGCAAAATCTTATGTTCGACAATTTCTTGCAAAACCTCAGGCAACGATGATCGCTGCTTCCAATTCTACTCGGTAATCTATTGTTTAACACCATGGGAAAGTAATATGTAAACTACAAGATCGAGAAAGTGGGATGGAGTATGTCACTAGAGTGAAGGAGATAAGGTTAATTGTAGATATTTGGTGAAAAGCGCCAATTTGTAATTAATGTAAATATTAAAAAATCTAAACGAAAACTTTGGCCTAGATCGAGAGTATGTTTTAGGGCAATATCTTTTTACGTTTTTGCGCATACAATTTAAATGTTTTCATCGTGTCTGTAACTCAAGGAAAAATATATTCAGTGCTTTGGATGGGTGACTGAATACGCGTGAGGAATTTGAAAACAAGCTGATGAAATGTATGATTTTGCGCATAATTATAAGCTCAGAGGAGAAAAGGCTAGGAGAGTTTTGAAGGTTTCAACCAGCTACATTCCCGACCCCAGTGCGCAAAAACGTATTCATGAAACAACGTGAAATTACACATGGTGTCACACAATATGTTGTCCTACAACATACTCACGAACGAGGCCAACGTTTTTGTTTAGATTATTTAATATTTACATCAATTCAAAATTAGCGCTTTTTACCAAATATTCACAATCGACCTTTCGTCATTCATCTGGTGATATACTCCGTCCCGCTTTCTCGATTTCTTGTAATTAACACAGTAGTTTCCCATGGTATTAAACTATAAATTACCGGGTAGAATTGGAATCAACGATCATATTTGTTTACCGTTTTGCAAGAAATTGGCCACCATTATATTACTGGAACATTTATATCTCTTTTGCTGTACAAGTTTCCATTCCATCGATTTTATTAAAACTCATTCCCAACAAAGTTCATGTGTTAGTTAATCTATAACAGCAATTTTAAAAATATCTATCGTGTCGTTTTGAAGATTTTCACATTTTTCATAAAAACAAGGGGTAGAACAACTTACATGTATATCTCCGCAAATATTATGTATCTTGGACTTTTGTGTTTACTATTCTTCAAAATCAGGAAATACATGGTTTAAAACATCTCAATAATCGGCCAAAAACATCCCGCTCAAAACTGCGAATCTTTACTATGCAAATTCGGCTGTCACGATACCCGCAATACACCTTAAAGCTCTTATGTATTTCAATCGTGACATACGTATTAGCACTGGCAGAAAGTCTGAAAGTCTTGTGTGAGCCTTCCGACTTCAACTTTACTTTATTTAGAAGAAAAGAGTCCTCAGATTTATCGAGTTTCCAGATTTTAAGTGTCCATCTCAACCTCTGTAGAACCAAGCAAAGTAAGGCTAGTTGTCAGGGACAAGACATGCAGAAAGGAAGGAGTTTAGAATTTAAGGTACAAAGGTTTACTAGCATATTGCCATGATCTTACAAGTTTTGCAGTAAGCTCAACAAGGCGCTCCTTGTCAGTGATCAAACTCAACAGCATCTGACAAACCGAGAAAGCCAATTCTTCTTGTTTTCGTTTGGCCAGTGCAGATGAAGTAGAAGGGGTTATTACATGTCTGGCCTGCAACTGCGCCAATAGTCTGTGGTTGCTGTTGTGCAACTCATGTCTGACCTGCTGATATAGTTGTAGCGTGGCCACGTAGCGCTCCCACAAGGCTGTGAAGAAAACATACACACATGCGGTTAAAACACCATTAACCGGTTAAAACCAGTTAAAACACCATACACCCTATTCCAATTTGCATAATGCCAAAAATGTAGGATATCAGGTGAAGCGAATGCCGCCTGTATCACGAAAACGAGGCTAGTAGGTATAACTGGCTCAAACCGATACAAAACTCTATATATTGAAATCTCAATAACTTAGTACTATTTTATGCTGTCATCCCTAAATTCAGAGTATCTCTCGTGCGTGATAAATTATTTATTTGAAGCTGGTTCCATTTTCAACGCTTTCTTTTGACGAAAATCTATACGGTTTGTTAAACACATATTTCCCGCCTTTAGCTAGCCAGTGGCGCACGCGACACCAGCGGGCAACAATTGATGCATTGTTATCCTCTGACGTCATACATGTACGATAGGCAACTAGTTCCTGTAAAAACTAGTGTTGGTCTGCGTCGGCGGGGAAGATAAACACTGGTATGTAATCAACTAAAGTCGATTGAGGTATGCTAACCGCCGTGGAAAGCGAGTAGCAGCTGACGTTTCGAGCGCTAGCCCTTCGTCAGAGCAAAAGAGGGGCTAGCGCTCGAAACGTCAGCTGCTACTCGCTTTCCACGGCGGTTAGCATACCTCAACCGTCATACATGTAGTTTTCAAAATTGTTGCCTGCGCAGTTTGTTTTTTTATTTGTCAGGTGACCATAAATCAACCAATGAGGGCGCACTTTTTATCTGGAAAACCTATGGCTGTAGGAATGTTTAGTCTTTTTGACTGTTGAATTATCGTTTTGGAGAAAACTAGTTGTTTATCAAAAGCTTTATAAGTACTGACCCACGCATGTATAAATCCTTACCACTAATGATATTCTTTAGATGAAGAATCTCATCCTTGGCCCCTCCCTCAACAGTGCAAACCTTCTTTAGACAATCAATCTCGAAACACTGCTCCTTCTGAATTCCTTGAGACGCCTCTAGCTCCTCCATAAGTTCAAGTGTCGAGGAGCTCAACGTTCCCAAGTCTTGTTTCACCTCTTCTAATGACTCACGTAGTCGTTTCTCTTCTGTTTGAAGCCCATCTCTCTCATCTAAAAGGGCTGATTTTTCTACTTCCGTCTCTTGAAGCTGTTCTTTCAGTAGATTGATCTCATTAAATAAGGCAGCTAGGTTATTCTCCCTTTCGATGAGCTGTTCTTGTAGCTTTTGGACATCAGCACCTTTCTTGTTTTGTTCTGTAGTGGCCTTTTCTTTCTCTTGCAGCACAACCAGTTTTTCTTCAGTATCCTTCATTTCCTCTGTTGTCCTGTTGAGGTTCTCTTGTACATTCTCAATCTCAGTGCTTTTTGACTTCAGCAGCTTTGCTGCCTTGTCCAGTTCTTTGCGCAGGCCTGTGATGGTGCTGTGCGCGAGTTCGAGCTCTTCTCTCGTTGCCGCCATGTCGTCTCCACTGCTACCTCCTACATCTAGTCCTGAATGCATTCCATCAAGATTATCCACTTCTAACATGAAAAGAAGATAAGGATTTTAAACTAATTTGTTTCTGTTGAAACACATTCATTTGCTTGATCATGTAAGTACTGAACTGAAAGTAACTAGAACTACATGCAAAATAGCCAATACTTGTATTCTGATGGACGAGCTGGAAGGCAAGCCTTTGATGGAGGCTCGTGAGGGGGGATTCACTAAAAGCAGTTTGGCATGAGAAAGGATGTTATGGTACAGTTATGGTAAGGCTACGGACATGACACATTTTTGTCCCACTCATACGAAATCCACTCTTGACAGTTGTTGCTGTTGAGTACACATATTTCTCTCTGTATATTTTTTTACCTTCCAGTATCTTTAGTTCATGCTGCAGGTCATCTATCTTCCTCAGGTAATAGTGCTTGTCATCCTCCCACTTCTGCATCTCACCCTTGTACTTCTTATTTAGGTTGGCAATCTTCTGTGCGTAGGTGCTCTGTAGTGCTGCTAGCTCATGCTGATATTGATCTATTTCTCTATGCAGATTTTCCTGGCTATCCTGTAATTATAAAGTTTACATAACTTTCATTTTCTCAGCAATTCTATCTTTAGTATGACACATGTACTTTATGATCCAACCAACACGTGCTGGGAGACTAACAGGTGACAGCTGGCAAAGTGTTGGCTAACAAATTGCAGAGTTTATCTTTGGTATGCAATCCCTTCCGGACTTATTCAACTTCTGAGAAATTTTCATGTTGTTCTCTGGTGCTGTTCAATACACCATCAATGGCACTTGCTGCAAAGTCCATGCTGTTCTGCTGCCAAAATACGCTAGATGCACACTGCAAGGAGCGCTAGCTACAAATCAAACAACCAGGTGTTCTTCACAATTTTGCATGTGAGAGACTGGCACTATAGTTATTCTTTTATGAAAATCCAAGATGGCAGACCTCGCACTCGTGTGCATATAATTCTGCCAGAAAACCTGCTTCCTTGAAAATGTTGTCAGTTAATGGCAGAATAAAAGCAGAAAAATTCTGGAGTGATTTCAAGACCGCAGGTTCAAATATACCCAAGAAATCACAAGGCAATTTGTAAACATTTGATTTTAAGATATGACAATCTCTCCTGAAGATGAATTTGGACAAAATATTATTTGTTTTTCCTTAAACAATTTTGACAGAACAGGCTTCTGTTTATCAGGCTGAAGTTGGTTGTTGGTAAAGTGTTGGTAACGTATTGGTAAAGTGTCACCCATCAGTCACCCAACACCAGGGAACGAGCCAGGCTGCACCATTGTGCCATTTCCGCTTTAAAAACACATTATTTTGTCCCTAAACAAAAAATTATAATGGTCAAATTTGACCTGCTTTGTCTGCTTTCAAAGGAAATTAAATGCCAGATCACTCACAAAAGGGCCAAATTGTCCCTTCTGGCTCAATTTCTGGCTCAATCCCTGCAACACATGTCGGTTGGATCATAAAGTACACTTTTCCCTCCAACTAATATCTCATTATTTTCAGGTGAAGACTTAATTTCTGCACATGGAT
Source organism: Actinernus sp. WN-2022 (assembly GCA_030867875.1). Classification (NCBI taxonomy): domain Eukaryota; kingdom Metazoa; phylum Cnidaria; class Anthozoa; order Actiniaria; family Actinernidae; genus Actinernus; species Actinernus sp. WN-2022. The sequence continues at coordinate 71,001,467 of JAOWCC010001589.1, read as the reverse complement.
CAGTCAACTGGCCTATTCACAAGTAATTCTTATTCTTCATAACTAACCACTGTGTATTTCCAAAACAATATTTCAAGACAACACATTAATAATAATAATAATGGCCATATTTATATACATGTAGCACCATATCACCACAGTCTCATGGTGCTTTACATATTACTGACATATCCCATCAGTGAATTATTTTTAGGACTTCTTACACCACTAATAGCTGCCACACAGTTTACAATGTTGAGTGTGTGGTTAGTGCAATGGCCAGGCTGCTGTACCTGCAGGTGACAATCCCCTGCTCTTTTTCGAGAAGTACAACAGGTTCTTTCACATCCCCTTCAAATACTGATTAGAAGTAGGAGGAGACAAGGCCAATGGCTTATACAAATGTACGTCCCTGCACAAGGACGCGGCCAGGATTCAAATCCCAAATCTCCTGCAATCTAGACTGTGCTCTACCAACTGAGCTAACCAGTAAGGCACTGTGATTCAACAAAATCACAGTGCTTGTTACATCTGTTACACATCAAATTTATTTTCAGATCATTTTTGTCAACCTAGGTAAATTGTTTAATTCCAACCTAGGTTATTTTTTTAACTAGGTAATTTTTTTTAGCTACCGGTACATGTACATTATAGGTATTATTTTTGTGTAATAAAAATAAATTCACCCACTCCCTCTGCTTTCCTTCCTCTACCCACTTCCTTTCCCTATATATACCCCTTTCCCTATCTCCTTATAGTGCTACATTGTACCGGTACATGTATAATCAACTACAATACTACTGGTAACTACCATATATACATGTATTTAACGTCAACTGTCCTTGCTGGTACTTGTACCAGCAACCATTGGATCTTTTGGTCAGAGCCTTAAGGTATCTGCACCGGCAAAATTTGTATATTTTGTCTTTTTTTGAGAAAATAATTTTAAAATCTGACATGCTCTGTGTGTGTTTAAAGTACCCTAGACTAACTTATTATGAATTGTAGTTTTCATTTCGTTATAAATTTCAGGGGGGTCGGATCAAAGGTGTTAATTAAATTAATTTTGTTTATTGAGCTAAAAAAAAGAAAAATTGTTTTTCTCAAAAGCAATAACTCCTAATTCGAAAAACTCTTCTGAATATGATTTTTCACGTCAGATCACATTAACGTAGTCTTAACGCACGATATATTATTTATATTTCTTAGAAAAATAGAGCTTTATATTTATTTTCTTGTACGTCAAACTTAAAAATTCGAAACATGGGCACAATTTGTCCAACAACGTGCCTTAAAACAACGTTAGTTCTAAGTTATGTTGTTTTACTGTTCGTCAAATCTTTTCATCTAAGACGTAATATTTCCCAAGAATTTTACGTTTTCCCTACCTATACTTAAACTGTGAAGTCGTAAAGAGTCGATTTGGGTCACAAAACTGGGCAAAATCGCTGAAATTCAACGTAAATTGAACCACAACATCCTTCGATCTTGGTTCCGCCATCTTGCTTTGTTCTACCGCTGTACAAAACAACAGTAGCCTAGAAAATACATATTTTTACGACCCCTACCCCCGTCAGGATATTTTTGTTGATCCGTTGTCAAGGCGTACCCCACGAGCTCAAGCGTACCTTTGAACGCATAGTCAATAATTAATCCACTGTCCAAATGGGGACTTAGACCTCAAGTAAATACGGTGTCGAAGTCGATCGATGGTATTAAAGAAAAAAACAAGTCTCAGCCAATAACAAATGAAAGGAAGAAAAGGTACAGACACAAGAGGTATTGGTTCTTCCCCAGAAATGGGAAGCAGAGGCCGTGCAATTGCCTTTGTCAGCCTCGGTCGCTATCGTTTGTTTCATCGCGGAACATGCTACAACATGCATGATATTTTGAGTGTGTCTTGAACAGTCCTATCATGATTCCTCATATAGCGGGGAGTGCTTTTCTGACTACGTATCAAGCATGGAAAGGAAGATAAAGGCTGTCAATTTAAACAAGAAGAAGAATTGTAAGGTTTTATTGTTGTTTTATATATTTAGTTATTCAGTTGAAAGTTGATATGTATATCACTATAATTATGTATGATCGAGGCACGACAATTTCTTCTCACAAACTGACAAAGCTTGTGTATATAAGAACTTATAAATTATCTTATAAATATATCGGTGAAGTTATGAACAAAGTACACTTCTAATAAATTCAGCGTTGAATGTCTCAGAACCGTCTTCAAGTCTTGCAACCCCAAACTTTCCGCTTTCCGCTATCTTGGTTTTGTCAGAGATACGGGCAATTTGCCACAGAATTAGTCTTCGCTAGTAACCGACCCAGTCTTCCACTCGTTTATCAGCTGCAACTTCCGGTCAAAGACGTGATTTTAAAAGCGTTTTGCAACGTTCAGATTAGGAATAAGTGGAAAAAAAACTATTGAAAGTGACATTAGATGTAATAAACTATAATATACCCGAAAAAGAGGAATTTTAAAGGACCAAAATTTAGCCAGTGCAGATACCTTAACCACTGTGCCACTGAGCGATCAATGTGAAACACCATACTCATTTATAAAATAGATTTGATAGTATGTGCGCTCTGATTGGCTGAAAGCCATGTTTCTATAACTCTATAGAAACATAGAAAGTTAAGCGCATGCTCAGTTTTGATTGCGTGGTTAGGGGAATTTACATTTTCATGATACTAATAAATATGTGATTTTCCATTGTTGTGCTTATTTTCTGTGGATTATTTTATAAAGGAAATAGAAAACATTTTCCCCTTGTTTCTATAGAGTTATAGAAACACTTGTGGAAGTTTGGAAGAGCCCTTCAGGCTCATGTTCCCACTGCCATTTCTCGTTCTCCCAAACTCCCACTCATGTTTCTATAACTCTATAGAAACACAGGAAATGTTTTCTATTTCTTAATTATTATACATGTATGTTGGTGCTAGTACCCAGTCCCCCACAGTCTAGTGCTAATTTGCATATGTGCAGTAAAAATCTTATAATAGCTTGGCATTTCACTAAAACTGTGCACAAAATTGGTGACACAAACCAGTACATGTTGTACCCCACTGGACATATAACACGAGTGAAAAAAATATTTCTGGCAAGCACTGGTGGATGGTCTATACTGACTGGTGTGCACAGTGACTATGATTAAGTATAGGTAAAAAATACTAAGTGAATTAAAAAAATGACTAGGATACCAAAAAATAACCTAAATGTACATGTAGGTTGCAAAAAATAATCTAGATTACAAAATTAACCTACCGGTAGGTTGTAAAAATAGCCTAGGTTAAAATAAAATTGACCTGTAACACACCTGTTAAGGTCAAATAAAAAAATGACTGTGTTTCTGGTTACAATTACAAAAACAGGGATTGGTACATGTAGGTATAGAAATGTAGGGCTTTACAATGTTCTAACTTTTTTTGTATAACTTTTCCAGTGGTTTGCCTTCACACATTTACACAAAAAAAAATAGCAATAATTTTATCTTGTCAAGCTCATACATGTAGTTGAATTTTGATGGAAAAAGTTGTAGGGTAGGTGGGGGAAATCCATGGTATGGTTGGGTAACCGGAAATACATGGCTTGTATAATTTTTATTAATTTGGCCTAATCTAAAATACTCTTGTTTGGAAAATATTTGGCATTTTAATTTGAAAATTATTATCCCAATAACAAGTACAAGAGTCCTAACATACCTGCCCACTCGACATTATCTTCCAGTGATGGCACTCTGTCTGAAGTCGAATGATCTCATTCTTGAGACACTTCATCTCCTCATGATCATCAAAGCTGTCAGTGGAGTCGTATCGCTGTCTATGACCAGCAGACCCTTCGTTGAACTCTTGTTCTTTATTATGCAGTTGAGCTTTAAGGCTAACTATTTCTTGCTGTAAGAAATTAATGTCCTAAATTAGGTCAGGTTATAACAGGTCAAAATGATGTGCCACACAAAATGGAAAATGGATGAAATGGTATTTTAGGTACTAGGTGAACAGAAAAAAAGTGTATGTTCTGGGATTCAATCCATCACTCATTCTATGACCTAGACAGTTCCAAAAGGTACTCTTGCAACTAGATTATAGATTGAGTCACATCATCAGTCAAAAAAGACACAGTGGGGTGCAACAAACTTCAACATTTGGTTCAAATTATACCTTACATTATGTACATGTATGTGAAATTCAACAAATTCTTGCCCTCTTGCTATATCTAAGATGCTCTGTTCATGCAAACCAAAGGTAGCTCTGTTATTATACTCACCTCTTTGAATGTTAACTGGTCTCTATAATCCTGAGACATTGTCCGGAACTGAAGATCTGCAGCTTCAACTCTTTCATGCAGTTCATCATTCATGTGCTTCAGTCTGTCATACTACAAAATAGAACCCTTGTGTTAATTACACTTGGTAAGGGGTAGAATTGGGGTAGAATTAGGTTAGAAATCAAGGGAGGGATGGCAATGTTTCTGTGCATGATTTTTTTGGGGCCAATTGTACTTTAAGCTGGCTTGCAGATAATTATTGTGACAGCCAAATTGTAATCATAAAGATTCACATTTTTCAGCAGAACGTTTTTGGCTGATCTTTGAACTTTTTTGGACCATGTAGTTCCTGACATTGAAGAATAGCAAACACAAAACAGAATTCAAAGATCCATAATATTTTTGGAGATATACACAGGGAGTCCCTAACCGATACAAGAATATTGGAAGATTGGATTGAAACATTAGTTTTGATGCATGTGGGTTACCTGTGGTTTCTTTGCCGTGCGAGGGTGGTTGTGAATTTATTGTAGTCTCTTTGTTTTTATCCCAAAATTGTTCATTCTCAGCCTAAAATTCGGACAATAAAGTTATCTGGCTGTAAAATGAACCAGCTAAATGTGTAGCTTATTTATTATTCTGTAGTCTGCATTAGTTTTAAGACATGCCCACCGGATAATGTTTTGAGCAAGATTTAGGCGTTTGAGTTCACCGATACCTGTTCGCTGATTTTCACTATTGATCCAAAAATTGTACTTTCTCATCCGAAAAATGGACAATAAAGTTATCTAGCTGTAAAACAAACCCGCTGAATGTGTAGCTTATTTATTATTCTGTAGCCTGTATTAGTTTGAAGACATTGGAGAATGTTTTGAACGAGATTTAGGCATTTGAGTTCACGGACACCTGTTCGCTCATTTTCACTACTATATAAGTATTAGAAAGGGAAGACACGGTGAGCTGAGGTGTTTACTTTTTGACTGCAACGGGGAGGGAGCAACAGGCCATGCCTTACCCTCTCCTACAAGGGAGATACAAAATGTATGTCATGCAACATTTTTCGTGACTCATAATGACTCAACCCCTTAGTAACCCCGAAGGGATTATTTTGTCAACTAAATGTTCCTAGTACCTCCCCTACTGAGTCGGGTTTTTTTTCAACAACATTGCAGCGAAAAAGTAAATACCTTGGCTCACAAAAACGAAAATATAATGTGTTAAAATATTGTCTTAAACTATAAATCTTGCCAAGAAAGTCACATCAGATGTAAGAAAATACTTAAACAACTCACATATGTGAATTAAATTAGAGATCATGAAATCTGTAAATGACTTCTGGTCGGTTTTCTGAATGCTGTCTTCCCTTTCAATACCTTATAGCAAGGCGATCAGCAGCGAACAGGTATCGGTGAACTCAAACGCTTAAATCTCGTTCAAAACATTATCCGGTGTCTTAAAACTAATGCAGACTACAGAATAATAAATAAGCTACACATTTAGCTTGTTCATTTTACAACCAGGCAACTATGATCACTGCTTCCCATTCTACCCAGTAACCTATAGTTTAACACCATGGGAAACTGCTGTGTTACTTCAAGACATTTGAGAAAGTGAGATGGAGTACATCACTAGATGAAGGAGGTTAATTGTGAATATTTCATGCTGAAAAGTGCCAATTTTCTATTGATGCAAAAAGTAAGAAATAGATCTAAATAAGACTTTGACCTTCACGAGTCGAGTACAGTACATGTTGTTGGACAACATAATTATTTTGTGACACCTGTGCAATTTTAATTCATTTCATGAATATGTTTTTTGCACTGAGGTTTGGAATGTCTACAGGTGTAGGTGATTGCATGAAACCTTCAAAATCACTCCTAACCTTTTCTCCTCTGAGCTTTCTGATTATAAATGCGCAGAAGCATACATTTCATCAGCATGTTTTCAAATTCCTTATTAAAACTATATCAATTGATGCTTTTACAATCACAGTAAATGAGTGACTGCATAATACCCTGCATGTTCCACTAGGCCCCCCCAAAAATATGATATGTAAATACGTGTAAAAGCAGTGATTAGGTAGGCCAGTTCAAGTGATGGGACAATGACCCATCACTTTCTCAATTTATGTGCCATACATTGTACATGTACACTTCTTTTCCGAGCTGTCTACATTTTAGTTTCTTGCTTTTCTCGTGAGAATTTTCAATCCACAACTAGTAAAGGAAAAAGTAGTAGAGGAAAAACTAGTCAAGGAATACAATGTATCAGGGCTCGAAATTGCGCCCGATACGGGCGTAAATACGCCTAGATTTTTTCGTTTTACGACCAACGTTTTCCACTTAGGCGTAAAATTACGCCGAGATCCTCTTACAAAGGTAAAAATTATCGGAAGACAAGTCTTATTTCCAAATCTCTAAAACTATATGATTTTTTTGAAAAAAAATACTACCATTTGCAAGCAAGCGTTTAGTGTAAACTTTTTTGTCTGTTGTTTCAAGTTCAGACTTAGCACGTCAAACGTCGCCGCGTAATTAGTAAACTATGCGTTTCAAACTCGAAACAACAGACAAAAAAGTTTACACTAAATGCTTGCTTGCAAATGGTAGTAAAATGCAAACAATTTTTTTGTAGAAAGATGAGAGAAATCGTCTCTGCTTGCTGCTCTATTTGTCTCAAAGCCAGTGCGATAGATCTGTTTTAACAGCTCAGCCTAGACTGTCATGTACGTTACACTTAAACACTTGCATGGCTTCCTGCGAAACTTTGCATGACCGCATGGAAAAAAGGCTGCCACGCCTTTGTCTTTCTCTGTCTTGTTTAAAAAAGCGACATTGAACTCAATGAGTTTAAAGTCGAATGTTCATTACAAAAAAAGCAAATGATTTGTAACATTAAAAAAATAAAATACCCTTTTCTATGACATACAAATTTCAGCTACTAATTATTATATAATGCACAATTATTTACGCCTAAATTTTGGAGAATTACGCCTAAAATGTTTAAGCTGGGCGTAAAATTACGCCTCCTTTTTTTCCTTAATTTGAGCCCTGTGTATGTGAAAATGTTTATGCAAGTCTTCAAGTTGACTTAGTAACCAGGCTTTACTTGGTTCCAGGCCCCCTAACATTGATTCTTTTTTGGCATAGTGGAATTTGTGGGGGTATTCTGCAGTCCCACTTTTCTGATATGCATTTTTTTATACTGTAATTGCTGCACAGCAAGTGAGCCTGAAGCAAGTGCAATGCATTGTGCAATGCATTGTGGTCATGTGCAAGGACACAAAAACTGAATACGCAAGGCCCGGATTCCTCCTTTTGGAGGAATCTTTCTTTTTCGTTTGGACTTCTTCGAGTGTAGAGCTAGAGATTTGTATCATTTAATAAACTGCTGAACATTTGATTGTGCATTTTCATGTGTGGATGCAGTCCTTACATGTATATGTACTTAATAATAATAATCATGTCTTTATTGCTAATGATAAATTACATACCAATAGTTACAATGTTATGATAAAAGGACAATCTGATAAAAAAGTACTAAATCTACATACAAATCTAAGAATTAATTAATAATACAATATTTAAAAAGCTAAGTTATATTTAAAAACACACCTATTTATAAAACTATTTTTAAAATGTTCCGTATTAATAGATCTCGTTACTAATCCAAAAATACTTAACTTTCAGAACCATTGCTATCAAGAACATTTTTCATTCAGTGAGTGAGTATTTATTGTTGTGCTTTGGCAATCGAAACTGTGAAACATTAATTCGGTATCTACCCGCTCTCTAGATTACAATGCTCGGTCCTTGGTTTAATAAATAGGTCCTGTAAGGTCAGTTGCCTATCTATTACGGACTGGGCATACCATGATTTTATAATTTTCTGTGCACTGCATATCAAAATGCAGACAAAAACCATGTTTTCACTTAAGATTTGCCCAGTAATCCCCCGAGCAATCCTCAATGTTTATTTATTCGACTGGAGGTGCCCTACAAAAAGGAAGCATGTGGAGACGATAAACATGTTTCTTTTTTACTTGGCCTTAGGTAACCTACATGTAGTAATAATAATAATTTGTTTATTTGCACCTCTTGCAGTAAAATTACTTAATTACAGGTGGTTGTACAGATAATTATAAATACAATGATTACACTGTCAGTCAATAAATAGGTATCTATAGCATAATAATAGTGTGACAAAATTACGAAAATAATCTGTTTTAGTGGCTATGGGGTATTTGGGGGTGGGGAGGGAGGAAGAAATTGTCATCCCCACTCCCCTCATTTCTACATTGTACAAATGTAATTGTCCACCAGGCACCATTGAACCCTACATGTATCTGATCTAGATTATCAAGTTATTTAACTTTAAACAGGATACCTCTATCTTTTGGGAGCTAAGAATGGCTTCAAGTTCCTTGATGTGATTTCGTGCAACGTTAAGCTCGGCTGATGGATCTGATGAAATGAAGTTTCAATGGAATTTATACATATTTGTGGCATTTGTGATCATGAGATTAGCGGTTTATGAATGAAAGACATTGCAAATACAACATCTTTGTTTCCGGTCATGCAAGTTTTATGATTTTATGAGGTTAAAATATAGGTGACAAAAAAATCCACAATTTCAAAGGAAAACAGCGAGCTTCAATTTTACCTGCAACTTCCTCGGTGCCTTCTGTTAACATTTCCCGCGTAAATGTCGAAATTTGTCCTGTAAGGTTAGTCAGCGAGGACAAGCTGTCCGAAATGTTCAAGTTGGATCTAAGCCAAGACATTCTGGCGGACTTTTGAAGGTTTAAAAGTACTAAAAAGTGGAAAGAATCAAGGACATAGTTAAAAGATTTAGAGTGCAGTGGATGATGTGGCACAGTGCACTGTCGATACTACGAGCTCCGTGATTGGCTGGTGGCCGCCATTTTGAATAGCATCGATGGCACTACTGCATACAGAACAAGGAGCCTCTACGGAAGGTGTTCGTATATGGGATGGAATCATGTCCTTCGTCTTGGATAGTTTACTTTCGCTGAATTTCATCTCCTTTTCCTAGATCCTTCAACTAAAACTGAAACTATTTTGGGAATTACTCAATACACTCGTACTACTCATAAGAGAGACAAACAGCGGGATAAAAATAACATTGTCGTACGACCACGATTTTGTGCACAGCGGTAATGCACATAAAACCAGAACGAGGCTAGGGTCCAGATCTCGGTCGCGCGGCAACTGACTTCAACGACAACAACATATTTCGTCCAGAGATTTGTTGTTGTTTACAAACAAAACGTAATTCAGGGATGATCTAGGTTGATAATATGTTGCTTGAGAGTTTTTCTAGCGGTCTGGTTTCAAGGTACAGCAACCTGGAGTTTCGAAATCGTTTTTCTTTTTGCAATTATCCTGGAAACCGGTGAAATAGTTTAGCAAACGTATATGGATTCCAACGTCAACGATCGTGCTTCACGGAACAGTTCTAGTTCTGCTAATGAACCCGATAACGATACACCACTAAGAGAAGAAAGTGGAGTACTGTTTTACGTGAACAAGGATGGATTTCCTATCTCAAAAAAGACCTGGGAAAGAATGTGGGCTCATGTGGAGAATATTCATCCTGACGGCATGAAGATGGTGTGTAAGATTAGGGAGAGCAAAGCTTTAGAGAAGGTACGTCCTAGTAGTGATGAATGAAGTAGTTATTAGCCTTGTTAAAACATGGCCAAGTAATGCTTAGCTTATAGTTATAACAACTAAAAACAAACTATTACACGATCCAACAATGCAATATGTTAAGTAAGTAATTTACGTGAAAGTGTAGCCTGCAAATAATTATTAGCCGTCTCACATCGGGAACCACAATCAAAACAGGGCCCCCGAGAGAGAGACGTCTGCGTCTTGAGACAGAAAATTCCATACTGATGACGTTTCGCAGACAGGATCTGGTCGCGTTATTTGATTGGCTTAGTATGCCTAATTATCATATATGAGCCAATCAAATGACACAACCAGATCCTGGCTGCAAACCATCATCAGTATGGAATTTTCCATCTCAAGATGCAGACGTCTCTCTCGGGGCCCCCATTTTGATTGTGGTTCCCAATGTGAGACGGCTATATTCGCAGGCTAGTGAAAGTGATGAAAATGATTATTTTAATCTAAGAACAGTGATTGAGAACAATTGTCTGCAACAATCAGTGTTTGCTTGTTTATCCATTCCTTTTGATACATTTTTGTACTTGTATTATAATTTGATGCTTTGATCATTATCAAGACATATATATGCTGTGCTGGATGTTCCTGTAGGTTCCAGTTGCAACAGTACCAGTATTAACACCTACCATGTCAACTGATGAAAAGCTGCTGATGATACAGAATTATTTACAACAGCTACAGTATCCTTATAAATATTTTGGGTCTCTCCATGCTTTTACTGACCTTGAAATAATATTTCTGCATCAGATATGCATGAACACATACATATATGTTGTAGTTGAAATTAACCATTCAGTTCAATTTGACCATGGGTCAAAACAAACTAGTTCAATTTGACCCGGTCAATTCAAACTATGTAGGTCAATCTGACCTGGTCAAAACAAACTAGTTCAAATTGACCATGGTCAAAACAAACTAGTTTAATTTGACTCAAACAAATTAGTGAGCACATATTGTTGATGGTTATATAGGGGTTTTTTTATGTAGGGGTAGGATTTGGATTAGTTCACATGATTATTGATTGTTTGAAGCAAACTAAAGCAAAAAAAATATTGGAGTTTCATTACAGATTCCATGTGGGTTACTACTTCATGTAAGTGTTGACTTGTTGACCCGAGAGGATCTGGGTTCTGGTTTAAGTTACTTATACTATAAATGTTGCTTCCAAATCAACAAGCGCTTGTGTGGCACAGTGTGTTAAGTCAGTGGAAAACTGGGTGTGTCAAGGCAGAGCTGCTGAGTTCAAATCCCTCTGAGTTCAGTATGTGGTATTACATCTGAATGAAAGGTAAGTGTAAGTATATGGGAGGGGAGAGAGAGGAGAGAGAGGAGGGAAGGGAAGGAAGGGAGGGAGGGGAGGGTTAATTTTTTTTAGAATCATTGATAGCAAAACCAGGGTCAATTTGACCTAGGTTGAATTGACCCGGGTCAATTTGACCTAGGTTGGTTTGACCGGGTCAAATTGAACTAGTTGAATATGACCGATGGTTAAATTGGACTAGTTTGTTTTGACTCATGGTCAAATTGAACTGAATGGTCAATTTCAACTGCAACATATACATACATATATGTATCAACTTTATTTGTACTGATCTCAGATTTACATTGTAAAAAATACTTAATATTATATTTTACTGGTCTGGAAGCCACTGAAATCACATGTTCTGATTGCATGGCTGCTGGCTGCCAATACTGTTTTTTTTCTCCCACCCAGACCAGCTCATCTCAACTCCAAATGTTTCACTAACCATTACAATCAATATCACCACATGAATGATAACACAATTTTTTTGCCATCAGTTAATTGGTACAAGTCATGTTCAGAGAAAAGCTTTGCCCTTAATCTTGAACAGCAGCCCTCCACTTATGGCCTAGCTTGGTCTGTACTTGGCCCGACAAAGTACTTCTATGACTGTGGACCTCCTGGCCCAGAAGTTCCATAAATATATTTCACAAACTGTTAACCGGATGTTCTTTCAATTAATCTCCCATTTGCAGACATTTTGTGTGGTTCCATTCCCTCCCACACCAACATCTGCAAACTCGAGCCCACTTTTTGTTCAGCCAATCAGAGAGGAGCTCTCATTTTCCAGGACCTAATTAAAATGCACAGCTCATCAATATGAATGGTTCCCTATGAACCTCCACAGTCACTGAGCTGAGTATTCTTCCCACTAAAGCAGAGTTTTTTGTGGCAATCTTGCAAAATCTTCAAATTCCATAGCCAAAGTCCAAATTTATGTAGTGGAATATCATTTGTTGACCACTTGGCAACCTCTGAACATTTTGAAGTTATTTTCTGTTGTGTTAAGGTGACTGAGAGGAGATGAAGGCCTGCATATGAAAGAATGGATGTCAAAATATATAATCAGGTGTTTGTGTTCCATGGTCCACAAGTAATCAATTAATTTTCCAAATAGGATGGGCTAAGGGATAAGCCTAACTTGCAAATGTGATTGGCCAAAATAAGCAATCTGTAAGCCATGGAACACAAAGTGTGAGCTCGAGTGTGCAGTTGTTGGTGTGGAAGGGAATGGAATTGCATTGGAGGTTAAGTAAAACACTCATTTTATTTTCAGATCATAAATTAAAATGTAAATGTTCCCAACTAAGCGTAATAGCTCAAGCACACGCTCAACTTTCTATGTTTCTATATAGAGTTTATAGAAACACATGTGGCATTCAGCCAATCCAAACACTCATACTATTGAATCTATTTTATAGACAGATGTACTTTTGTACAATATATAATATAGCACTGGTATATAATCAACTAAAGTCGTTTGAGGTATGCTAACCACCATGGAAAGCGAGTAGCAGCTGACGTTTCGAGCGCTAGCCCTTCATCAGAGCAAAAGGGTCCTCTTTTGCTCTGATGAAGGGCTAGCGCTTGAAACGTCAACTGGCTACTCGCTTTCCACTGTGGTTAGCATACATGTACCTCAATTGACTTTAGTTGATTATATACCAGTGTTTAATATCTTCCCCACCGACGCAGACCAATGCTAGTTTTTACAGGAACTTAAGTTACCTATCATATAATGTAGCTGTCTGCTTTCTCTTCATGATCATGATTGCTGCACAACAAATGCAGAGGAAGTGTGATACAAGTTATTACATGTACATGTAGGTCAGCAGCTTATTAACATCCCTGACTAAGGATCTGCATAACATGGCTGGGGTCTGACCCACAATATCTCACATTCATGACCTGAGTGCTCTGCCATCTAAGCTATTTGGTGTGGCTTTCAAACGGTACCTTAACTTTGCATACTTTATAGATATAATCACACAGGAACACAGCTTTTTGAAATAAGAAAGAATAGACCTTTAAGTGGGTAAGTTGAGTAAGATTTAACAAAATGTATCTTAAAATGACTTGCTCTCCTCCTGATCACTAGACATATTCACATAGTTTTAGTTTTATTCGTGAATATACACAACAACAACAGCAACAATGTGTATTTGTACCAGCACCGATAAGATGATTACAATTGGTAAAGAATAATACTAAAATTATGGTACAAGTTATTACGGAAATAGCTTATGCCAAACAAGTCCAATAACCATTCAAATATGTAGTAAATAATTTAATAGGTCAAAAAGATTTTTGGCACATTAAAAACAAAAAAAACAGTCACGCAAATAAGGGTACTAATTAGTGAAATACAGTACACACAATTACACAAGGCTTGTCTGGAAAAGAATACTGATAATTAAGGGGTAAAGCATTTGTACTAATCTATGTCTGGGGGTATTTATACATTTATGTACACTGTATGTGTGTATATGTACATATGTTATACATGTAAGTTCAGCTGATGTATAATTAATATATGTTATATACAAGAGTACATGTATGTCTACTATAATATTAGTTAGTTTACAATATCATTAAATAAATATACATGTACATGTACATAAAATAATTTCTAAGAAGCCTTTTATAAATATATCTATATATTATTTTTATTATTTATTATTAATATTTTCGATTACTTATATGTCATATATATGTAAGCTCAACAATTGTTTGTAATTAAGTAATAAAGAAAAATACGATCATGTAAGAAGTACCGTACTGGTGATGTGCTAATTATAATTTAAAACCTCAAATATTTTAATTAACTTATTTATACTATTTTTTGCAGATTAATGGATACAGCTCGTGAAGTCATAAAGGAATCTCTTCCTATTAAATGTCTGGAAGCTGTAATAGTGTCCCTGTATCCTTTGAATAAAATGTTTTTGATGTGTTCTAAACACTTGTATTTTCAGTCACACAGGCAATATAAAGCCAAAATACTAATATTATGTTGCTGACAACTAAATCTAGCATTCATAAAAAGAGTTACATGTATTGCAATTGGCTGCTATAGTGACTTGAGGTCAATCTGTAGGCTAGCTGACTGTCTCAATTTTATCCTAAAGCCTTGGTCAATGGTTTAAACGTTGGTACAACATTTGTTGATCTGTACAACATTACCGGCGATCTTTAAACCATTTGAAATGGCCTTTAAACATAGTCAATGAACTCTCCAACAGGCTTTCAATATCTTTCAACACCTTATGTTCAGGCCATTTCAAATGCAGTTTTAAGATCTGCTTCAACAAATGTTGTACGGATGTCAAACCGAACCATTTAACTGCTTAATGGGCACTTTCATGTGGCAGAGGATGCACTTGTCTGTGACACCTAATGGTACATTACTTTGTACTTCATCAATGTTGGGTTACATTTTAATAGCCTCCCCTCTTTTTTTCTGGCAGTCTTAGTTTGTCCTGGCTATACATGTACAAAATAATGTACCATTGGTGAGTGTGGGGGATTGGGACAAACATGAAAGCAAAGTGACCCTGAAATGCTCAACTGCACTTCGCATTCAACTCAACTGATCAAAATTCGCTGGGAAATCAAAATGAAAAGAGGGCTGCTGTGCAGGCTTGGTTACATTCTTAATTTATAACTATTCCATCTAAAATCCAACCCCCTTCGTTTTGTGTAGTGATGCAGTAGTACCTACAGAGTCTGCAGTGCTGTCTGACGTTAGTCCTTAATTAACTACGTACAGATACCTAACAAGTGGCATTCCTGAACTACAACGGTTTACTATAGGATTCAAAACAAAATTCTCTTCAAATTTCTATCGGTAAGTTTGTTAGACTGAGGAGCTGAAGAACTACTGACACCTGATACTTACTGGTTGTTTCATTCACGTGCATAAAACGTAATCCGAAATGTTAAGCTGATAATAATAATAGTTTATTAGATCCCACTTGCAGCTTATTAAGGCTGAATTGCAAGGAGTCACAGTTACATATAGATAATAAATGATATAATAATGATAACTAGCTCTTCTACACACAAAATAAATAGTATAATTATTGCCAAAATAAGACAAACACATCTTTGCATTACAGAGAATACTCTTGGTACTTGATTGTGAAAATAATCAATAAAGCTGACATAGTTTTGCCAACTGACAATACAAACAAATTTAATTTGATCAGAACGAAGATTATACGGGCAAGAACGCGGAATTCTGATATGCGGGATAAGGGAATTTAAAGGCTTACTTTGCGCTGATTTTTTTATATTAACACATTATTCCTCCCGTGCTTTAATCAGTCTAGTGTAAAGCTATGACGTTCATGCAAGTGAAACAGTTTAATAATAGAGAGTAATTGCTGCCCTCGAATGAGCTTCTAGATCGCCTGACTTAAACACTAAATTTGCAGCAACCTGCTAGTTCTTAAGCACTCCATTCGTGGTTTAAACTTTGCGTCAAACTGTCAGGAACACGAACGCTCTTTGTGCAAGATTTCGCCGAGTTCATCGACTACGTTCAGTTCGGATTCTCGATCTACAGTACTAGGATTCTCAGGTTTGTCCGCTACTTGATGTTGCAAATACCATTGTTGTTTAAATTAGCAGCACATTCCGGTGGTGCGAAGGAGAGTGATCGACTTCGCGACTTTGCTTTGATTCTTGATCTTGAATAACATCGCGAAGTTTCTATTTCTCTCCTTTCTTCCCTGTTTCTTAGGCAAGTTAAAAATGTGCCCTATCCGTGTCGAGACATAAATTTGAACGTAACGTTCCAGTTGTTATTTTAAACAGTGATCTTCAAAGTCTGCAATAATCATGTAAACCAAAGAATACAGATACAGCGTCGTTTCATTTTTTTCTGAAGTAGTACAGTTTTTAGCGGTTTCAGTCATGCTACTGCACTACTGCTCAAATAATAAAATCGATTGAAATTTTTCTCTGCGAAAACTGAGAAATACTTAGCCCACTTTATTCGGGGGCGGAGCTGTTCCGGGCGTTTTTTTTCTGAGGCCATAAAAGGGCGATTATTCAAGCGGGGCGATTATTTCAAAGTTCCCGGACTAGCTGGATGTCCACTAACTGAAACTAAAGAAATGTCACTAGTGTACCAAGTGTCTCTGACGAACAGTAGCGTACTTAACGAAATATCATTGAAGTCATCGAAGAAGGGGAAGAGAAGGGGGCGATTATTCAAGCACTTACTACCAAAATCACCCAAAGAGGCAGAGAGTATAAAAGATTTCAGAAGAGAGCTCAATCATATTGATCTCTGTGGCCTGATAAAGTGAGATCATTTTAATATTTATGAACCTGCAGTAAGTAAACTAACTTTTATATTTATTTATAGTTTTTATTATGATATTTGTATATACGGCTCTCGTGGAAACCAGGATTGTTTTATATATATATACATTATATATGCCTGATGAATATCCGTATTCAAATAAAGATTCATTCATTCATTCATTCAAGCAGGGGCGGTTATTCAAAGGAATACGGGAATCCCTTTTGACAGCACGGTCAGTACAAAACTCACAAAAGAGTTATAAAAGAATGGGCGAGAGAGGAAAAGGAGAGCCTGATACAAATGCTTGTCGAGTACATCCCAAGCCAATCAAACTCGACTGCGCGCGCCAAAAGTCGCTGATTCTGACCAATCAGAATACCGCAACTGTTTTTCGACCAATCAGAAAAATGTCCAGAATTTGGTCTGTTTACACGCGCTTCAGCAAGTATTTGTATCAGATTCTCCTTTCCCTTCTCTCCCTTCTCCGCGCGCGTTGCGAATTCATAGGAAAGGAGGGCATGATTGCAGGTTACAAAAGAGTCGGCAGTCCGTACTTATAGGTCTAAACCCGGTCATGTTGAACCATGTCTAGCCATCGTTAGGCATCCTGAACCATGTTTAGCCATTCTAAGAAAAATGCGGAACAGAAGGGAATTGCTAGCAGTCTCATAAAGATGCCTGTCTCAAAACAGATCAAATTTAAATTTACTTCTATATTGAACGAACTTTCAAGTTGACATGCTTCACTGTCATTACGTGCATCCTTTTTTTTAAAAGGAAACGAGTGAAATTTGTTTATTTGTTTGGCTAGTTCAGTTGATTATTGCTTCACGCCATTGCGGCTTGCAATATTACGAGATGGGAGGACGTGGTGGAGTTGTTGGGGGCGATGTTACAGAAGAAGTATTGGATGCTTCTTCTCCATCATCGTACTCAATAATTGTAAGAGTACCGAAACACACGATGCAACTCGCGTAACATTTAACTGCACCTGTGAGTGAATTCAACGCAGCGCCATCAGGATTCGGTGCCAGATTTGCGTAGCATCCTCAAATGATAAAAGTCTAGGGCGTATAACTGCATGTCTCAAGCTATTGCCCCATCTGTTCCGAACCTTCGCATTCATGCTAGGCTAAGCTGGCTTTGAAGATGATAGAATAGTTCGACATTTAAAAGTATAAGCACTGTAACTTCAGAAAAAAAAAGTGATTTATGACGTATGAGATCCTATAGGTAAGCTAAAGTGAGGTAAATGTGTGTCTCCGTGTTATATCTGAAGAATTACACAAACAACGAGACATACTTTCATGAACCTCCTAAATGAGATCTGAATGTTAACGAGACCTGAAACGACCATAGGGGTTGGTCAAAGTCAGGACCCGGCTAAACCATAAATCGAATTGGAATTTAGCGTGTTGGTTTTCGTGGAGGGAGAAGATTTCAGATTCAGATTGTGTTTTTATTTCGCACTATTTCATTATTTTCAATTGCGTACTTAAAACAAGAAATAAAAGGGCAACAAAGAAATGGAGTTCTACATTTTTAGAAAAGTGTATAGTAGTCAAAGAAGCTTTCGAGTTGACCACTACTATATACGAGTAAACTAAATGAGGAAGAAAAAGAGAAAGGAATTACAAAAACTGTAATAATATGAAATACTGAGATCTGTTTCTATAGGAAAGAAGTAAATTTCAGACAGAAAAAACAAAGTATAGACAAATATATTACAGTACAGGCAATGTGAGATGCAGTATTAAGACATAGTATACAATAACCCTCGGAGAAAGGCCGGTGAGATACCAACAAACTCGACTCACGTATGGCAGCACGATCGGCAATCGAACCCAGGCCACAGAGATGAGAGGCTAAGCACTGACCACTTTCACCACCCCCGTGTTCTTTTCTCCTTTTTCCGGGTGGGACTGCTACTTTTCCTTCCTTTTAACGCACTTTATCGTTGACTTTTCTCACCAGTCATGTTGTGCTTGGAGTCCATGCTAACGGTAAATATGGCGCACTCGGTTTAAGTAGGAGAGACGATCTGATGTACAAACCGCTGAAGTTCAAGGTTTGTAGTCCAATGCAAGAAAGAAAGGGGCTTAGTGTTCGGGATTAGTGATGTTCGGGTATCGTTCGTATTAGGGATGTTGGGGATGTTAGTATTAGGGATGTTCGGGTATCGTACGTATTAGGGATGTTGGTATTAGGGATGTTCGGGTATCATACGTATTATAGGGATGTTAGTATTAGGAATGTTCGGGTATCATACGTATTAGGGATGTTCGGGTATCGTTCGTATTAGGGATGTTAGTATTAGGAATGTTCGGGTATCATACGTATTAGGGATGTTCGGGTATCGTACGTATTAGGGATGTTCGGGTATCGTTCGTATTAGGGATGTTCGGGTATCGTTGGTATAATTAGGGATGTTCGGGTATCGTACGTATTAGGGATGTTAGTATTAGGAATGTTCGGGTATCGTTCGTATTAGGGATGTTAGTATTAGGAATGTTCGGGTATCATACGTATTCCAATTCGACCATGGAGTTCGTCGGAATACTTAAACATAAGCCTCTGGCTTGGGAGATCCGGTAACGGCTTCCTGTATCTTCGACGTAAAATAAACCATTTATTATTATTATATAGGGATGTTCGGGTATCGTACGTATTAGGGATGTTCGGGTATCGTTCGTATTAGGGATGTTCGGGTATCGTTGGTATAATTAGGGATGTTCGGGTATCGTACGTATTAGGGATGTTAGTATTAGGAATGTTCGGGTATCATACGTATTAGGGATGTTCGGGTATCGTTCGTATTAGGGATGTTAGTATTAGGAATGTTCGGGTATCGTACGTATTAGGGATGTTCGGGTATCGTTGGTATTAGGGATGTTCGGTTATTGTTGTAGTAGGGATGTTCGGGTATCGTTGGTATTAGGGATGTTCGGGTATATTGTTCGTATTGGGGACGTGTTTTGGCAGCGTTCGTGTTAGGCCGTGTTCGGGTCGGGTTTGAGCCAAATTTCCGGCAAACTGAGTCCGGTTTTGAAGCAAAGACATTTGTGAAAATCCGGGTTGATTATGAATTTTAAAATGTTGTGGAAATCCGGAATTAAATGAATAAGTATTATGCAGCAATACAGGTTTTATAGCCAAGACGAGGTCGCACATGCATACACATTTATTATAAAAAAACACCTCCAGAAAAAAAGCTTAACATAGCGGGTTTTGAGCAGCTTTTGAACATTCGTATGAGACTAAGGAGAGGGGGGAACTTGCATTCTTTATGTATATGGTACAATTAAACTGTTGTCGTTAAAACTGTAAGCCATGTTTTCTAACTTTATACTGTTGCCATTTCACAGTCGTTGACGGATCTTCTAAAGGACTTTACAAATTCATACAATAAATGTAAGTAGGAGATACACAACGGTATTTCTCTTAAGATGAGAACCTTGTTTGAGTTTGAACTCCTACAGATGCCAGGGGTTATTTTCACTCTTGAAAGTTACGAACAACTAGCGCCTCGATGCGTTGCGTGTTCAATTGATTGTATTTCAGAATAAGAGTAAATGGAATAGTTTCTGGAAGTCACTGGTTCGGGCATATATTCTGCACTGTAAACTATAAACACTTGCTGACATGATATTCAGGATACATTTACAATGTATAGGGCGTGTTCAATTGCCTGTATTCCAGAATAAGAATAGCCATTATCCTTCTTGCATACTCATTAGCATTTACTTATTGGATAGTCACACATGACGAGCAGGCTCGTTGGGGTAGACCTAACTCTCGCTAACAGAGTAGACAAGAAGGGGCAAGAGCAGTCCAACTAAAACATTTGCATAATTAGTTCAGGTTTATATTAATAGTGCTGATGACGTCATGTTGAAGCCTAATGAATATTCAAAGTTTGAATAGCTGGAATAGTATCTGGAAATCACTGGTTCAGGCACATTTGGCACTGTAAGCTACAAACTCTTGCAGACATACGATATTCAGGATACATTTAGTATTCCAGTGGCTAAAAAATCCCCGTCGATATGCTATTTGCAATGACATCATTCTTTGCCCATTTTGTCTTTTCTTTTTGAGTGGTTCGACGCCCAGAAAAAAACTGTTTTCTCTTCTTGTTTACTAGTCGTTTACCTGGTAACTTGTTTTTGAAATGGTTAGGGTAAGTTTTAGGGTTAGGTTAGCGTTTGAAGTCTCTTGAGCGATTGCTGTCCGTAGGAGCGCATCGTGTTTTGAAGTTTAGAAAGTTTTGACTTGTTGTTATGGAAGTAATGACTTCAAAACGCAACAAAAAAAAGGAACATGACTTCGCGTTGCCGTCTGTGACTCACGAATATCTCTGTTACTAATCCGCCGTACCGATAAAAGATGGCGGCACAATTCCTTGCGAACCTAGCACACTCAAAATAACACGTAGCAATCCTCTGTTTTCTTTATTGACAGTGTATTGGCAATAGCACTTGTACAGACTTATTTTTAAGATTTCTAACCTCTCGACCGTGATTTTATGACGGATTTAAAGTTTTCGCGCGCAAAGGAATGTGGGTAAAGTTACAAGCCGCCATCTTTTTCGTTACGGCGGATGCGTGCGCAAGCGCGTGCGCGGGCGCAGACGCGTGCGTTTCTTGTGTCTATGGTTATGTCGCTAGTGTGGACCAGGCCTAACAATGTACTGTTTCAGGTTATTCATGATGTGAATACATTTTCGCTTTCACCTTCATCCTCAGATCTCCACTCGGTAAAGAAAATCAAGCTCAGTCTACCAGTCGTGCACGATATTCACAGCTGCGAGAAAATCTACTGGAAGGTATGTGTTTCACAGCACATTTGTTACAGTGTTTCCTGAAAAGTGCCCCTTGGAATATGCCTTTTGCAGCTAACAGTCGCATATGCTGATACTCGCTTCAATAACCAATGAATTACGCTTGTGATTCACTAAATTATAACCGTGTGACCTGTAATAACCATAGAGGCTGTATGATCAAAGTCAGGACCCGGCTAATCTACAGATCGAATTGGAATTTAGCGTGTTTTTTTTGTGGAGAGAGGAAAACCCGAGAACCCGGAGAAAAACCCTCGGAGCAAAGGCGAGATACCAACAAACTCAACTCACATGGCGCTACGATCGGGAATCGAACCTGGGCCACAGAGGTGAGAGGTGAGGCTCTTAGCCACTGCACCAAGTTTCAAGTTTAGTTTATTTGACTCAATGTACACAAAGTTTACATGATAGTTCTAAAAATTATATTAGTATAAAGAAGAATAAATTGTTTACAGTAATTACTATATATGTCGAGACCGATAGTATAGAAATTACAGTGAGTACGGAACATCGGTGTAGCCGTATAAGCTAATCGAGAGGATGCCACTACAAATTCTTATATATCAGTGTAAATTACCAAAAAATTAAAATTAATGTATTCAGTGTAAAATTGTTGCATACATTAATAACGAGACTAAATTTTCAAACTAGTAAAAGGTTAATGAATAATCATTTAATGTAGCAGTTATTATATGATTGCGAAAGAAAAAGAGGGAGGGAAGCATTTTTGCTTGACTTGATCATGAATTTCAAAGGGTGGAACCAGTATATTGGTAGTATGTACAGGTTTTGTGTAAATATGAGTATTTAGAGCCATCACCCGGCTCCCCTCCCGTTTCCCATGGGAAAGGCTTTACTGGATGGCAAACAAACTTCGAAACGCTGTTTTAGAAAGATCGATAATCGATTGGAGGTGGAAAATAGCATTTACAAACAGGTTTTGCTAGTAACATTACCGATCTCGTTCAATGCTTTTGAATAAATGAATTCAGATTTTTTGCCATCCACGTGATTGCCTAACTCCAAAGGCCCGTTCGTTTCTTGTAGTTAACTTTGGGAGATTCACCGTAGGTCTTTTCTCTTAAATTGGTGTGGTATTTATTATAACCTCGTATTTTGTTTTGATTTTACATTTTTAGTACATTGTGCTTAACCCAAACAAGTTAGGCGAGGCTGACATGAAAAGGGTTCTGGAAAAATATTCTAGAGAGACACGAATCACGGTAAGACAGCAATACATGTACTTGTAATATTAAGTGATCGACCAAATACAACATGTTCTTTGACGATTTTTCTTTATCATGCATCTAATACTGAAATGCAAAATGTAGACAAGCAAGGGCTATGTTTTGTACTCTGGGTAGACAACAATACTCCTGAAGTAATCAAGGTTTTTCACAAATTGTACAGTTCCGGTAATATAAGAATACAGACTGAATATAGCCGACTTGTACTCTTGGGCTTTTTATTATAGGGGCACTGTCAATCGAATTGAACCTTCACGTTTCTTTACAACAAATTAAACTACAAAGATAACACCTGAGATAGAAGAGAAATACAATGTCCTGATCCTCGCCAGTGTGTTGGACACAGTTTCTAGATGCGCACGAAATTACTAGAAATTACTTCTTATTGTACTTTAGATATTCATGGCACAGAGGCCAATGACAAGAGACCTATCATAATTTTCTTTTGTGCTAGTTGAGAATGCATGCTTTTTTGCAGTCCTAGGGTTTCAAGTTGAACATTCCTTTAATAGAAAACCTTGCAGAAACACATGTTAGGCGCTATTTCTTCAGCGGCGCCGAGCAGCATGGATCGGCATCCATAAGGTGGACCTCCACCAGAAAGATTCCGGTCACCTTTCAGTAAGCGTTGAGGAAACGCTAGAGAATGTAAGAAGAGCTGTGCCCGGACTACAGAATGTAAGACGCGCTGGGGATTAAGGTTTTTGACAATTCAATTCAACTGATATTCAATGAGATTAGTAAAATGATGTTTTTCGTATGCATTTATCGTCGAATGCATCTACTTATCACAATGGAGATACTATGAAAAAGGTTAGTACAGCAAACTGAATTAATGCAAAGAGGCTTATTTTTTTCGCTGAATTAGTTTCGAAGCTGAGGGAAATTTAGGGGTGAAACAATGAATCATTTCCATATGTACCGTATCTAGAAATCGTTTCTCAATACAGTTACGGGTCATTTGCATATTTTTCGTATTGAGAAATGATTTCTAGATACGGTAAATATGGAAATGAGTCGTTGTTTCCCCCCTAAATTTCCCTCAGCTTCAAAGCCCGCCCACTTGCATAATTTAGTTTGTCGTTCTATCCTGGGTTTCAAAGTATCTCCGCGTGACCTCGAGCAAGCATCCCTATTGGCCGATGTGCCATGAATATCTAATGTAGTATGAGAAATGCTTTTCAAACATTTTCGATAGATGATGACTGATTAAATGGATTACCAAAACCTATTCTAGAAAATTGATTTCAGTTACAGGAACCGATTTTAAGTTGCTCTAAATTTCTCTTAAAAGCAGTATTTTTCATCCACTCAAATCTTTTCCATCCTTCATCAAAATTGTCTCAATTTTACTCCAATATACCTGGAAAACATACTCTGCTAATCTGAGTATAGATATTTTTGTTTCTCGTCATGAGAAAGTTTTAATCATTTGGGGATTGACAGTGTCCCTTTAAGTGGCGCTATATTCATTTGATCATTCAGGTTAGTCCATACTGCCCAACCTCACCCAGAAAACAGCAAGACAGTACATCTAATACACAGAGTAAAACCACGGGCACCACATCACAGTCACCGTAAGTCAGTCATATTAGTTACTACGTAAGTCAGTCCTGTTAGTTACTACGTAAGTCAGTCCTGTTAGTTACTACGTAAGTCAGTCCTGTTAGTTGCTACGTAAGTCAGTCCTGTTAGTTGCTACGTAAGTCAGTCCTGTTAGTTGCTACGTAAGTCAGTCCTGTTAGTTGCTACGTAAGTCAGTCCTGTTAGTTACTACGTACGTCAGTCCTGTTAGTTGCTACGTAAGTCAGTCCTGTTAGTTGCTACGTACGTCAGTCCTGTTAGTTACTACGTACGTCAGTCCTGTTAGTTACTACGTAAGTCAGTCCTGTTAGTTACTACGTAAGTCAGTCCTGTTAGTTACTACGTAAGTCAGTCCTGTTAGTTACTACGTACGTCAGTCCTGTTAGTTGCTACGTATAAGTCAGTCCTGTTAGTTACTACGTATAAGTCAGTCCTGTTAGTTACTACGTAAGTCAGTCCTGTTAGTTACTACGTAAGTCAGTCCTGTTAGTTACTACGTAAGTCAGTCCTGTTAGTTACTACGTAAGTCAGTCCTGTTAGTTGCTACGTACGTCAGTCCTGTTAGTTGCTACGTAAGTCAGTCCTGTTAGTTACTACGTATAAGTCAGTCCTGTTAGTTACTACGTAAGTCAGTCCTGTTAGTTACTACGTAAGTCAGTCCTGTTAGTTACTACGTAAGTCAGTCCTGTTAGTTACTACGTAAGTCAGTCCTGTTAGTTACTACGTACGTCAGTCCTGTTAGTTGCCACGTAAGTCAGTCCTGTTAGTTACTACGTAAGTCAGTCCTGTTAGTTACTACGTAAGTCAGTCCTGTTAGTTACTACGTACGTTAGTCCTGTTAGTTACTACGTACGTCAGTCCTGTTAGTTACAACGTAAGTCAGTCCTGTTAGTTACTACGTATAAGTCAGTCCTGTTAGTTACTACGTAAGTCAGTCCTGTTAGTTACTACGTACGTTAGTCCTGTTAGTTACTACGTACGTCAGTCCTGTTAGTTACTACGTACGTCAGTCCTGTTAGTTACTACGTACGTCAGTCCTGTTAGTTGCTACGTAAGTCAGTCCTGTTAGTTGCTACGTAAGTCAGTCCTGTTAGTTACTACGTACGTCAGTCCTGTTAGTTACTACGTACGTCAGTCCTGTTAGTTACTACGTACGTCAGTCCTGTTAGTTACTACGTACGTCAGTCCTGTTAGTTACTACGTAAGTCAGTCCTGTTAGTTACTACGTACGTCAGTCCTGTTAGTTACTACGTACGTCAGTCATGTTAGTTACTAGGGCCGGTTAGCCTGAAATAGAGCCGCCCTCCTCGCTCATTCCCTAGTTCACTCTCGGACATCTCCTTTTTGTTTTTGTCTCAAATTCGCTCACTTAGGAAAAAAGAAAAGACAAAGGTGGATGAGAGTGTGTACCAAGTACAGGTGTGAGGCGACAAGGTATGGCTGATAACTATTCAGTCTTGGTTCGTAATAATCTGAGAACGGCTAACGCTAATGGTTAAATGGCTAATGCTTATATAACCCTGTGGCAGTCATGATATTCGATCGACGACGAATGCTTCTCGTATACTGGCTTTTGGAAGAACACATTAATTTACTGAGAGAACCTTTCGAATTCGCGACGAGACAAGCAATACGGTATACATGCCGACCGCATCTTAGAGGGCTGTTATCTACACTAGAGTGGAACCGTTTGGAAAGCAAAACGTTGTGATGAAGGACGAACTGGTCGATATTAATGTCAAGTATTTGACACATTTCGGGTAATAGGGTTATTAGTTCATCAGTACAATCTAAAGATACATGTATATCTCCATCAGCCACGTTAAATTTAGACTTTCTCAAAGTCCGTTTGTCAGATATGTTGTCTGGGCGAAACACGATGTCGTCCTCTCGCTTCGACGAAAATAATATCCATTCAAAAACTAGTCGACTTGTGGCAAGTCTACGTTAAGTTATTCACGACAGTTGCAAGACAAACGTCTTTGAACCAATCAGAAATTGGTATGGCTTTTGTGTGCCGAACCAAAAAGCAAAGAAGTACACTGACGAGTATATCTTGTATTTAATTTAGATCTAAAATCATTAATTGCACAACAGTTATATTTTAGTTTTTATTTAATAAACGAAAATCTGCTGCGAAAATCTGTTGGGTTTATTATTTGCCAATGTCAAAATAGCGCAAACACTACCAGGTTCAAAATAGCGCAAACACTACCAGGTTCTCTGAAGACATTAAATAAAAAGGAGAGGCGCGCGATAAATGAAACATGTCATTTTATTTACTTCCCATGGACCGTTGCAGGTCCAAAATCGCCAAGTCCCTCGAGGAGGCAACCGTTATCCCCCCGGCTATCTCTAGTAGTTTCCTAACAAGACAAAAGTTAAAGCGAGACCCGATTTAAAAACACATTTGGCACAAAAGAAACTTTAACATGTCCTTTGTTCAGAAAATGTATACAAATTTGATGAAACTTTTTTAGTGTTGAGAACGAGCTGGCCCCGCGAAGACCTGGGCGCCGTCATCTTGTTTGCACTTATTTCGGTGACGTTTATTGCGTAGTACAGGTCCCACGCACTTTCTCAGCGCTAATGCGATCTCTCCTATTCTTTGTAAATTTTGGTATGACTTTTCAACTGCTCGGAATTAAAGTCAATTTTCATCGAGATGGCAAGATCATTTTTTACTAGAACTGAGATATGATGAAGACCAGATTGTAGAACGATCAACACCCGTTGGAAGGCGAAATAACCAAAGTTGGTGGACGGCTAGACTTTCTCAAAGTCCTTCTTAGTCCCCCGCACGAAGGACTTTTCCCACTTGCAGCGCGCCAAATTTACCGGTTGATTTTTCAACCGGAGGCGTGGCTTATGACGTACTAAGATATGCCCAATCACAAAGCGTTAATTCTTCAGGTGTTGCATGTTGACGTGTGTGGTTTTTACAATTTGAGTGTACTCAGAAATAGTTTGTCAAAGACGCGAAATGTAAGCTCCGCCCCTGAAAAGTGTTTTCGCGCCAAAACATAATCCCCCGATTCAATTTCCTGCAAGTGAAACAAGTCGAACTCGCCTCTCGCTTCGATTCTCGCGCTCGCTTTTTGACCCAGTAATCGCTTACCCATTGACTCAGCGAGTTCGACTTGGAGCAAGTCTAGTGGACGGCATGCTCGTACGCGTAGCGTGTTGACTGTTGTTACTTGTGCTAGGATGTAAGGTGTATAAATATGTACTTAGTTTGATGAGTCAAATAATAAACTATGCATTTATATTCTACTGAAATTGCTAGCCTTGGACAAAAGACTAAAGGTAAATTATAATATATCACTATTTCTGTTTAATACGAAACGTGTTTGATTATTTGATCGAGCTAATTATTGATCCGATTCGACCTGCAACGTGTACTTCTAATCCTTTATATGCCCACTACACTATAGAAACGCTGGTTAAAATGAACCAGAGAAAATAACAACGACAAGCCTTGTAACCAATAACTGTATGCAGCTATAAAATACCAGGCAAACAATACTCTTTGAAAATCTCACTCGTTCAAATTAATCCCGAATTGCACTCGAATCCATATGATTACCTATAAACCGCATCCTTGTTGTCTGTAATTGCATCATCACACACTTTGATAACATAGGAATCAGCTCACAAACCAGCCAATCCAATCCAATCAAACGATGGGTGAAGCAATTTCACATCATCACACACTTTGATAACATAGCAATCAGCTCACAAACCAGCCAATCCAATCCAATCAAAGGATGTGTGAAGCAATTTCACATCATCGCACACTTTGATAACATAGCAATCAGCTCACAAACCAGCCAATCCAATCCAATCAAACGATGGGTGAAGCAATTTCACATCATCACACACTTTGATAACATAGCAATCAGCTCACAAACCATCCAATCCAATCAAACGATGGGTGAAGCAATTTCACATCATCGCACACTTCGATAACATAGGAATCAGCTCACAAACCAGCCAATCCAATCCAATCAAAGGATGTGTGAAGCAATTTCACATCATCACACGCTTTGATAACATAGGAATCAGCTCACAAACCAGCCAATCCAATCAAATCAAAGGATGAGTGAAGCAATTTCACATCATCACACACTTTGATAACATAGGAATCAGCTCACAAACCAACCAATCCAATCCAATCAAAGGATGGGTGAAGCAATTTCACATCATCACACACTTTGATAACATAGGAATCAGCTCACAAACCAGCCAATCCAATCCAATCAAACGATGGGTGAAGCAATTTCACATCATCGCACACTTTGATAACATAGGAATCAGCTCACAAACCAGCCAATCCAATCAAATCAAAGGATGTGTGAAGCAATTTCACATCATCGCACACTTTGATAACATAGGAATCAGCTCACAAACCAGCCAATCCAATCCAATCAAACGATGGGTGAAGCAATTTCACATCATCGCACACTTTGATAACATTGGAATCAGCTCACAAACCAGCCAATCCAATCCAATCAAACGATGGGTGAAGCAATTTCACATCATCACACGCTTTGATAACATAGGAATCAGCTCACAAACCAGCCAATCCAATCAAATCAAAGGATGAGTGAAGCAATTTCACATCATCACACACTTTGATAACATAGGAATCAGCTCACAAACCAACCAATCCAATCCAATCAAAGGATGGGTGAAGCAATTTCACATCATCACACACTTTGATAACATAGGAATCAGCTCACAAACCAGCCAATCCAATCAAATCAAAGGATGGGTGAAGCAATTTCAAAGCACAAAATATCAAAATCATTTTCCAGCATTTCTATGGCTGGGAACGTGTTTTCTCTGAACTCTAAGTACAAACTACAGTTGCAATAGACACATGGGTTTGGATGTCAAAATAGATGTAATTAGTGGACATAGAACTGAGTGGAGTGTAATTTTGGTCTGAAATCATAATCTACTTACGCGGACGTGTAATTTTGTAATCAATCGTATTATTTTAGACCTAATTATATTCATTTTGAAATCACTGGTGATCTCTGCAATTTGATTGGTTGGAAGCAGCAGTGATTTGAGGCTAAATCGCATCATTGCATCCTTTGTTGAACTAATCAAAAAGCAGAATTTGGTAATCATTTCACAGCGGTAAGGATTGCGTGGTCGCTCCCGCACGCTTCTATATTTATTCCAAGCTCACTATAACTGGTTTAGAAATTGTAATGAAAGTATAGGACTTTTCGTATTAAAAAAAAAAAAAAATCATCGATCTTGAAACTTCGCTCACTTGTTCTTTGTGTTGTTCTTTATCTCTGAAGAAAATTTGAAGCCATTTCGCATGAAATTGAGAGAGTTAGAACGATTTGACTTTTTGTAATTCCCACCAGTTCAAAAGAAAAAGGCAAATCGCTCTCTCTCTCTCAATTTCATGCGAAATGGCTTCAAATTTTCTTCAGAGATAAAGAGCAACACAGAGAACAAGTGAATGAAGTTCCAAAATCGATTATATTTTATTTCTTTATTACGAAAAATCCTATACTTTCATTACAATTTCTAGACCACTCATAAGTGAGCTTGGGATACCTGTAGCTTTTTCTAGTTTGTTGTTGTAAAAAACGAATTTACGAACGTTTATCGTTTGTTAAGACCATGAAATTGCACTGAGTTAACCGGAAACTGGGCTGCTGAAATTTTTCAGTCATATGAATACGTAAGAAATCGTGACCGTGATCCCTATTCGTAATTTCATCGCAGATGATCAATACTGGATGGTAATAGAACTGAGTGGAGTGCAATTTGGTCTGAAATCATACGAGTGATTCGTAATCAAGAGTATGATTTCAGACCAAAATTGCACGACGCGAAGTTCTATTACCACTTAATTATATTCATTTTGAAATTACTATAACAACAAAAAGGTTTTTCGCGCTCGCCCTAAAATTGGCTGGAAAAGAAAGCCAAAGTAATGTTTATTCTATGAAATAACGTTGATTACCATGACTACGCACGCCATCCGAGTAAATTACTAGAATATTCTGTAGTTAAATGATTTAGTCACAAAGAATCGTCTGGATTTTTGGTGTAATTAACGATAAATACTGTTCGTAATAGGTGACATTTTGAAATATTACTCACGGTATTTATCGTTGATTGCATCAAAATCCAGACGGTTGCATCTACAAATCACAGACAGTTTGTTCTTGGTCAAAGGCTGTTCAGTGATGAAATTATGCACAAACTATTATTTAATAACGAGAAAACGTTGCATTTTAATCCTGAACATCTCTATATGAATAATTACGACCAATGGATCCCGCCTAAACTCGTCGCTTGCATCCTTCCGTTCGCGCGCGCGGGAAGTGGAGGCCGCACCAGTTTTGAAATTTGTAATTTGTGTTTAAAAATATTTTGCTTCGCTAGTCTAGAACGAAAACGGTTTCTGAAAATGGACGAAGAACTTCTTGTTTCACCGCGTAGAATTTGATTTTGACAGTGTTAAGAGTGTTCGACCATCATGCAATAGAATCAATGGCTCAGCGACTAAGAACTTCAGAAGGAAATCGGCCAAGATCAAAAGTGCGGTACGAACTCTACACAAACAATTTTTGGGGATGATAAACATGTAATCGAACAATTTTGTGCACGATTCGGTAAGGAATCGCAGAGTCACAGCTTAATCAATAGTATTGCTGACTTGCAACAAATCCCCAGAGATTCAAATAACAAAGCCGTGACGGCCATGTTGGTAGAACTAACAAGAGAAGCTAACGAGGAGTCGTTTGTTAACGTCCACGGCGATGACGTAATGTGCAAGTTAGCAATAATCGGTCGTTGCCTTGAAAGCGATATCGAATCACTGGTGTTCCTCGCTGCCACCAATTTTACGCGTCACTTTCTCCAATCTCTCTTTAAGATTCGTAAAAAGTAAAATGGACAATTTTCCTTTTTTCCACATCGGTATTAATCTCTGAGAACCCTTCGCCGCCATTTTGTCGAAAATTAAATTGACAAATGGAACTATAGACAATGTGATAGAAATGGCGCTGATTGGCTAATTCGGATCGGAAGTAAAGGAGCAGAATCATCTCGTTTAAGTAATTACCCATTTTCAGTGAAAACGTGATCGGTTAAAGTTATCGCTTTCTCTTGTTTTTATGAGTTCCTGAAGCCTGACATAAGCAATAGTGTTTTGTTTTCCAACAGGAACTAGAAACAACAACGTTTATGACCAAATGTATTCAGTCTAGCCCACATTACAGTAAGGAGCCGTCAGGGACGGACAATAAACTAGTTACGGTATTATCTTTATCAAACTGGCGCGCACGCGTTTTCCTGTTCTCGTTCAGATTTACAAAGTATTTTATAACCCCTTGACTCCTAAAAACACTTGTGATTCATTTAGAAGGAAAACAGCTCGGACGGATACAGTAATCATTATTTATACACTCTATAACTTCCGATAGCTTTTGTGATTTGTTATCAGTTTCGCTCCAATGAGAAAAAAGTTGGTTAAGTTCCGCGGTGGGCGACGGATCCTGTGAAAATCTACACAGCTTGGCTTTTTCCGTCGTTTAGAAAAGCCCTGAATATATGTAGCTCTCGTTATCAGAGGTAATATAATATTGAATCAGGAAGTAAAAAGAAAATATGCGAGCCGCACCGCTTAATATCACGTTGTGTTTTCTTTTTCAGCGACTTTAGTGTTCTCAGGGGGCGGTCTAAAGTGTTCAGTTGAATTAAGACTAATGTTTGTCTGGATTTTTCAGACAGACGTTTCGTATTCATTAAAGTGCTTATAAGCCCTAGCCAGAAATTTGGGTGTAGTAAAGTGTTTTAAATATTGTTCAACCATTTTTGGGCGACATATGGTCGTAATATTGCTTGAAAATGTACTACAAATCCTTGTAATGACGTCATTTAAGTCACATTATGCTAATGAGTTAAAACATGAATTGATCGTAACATTGAATGTGTTTTCAGGCGTCGGACATTTGATCCTTGCAATTTATATTTTAATAAATGGAGCTGACAAAAACAGAAAAGGGAACTTAAATGACGTTATGTTTTTTCTATGTCGGTCATTTTGATATTTCCACTTTGTCCTTTAAATCAGTGATAACTGGCTAGGGCTCATATGCACTTTGACCTTTAAATCAATGATAACTGGCTAGGGTTCATATGCACTTTGACCTTTAAATCAATGATAACTGGCTAGGGCTCATACGCACTTTGACCTTTAAATCAATGATAACTGGCTAGGGCTCATATGCACTTTGACCTTTAAATCAGTGATAACTGGCTAGTGCTCATATGCACTTTGACCTTTAAATCAGTGATAACTGGCTAGGGCTCATATGCACTTTGACCTTTAAATCAGTGATAACTGGCTAGGGCTCATATGCACTTTGACCTTTAAATCAATGATAACTGGCTAGGGCTCATATGCACTTTGACCTTTAAATCAATGATAACTGGCTAGGGCTCATATGCACTTTGACCTTTAAATCAGTGATAACTGGCTAGGGCTCATATGCACTTTGACCTTTAAATCAATGATAACTGGCTAGGGCTCATATGCACTTTGACCTTTAAATCAATGATAACTGGCTAGGGCTCATATGCACTTTGACCTTTAAATCAGTGATAACTGGCTAGGGCTCATATGCACTTTGCCCTTTAAATCAATGATAACTGGCTAGGGCTCATATGCACTTTGACCTTTAAATCAGTGATAACTGGCTAGGGCTCATATGCACTTTGACCTTTAAATCAATGATAACTGGCTAGGGCTCATATGCACTTTGACCTTTAAATCAATGATAACTGGCTAGGGCTCATATGCACTTTGACCTTTAAATCAGTGATAACTGGCTAGGGCTCATATGCACTTTGACCTTTAAATCAGTGATAACTGGCTAGGGCTCATATGCACTTTGACCTTTAAATCAGTGATAACTGGCTAGGGCTCATATGCACTTTGACCTTTAAATCAGTGATAACTGGCTAGGGCTCATATACACCTCAAGCCCCCTAGTCAAACGGTTTCAACATCGGTAAAATATTTGCCGTTGAAGCCGATCTTGAAACCGTTTGAAATGGACTGAAAACATTGTTGAAAGAAGTTGAAAGATATTGAAAACAAATTGAGAGTTTGACTTCGTTTAAAGACAGATGTTGTACCGATGTTGAGGCCTTAGACTTTAACATTTCATCGAATTTTCACCAGCGCAGATGACAAATTACAGTAATTGGTTTTAATAAGCAATTATTGGATGAGGTTGAGTATGATAGCGAAAATTATCAAGACCTCGGTCTGTGTTATCAGCCTCAGCCTTCGAAGGCTGAGGCTGATAACACAGACCGAGGTCTTGATAATTTTCGCTATCATGCGAAAACCGAATTCAATAATTGTTTTATTATACATTTTTAAGCTCAATTTTAGCAAAAGAGAAAGCCGTATCGTAAACGAAGCTAAATGAAACGCCGCATAAAATTGTTTTTTTACGATTGGATTTCTGCATGATTCAAGATGTTAACTTTCATATTCGAGCTAAAAATTGCATTTATTTTACGAGTTTAGGAGAAAAGAATGACTATAGAAACATAGCTGAGCGCTAAAATGGCTCAAAATGCATAATCCTAAATGCATAATCCTAAATGCATAATCCTAAATGCTGACTTTTCTCAATCTTCTGTAAGTCTTTTCGCTGAGCTCCAGTGGTTGCCAATTTTCGACTTGATAAAAATGAGAAAGTTCCTTATGTTATTTGCCATCCTAATCAATCCTGATGCTCCTCTTTGCTTCAAAAAACATGCTTAACGTTCTCTCTAATACTCGTTCAGCTGGACCCTCCACCCGTGCATGCATGCTCACTTGACCTCAAGGTACCTTACCCACGATCTAACTCTGGTAAGCGCACTTTCTCCTATAGCGGCACTAATCTTTTCAATGCTCTTCCATCTCAACTTAAGCAGCTGACTACTACTTCTGTTCCATCCAAATATGATATTTCTGCAAGGCTTACTACCTTTAAGAAAAAAACTTCGTAAGTTATTTTGTCAATTTCTCTGCTCTGTTGATCACCTGGAAGAACTATTTTGCCACCAATGTCGCTTCCTGCTTTACTGTAACTGCACCACCAGATAAATATGTTAACTTATTGTCATATTGCCTTAGTCATATAGTGTGTTAATATATTATATAATATAGGTTACCAATTTATCAATTGTAATTTTAGCTTTAATATCTCAGTGCTTTATTTTATTGTCTTTTAATTTAATTAGTGAGGACCGTATGTTAGATAACTGTAAGGTTAATACGTCTTTCCTCTATAAATAAAGTTTATCGTATTGTATTGTAAAATAACGAAATAAGTGCCCTGTTGTCTAGCGTAAAATTGTTGTATTTGCTTACCATCGAGCTACTTTGGTCTCTGCACACCTATTTTGTATATTTATGTATGTTATATGTCTTTTTTAATATCTGTAATTAATTATTTGTACCTATTATATATCATGTAAATAGTGTGAAAATAAAAAAACTTGAAAAACTAGAAAAACTTGCTAAAGGCTGGTGCTCATTTAATCGTCCCGATCGCTTGAACCTTTTGTTCGGTGTGAATCGAAGCGTAAATTAATATGCAGAACAAAAGAATCAAACGATCGAAGCGATTATATGAGTACCAACATTAAGTATCATCTGCTGGCAGATAATGTGGTACGCATGCGCACTTAGTGCTATAGCTAGCTATGGAGAATTCGTTGCGTGCTCCCAGCCAATCAGAATCGAGATATGGGTGAAACGTATAATAACATTAATTGCCATTACTGTCATGACAATTTCTCTGTTTAGGTTTTCTCGGAATTTTGTTAAAACTTTGCTAACGTTGTTTTACATCAAGCATTGAGGAATTAGAGAGCAATTGGACGTGACTCGAATGTTATAACGTTCGAGTAAGTACTTGCCATCGCCCTATCGTGAAAGTCTTGAATTTATTTGTGTCCGGCGTAAGCGAGATTTTTGATATTTCTAAGCAGTTTTTTAAAAGCTGAATGTAGTGTGCCATATATTTTAGGGTTTCCCAAACTGTATATTATATGTGTTTTTAGACATAATACATAAACATTCTAGGGATTTACGCACACAACTATATTTAATATTCCATCTTCGTGCACAGTACAGAATACATGCATCAGGAGTTCCGGACTTCCGGTTGGATCACACTGCATTCTGGGTAGGTGGGCTCAGAAAAGTGGGCATCAACTTCTAGATCGGCCATATTGGATTTGAGTGCAGTCAATTTTTGCTCCTTTGCAAGTTCAAAAACGTACTACCTAATACACGGAATATCTTACCTTTACAGATTCTTCAGTTGGGAGTTCTAAGTCGATGTTTAAGCTTTAGAACGGGATTAATAAAGTTTCCAAGTTGACTGCGCTCAAATCCAATATGGCCGCTCTGGAAGTTGTGCCCACTTTTCTGAGCCCACCTACCCAGAATGCAGTGTGATCCAACCGGAAGTCCGGAACTCCTGATGCATGTATTCAAGCATGTGATTGGCTAATGACAGTATTCTCTTGGTGACGACAGCACGATGTGTGCTCGCTGTGTACTCACTGACAAATGAACTCAAAATTTGCATTCGGCCTTCGTCGCACAGTCAGGTGCGCACGGGCCTGTTCGGCTTGTGATTTTCAAGCATTTCAAGTGTTCTCCCAACATCCCAAGTGCTTTATTTCGCCAGTAAACACATTGAAATGTGTGGTCTATTGCTTTTATGATATAACTACGACACAACGAAAGCAGGTGACGTGCCGATTTCTATGTGTTTACCGGCACAATAGACGATTTTTTGAGTCTATAAGCCAATCAGAGCAGTCGTACTATCTGGGTTATATTATAATTGTCAATAAAGCACGCACGTGAGTCTGTAATCATTAACTACGTGATAACGACAAAAAAGAAAATCACAAGAAAATCAGAGAGAAAGGTATTGTAGGGTGGCAGATTTATTTTTGCTTGGTATTTTTGTTTTAAGCTAGGTTGGTCTTATCGGATGTGAGCTCACAAAAAAATCACCTTAAAATCTAAATAGCTTTAATTTTCGAGAAGACAGAAAAGGTACGGTAGTAAGTAAGAATATTCGTATATACGTTACAAGTGCTGGAGAATTAATGTCATCTAAAGGGACGTTTCGGTACCCGATCCTTCCTAGCCATCTGGGTCATGTACCTTAGGTTCTCTACCTTTACCTGCAACGAATCGAGAGATGCCATACCATAGAATGTATGCGATTCTTAAACATTGTTTTTGGCTCGAAGAAATAATAGGCGAGAAAGAGGACAGAAGGAAAAGAAGAGTCTCTGGTGTTAGCCGTTAAGAGCCTCACTTCCATGCGAACATTAGGTTCAGAATGTGAACCTCGTCCCTGATTGGATAATCTACTCATTACCAGGCGCAACCGTGAGCCCTGGGCGAGGAGGGGTACTCCCATATATAGGTATGTGCCGCCCCAAAGGGTATGGTTTTCGATCTGTTTTAGTCTGAAATAGGGTCATAAATATCGCATAAATGTAGCGGAAATTGTCGTTGGCTTACCAATAACAGCAAAACCGGTTTGACGTGTTTTCTTGATTTGAAACTCAATGCATGGAAGTAATATTCTCAACGGATCACACCACTGACATGCTCTTCTTTTTGTTCTCTCGCGTATTCGCCTTGTATTTCTTCGAGCCAATGCCACCCTCGTCTCGTTTATTGCAGCCGTCTTGAGCTCTGTCACGCAACTGTCACGTTGCGTGACAGAGCTCACGACGGTTGCAAAGGAGACGAATGCCACCCAGAGTGGCACATAGTTGGCGCATAGTTAATAGAGTGGAATGGTTAGGAAACCCGGCAAACTTCAAAAGGGCTAACAAAGGTGCTGCGATTTATGTTGGAAGGGGTAAGACAAAAGATTGTGCACGATCATAGTTCATTAGCGTTCCCTGAACGACTGAACTCACACGTTTCTATTGGCTGATTGATTAACATGTTGGAATTTCTATTGTGTTTTGTGCACGGTAGTGGTTGAAAAAAGCTAACAAAGACATATAACAAAGAAGGTCCCTGAGTTTCCTAACCATTCCACTCTATTAACTATGGTTGGCGGTAATATTTTATCTGCGAAATTATAAGCGGCTAAAGCAAGGATTCCTCGTAATTTGATTGAATTACATTTATCCACAAGAAATTAGATCAATTAACAAGAAGTACATATTTAAGGTAAAGTTTCATCTCTGTCAGTTTTAATAATATTTTTTTATAACTACCTATATTCTAGAGTTTCTATTTTCTCGAGTTTCTCTGAAGTAATTTAAATTCTACATTGCAACTCCATAAATTAACTTTCTCCCTTCCTAGATAATTATTTGAATCACATGTTTATTGCCTCTTAATTTTATTACATTCTAACACTATGTATGTTATTGTTGTTTGCTGACTGGCTAGGTAGTTCTGACTTGTCGGACTTGTGTTTTTTTTTTTAGAACTTTCCTTCTCTGTTTAACTAAAGTTAATTAAAATATTTCTTAAGGCCCTGTTTATATGAAGGGCCAACTTTTCATACATTTCTTTATAAAACGAAGTCAACCGCCTACATGAGAAACCGAAAACTTGGCTCGGGGGGGGGGGGGGGGGTGGGGAGGTGACCCTCCTCCCCGAGGCACTCGGTTCACAAGGTAGGGTGACCCTGGGGGGCGAACCAACATTTTCTCGTAAACACTTTGGCTCGCCTAACCGGGCCAACTCGGGACACACAGAGCATGCGTATTCCAATATTACGTGCCCAGAAGTTCCATATAAACGCTCGGTAAAGTTGGCTCGGGAGGGAGGGTGCCCTCCCCCCCGAGCCAACTTTCCTTCATATAAAAACAGGGGCCTTACTTGCGGATGTGTGTGTGAGCATGTGTGTTAAACATCTGTAAAATAAGTTCCACCCAAACTAAAATAAACTTCTTGTTCTATTATTAGGGGGAAAAATCAGTTCAGTGGTTACAATATTTGTGGTTTTTCATGTTAAAAATAGAGAAAGTTTTTGTCGTTTGGTTGACCTATTTTAGAGTCTGAAGAGAGGGCTTTGATACCACTTCATACCTTTCCTTGGAAAGACCTTTAAATGGCTCTGTAAATGGCATTGTTATGATGAGCATCCTGTATATCGTACGTATATCTGGGCAACGTTTTAGCAAAGTTTTACTTCACTTCACTACTTTGTACTTTTATGTATGGTAATAAATATTCCATTTACAAAATAAACACGGTGAATCTAGCGTAGTGTCCCAACAATGAACTCAACCGGAGATAATTAAGATATAATACCGAATATAAAATATTTGATAATAATCTACCGGTTTCGCTGAGTGAAAAGGGAAGGAACAGGAGGGAAGGAATTGTATATCTTTGCCGGAGTTCTGAAATCTCAGAAATAGCACTTTTAAACTCTATTTCTGTCGGGCAAAGAAAACAGACACGTCTAAATTTCTCTCTAGGTAATGTTTTGTACATTAAAACACACTTGTCTTCTAAAAGTCTTACAATTTTCATCAGCAATATTTGCTAAAGGTCTTTCAGTCAGGCTTTTCTACCGTACTATATATAGTATTTTACTGACACACTGAGGCCGCCGTTTAGCCAGAAGAGGAACTTTCCCAGAAACCCGGATTGGTCAGTCCCAAATTTCTATATGTAACTTATCTAAATTTTACTGACGAATTCGGTATTTAAATTATACAAATACGTCGTCAAGATCGCTCGAAAGAAAGAACGGAAGCCAGACTTGTTCCTATTAATAGGAACCTTGACTAGTACTGATAAACTGCATATATTTAATGTGTTTATTTATTCAACACAAATTGAGTCTATAAGAAAATCATTTTGTAAACCTCATGTCTTCCATATAGAAACAAGGGGTTTATCTCGCTGCGATTTCGTTATATTTTTCCCCCCGATTTGTCAACAAAAAAAACTATTTCTTAAAGAGGAGGGTTCACTTTCTCGTGACCAAAGACCGAAATAACTACTCAGATTAGCAAAGTATGCTTTCCAGGTATACTGGAGAAAATATGAGACAATTTTGATGAAGGATGGCAAAGATTTAACTAGCCTGCTTGCAGGCAGGCTCTGGTTTAATTTTTACCTGGTTTGGATTTGGGGTTCCTGTGGTGGGAGAGAGGAGGGGGAAGCCACGCTCTCTGTTTTTGAAATTCGTCTACGAGCGGGAGCAGTTCTCCAATCTGATTGGTTGAATCTAGAAGGGAGCGTGCACTTTGTCCGAAAATGGCATTTATTATGGTGTAAGCAGAGTAGTATTCCCTGAGTATTTTACGTACTTGCTCTCCTTTGTATCGCCGCCATCTTGTTTTGTTGAAGTATTACCGCTGTACTACGGTATGCGCGCCTCTTCCAGCGCACTGCTCTGCTCCCTGTGTGTAAGCAACGCGCGCGAGCTAAAATTGGAAACTTCACTCAAATCACAGTTATTTTTCTGCTGTTTTCCTTCTTTTTCTCAGGCTTGTATTATCAAACACGCAGTAGAAATACAAGAGCGTTTCTGGAACTCGAAAACCCCGCTCGCTCTTCTGCTCGTAAAGCAGACGTCGCAATCACTACACTAAACAACCATCTTCGCTCAAACTTCGTAAAATTAAAAAATTTATAACTATGTAAATTAGTTCCCAGTCGTCTAGCGGTCACTACTAATCTATTGTATTCTTGGCCAATGAGAGGTCGGGGCATTCCTGTATTTAGCCGCTTCTTCAACCAAGATGGCGGCGTTGACGTCACTTGAAAACGATCAGATTTTCTTGAGGTACAGACCTATTGCATAAATGCCGTCTAATTTGAATAACCATTGTTTAGGAATCTCTAGTCTGACATACATGTGACAACGTTTTTGTGTGGCAACGCGAACACGAGGCTGAAGTCTCTAGAACAATACCTATGCAATACCTATACAATACCTATACAATACCTATACAATACCTATACAATACCTATACAATACCTATACAATACCTATACAATACCTATACAATACCTATACAATACCTATACAATACCTATACAATACCTATACAATACCTATACAATACCTATACAATACCTATACAATACCTATACAATACCTATACAATACCTATACAATACCTATACAATACCTATACAATACCTATACAATACCTATACAATACCTATACGATACCTATACGATACCTATACGATACCTATACGATACCTATACGATACCTATACGATACCTATACGATACCTATACGATACCTATACGATACCTATACGATACCTATACGATACCTATACGATACCTATACGATACCTATACGATACCTATACGATACCTATACAGTACCTATACAGTACCTATACAGTACCTATACAGTACCTATACAGTACCTATACAATACCTATACAATACCTCCAGAACACCGCCTCCCGGTTAAGCCCCGGTCTGTTGAGCGGGAGGTCGCGGGTTCAAACCCCGGCCGGACCAACATTCAAGGTCTTAAAATAACTGAGTAGAAGGTGCTGCCTTTGTGAAACAACTGCAAATAGTTAGACCTTCACGTCTTCTCGGATAAGGACGTAAAATCGTA
Organism: Actinernus sp. WN-2022; assembly: GCA_030867875.1. NCBI lineage: Eukaryota > Metazoa > Cnidaria > Anthozoa > Actiniaria > Actinernidae > Actinernus > Actinernus sp. WN-2022. The sequence goes on along the minus strand of JAOWCC010001589.1, from coordinate 70,960,569 downwards.
GGTCCACTGACGGAGGCACCTTGAAGGGACCTTGAGTCCTATTGTTTGTACTCCTGTGATCAGGCTCTGATCCGGGCTCTGATTCGAATGTCTCAAATCAAATCAAATCTATTTAATTTGGATTTCGTTTATGCAGTGGGTCTATTGATAAACATTTCAACTAATACATCGATCTTTTTATATATTTTTTAATCTGGTCAACTCTTGGGTGATAAAATCTCAATTCTCTGACGCAAACAAATACTCAGAGTCTTAAAATAACTGAGTTAGAAGGTGCTGCCTTTGTGAAACAACTGCAAATGGTTAGACCTTCACGTCTTCTCGGATAAGGACGCAAAATCGTAGGACTAAGGGATGGTTGTAAATTGTGGCGAGAGCTCTGTTTCCTTCCCTTGTCACAAATGATGTAAGGTTTTAAAATCAAAACGTCCCTTGGCAACAAGTCTTAAAAACACATCACTGCAATGTGAAATAACGCCTCATCAGTACTGATGTAAAAACAAGCAATTATGTTAAGAACCACTTCTTAAAACTCTTAAATATACATACTGTTTCGCGAAAAGGCATAGAAACAAGACAAATATACAATTAAATTGCCAATTAGTGTCTGTCTGTTTAGGCAAAAATCTATTTTTTTTGCAGAAAAGTAAAAAGAACTTGGAATTAATTTTGGATTACATTTCGCTTGATTACTCAGTAGTATCTGTTTTGTTTAGTTTAGTTTAGTGAATTCGTCACATCATTTGTGACAAGGGAAGGAAACAGACCTCTCGCCTCAATTGACATTCATTCCTTGGTCCTACGATTTTGCGTCCTTATCCGAGAAGACGTGAAGGTTAACCATTTGCAGTTGTTTCACAAAGGCAGCACCTTCTACTCAGTTATTATAAGACCCTGAGTGTTGGTTTGCGTCAGAGAAGTGAGATTTTATCACCCAAGAGTTGATCAGATGCGCTCCTAATGACAGGTATAGCTAGATAGACCTCAAACCCAATCTCTAACACAAAACTTATCTTCTACTTTTACGTCATTAATCCACAAAGGCGTTTATCATCAGTGCTATAAAGCATCCTAACCATTTCGAAAACAAGTTTCCAGGTAAACGACGAGGGGCTAGGGTTCACAGGTAAACAGAAAAGAGAAAAAGTAGAGCTAGAGAGATAAAAAGCGAGGGTTTCATGGATTCCGCACCCATAACCTTGTGTCATCAAAGCCAACGTGATAACCACTATACTAAGTGAACATCCACCCTAACCCATAACCTTGTGTCATCAAAGCCAACGTGATAACCACTATACTAAGTGAACATCCACCCTCGAAGTGTGACATTCTCAGCTCAGTGCTTTATTAGTGCCCAGTCCTTTAGCAGCCAAGGGTAGTTTGTAGGGATTTTGGGGGGTGGGGTGGGGTGGGGGTGGCTTTGTTGTTGTCGATATTTCTTCAAATATCAAATAAGTACGTGTTTTTAAACTGTTTCAAGGAGCTTAAAACGGTGCCTTAATACACAAAACTTAAAGGTAAAGTTTAGCTTTAATAAACATCAAAAGGCGTCCATAAGTCTAGAAGTCGCTGTCGGTAAAATGAATTTGCTAATTTAGACAAATGTCCAATTTAGTCCCGATCGGTCATTAGTCGCCTTTAGGCAAGCCAAAATGCGATCAGTGATGAGTAAAAATACACAGCAGTATTAGCTGGTTAGCTGCCTAATAAGTTGTTTATTATAAAAAAATATGTGAAGAAGAAAAGCACTATGCGGTCACAAACGGGAAACCATTTTATCTTTACTACTGCAATGCGGTCTCGTATTTCTTTCGTTGTTGTGCATATATTGCGTTCGTTCTGTGCAGATTTATACTAATAAATAATCTTAATTGCTTTACAAACACAACAACTAGACTAAGAAATAACAAGGGTGTGTTGCACCTATATACTTATTTTTAAAGTCTTGTTAACCTTGAAGAGACTATAAAGCGGTTCGACTGAAGTTAGTTTCTCAACACTAACATACCTTCTACTATTAATCTTTCTTTCTTCAGTTGTTGCTCTTTATTTTTTTATCGTCCAGAGCGTTTAGGATATCACGATAGGGCATAATTGCATGTATTTTAATTCTATTAACATTCGCCTTGCGGGGAAGTTACCAGTTTATCATAAACAATAAACTCTATTTTGCCGGATATACAAAAATAGCCGTAGCTGAAGCAGTAATGAAAAAATGGCAGCTTGTACGTTTAACCACAATCCTTTGCGCGTGAAAAACTTAAAATTCGTTATAAAATCACAGTAGAGAGGTTTGAAATCTTAAAAACAAGCCAGTACAAGTGTTGTTGCAAATACACTGGCAATGAAGAGAACAGAGGATTGCTACGTGTTATTTTGAGTATGTTAGGTTCGCAAGGGATTGTGGTCCAATGTTTTGATATGTCTAACCAGGAGTAGGCCCTTATCGATTGTGCTAGTAAAAGTAGCGTATTATGCTACTAGCAGTGCCCGATTTTTTTCCAAATTATGCTAAAAATTATGCTCGTTTTTGAAAATTATGCTACTTTTTCTTAAAGTATGCTTTTAAAAAAAAAAAAAACAAGTTCAAAATTATATATTTATTGTTAATATTTTCATTATCTTGAGTTACACACTGATAAAACACAACTAACTACTGCACTTCATTCCAGACTAGAAGCGGTGAGTTAATGTGTACTTATTTGCTTTTGGTTTGCTTCAGGCTCCGATCTCTAGCAATTTGAGCGGGTTCTGGCCAGCTGTTCTTCTCGTATCTGTAAGTTGTTCGACGCCATTTTGTTGCCTGTGAAAGCGGGAACTGGGACCGACGCAATCTTTACTTCCGGTGTGCCCAGTCCTCTAGAGTCTAGACGACCAATGACGCAGTATTGCGGTAACCTTCTTCCCCCTCCCCCAGACGAATTAGACTGAACCATGGACAGAACTTGAAAATAATCAATCTTAGAGACCAAGCAAGTCATGTCTTTGGTAATGTTCCCTTCAAAAAAACTAAAAATATGCCGATTATGCTAGCAGTGCTACTTTTATAAAAAGTGCAAAAATTATGCTCGTTTTTCCAAATTATGCCAAAACTTATGCTAGCACAATCGATAAGGGCCTAACCAGGAGCCCCATTACCAATGGGCTCCTGGACTAACTAGAAGAAGGCAAAAAGTCATCAGAGAAAGAAAATAATAAGAATGCAAGGTAGGTTAAAAAAATGATAGTTACAGTAACCGAGCGGGCTATGTGCTTGGGTGTACGTGCCTCAGGTGGAGGGTGGAGGCAGTGTACATGCCCCCAGGGGGGGGAGGGGGGAGGGAAACTCGTATAAAAGTGACGGGGATGATCATCGGAAACCTTAAATGTAACCCCTAAAAGGCACCAGAATCTCGTTATGTGGGCGTGGCTCAAATTTGTTTTTACCCCTAAGAAGTACCAATCCCAAAACACAAAATTAAAGGAAAACTGTGAAAAGTCAAGCCAAGAGATCATTAAACGATAATTGTATTTTCTGACAAGTAGTAATACCCTAAAAGGTAAACAATATAAAATACAAGGCTAGTACTACGGCGTTAAAGGTGCTACGATAACCACAATTGGACGTATCAAATTGAACACCCTAATATAAGTGGTTTTAGCCCATAAAAAGTATGACGAGCATCTCCGTCAATGTCATATAGCCCCCTCCTGGGGGAGGGGGGGAGTACATGCCATGATTATAGAACTGAGCAATGAGATAGCTCGCTCGGACACTCACCGTTTTGCAAATGACGAGAACATTCTTGAACTTCTAGAGGACGCATAGTTGACGTGTTGTCAATAATATTTGATTCTCATTGGATCGATAAGAAAAGGAAAACAATCTTATCTTGCGGCTTTAATGGCAATCAAAGGGCAATAACAGTTTCCCCCGTCACTTAGTCCACTTAGATAGTTAAGATGTACTGCATGTAGTTGTAAAGTAAAGTCACGTTACTTCAGTTTGCTTTCAAGTGCGAACGGGAAGGGTTTTTTTGAGCCGATTTTTTGGTCTGGTTGGCTCGTGATTAATAATAATAGACGAATTAACTAACGATTTTTCAGCTAGTTGAGCAGGAACTGGGAACGAGAATGAGCTCAAGCATAATAAAATGAAACAAATGCGCATGCGCTTGAACTAAAGTATTCATAACTAGTAAGCGCTACAGATTTATCAGTCAAATGTATAAGTGTCCAGGGATGGAATGTGTGGCGGTACAGGATCCCGGGTTCAACCAAATCCACCGACCGCATCGAAAAAGATGGACCACAACCCCTTGCGACCCCAACAGTCCAAATAACACGTAGAAATCCTCTTTTCTTTTCAATGACGGCGTATTGGCAACAGCACTTGTACTGGCTTGTTTTTAAGATTTAAAACCTCTCTACCGCGATTTTATAACGGATTTAAAGTTCGTTGCGTGCAAAGGATCGTGGGTAAAAGTACAAGGCGCCATCTCTTTCGGAACGGTGGGTTTAGACTTCAGGGTCGGTAAAAACACGCGTAAAAATATGTAGAATTCCCAATAATAAATCAGCGTAGGAATCGGATTCGTTTTCACGATAACTTGGAAATCAGGGTTTAGGAGCTACATCTTTCTCGCAAAACTGGTTGCCGACGCGGCACACCCCTGTTATACAATGCCCCTACCCCCATCCCCCGGGGGAGTTAAGGGGTAAAGGCTAAACCAGTAAACGTCACGCGGAGCGATTATCTACCGATTTTTTTTTGGGGGGGGGGGGGGGGGAGGTCGTCGTTGTGTCTGCACTTCATGCCATTTGAACGTTTTGTGGTATGTTCGTGATGGATTTAGGGAGGGATAATGAGTTTAAGGATATCTGATTTAGATAACTAAGACTGCTGTAATATACTGAATACGCGGAACATCAAACGGCCACAATATACTCACTGCGTGAGCAAGGCATGCGTCAGGCACTAAATAGATTGAATTTAACATTCCCAAAGGATTACTGATTTTCTCTTATGCAAAATTTAGATTACGTAAAGTCTCGAATAAACACGCTGACAAATCAAAATACATATTTACGTTAGATTTGTCCTTTGGGTGACTGGGAATTCCAAAATAATATGCAATAAACTAATAAGGCTTGTTTAATATTTAGTACATTCGTATGCGATCATATTTGCGTATTACGATATTCTTATGATAATTTTTCTACAATAGGTTCAAATTAATCCAATTATTGTGGACTTTCTCTATTAGCACTCACGATCTTTTCTTTTCGGGAACCGGCGTCAAAGGGCTATATTTCTTGTAAATCAGCAGACTATAAATTTGGACTTTCGAGAGATGGGGATTTTTCCTTGTGATTCCAACATAATGCAGTACTGTTTTATAATAAGACTACGAGCTAGCCCTGAGTCAGCTATCGATACAATAGAAATCTGTTTCATGAACAAAACATGTTTCGCGCGCGACCATGGAAATCGATTTGAGCTACTGTAACGAGTAAACTGGCTATCTGATAGACCAGTTCGCGGTTAATTCCGATATTTTGAAAGGGTTTATTCAAGGTAAAAAGGGTAGGGATGACCGTCGGAAAACCGGCTCGAAAAATACCCTAAAAATATCAAGTCGACAATCAAGTCGATAGAAACACACGTTTTTCAGTTTTCCTGGACCCGCACACATTAACCAATGGCTAAGTTGGAAGCAACCATGACTTGTTAAGGCCGAGTAATCCAGTCCAGTCACAAGCCTTGGTTTCTATCACTCCAACTTCCTGTTGACTTGGGTCTTCGTCGCTATATAAATAAACGCTTTTTTGTAAACGGTGAAACATTTCTCAGTGTTGAAAACTGGTTTTTCACATTGTTCTAGTTTAATTGAAGGATACCCAACACCAAGTTTGCCTTTCTGTATAATTATTTATAAGCCGTCGCTGAAATTAATACATGGTAGTAAAATCCCCATTTCATCCAGGCTTTTGTGAACATTATACTGAATATTGTACGGACCAAAATTAGGGGTCATACCAAAGGCTAATACTAGGTCCGAAATTGTGTTTTCCCGCCCGCATGATCAGTTGACTACGCACTTGGGTTGCGATATTGATTCTAAAAAGAAACATAATTCCAAAGTGGTTATCCAAAAGCAATTTTGTGTTTTGGAAACAGATTGTGATTTTTCATTCAAGGAATTTTTTTTTGCGCATTCCTTTCAAGTTTCGCGGCGTCGACTCGGAATCGTCCCTTTGATCGGCGCCTTGAAGTCGACGAGGGGAAGATAAATATTAACACCTAACACATTAGCATCGGAAAAAAAGCTACCATGACATGTCCGAGGAAAGGTTAAATGATTCATGGCAATGGCGAGTATGCTAGTTCCGAAATGTCTACATCTTGACAAAAGAACATTGGAACTACCATGAGATTACTTCATATCAATAAACCACCAAACAAAATCAAAACGCTCAATATTCAAGCTGTTTGCCGCTGTTTTCTTTACACTTTGAGCTCTTATTAGCTTATTTGTTCATAAAATTACGTCTTCCTACTCGACTGCAAACTTAACAAAGGTTATTGCGCAAAAAATGTACATGTTTGGAAAGCGAGTTTGTCAAAGCATGTGTACTCCTATCGCGATCGTAACGAGCGATTAAGTCTGCGGCTAAATCCTGCTTATCTAGAATCCGCTCAGACAGCTCTGAGAGAACACTCCATCATTTTGAGTACAGTAGTTCAGTTTCATTTTAATTATTGTAAACTAGATGTGTTAGCTGATAGGAGACGAGTGTACTGAAGAAAGCTTTTATGTCTTTCGTATATCACACCGTTTAAAATGCATGTATAGTTGGATCTCGTACGTGAAAACGAGTTCCGTCTTTCAAGGTGTGTTTCTAAACTCGCTGTTGTGACAGCCTCCACGGTAGAAGGAGTCAAGGAAGGGTTATTTGACTGAGAAACCTTTTAAACTTGGGGAAATTTCTCGGAATGAAATTGCGTCTTTAGATACATATTTGCAAAATAAACAGTACCTGGTTCTATTATTTCCTCTATATTTCAAAAGGCATTACATGTTTTGACATGCTTTGATATTCATCTTGAGCTGATGCAAGGTTCCGTGGTCTGTCATGATAATTAAATGATGTTTCCCATAAAACAACAGAGTGACATTTGTGACGTACAGCGTGAGGCCGAGTCATCTTTAGGGCTGATTATTTGCCGATATCACGTTCATCTATGTATAGTATTTAAAATCAGGGTTAATCTTCCCATTGGAGAAAATAGCTGAAAGAAGGATTATGCAGAACTGATCCTTAACCAAAAGTCAGTGTCTCGATGTGAATAAAACATTAGTATTTTGCTTAGTGCATGGTGGTTAACCTATTCTTGTCGTGGTGTTGCTTCCGTATCTTTTAATTACAATGCCCCGCAAACAAGAAACAAACCAAATAGAAGCTCATATAGTCAACTGGAATCGACTGAAACCAATAAATTAAACATATCCGGTACCTGGGGTGATGTGGATGCGTTGTTTTAGTGGCATGTTGCTAAATCCTTAAAATAAGTAGGGTGGGCGTGGACCCATCATGTTTACATATTTCAATGCATTTACGAATATGCTTTCCTTTTCCGGGTGAGAACGACAACATTTTTCGTGTCTTGCGGGAATCTCAGCTAAAGAGACCTCAAGGCTGCCTGACTTTAAGGACTTTCACAGCGTATTCCTTGTGTCTTGGTCTTTCAAACTGTGGGTTATCAGGAACAGCACGGAATATCGAGGACAAGGTCGGCTCCTCCTTCCGCAGACAGCTTCTTCGGATACCAGCAATTGCATCCATGTAGCCTATACGAAATTGTCGATTTAATGCTCCGTATAGCAGAGGATTGACCATGCTATTAGCGAGCGCGAGAAGCACAAGGAATTTCTTGACTGGCGCTATTGGGCTAGTTATCTTAAAAACTGACAACACGAGATATGTACTGTACGGCATCACACACACGAAATACGCCAGCACCACAACAACAAGCATGCGAATAACTCGTTTGTTTCTTTTTCTGATATTCATAGAAGCCCTTCGGTTGCACGTTTTTAGCTCATTCTTATGCATAGTCATTATAATCCGTAAGTACACCATCAACATTATGATCAAGGGGAATGCAAACTGAATCAAGAGTAGGAGTACAAAGTAGAACTGCTCCCACCTTAGCGATGGCCACTTGTCCGTGCAAACGGTCTTGCCTTCCTTGACAACGGTTGACATAAAAGTGTTTAGGGGAAACGTCACAAGGAACGAGAGAGTCCAAACTACAGTGACTGTCAGTTTCAACTGAAAACGAGTTACCTTTTCCATCAAAGGGTGCACTACCGCTCGATATCTCTCCATGCTCACCGCCATCAAGAATGCTGAGGAGGCGGTTGTGAAGGTAAATGTTAACGGAGGTATTATTTTACACAGAACATATCCAAAAGGCCATTTATAGCCATTCTCTTGATAAGCCAGCCGGAATGGCAGGTTGATAGTCAAAACCGCCAGATCAGCGACAGCGAGATTAGCCAGAAAATAGTTATAACGTGCTCGGAGTCGCCGCTTCACTACCAGCCACACGACTAGAGAGTTACCTACCGTACCAGCTAAGAAAACAATAGCATAGCAAAGAAGTTTGAACATCCGAAGTCCCTCGGTCTCTCTTGTTATCGAGCCAGGTTCTCCCATTTCGTCTTCTGGGTTGGAGCAATGAAAGCTGAGATTAAAATCCGAGATTTGCAATGACGAGTTGTAAGTCACATTCGTTTTGAAATGAGAACAAATCATGATCGTGGACCAACTACAAAGATGATCAGGGCCAAGTTTTAACTGATCCTCCGTGTATCTCCCACACTAAGTCGAATCCTTTAAAAAATCCACGCGAGTTTGTTTGCTTACTTTCCGTTTTCTCGGTTGGTGTGGTGTTGTAAAGATGTTAAGTTATTGATTTGATTTTTAAAAAATGTTTTCTTTCCTTTGCAGGGAGCTAAGTGGCGGGAAGCCTTTCCCCCGATTATTTCACAGCCAAACCGTTCTGCAGTATTTCAGTTATGAAGTAGCAGGTGCAACTGAGTCACTCAAACCCCCTCATTTAAAAGAAACCAAATTAATCATCTATGATCTACAAGAGATGTCACAATTTCACTGCCGGCTTTTTCTATGTTGTGTTTTCTTTTGTAGTAAAACGGCCTCTCTCTCTCTCTCTCTCTTTCCTCTTCTGGAGACTTGCCTTAAATGCAGCTGACTAACAATCGAATATCGATTGTGAGCGGTATTTTCAGAAGCCCATTGGGGATTCATGCATTGAACGTGAATCAATACCTATCCGGTAGTGGCAGCATCTGTAGTTCCTCTGTCGATAGTAATATTGCTATTGTGGTTTGTTTCAATAACAGGCATATATTACCATAACTATACCTCACCTAAATGTTCGTGTCTCATTTTGGTCTTCAAGTCAGGCATTCGAAGAAACGGCCTTTTTATAATATATAACATGGACTTCTGATTTCACTACTTCTTACATTTAGTGTGTGTTATGTCAATAAGTACTTCTTCATAAATTTGAAGTACAGCGAATTAATGAACGGATTGGTCCGAAGTTCTGCTAAGGCCAATAAAAACCGTGTCTGGGTTGTGATTAATAAAAGAGTTATTGGCAAGTGGCAAAAGTCGCTGCCACAAGGGAAAAAAACAGAGCTTAATCATAACCTTGTCATCGGTTCAGGTTGCAATGCTGAATAAACTGAGAAACATTCTCATCAAAACACCTTGAGAGGCGAAACGTTTGAAACAAAATAGCTGACTCTTCCTTGGTTTGTTGGTACGAGAGGCACAAAGTAGAACCTTGTCATTTTCATTAGCTTTCACGTTTCGTTTTGAGACATTAACAATATTGCTCCTGATGCATCGCCTAAAAATGGTTGTATTTTTCGGTTTAAAAAATTTACAGAGATTCTAAATAACTACATCTCAACCAAAAATGAAGGGAGCTCGAGACGGACATCCTTTTATTTTCCGACCCAAATGCGTGATGCGAAAGAACACAAAGAACTCAGCGCGGGTTGTTTGATTAATATTGTAAACGAATCCAATCCAAACAGTTTCCTTTCGTTATGAATGCCGACTCCCTTTCTTAAAACTACATCACTCTTATATACTAATCTTACTGCAAGTTTTAAAGCTCTCATAAGGATTTGACGTCATGAAAAGTGGTTAAAATAATGTATTTGTCAATATACCCTTCTGTTCGTTATGAAAACAATTATTTTTTTTATTATAGATTACTACAGTATTCTTTAGAAAGGAGGCAATAAAGTCGCTCGGAGAGTCTAAAATTAGTCGAACCCCTGAAAATGTTATTAGATTTACATGACCATCTTCGCTACCCTAATTTTCAGTTACAATTTTCTTTATTGTTGTTCTCTCTAAAGACTTTCGTCTCTCAGTTTTTGGTTTTCCGGTACGTTTCAATGAATTGCGTTCTAAGGGAGTGAATGCATTTCGTATCATCAGAAATTGATTCTGCCGTCTTATCGCATTCATTTTCTATTTATTATAATTTACCTTCCTAATCAAATCTCTCAATACTAAAAGGAAACTGAATAGTCTGCGATAGTAATGAGCTGTGACGTTAAAATCTATATTCGCCTTCTCACTAATACATCATTTGCTAATCAAACAGGCTAATTCTCATTGGTACTAAAATTCCCTCCGTCTCAATCTCTCGTTCGTAGTGCCTTTTGTGTTGATACCAGAAGTAACTAGCATTTCTAATGAATGTTTGACAGTGTTACGGTTAGAAAAACAAACCATTGTAATTTAATTTCAATCTCAAAAAAGAAAATTAAAAGTGGACAAAATTAATATAATAAATAGTGACAAAATAGGTGTTATTCAATAAATAATCGAAATGACTCGTTAATTTTGCCTGGCGGAAAGCTTGCATTGATTTTATGTAGTGTATGTATGACTACACCGACACTGCTGTGCATGTAAATACATTGAATATGTTAGTAAGCTTTATGTTTCTCGAAATAAAACGCGGAAAATTGTATATAACTTAATCATGAGGAACTGAATATTAAAATAGGTTTTTTAATGTTTCGTCAAACGAAGGCTGAGTGATTCAGTCCACCTTTTTTCGGAAGTACAAAAAGGGGCTGAATTTGCCGGAAAGTGGAAAATTTTATAATCAGCTAATTGTTATTAAATTGATGAAAGCGACAGCGGGAAAACTAGTAAATAAGAACATTCTGGAATTCAGATCCAATTTGTTTATTCACAAGAGAATGAGACATGAGATTGAATACCACAGAAACGTAAAGGTGGCAGAATTTTGTAGTGATTGTGTGTAGTGGTCAAATAGTTCGCGGAGTTAACAGATGCCGAACTAGCCAGCCATGTATATTAATGTCTCTGTCAATTCCAAACCTGCTCTTCATCTTCCCTCCCTCCCCCCCCCCCCCCCCCCCCTCCCCCCGGGCATTTGACATTTTTGAGTCAGAACTCCACCGTGCGATGGGACATTTTCATTGCTGCGCTGACCCCTGGGCTTTGGAACGAGTGCACATTTCTTATAAACATTGATGTAAAATTCTCTGTCTTCGACTCTTTTTGACAAATTCCCCACCCCCAACTTTTATGTCCCACATATGCCCGGATTGGAATTGATAGAAACATAATTATGACACTGTAAATCATGCATGTAACCCTAAATGGTATTGAATTCGAAGCAACACATATTTTCATACACAACTCACAAGCTGGGAAAGTATTGTAACTGTGGTTTTATGTGAAATAATGAAGTTTTAGTTTGAGTAGCCTAATTTTTCAACTAGATTTGAACAAAAGTCAAACATTTATATAGTCCGTAGATATGATATTTATGATATGTTTGGTTTTAGGCCCTTTTATCTGATTTAGTGAGAACATATTGAAAACTGAATAGGAAAGACACAACGCAAGAGTACGTCTGGAAAAAATGGCGCGAATAATAGAGCAAAATGTGGCGCGCTCGGCGGCTAAAAGGCGCGAAATATTCCGTCTGGAAAAAAGGCGTGAATGATGCAGCAAAATCTAGCGCGCACGGCGAGGTGCGAAAGCTGGTACTCGACGTGTTCTTGTTAAACAGCTGTTTTGAAAACTCTGACCTCGCCACGTCTCACTGCGGAACGTTGTTTGATACAAGTGCTTATTATGACTACGAAAACCAGGAGAAAACCATGTATTTTGTGTTCTGTTTTCATCTCGAAAGAAGTGGCACCTTCGCGGTTATTGCTCATAGATGTAAAATCCAAGAACTCGCAACGAACTGTTGTGCAAAATATCTGTTCTTCCGGGCCACTCAGCTAGCAAATTCTGCAGTCTGATATTTGTCAGCTAGCAAATTCTGCACTTTTTGTTTTCAATTTTTCAAATATATTGAATTCTGCGGGGTATCGAAATTTGTCTGACAACTATAAAAAAATAAATTTGAAATAGTATTTCAAGCTTTTCTTGTTGGCCTGCCGGTATTTCAATTCCCTCTACATAGTTTGTGATTTCGTCATAATCTTGACTCATTTTCTACCACTGCATTCGCTCTAAATTTCTATCTGTGAAGTTTAGAAATTCTTTATAAACTTTAGGCTGGCCGCTGGCACTGCAGAATAGCTGTTCGTTGGCCAGCTGAAAAAAAGGTTTTCTTCAGTATGTTTAAATACAGTCATCTAATATGTTATAAAAACGTCAGAATATTCGTTTTTATGAAGTTTTACCGTTGGATGATTTGCCACTGGTAAGTCTTCTTCCCCCCCCCCCCCCCCCCGAGTTTATTGAGATCGCCCTCAAATAAAACTATATTTCCTAGTTTTATCATATTTCTATCCTTTAAAGGAAATCGAGAACCTCCCGGGAGGTTTAAAAAAGAGGAATTTACAAATAAAACGAAAATTCCGGCTGGACAACAAGAACAACACACTTTATTATACTCTTACATTAGTAGGTGAAGGTAAAGAGAAACGAATAAAGAAAATTAGAGTAAGCGCTACTTAGAATAACCTAAGGGCTAATCGTCCGAGCTAAGCAGCGTGACTGCAAAGTTACATTTGAAGGTGGTAGAACCGACACTGAGGTGAATAATTGTTTTTAATTAGTATATACCACACTGCAGGTGTATAGGCAGCACCAAATAGTTATTTTATTTTCTGTCAAATGGACAAAAACTCGTGCGAGGTGATCGCTTCTTCGCTCGGAGGTGAGTATGAAATCATATTCACTGTTTGAGTAGCCAATCAGAGCGCGCGAAAAGTGATATTCACTGGTGTGGTATATACTAAACACGCATATACATACATACACACATATAAAGACGGGCTATATATATATATATATTGCAAACTTACAATAATATATATAATAATAATAAGAACAATAATTAATAAATAGGAAAAGATAAACACAAGCTAGAATGAAGTATGGGCATAAGCTAAGTACATCAAATACTCATTGAGGCTCATAAACCTTTAAAAAGGATTCTGTAATGAGCCTTAGCTTTTAAAGCAACTCCGACTTTTTGATTTCACATTTTCATCGATTGAGTTCCAAACTTTGACATTAAATTTGCCATAATTTGTGCTTATTTTGGGAAGGTAGATGGACTTTCTACTACCGTCTGACTGGGCGCAGTGCTGAGTTGGTGTACTAACGCGTCACAAAATCAGTTTTAAACCGATCTTTGTAAAATGCCGTTTTCTTTTCTCAAGGTTGAACATAATAGCAAAAAAGTGAGAATCTGTTGTTTTCGTTCGTTTTTAAAATTACCTGGGAACCAGTCTCCGCTGATCTGAATAAGCTTTGTACTAAATGCTGTTTTTCAATCATTATAATGATTATTGTTTGCAGTTAGAATAGACCGATTTAGCTTGTACATTTGTTGTCCCAATTCAGATCATGTGACAGCTCTCCAGAGGATTCAGTGCTTTGTTTTCCAATTAGAGAAAGGAATACATTTCCTCTCAGTTGAGATACAGAAAAAAACGAAAGTCAGATGACCTGAATTGGGACAACAAATGTACAAGCTAAATCGGTCAATTGAGAGGAACAAACATTGATTTCACCCTTACATTTCTGCATGCTTATGTTATTTGTTCCATAGATATGCAAGTCGTTCTCATATTCATCGCCATTATAGAAAAACTATAACTGCGATCAAATCTAATTAGTCGGCAATTGTTTTCTAGACAAAAATCTGATAGTGACATTTTTGGTTGTAAAAATATAGTTTTAGATCGTATCTCGCGAAGTTTATATCCGATTTTCCTTAAAATAGCATGAATGCAATTTCAGAACTATAGTAGTTACGGTAAGCTATTTATTTTAATTAAATAAATAAGCTTGAATTAGTACCAATTTTAAACTTTTTCGGACAGCAGAGTTTCTTGCCGCATGTTTTATTATGTAAATTTCAGCACTGAGTGTCGACAAAAACATTCAGTCAGATCTCTCGAACTCTAGCCAAATACCAAAAGGTTCTATTAAAACCTTTTTACTGTAGGATTATTTTGTATGCAAGCGACCACAAACCCTTCATTTCTCTTTTTATTTATGATTTGCGTTCTTAGGTTATCGAGCATAATGCAGATACCCATCTTCTAAATTTGTTTTTATTTTCCCCTATCGACAAATGGTTTCATCAACTTTGAATAAATATATCTCGCGAAAGAGAAATCCGATTTTGATTAAAATAACACGAGCACACTAAGAAACTTTGGCTCATATATCAGGTCCTAAGTTACTGGCGTATATCAGACAATTTCTATGAAAATTCGAATTTCTGCCGAAAATCTAATTTAGTTGGGACACCTATACTGTGATAAATAATATTCGTAATTTCACAAAAGTCTGTTTTTTTTTATCGAATCTTCGTCGAAATACCTTTTTCTTTTTGGCACTTCTTAGGTTGGAGGCAATGTTGTTTAGTTTGATATTACTTTGTGAACGAAAACGGCGGGAAAAGGGTCGAACAGGTTTTGAAATGTGACACGGGACATGCGAATTAAGGCAGTCGTAAAGAGTTCACTATCGATATTTTGTGCTTAAAATACTTTTATTTTCTTATTTTTGCTTCTAATGTAAAAATTTAACTTATTTTTTACCAAAGTATGTAAAAAAACAATTATATCTATAGCGGATTCTAGAAGAGTGAGAAAGAAAACAAAAATGTTTGATATGTTTTGATATGTACATCAATTCACTGCGCCCAGTCTCTGCTTACCCCTGTAAAGAGACAATTAAATGCAGTTGGCAGTCTGCTGGTGTAAAAATCATACATAAATAAGGCATTGTGAATGAAACCAGGTCAGAAAAGTTTAGCATGCCTAACCTTTTGAAAAGGGGACTTTAGTGTTCATTATACCCGGAGAAAGTTATGAATTTAACTGCTTTTTTCTGAAGCGTGGTAAGGGGTTTAAGAGAAGAGGGGTATGTATTACCCCAAGTAGTTAGAACATAAGTTAAAAATGGGAAAATTAAGGTATAATAGAGCTGGGTTAAAATTAAAGTGCTCACAAAGTAACGAATTTTCGTTTGATTTTTTTTTATGTATAAGATATGGCATTTCCAACTTAAATTTGACTCAATAAAAATACTTAGATATTTAATACATTTTTCTTGTTTGAATTTGTTTGTTATTTATATGTAACTTAATCATGTAGTGTGATATATTTTGAGGGGGATGAAATCAGTATAATAAAGTTAGTTTTGTCAATATTTAAAGAAAGCTTATTTACAGAGAGCCAGTTATACACTTTTCCTAGGTTTTCATAGAATAAATTAGTATCATCCGCGAATATATGAAAATCAAATAAACTACAGCAATTTTTTAAATCATTTATATACAGGAGGAAAGGAAGAGGGCCAAGTACCGAGCTCGTGGAACACCATTCCCTATGATCTGACATTTACAATTGACACAAATTGACGTCTATTTTTCAAATAGGAAACAAACCAATCATTTGTAATGCCGTGAATGCAATAGTATGGCTTAGTTCGGTAATTAATATATTATGATCTACCGTATCAAATGGTTTTGAGAAGTCTAATAAAATTCCACACGAGTACAAGCCCTTCTCTATTGCTCTTTCTATTTTATCAGTTATAAGTAAGGCTGCATGTTAAGTGGTGTTTTTCGCGAAAACCAAATTGCTTATCGCAGAGAATAGGTATATGTGGTGATCAGCCCACTCGGTAATTAGTTTCGAATACATTTAAAAAAAGCAGTCTTCTTGTGAGAACTAAAACGTGTAGCTACCGTAAACTTCCAAAAATAAGCCCAGGGCTTATACATGTATTTGTTCAAAAAGCATTTTTGAGGGCTCATTTTCGGGGAGGGCTTATGTTCGGGGGGATGCTTATAATTGGATGGAATATTTCGTCTGAAATAAGTCACGTATAGTAACTCTTTAGACAACAAGATAGAACACAACACAAGCTTTAAGGCAAACATTGATAATCCCATGGGCTTATATTTGGGGGTGGGGGGGGCGTTTTATGGGAAGGACTTTTGTGTCTAATACATAGGTGGCTTTTTTGTGTGTGTGTGGGGGGGGGGGGGGGTGCTTATTTTCGGGGGGGGGTTATTTTCGGTAGCTTACGGTATATTCTCAAAACAAGTATATAGTGCTTGTTTCATTTTCAAAGAAGGGATTTGTTATAGCGGATTTAGCATACTTGTATTTCTAAGTACATTTAGTAATATTGGCGTATTGCTAGAGTAATAATAGTAGAATGTTTTAATCGTATCATCTTGGTGATATTGCGCCAGTTCGGTCTTCCTAATGTATACCATCCCTGAGAAATAAAGGAAAGCGTACAATACGAATACATTTGACGCTGATAACATGTGGTTTACCTGACCCATAGAGTCAATTTAATGGATTTTATTATTGAGGTTGTGGTTTATCCAGCTAAGGCGGGATCATGAATATTTCAAGCCGATTCAACACGATTCAGTTTCCTTCGTTTTAATCAGTCCGTTGCTACCGCACGTACGTTGATCAGTGTTATTTAAGAAAGTTGATATTTTCGGAATCTTCAAAGGCTGTTTGAAACTTTCAGAAATTGTCCAGCTTCAAGACTAATGCGTCACAACTGAAGAAGTTATAGAGTCTCACGTACAACCTAATTCAGCCTTTCTCAAGGCCATTATGTCGCCTATCAACGTCCCAAACATTTGTAATTTATCGAGACGCACCGGTAATTGATCTAAAGAGTCTTGTATACTAGTTCATCTGAGAATGAAAGAGAACACACGTCAACATTATTTTGTTGTATGGGAATGAAGCGAGTACAAACACATGTCTAACGGACGAACAATTTCCTTGATATGTCAGTGTAGGTTGGGACAGATCGACTATACTTACATATCTCTTGCGAAAAAAGGAAAAGTTAAAGAGACGGTGCAATGCCCTCCAGAGCATGTCTGTTTTGCAACTGAGTTAATCAGTAAGATGCCGAGAAAAACATTACTACTTTAACACAGGATTATATTCTTGTTTTCGTTATGTAGAATGTCTTCTTGTTTTGCCAGGACGAGTTTGTGAATTCAGTGTCGCTATTACTGCATCAGTAGATGAGATTCGTTGGATTTCTGCTGGGCCGAACTAAAGGCTGAGTAGAATCAGCAGCTAAGGAAAAAAACAAATTAACACATCTCTTTAATTTCAATATGTAAAACAAATGTTTTATTTTGACACTGAGAATGACAGACAGGAGAAGATCATCTGGCAGAATCAAATTTTCATTTTTAAAAAAGATTCAGAAATTCGCATATTTATAGTCCTTAAAGGCATGTTGGAGACAGTTTCGTTTCCTTTCATTGACAGGGCGATGACAAATGTACAATTCAATGCCAACATCAGCTGGATAGACAGATAGAAATGAGCAACAAAAGTGGCGCCGAAATACAAGTAAAGGAACCTCTTTCAAGTTAATGACTAATGTGACGTTACTTGATATCACTCACTGATAGACAATGATGATCTTTGAGTAACACACAGCAGGCCATTGCTTTCTTGTTGCCTATCTGTGTGATAACATCGCGGTGACGTTCGTCATTTCACCTATTTTGGTTTCCTTTTCTAAACCTAGCCGGATAACTCCTCAATGCAACGTTGCTCTCGATCCATTATTTCCTTCTCCTCTAACCTTTTCCAGATAGTTTAAGTATTTGTTCCAAAATATGTCGCTGTAAAACGTCTTGGGACAATCAAATTATTTATAGTTAGAAACAACTATCTGATCATCTAAAAAAAACGATCATATAATTATGCTTATGAGGGGGCATTTTCTTTTTTTTTTTTTACATTTTTTACATTTCGTATCCGATAAATAGATACAACCCTAAACTTATTTTAATTTGTTGTGCTATTTTTCATAGTTCTCAATTTAGTTATAGTATTGAGACATTTGTGAGAGCATTTTCACTTCCCTTTTGAAAATAACATAAGTTCTTAAAGGCTTTTTCTTCTTTTCAAACATCCAATGCGGCTTTATCAATTATTATATAGTTGTGCGTAAGAAAAAACTCTAGCTGTGACATTACCGGTTTCTTATTTTCCTATCTTTTATACAAAAATAGATTAACTTAGCCCTGTTTCACGTACTTCCCTTTACCTTGATACTAATACAATCTATTCTTCCGTTCCTGGATAGACACTCGTCACTCGTATTTTATTTCTATCTATCAAGTTGCAGTTTATTCAAATATTTCATTGGATTCCTTTGTTAGATTTCTTGTTTGCGTTAAACTGCAATTTTTACACATTCGGCGGTGAAATTGGTCGCCAGTATTGCCATGTTTTCAAGCTATAATTGTGTTCCGTTGTTATTTCGTTAATGGACTATTCTTCATCCCGGTGTTTTGTTTAGCTTTTCTCTTTGAAGTGTTTTGGTATACCCGTGGTCACGTATTGAAATGAAATGAAATGGAATCGTATGAAATCGAAAATGTGTAATTAAATTATTTTAACCAAGAAAATACTGAAGCGGTAGATTTAGTACTGTCATGGGAATTTGCCAAAAAAATTGCGAACTATAACTCATGAATATATTTAAAGCAACAAAATGATATTCTCATATGTAATTAAAAACACGAAAAGTACTAATAACTGTCACATGAAAATAGAAAAGACTGTATCAAGAAACGAGCCATTTATCAAATAAGAAGGGTAGAAAGCGCGAAGAAAAAGCTATTAAACCCGGGCGGGTAAGACATAAGAAGGATTGACAGCGATTGGAAAGGCGGCGCGAGGAAGTTACTACTACCAAGCCATTACTCGCAAAATAACCAAGAAAATAAGAACAAAAAGGCAGTTTAACTAACATTTAGAAAGGAAGTCTTTAGGGTTCAAGTACCTGCTCTCGGTTTTTAAATAGACTGAATATACTTAGCGAAAATAATGTCTGGTTCGATTCGCCGTTGGGGTTTTCATAAAAGCAGGCTTTAGAAATAAATAGGAGAAATTACTCTAAGAGTATTTTCTTATTATTGTATGCACTTCTTTCGGGTTTCTTTGAGCAGGAGTCCATTGAGGCATTGGGGCTTAGAATTTCTCAGATAAGGGTCGGCGGGCGACCCCCGCTCCGATATATAAAGTGGTTAAAATCGTGCGTGTGGGCGAGTTAACAGCTAAAGTTGCGACTGTTGCTGTAAAAAATAATAACAGCTTTTGAAGTCACTACACCGCGAGTCGCTAAATCACCTGCAGTTATTTGTTTCATTATTCTTCCCTTGTGGGAGAGCCGGAGTTGCGCAAGTGGCACGGCGCCTCTCACCACCGTGGCACGGTTAGAGCCCCAGTAACATGTAAGTTGAGTTTGTTGGTATCTCGCCCTTGCTCCAAGGGGTTTTTCCGGATTCACTGGTTTTTCTCCCTCCCCCAAAACGTACACGCTGAATTCAAATTCTATCTGTGGTTTAGCCGGGTCCTGTATGACCAGTCGAGGTTCAGTCGTACTATAGCAGGAACACCCAACGAACTGTTCTGCAAAATAACTGTTCTTCTGGGCCACTCGGCTGGCAAATTCTGCACTTTGGAATTTCTTGGCTGGCAAATTCTGCAGTCTGATACTAAATAATAATATAACGGAGCGATATTTGTCAGCTGGTAAATTCTGCAGTCCGATATAATTACATAATAATAATATAACAGAGCGATATTTCTCAGCTGGCAAATTCTGCACGTATACCTGTTGTTTCACAGGTTTTTAAAAATACCGAATTCTGCAGGTTACCTAAACGGTATGAAAGTACACATTAAACATTTCAAGCGGCTTTGAAGTTTTGTCTTGATTCACTTTTACTGCTGTATTGGTACTGTAAATTACTACAGTTTCCACTATTTTTGTTTTCAGAAAGAAAAAATCATGATTATCAGACAATATCTGGTTCTCGAAAGATTCTTTGGATATTTGAACTGCTAAAATGAAACTGATCTGCGTTGATGGGAGATAAATACTGATACAATCAGCTAAAAGTATAGTAGCAGCCCGGCGCCTCTCACCACCGTGGCACGGTTAGGGCCCCAGTAACATGTAAGTTGAGTTTGTTGGTATCTCGCCCTTGCTCCAAGGGGTTTTTTCCGGATTCACTGGTTTTTCTCCCTCCCCCAAAACGTACACGCTGAATTCAAATTCTATCTGTGGTTTAGCCGGGTCCTGTATGACCAGTCGAGGTTCAGTCGTACTATAGCAGGAACACCCAACGAACTGTTCTGCAAAATAACTGTTCTTCTGGGCCACTCGGCTGGCAAATTCTGCACTTTGGAATTTCTTGGCTGGCAAATTCTGCAGTCTGATACTAAATAATAATATAACGGAGCGATATTTGTCAGCTGGTAAATTCTGCAGTCCGATATAATTACATAATAATAATATAACAGAGCGATATTTCTCAGCTGGCAAATTCTGCACGTATACCTGTTGTTTCACAGGTTTTTAAAAATACCGAATTCTGCAGGTTACCTAAACGGTATGAAAGTACACATTAAACATTTCAAGCGGCTTTGAAGTTTTGTCTTGATTCACTTTTACTGCTGTATTGGTACTGTAAATTACTACAGTTTCCACTATTTTTGTTTTCAGAAAGAAAAAATCATGATTATCAGACAATATCTGGTTCTCGAAAGATTCTTTGGATATTTGAACTGCTAAAATGAAACTGATCTGCGTTGATGGGAGATAAATACTGATACAATCAGCTAAAAGTATAGTAGCAGCCCGGGGGGGGGGGGGGGTGACTCCCATATAAAAGGGGTAGGGATGCTCGTCGGACATTTTCGATTTGACCCCTAAGAGGTACTAAAATGGGCGTGGCTCAAGCTTATTTTGACCCCTAAAATATAATAAAAATGTAAATAGATAACCGCTTTTTTGTTCAATTGACACCTGACCCCTAAAAGGTACCGCTTTACATAGAAATGTCTGTGTTTGATCGTGGATACCCTAAGTGGTACCAAACTCCTGATTTTGACCCCTAAAAGGTACGACGAGCATCCATGTACCCCTCACATAAGGGAGTCCCCCCCCCCCCCCCCCCCCCCGGGAGTAGCAGCTGATATTTCGAGTGTTACGACCGGCTGGTTCAGTCACACTAGCGACATCAGCACAAGTAACATACGGAGACTCAGTGATCACATCAGTGAGTAGAACAAGCGCCGCTAATGATCAGTCACTGAGTCTGCGTATGTTGCTTGTGCTTAAACGCTTGAAACGTCAGCTGCTACTCGTGGCTCACGGCCGTTAGTATAGCTTAATTGACTTTTAATTGATCATACCAGTATTGGAATAGATATCGTGCATTTTTATTAGCTGGCATATTCTTCACTTGTATTTTTCAGCTGGGAATATATGTAAAAAAATGTTTTGCTGCTGGCAAATTCTGCACTTAAATATTTCAGCTGGGAAATTTAGAAATTCTTCATGAACTTTAGGCTGGCTGGCCGCGCTGCAGAACAGCTGTTCGTCTGCCAGCTGAAAAACAATTCCCTTAAATATGTTTAAATATATCTGATTCGTTATAAAAACATCAGAATGTTTGTTTTTATGAAGTTTTACCGTTGGGTGTTCCTGCTATAGGTCAAGTAGAACCCAACACTGTCATAATTATAGACACATTTCTGCCTCTGTTAACGCTTATACATAAATACATTTATGTCCTTCCCTGAATTGCTGTCAATGTTGAGCTCGGTTTGCGGGACAGAAACACAAAACTACTGAGTTGGATTAATCTGGCTATGTGCAAATTTTGAGCACATAGCCGCTTTAATAACTCATTAATATTTATATCATTACAGATCTTATTTTTAGAAAAATATAATTTGCCCAGCAAAGGTGGGGACTTAAAAGCGCCAAGGACCTTCTTGGGATAAAGGAGGTAACCCCACTAAATACTCTTGATATGTTAGAACAATACCAGTTTGGAATGCTCTAAACTAAGGCTGCAGTAGCCGGATCTGTGGAGATCAGGATCAGCAGAAGGATTGAAATACATGTAGACTGCAAGGCTGATCGCACGGCTGTACGGTGTTATTTATTGTACCCTATATTTTGGTTCGGCAGAACGAACCTTCTTCAGGGGTTATATGAGCTAAGTACAGGAATACAAACTCTACCCAGCTACACTGTACAGACATCTTCAATTAACCAGTTCAAGGAACTCATTTAATATGGACATTAGCTTTTTGTCGCTTGAATGTTTTGTTGTTTGTTTGATGTTTATTTAGTTGTTTAGCATACCGCTGTACTAATTGCCAGTATCGGGAATAGGCTTGCCTATGACTTTCCTTCAGCCCCTTTGGTTGTTTCTGGTCCGTTAAAATTCAGCGTTGCATGAACGGTGTTCGGCTGCGATAATAGATATCCCGCATCTATTATTTTTTTTGCTACAGGCCGAGGGTTTGGGATTCGTAAGATGTTATTCCAATGCATTTTACTTATAATTCTATATGGATATGTTATTTCTGGTTCAGTTCAAAGTTTCAACGATATATCTCTAATACTTACTGTACAATATATGTGTCGTGAGTGTGATCTGATATCGTGGGTTCTCCAATTTAAGAATTGGAAGAGTTCTTTTCTAGCGGAGTAGTTGGCAAGTAGAAACAAGAAAAATAAACTTTCTAATCTCCGTACTGAACTGACTAGTCTGACACACTGATAAACCAATTCAAAGTTTAAACTATACTTTTATCTCTAACACTTACACAATGTATGTGACATGAGAGCGTGGGCCGATGGAAGAGTGCTTTTCCAGTGTAGTGATTTGGAAGTGGAAACTGAACTAGAAAAATAAACTTTCTAATCTTCGTACTGAACTGACTAGTCTGAAACACTAATAAACCAATTCAAAGTTTAAACTAGATGTCTCTAACACTTACAATGTATGTGACATAAGTGTGATCTGATATCGTAGGCCGACGGAAGAGTGCTTTCCTAACATAGTAGTTGCCTGACAAGTAGAAACAGGAAAAAGAACCTTTCTAATCTCCGTACTGAACTGACCAGTCCGACACACTGATAAACCACAGATCAGTTCAGAAGTATCATGTTAATCGCTGCTGCAAGCGATGTGCAGTTGACCGGCATTAATTCATACAATTCAGTGCTTGAATTCTCCGCCAACGTAGCCAAATACCAGTTACTGAGACTAGTAAATCATTAATTACCGGATAAATAGGTATACTGATTTTGTAAGGTCGTTATCCAAAGGATATAAAGGTCAGTAGTATTGATAGAGAGAAAAGTTAAAGCTATATAACTATCGTTTTTCAGTATCAGGCGCGGATCCAGACCGGTTTACACCGGTTTACGGAAACCGGTCAAAATTTCCAGATTTTTTTTAGTAACCTTAACATTCGATTAAAACTCTCTTTGAGAGAGGGGGAGGGGGTTCAGTAAAATTTCCAATTTTGGAGTTTGAGTTGGGAAGTCGGAAACCGGTCAGGTTTTTTTCTGGATCCGCGCCTGAGTATGGTCCTATATTTTTTAACCTGTGGTTTTATTTTCCTTATTTGAGAAGCCCAGAGGGCCTATCAATTTGCAAGCCCGGCTAAACTTAACTGATTGGCGAATGTAGCACATTAATGTCTACTCGATATTTCAAGCCCTCTTGCATGTCATACTACCTACTGTAGTCTCTAATACCCCGTACGCACAGCAAATTAAATCCGCGTTAAACTGTCCCGTGTTAGGCCCGGGATAAAATGTATGTATATGTACACACTATACCGCTCCAAATGTCGTTTAGTCCGCGCAAGAGACCTATGGTCTCCGGCTTGGTCCGCGCTAATATAGCCCGCCCTATAGGGAGGAGTTATCCCACATTAAAATGTTGTATGTACGGGAACGGGCCCTGGCTCGCCTCAACCTCGTCTTTGCGTGCCTAATCCAACATGGCTGTCATAAACATTATGCTATAAATACACGCGAGTAGTGTCAATTGACACCGGTTACCTATCGAAACTATGTACGCTTTGTTCTGTTTGTATTGCCTTGAGTAATTACTCGGGCTGCCTGTGGCAGCACCGAGTCTTAATCTGCAGGCCGTTATTTATTTATTCCTCTTTTGCTCTGACGAAGGGCTAGCGCTCGAAACGTCAGCTGCTACTCGCTTTCCACGGCGGTTAGCATACCTCAATCGACTTTAGTTGATTACATACCATCGTTATTTATTTATTTTGTTTCATGCAGAAACATTTTTGCCCATGTATTAAATTTCAAGTTCACCACCAATCAGATTGCACTGTACTGGTCACGCAACAACGCCAGGTTAATTTATTTACATAATTTAATACAGTAAAATCAAGATGGTTGACCTGCGAGGAAATTTCTCTCAAATTTGGAGTCGCATCTCTCAAATGTAAGCAGTTTAATGTTTTATTTAACTTCACTCGTGCGAAAGCCTTCCAACAGGCCTTGGATATTTCAACTGGCGCTCTTGTCGGACCGAAGGACCGCGTTTTTTACCCAGATGGCCAGTGATTTTATATACGACAAGACACCGGACCTGAAGAGGCTGCATGATCAAACTCAAAGCCAGGATCCAGCTAATCCACACATATCGAATTGGAATTTAGCGTGTTGCTTTGCTGCTGAAACCAAAGGCTTCTTCGATAGAAATGGCAAGATGTTGTGTTTTTCTAGGAGGACAAAATATTTCTCGTTTAAGCTTCTCTTTCGCCACGGCTTTGTTATTTGAATCTCTGTGGATTGGTATACTCAAATATACTGCACAATACCATACAACTGAATAAGAAGTCTTTAACAAAGCCGAACTCAACTTCAACTCAAGAGCAAAGATGAGAGGGACAGTGAAACCGAACAGTGTCTTGTCAGGTCATGAAGGTACGGTGAGGTTGAAATCATTGCGTGTTTATATCTGCATTTCTTTGTCGATTTTTTGCGATAGTCAGTGTACTTTTTTGTCTATTTATATCCAGTGTTATCCTTCTGATCATGATTATATACATCAATCTCTGGAAGAATGCAGACATGCCAGTAGAAGATAACTGCAAATTTTATTAAGTCGAAGAACCAGACATGTACGCGTACATAATTACATGCATATATGTACACAGAGACGTGCTGCAAACACTCATTGTCATAAAACTAGTCGCAAGCGCATCTTAATTACTTAAACGAATTTTAGGAAAAAGCAGAAAAGTGAGGCGAGTTAGAAAACAAAGCCGTAAGGACGGAGAAGAGAGAAATCAGAGAATTTTGTTTTAATGGAGAAACAAAGAGGCCCTGAGTGGCCTTAACTCGGGCCATCTATAGCATGTACTGCATGAAGTTCTAGCATAATTTTGTGTCAACATGGTTTGTGTTAGAGTAGCCAGAGATTTGGTTCTCTACTGATGCTCTTGTCTGGGGTTAGGGTTATGGTTTGCCGGGGAGGAGGGGGTTGGAAATGATAGAGCCATAATACACACAACACACACATACATACATGTTGTGCATGTACATTTCAGCCACAATTTCCTTCAATTCTGTAGTTTAATATTACTTTCTTTTCAATATTATTGTTCCTTGAGGGTCGTTAGAATTATTAAAAAAACTTGGTATGGGTATTGTTGATTGAAGTGCAATGGTTATTTGAGTAGTCTGCACGATATCGAGTCACTCAAATTTGATGCATTGTAATTATATCAGGTGCAGTACGACTACAAGAAATCAAGCAATTTAGAACAACAAATTCCACATAATGTTGCTATTCATTGTAAATAGTTAGGTAATGTCGTTCTACATGTGAAAATAATAAAGTCATCTATTTGTAATTCTCAATAACAAACCAGTGGAGACGGCTGAAATTCAGGCTAAATTCTCAATACAATATTTTCGATTCAGGTCGTAAACTACAGACCACCATTTTCTAGTATTAGTGAGCTGCCACTGTGCTAGTGCTCATTTTCTACATCTTGAAGGAGACTGAAACTTATAATGGCAGGCCACAAATAAACATGCAATGTCCACTCTTTTTATATCATTGGGCAAGATTAATTTTCATTCCCAAATAATTCGAAAAAGTACTCGTAATCCTGATCGTGACCGAGTGAAAGTGATGATGCTGACGCCAAGAACTGAGGAACAACAACAACAATTACATTTATTTTCTCATAAGATGATGGAAATATAGGACCACCTCAGATGGAAAACACTGAAACAAGATCTAGCTTGCATGGATATATAATGGTACCAAGAAAGGGGAAGGGAAAGAAAGAATGCCACTTGCATGTAAGTATACTCTCTCAGTTCTGGACCAAATTTAGTTGATTTTATAAACTTGTATATACGTCAATCTCTGGAAGAATGCAGACATGCCAGTAGAAGATAATTGCAAATTTTATTAAGTCGAAGAACCAGACATGTACGCGTACATAATCACATGTACACAGAGACGTGTTGCAAACACTCATTGTCATAAAACGAGTCGCAAGCACATCTTAATTACGTACTAAACGAATTTTAGGAAAAAGCAGAAAAGTGAGGCGAGTTAGAATACAAAGCCGTAAGGACGGAGAAGAGAGAAATCAGAGATATTTTAAAAAAATAGAGAAATAATTTGTTTGTAAAATCACGTCGAAAAGTCTGTAGGGTAACTAAAAGCCAAAGCGAACCAGAGGAAAATGTAACTTTCATACTACAGTATCTCCAATCATTCACATACCCGAGCAGTTCTCTCCAAAAATATGAATCAAATAAATTATCACTGCGAAATGATGCTCTCTAATGACATTGAACAGGTCTTTTTGATTCAATAATAAGTGCTGATATGTTTAGGTTAACAGCCAGATTCTCTTGCTTGGGATTAAAACCGTTAGATGTTGGTGGTGGTGGAGAGATTACAACAACAATAACAATTTATTATACCCTGACAAAGTTTACAAGTGTGACAAATTAATGGTAAGAACAAATACATATTTACGGAGGGTACTGGCTTCCTGAAATAACTGAGAAGTTAAAAATGCCAGGAGCCAGTTTACATGGAATTGAAATTAAATTAGTAGGTTGCAGGAAATGAACAAATACATATACAAACTATTCCATTTGGTCAAGTTATTTACAATATATACGGTGGCATATATATAGTAATACAATTAATACAGTGTTAATAAATAAATAAATATGAATAGAAAGAGAACAAACTCTTTTTACTTTAAAAAAATGCATAAAAGCTAATATTTGCCGAGAAATACGTCCTATCTCATCCAGAATGAAAGTAATACTGATCAGTCCTGGTTACAATATATTAACAATACCCAATAGCTAACAGCTAATAGCTTTCAAGAATACGTCAAAAGACATAGTAGGCGCCTTAAAATGCCGGCTAGATAAGCTGCACACAACTGGTTTCAAACGAATTTCAAAAAGTACTCGTTGGGTGCCCTTGATAAGTTCATTATATATCCATTATCACAAGAGCATGAGTAGTGAACCAGTATTATTCTCTGGCTATAATAATAATATTTATTTATGACAAAAGCTATGCTAAAACTCCATGGACTACATTTATTCAATGTCTCAGATGTATTTATAATTTTATTTTAATATAATTGGATTAATTTTATCTGAACAAAATTTGGCCCATCACAGAACCAGTAAGCACAGTGGTTAAGTCTCAGTCTGTTGTGCAGGAGGTAGTCAGAGTTCAAATCCAGGTAGGACCTTAAAATAACTGGGAGAACTGGTCGGGGAACTGGTACTGCATGCCTTTGCTCTGATATCTGCAAATGGTTCTAAACGCTTTGTGTCTTCTTGGATCACAATGTTAAATTGTAGGCCAGCACTGAGAGTGCAACCAAATCTCTGGTAGTGACCACCCTCAAGTGTAGTGGAATTATATAGTCGTATAGACATAGAGTAAATACCAATACCATGCTAAATACATTGACTCCCTCCTCTGTTAGTAGTAGTAGTACTAGTTCCCTTGGTGCCACTATATACGTTTTATATATTATAAATATACAGGCTAAATCTAGTAGATTACATACTACATAAAACATAATCATGACTGCTGCCTTAAAAAAATATTTTGTTGTTGTTGTAAATGGATGGGTAAATAATGCATGTATCAGCAGCTTCCACCAGGGGTGGATCCATGGGAACCATGTCAGAATTAATTGTTTGTTGCCCATAGGGGGGGGGGGGGGAGCTCACTTTGGTTCATGGATTAGGAACCAAGGGGACCGATCTGGTATGAATTTTTACTATTTCTTGTGCCCTATACCAGGGGATTTGATATGACAGGTTTGATTGGGCATTTGGACAAATCCCCAGGGTACCTGACCCCTGGGGGAAGCCACTGATACATGCATAACACTGCTGTAGTAGCTGCCAGTAAATATGCAAAGCTACTGATACAGTTCAAAACTGAATGCTAAATCACTGGGAGGAAGTTCAAATGAACATTGCATGTGTTATTTTGAAGACTTGTTGTTGAGGTTGTACTTGGCCTCTTGTTGTCATTACGAGACAAGGAGTTATCGATCGATGAGTCATTGTCAGAAATCTATTCCTGGCCGTAACATTAGGCAATCTGTCAATGGTAAAACTGTTGACAGTTTGGGTCAGGTCAACTACACAGCTAAGGCATGTTTTACGACAGAATAACCTAGCTAGAGAGAGTCTACTGGATTAAGATACTGTTACATCTCTGTTAATATGGGGAAAACGGAAGAATCCTTCATTGAGCTTGATAACCATGTTTGGATTTGAAAGCAGAATTGAGACTTTAGATGTATTTCGTGAGTCCCAAATCGCTAGTTCCCATACAGAGTGGAGAGGAACGGGTAGTGAAATCTCACTCCTCCCAAAAAAATAAATCGACATTTCTCCTTCCTCCCTAGTCAGTTTTAAAATTTCTCTCTAGAGCATGTATGTAGATCCCATTTTCTCCCTCCTCCCTGTATACTAAATTCTTCTTCCTCCCTAGTTTTTCTGGACATTTCGCCCTCCTCCCTGATTTTCTTTTTGCCAATTCTCCCTGTTCTGTTCCTCCGCCCTCCATAGAAGTCATACAAACACGCGTTTTTTTTGCCAACAACATATATGCAAATATATAAATGACGTCGTGTTTACAAACAGTAAGTATCGCTATAGCAAGAACAGCAGATAAAGTTACATAGAGGCACACAAATTGACATAGCTAGCTCCATCACAGGATGGACAGGATACAACTTATAATATGGTACAAATATAAACATACATTTGAGACAATTGGAACCTGCAGTATAACAGAACAGCAGACTAAATTGTAAATGTTTGTTACTTGAATAAGTAGTGTTTAAATTAAAATGTCAACTTCTTTAATTTACATACGAGAAAAACAAAAATATTAAATTACATATATACTAGGGGAGCAGAGAATGAAAGTCACTGTGCTACCGGCCACTCCTAAAGACTTCTAAATTCAGCTAATAATTCTTCCCTTTGGTTATTACTAAGAGGATTTCAAATAAAAGTGTATTTCATCTTAAACTCATGATGTGGCCCGAGTGGAAGCCCAGATGGGCTCTTGTTTGATTCGATTTTACACGTCACATGATATATAATCAGTTGTAAATATAATTCGTATGATTCAAGCTTTGCCTGTGAAATAAACCACATCAATACGATACGAACTCGACAATTCATTACATAGCGCCCGACGAGGGGCAGTGAGTCCCAAACACGAGAACTATGTCGACAGCAAAGGAAAAGCTTGATCGCTCGATCACGAGCAGCACACAGAGGAGTTGTAACGAAGCTAACTAACGAAGCAAACGATATACTCCACAGCGAATCGATGGACCACGAACGACTCGAAGTTATAGAACAACAACTGGAAGTAATTGTAGCATTATGCGAAGTAGATCAACTCACCAAAGAAATGGAAGAGTCCGAGACGATAATCGAGAAGATCCTCGAATACAGAAGAAAAATACGAAACGCCAAACAACAACAGCAACAATCGCCTACCATATGACCATTACCGTCGAAACCAACAGTACGGCACATTCCGTAAACTCCACGAAACCAAGGTTTCCCAAGCTAACTTTGCCTAAATTCAGAGGAGAAGTAACCAATTGGGCCACTTTCTGGGACTCGTACGAGTCCGCTATACACGTGAACACTGCGATATATATCGACAATCGACAAGTTCAATTACCTCAATTCGTTACTTGAGGGTGCGGCAGCTCGGTCTATACAAGGACTGAAACTGACGAGCGCAAACTACGACTCCGCTGTCAAAATCCTGAAAGATCGGTTTGGAAAGCCGCAACAGATCATCAGCGCGCACATGGACGAACTTTTAAAAGTACAGGTTTGCTCTAACGACAGACCGCAATCCCTGAGACTCGTGTATGACAAGATAAGCGTACACACGAAGGGTCTAACAGCACTAGGCGTGTCGTCCGAGCAATATGGCAGCCTTCTAATCCCTGTGATAATGTCGAAACTACCACAAGAAATCCGCCTGCAAGTAGCCAGAAAGATCAAAACAACCGATCATGCAAGTCTGGCAAATCGAAAGTGTATAAAATTATTTACCTATTCCGGAATTCTACCCTCCAATCCAAGTCCGTTCCCAAATTTATTTCGGGATCATCTCAGGTACTTGATGGGAGTCATTTCGGGTTGGGGATCATTTCGGGTACGATTTGGGGATCATTTCGGGTTAGGGATCATTTGGGGCACGGGATCATTTCGGGTGCTGTACAGATCCGAGATGCGTGAAAGATTCTGGATTTTACGTGGCCGTGCAACTGTAAAGAAATCTATCAAGAAATGCGTGATTTGTAATAGAGGTTAAACGGAATTCCTTACAAGCCTCAAATTACGCCAGATTTGCCTATATACGATTCGAGTAGCTGAAGCCTCCACCCTTTACACATACTGGATTGGATTTTGCGGGACCGTTGTATGTTTCCAGTTCAATTAATGATTCGTCAAAGGAACAAGTCAAAAACAAATGCTACATTTGTTTATTCACGTGTGCGACAACTCGAGCTGTTCACTTAGAATTTACGCGAAACCTCAGTGTGAAGTCATTTCTTCAAGCCTTTCGTCGATTTACGAGTCGAACAGGATTGCCTTGTACATAGCCTCCTCCGCAGGCATCTCTAATTTTTGAGGAAATCAGATTATGGGCTCCCTGTCCTCCTCTTCTCTCCCGGAGTCACAGGTAACCCAATTCACGATTTTAAAAATCTGATAGAGATGCCTGCGGAGGAGGCTACCTTGTACACTAATATCGGACAACGCTAAGACCTCTAAATCTGCCTCACGTGAAACTGATACACAAGATTCCCCGTTCATCCGAAGTTCGACGTTATCTATCGAACCATGAAGTCTCTTGGAGATTTATTGTTGAGAGGGCCCCGTGGTGGGGAGGTTTCTGGGAGAGACTAATACAGAGTGTGAAGAAGTCTTTGAAGGAAATTGTGGAGAGATCATCGCTCGACTATGACGAACTCGCAACCACCATGGTCGAAATAGAAAGTATTATCAACGCCAGACCACTGACATATATTTACGATGATGAAGAGTCTATTTCGCATCTCCTCACGCCGTGCTCACTTGATAAGCGGACGAAGAATCAACCAAGATGCCAAATAGTGAGCATTCTGAGATTGTAAGCACTCACGACACTCTTAAAAGG
The DNA here is from genome assembly GCA_030867875.1 of Actinernus sp. WN-2022. Classification (NCBI taxonomy): domain Eukaryota; kingdom Metazoa; phylum Cnidaria; class Anthozoa; order Actiniaria; family Actinernidae; genus Actinernus; species Actinernus sp. WN-2022. The sequence goes on along the minus strand of JAOWCC010001589.1, from coordinate 70,928,378 downwards.
AGGGATCGACATTTGAAGCAAATACTTGCTCAATTTGCGAGACTTTGGAAGAGTGAATATCTGTTGAGTTTACGTGAAAACTCAGTAGTCAAGGCTAGAACTGATATATAACTCGACAACCATTTCCGTAGGGGTGATTGTAGTTCTCAAGAACGATTCCAAACCGAGACGTTTTTGGAATTTGGCTAAAGTAGAGGAACTTTTACCTGGTACCAACGGAAAGATAAGAGCAGCAATTGTAAAGGTTTCTAGCACTAGTGGCAGACCTCAAATGCTTCGTAGAGTAATACAACATTTAATCCCACGAGGTCAGAGCCAATAATGACGATGTGCGGGTCATGACTCCAATCGAACCTTCTGAGCAACTCGCAACTAGACCGCGAAGGAATGCGGCAGTTTCTTGGGGAGTTAGCAAGAAGAATACAACATGTTTAACTTTTGAACTGAAAATGAATCAAACATGGGGAGTGTCAAAAGCATTATGCTATAAATACACGCGAGTAGTGTCAATTGACACCGGTTACCTATCGAAACTATGTACGCTTTGTTCTGTTTGTATAGCCTTGAGTAATTTGGTTCGATTTTACGCGTCACATATGATATATAATCAGTTGTAAATATAATTTGTATGATTGAAGCTTTTCCTGTGAAATAAACCACGTCAATACGATACGAACTCGACAATTCATTACAATGGCGTCGAAAAAACATGGTACAGTCTGTTCGTGACCCAAAACTATGCCAAAAATATGGGCACATTTTTAAGATCATCCGCCATCTTGGATTCATCATGTTAACGGCTGAAGTATGATCCATTGAATCCAAAACGTACATTCTACATTTAGCCACCAGTTTAGTGGCGAGTGCAAAACGCAAACACGCTTAGCACCACAGGTAGCCCTAGCTTACGATCTGTGTAAGCGATTACAAGAGAATGTATGGAACTTTCACTATTACTCGCTGTGATCCTCTTAACTCTAATTTTTTTTTTCAAATACCTTCGCCTTTTCTTGTAGTTATTACCTTTAATCTCTCTGGTGATTCCTGGGTAGTTTAGCCTTCATTCAAGGAAGGAGACATTGAACTCATGTGCCTCCACCTAGCCTGCAATGCAGGCGTTTCTAGTGGTTTTCCGCTCACGAATGAATTTCAGACGAGTAGGAATGGAGCGAGCGTCCAAATATATTTCGGTTTCCCAAATAAAACGCCTGTATTGCAGGCTAGCCTCCACCCAAATAGCCTGCTAGCAGGTTCTGGTTGATTTGGGATTCCTGTGGTGGGAGAGAGGAGGGGGAAGGGGTAGAAAGGGGAGCCTGCGACAAGACAAGACCCTGCATGTGTTTTTGAAATTCGCCCCCATGACGTACAAAGTGATCAGCCACAAATGATCAGCCACAAATCGCCAATTCGTGTGCCCAAAGTCGAAAACTATGTCTGCGTCTTGAACGGTGGCCCAACTTTCACAACGTCGTCCCCAGGATCTTGTTAGTTCAAGTTTTCGACTTTGGGCACACGAATTGGCGATTTGTGGCTGATCACAATGCAGGTAAATGGGGTTGTTTAGGGGTTGAAAATGTGGGGAATTCATTGGGAAATTGATATCCAGTGGACAATTTGCTGTACTGTAGAAATTATTCGATGTATGGCCGTTTGAGTGGAGGCACTCGAGTTCAATGTCTCCCACCTTGAATCTCGGTGATGAGTTGGCAAGTATTGTTGTTACAGTTACATTAATCGAGATACCCTCTTGGGATATGTTTCAGAGTATTTAAAGTGCCTATAACCCCTGTTCACCTTTTTCTCGAAGGTATTTGCCTCATAGAACATTATTTTGCAAAAAAAAACGTCCAATCTTTGAATTGGTATTTTTTTTACAGCTACCAGAAGTCCATAACTAGAAGTGTCCATCTCCCACTATAGGGTTTGGCCCATCAGTTTACAGAGTAGTCTATTTATAGAAAGCTTTTCCCGCCATCTCGCAGCCAATCATATTCTTCGAACATTTATCAGCAGTACCCGATTGGCTAATACAGCGATTTCCTTTGTTTGTAATATTTTACAGTTATTTATATATGCGACAAAATTTTGGCGGACAAGCCGAGCGAATGCTATTTGCTAGTGTAGAAACTTCTTGATAATCAGCTATTTCTCATTTATAACAGGCAAGAACTGGTGAGCATGCACCATATGTTCAGGAAAGACCATTATAAACCAGAACATGTGGTTCCTTTGTAACCTTTTATTTTTCCGTTTCATCCGTTTCAGACGTCGTGCCGTTTACAGCACTTGTGTGATGTATACAGAACAAAGCTAAGTTTTGTCTTTTGGTTCATAAACACAGATTTTTGTAGTGATATTTGGCATAAATACAGCAAGTGATAAATATCACATACAAATCATGCTATTTTTGTTTATAATATGACCTAAGAAATGTACTGAAAAAGACAATCACATGTTCTCTCAAGAGTAATTAAGTGCACCGAGTTTGTTTACTTTGAGGCTCTTCTTATGATCCATGGCTCAAGTGAACATTTGAAAATCCTGTAAGTAATATGCGTTTGGCAGATAAAAGAACAGCCCGGCAAATCTCCAAGCAAGGCTTAATAATCGACTGGAACTGAATAAAAATAGTTATAAACTGTGAAAAAGTCAATTTCTGGTACACTTAACACTAGCAAGAAGCAAAGTTTGATTTCAGGCAGTTCATCAAGCACAATCAATCAATGAAACAGTTGTCACTGCTGTTTTATTAAAGACACTAACTGTTGTACATCTCCAAGAATAAACTTTACAATCGAAAACTAGAAAGCTGAACGCAACTATCACAGCTGGAAATGAAATTCCAGTTCTTAAAATTAGTACAAACAAGGGTTTTTTCTTCAGACAACCAGTGAACAAGATCATTAGAAGATTTGAATCAAATGCCTCACGGCAACGGGTCATATGCGACCGAGTTTCCAAGGCCGATTTCAATGGATTAAAGACAAAACAATTAAATAAAAAAGTAAAAGTAAACTTGGCTTACTTTGATTTAATTTTGTCCTTGTATAATGTCAGTTGTTCCTGGCCAGATGAATGTGAATTTTCGGTTCCGTTTTCATTCATTTGACAGACATTGTCATAATTCAAACTTTTATACTCGTCGCTAGTCAACACTTGAAGACTTGAAAATCACTTTTAACTTTCTCAAATCACCCCAAGATCCATTAGCAGAGGCACAGATGATCAGTCTATACATTTCGTTTCATTACAATTCCAATATCTTCAATTTTAGTCGTCAAAAGCCCGACATTTGCCACCGTACTTAGCTTTGTAGTTTGTAGCACCGCTTAGCGAACTTTATGTACTGAGCTTCAAACCGGGGGGCACTGCTTGCATAATAAAGGGGAGGTATGTGAGGTATCGTCTTCAGAGCCCGACCCAGTTTGCAAAATAAAATGTAATGAAGGTGTTTTTATTAACCAGAATTTCCAATAAAATATGAAAATCAACCCGAATTGATAGTTGATTTGCTCCAAAACATGACTTAGTTTGCCAAATTGGGCTCAAACCATTATCCGGTGCTGCCGCACATCTCATTTACGTCGTGTACATGAGTGCCCCCCCGGAGCCATGACTCTCGCATCTGACCCAATGTCCGCCATTGATTTTCGCCGCGAAATTTGAGATTAGCATTTCTAAAAATAGACTACTCTGTAAACTGATGGGCCGCTACCCCAATACCAGATGGACACTTCTGGTTATGGACTTCTGCAGCTACTCAAAGTTAGCGAAAAATCATCATTTTGGCTCCCTGTGGGATAATTTTATAAACAAGAAAAGGACTGGGGACGAGTCGGCTGATGGCGTACATACGGAATATAGTTCCATTCTGAATCATTTTGACTGCCTTCTGAATCAGAACTAAAAAAAACCTCCGAAAACAGCCGAAAACTTTCTGGGACTCGGTGAAGATAATAGGAGCGATCCCGTAAGCTACGTCACAGAACAGCTCGGCCCAGGCTCCTCGCGTGCCCACATTGAATGCCAATAAAATCATGAAGGAAAAACCGAATCGGATTTTTTCTTTTGAAGAAAATAATTTCAATCTTCCTAGTTTACAAAAAAATGATAGCTGGCTAAGGGTTATATATAGGCACTTTAAAGACATAATTAGTATATGTAAGATTCATTCGAAGGCATCTCTACCAAATTACTATATTCCTTTGATTTAACTATCTATGTACGATAGATCAGTGACGGGGTAACTGAATACACAAGCGGAATTCGAAAATAAACTCATGAAATGTACGTTTTTCCGCATAATTGAAAGCTCAGAGGGGAAAAAAACTTGTTCACTGTTTGAAAATAAGATTTGTTCAAGTATCGCGGTAAATTGGAGATGCAGTCAAGTGTGAGGGGTGAGTCTTTTATCCACAGGCTCAAAAACCACGACAATAGGCATGACAAGATTCGGTGGGTTGAGGCAGCCAACTTTGCCCCAAAGAGAGAGAGCCGTTCTTAAGGCGTTCAGAGATAGCGGAACTAATAAACTCATCGAACCCGATACATGATTGGTTGTTAGGAAATGAAGGTTTGGGAAAATCGTAGCTTGACGACCTTGGTAGTCCCCTTCAATGGAAATAAAAAATCTTCCAAACAAACCCCTGCTCGGAGGTAAGACAACTTCCTCGCGCTTAGGTTGGTTTTCCAAGATTTGCTTCCATTGTGGCAGATGGTTATGGATTTCGGCTGCAACGAAATGAGCGGAGTATCTGAATATTAAGTCTCTAACTGAAGCCTTAATACCCAGTTGGGACACCAGGCATGGCGAGGGTGCTGTGGTTGCGACGCTAGGAACGATACCCTTCCAATCACACCATTGCATATATGGATGGGATGTAGAACATCATCTTCGGGAGAGAAATGACACATTTTGGATGCTTGCAAGGGATCTGAAAAGCAGATCTAAGGAAGGGTATAGACCGAAGCGAAGCAACCCCGAAATACCCCCTCCAGGGACCGAGCAATGGGAGGTATTAGACCAACCCTTTGGAGGAACTTAGCAACGGGTTATACAGTCGATGCCAAAAAGGTTGTCCAGCAGAATATAATATAATACTATAATATCCATTGCTTTGGCCTATTGTCTAGGCCAAAACAATAGGCCAAAACAATGGACAACCTTTTTGGCATCGACTGTATATATATATAAGTGAAGATAAATACAATATTATACACATTCCGTCAATTAATCAAACAAAATGTTGATTTTAACGTGAAAACATCTGCCACATGAGAAGGGCTGCTTTCCTTGCTGACGGCCTCTAGATCGCGTGGGGAATGTAGGCGTGAAAGTATACTGGTCCTCAGGAGGCACGTTAGATGTGGCAAATTGTGAGGGACCAGACTTCATGAGCTTGTGTATTTGGCTCGCAACCTGCCTCTTCTTTGTCTCCAAGAAGCTGTATAACCACAGCGGCAAGGCGTGGATCCCGCATCAAAGGGCGACAATTTTGAATATTGCCTCGAATACTCCAGTTTCTTATTCGAAAATTACCGCTGAATGCAATGACTACAGACGCATGTACTCAGGCTTAGCCTCATTCTGAAGTTAAACATTCATAAATACCAGCGAGAAGGTGGGATATTCACAACTCTGCGTATTGTTGTAGTTTCGCATTTTGCACATTCTCGCTGGTATTTAAGAATGAGGCTAAGCCTGAGTACATGCGTCTGTAGTCATTGCATTCAGCGGTAATTTTCGAATAGGAAACTGGAGTATTTCCTACGCTCCTCGCGGTTAGGCGTGGCAACTAAGTGCTTTTTGGTACGGTCATCGTTATTTACAATTTCAGGTATTTGTCATCAACATTTTGGTATGTCACGTTGGCCCACTTTTTCTAGCGCGTATTCCCCACGATGTAAGCTATACTGCATTTGCGATTGAAGTTGTGTCGATATCATTCACTCCCTTAGTAAAATCGAATTTGTCGCGTAAAAAGCGGGTTTTCACATTCAGTTATCAGGTGATAACTTATACATCTGTTATGTCTCTTCGTTTACTTAGAACCTCGATACTCTTAAGGCAAGACCGAGAACATACAGGTTACTATACTGATCCAGGAATAGCGTCTTTCACCACTTAGCTAGCCGCCCAACCCCACTTAGCTAGCCGCCATACCCTACAGAACGAGGGCGCTGAAGTTGCAACGCTATCACACCACTAGCATAGACGCAAATCGAACAAAGCGAAAATCAAGACATTTGTTGCCCTAGCTTACAGATGCACTAAACACAACTAGATATATGTTAAGTTGTGTGAAAGAACTTTAACACACACGAGTTTCTAGTCGCCATGTTTTTATTCTCTACCTCGTGCATGTCCGTCACGTGACTCATGATTGACAGGTTAGGAACCAATGTGAATAACATAACATCTCCCCTTGTTTAAAGGAAAAGTAAACTACTGTGAAATAGTAATCTAACGTTCCTAGGAGTCCTCTTAATCTAGTCCTAAGTTTTCTTTCACCTTAATCGATGGTTTCCAGAGTCTCTTTGGTCTGCCGCTGTTCAAGCCTGGTGTATTCAGTGGCGCCGCTGGTATTGCATTCTCTTCAACTTTTGCTGCTGCAGTTGTGTCACGAGATTGGCCAACCGATGTACTCTGCTTGTCTTCAGGTGGTCGGTGGTGTTAAGTGTGAGCGGTTTCCTCTTATGTCGCTTTGTGGCATCTTCACCATATATGATCTCGGAGTTCCTGCCTCGGAAGTGACAAGTCCTTGTCTGTCGAGATCTTGGATGAATACTTCTGTATACCTGATTGTAGTGGTGGCAAGATGACAGCTCGATGACGTTTGTTGTAGTTGTCCTGTTGCTTTGCTCTGCTATCATCTTCCCGTTGGCGCAAATTTTCTAGGTTTGGCCATTTGGGTGCCAACTCTCCACTGAAGATTGGAATCCGTGTCCTTATCTTCCTTCCCATCAATAGTTCAGATGGCGAATAACCGCATGCAAGACGAGTGGACCTGTATGCCAGCAATCATATTGCTTGGTCCTTCTCTTTGGTAAGAATCCTCTTGACAGTCTGTACACCTCTCTCAACTTCTTCGTTGGATTGTGGGTACCTCGGGCTTGAGGTCACATGCTTGAAACCCCAAGTCTTTGCAAAGTGTGTGAATTCTGCGCTGTTATACTGTGGTCCGTTGTGTGATCGGAGCTCTTCAGGTATTCCGTACCTCGCAACTATCACTTTTAACTTTCGGATTATGTCTGATGACTTCTTCGTCTTTGGAAGGATTTCAACTTCCACGTTTTGCGAGAAGTAGTCAACTACTAACAAGTAGTCTAAGCTCTTCTGTTCGAATAGGTCTGTGGCTATGATCTGCCACGGTCTTTCAGGGAACGGTGTCGACCTGAGTGGCTCGGTTTGGTTTGATCTGTTTACTGCACATGTCCGGCAGTTTTCTACAAGATCCTGTATCTCTCTGCTGAGTCCTGGCCACCACACCGACTCTTTAGCTCGCGCCCGACACTTGGTTATACCCTGATGTATTCTATCTAATACATCCTAGTTTCATCGATGATGGAACCACGATTATGTGTACTGCAACAACAATTTCTGCACAACTGTTAGCTCTCCCCTGAAAGCCCAGTATGGTTTCACAGCATCATTGACATTCTGTTTCATGGGCAAGTGATCTAAACAGTAGTTATTTAGTTGTCTGCAAACTTCATCTTCGTCCTGAGCTTCTATCATCTGCTGTAGTTTCGCATCTGATATGGGTAGGTTAGTAAGAATACTATCAACATGAGCATTCATTTTATCATGATATATGGTTGGTACACTGTGTTTATTGTCTGGCTGGAGCCTGGACAATGCATCAGCTACATACAAGTTCTTTCCTGGAACATGCTTGACTTCTTTAAACTGGTACCTCATTAGCCTCATGCGGAATCTTTGCACTCTAGGGGACAGTTTGTCTAGCGTGTGAGTTGTAAGGATTGGGACCAAAGGCTTATGGTCAGTCTCTACAAAAATGGATTTCCCTACAATGTACTCACTTGACCTATCGCACGCCCATGTGAGAGCTAGAGCCTCCTTCTCGATCTGTGCATACCTAGCTTCGGTAGGGGTGAGAGCCCTTGAGATGAATGAGACTGGTCTCTACGTAGTATCTTGTTGAAGTTGTAGCAATACTCCTCCTAGGCCATAACTCGATGCATCTGCTGATATCTTGGTTTCTCTGTTTGGATCATACATGATGGCCAAGATTAGTGCACTCATCAGTGAAGCTTTGATTTCCTCAAATGCTTTGCTTTGTGCTGAATCCCATATCCACACAGTTTCCTTCTGGAGTAGGTCTCGTATGGGTTTCGTCTTTCCTGCAAGCTGCTCACAAAATCTACTTAAATGATTAACCATACCCAGGAATGTTCTAACTTCTGGCACATTTCTGGGATGTGGCATGTCTGCAATTGCTGCTAGCTTATCTGGGTCTACTTCAATGCCCCGCTCACTCAATACATGGCCTAAATACTTGATTTCAGTGGTATTGAATACACACATCAATATCTAGTGTCATTTGTGCTTGTTGTATGCGGTCAAAAACTGCTTCAAGACTATCATGTTGCTGTTCGGTTTTTCCATGAATCAAGACATCATCGATACTGCATTCAACGCCCTCTAATCCCCCTAGTATCTGACTCATGTTCTTTTGGAACTTCTCGGAGCCTGACGTGATTCCATATGGTAGCACATTTAACCAGAATCTTCCCCATGGGGTGGTGAAAGTGGTCAGATGTCTGGATTCTGGTGCTAGTGGGATTTGCCAAAACCCCGAGTTTGCGTCGAGTTTCGAGAACACCTTGGCACCGGCCAACTTAGCTAGGGTGGTCTCAACTAATGGTAGTGGGTGGTTTTCCCTTTTCACATACTGGTTTAGAGCTGTCAGGTCTACACATATTCTAACTTTCCAGTCAGTTGGTATGTCAACTGCTGTGATTACTCCCATGGTTAACATCATATGCTATCTAGCTCTTTCTTAGTTTTGTCATATAAGGGGAGGGGTACCTTCCTTGGGACTGGAATTGCAAGTGGCTTTGCATCTTCTTTAAGTGTTATCATGTAACTGTCTTTCATGTGTCCCAGCCCATTAAATAGCTTACTGTATTGCTCCGTGATTCGTTCTTTGTAGTTGCCAGAATTTATATTATTTACTTCTGTTAGCAATTTTAGATTCTGAGTTGCATGTCTACCAAGCAGATTTCTCTCCAAATCTTTCATCACGTAGATTTCTTCACTTGCAGCAGCTTGGGTTTTGCTTGAGCTTATTTCAGCCTTAAACACCCCCACACATGGTTAAGCTTTTGTTTACATGGACCACTTAAATTTTTTTGTGGATTTCATCAGAGCTATTGGTAGTTTCTCTGATATCACTGTTACATCTGCTCCAGTGTCTAGTTTAAACTCTACGGGAATCCCGTTCACATCTATTTTCGCTTTCCATTCACCGTCCGCATTGTCATGCACCGTATGTCAATCACTTCGCCGAGAAATAGATCAGGTTTTTCATCTGAATATGTGCTGATTTATCGCAGATTAGCTTTTGTAGTTTGGGTTTTGCAAGCCTTACTCTAATGACCCCTTTTGTTACATGTACTACAAACGGAGAGTTTAGCTGGGTAGTCATTCTTATTGTGTTGTGGGCCATTGCACCTTCCACACTTCCCTTTGTTTTCTGGCTTGTATGGCTTTTTAGATTTAGGCTGTATCGTCTTCGCTACGTAATCAACACTAGCTGATTGATTTGTACCCGGATTAATTGTACGTTGTTGACTTTTGACACTCTGGCTGAGGTTTTAACTCGTCTGAAACGTATACCTCGACTTTCTTTATGTGGGAATACCTTTTTTTTCTACGGTTCTTTAGCCCTTTAGCTGCCACCATGTAAAGTTATGTGAAAGAACTTTAACACACACGAGTTTCTAGTCGCCATGTTTTTATTCTCTACCTCGTGCACGTCCGTCACGTGACTCATGATTGATAGGTTAGGAACCAATGTGAATAACACAATATTATATGAAGGAAGAGTATATGCCGAAGCGAAGCAACTCCGAAATACCCCGTCCAGGGACCGAGTAATGAAGGGTATTAGACAACCCTTCGACGAAGCTTTGCACCGGGAAACCATACTGAAAATATCTTACATGAAAAATGTACAAACAGAATTGTGCCATGTTATGTAAAAATAAACTCAAATGCAGTGTGATGTACTAGCCCAGAATTATCTATAGTAAAACATTTTTATGCCTAATGCGAAAAGTTATCCGATGTAAGAACAGAAAATGTAGGTAAAAAGTCGATCACGAGACCAAGCACCTGATCATATAACAAAAAGCGTTCAATTCAGATCAAAATGGGGTGGTTAGATACATTCTAAATAATAACTATCTGTACATTACCCTTCTGGTAGCTTCCTAGCTTGAATAGAGAGATACTCGCTAGCGAGACAATGACTAGTACTCACTCTCTAATCTATATATAGCGAGACACACTCGCCCGCGAGACCGAGACTCGCCCTAGGTTAAACAGAGCGAGAGACACTCACCCGCGAGACTGAGACTCGCTCCCTAATCTAAATAGCGAAACACATTCCGGCGCTCGCGAGACCGATACTCGCCCTATGTTAAAGGAGCTTATTCAACCAAGATGCATTGTGAGAGACTTATTGTTTTCATACGATCAAGCCAATGTAGAAAGGCCCTGGTTTGAATTACGATGAAAAAGTCGGCAAACTCCAGTACAGACTCCAGTAATAATTTAACTGACCAAATACGTTAGGTACTTCCATTCGGAAATATATGACTGAACGCAAAATCTAATAAATAAGGAACATTTTCTCCTATAAATAATCAACTGGTATGCCCCTGTGAGACCGATGGAATAGGATTTGTTTCAAGAAGCTCTCCAGAGCCAATATCGGGGGCCCCGACAATGGCGGATCGAGAAATTTGAGCTCGCAATGCATCTTGGTTGAATGAGCTCCTTTAAACAGCGAGACACAATCGCTTAGTGAGACATACTCGTTCCCTAACGACCAAAGCGTAACATACATTTGCTTAGTGAAACATACTCGCCCCTTAACAAAATAGCTAAGCATACCAACAAGCAAATAATGTAGCAGAATAGACTGATAAACATGGAAAGCGAATGCAATGAAAGAAAATAAACTGACAACTACCCACCATGTCAACTCGAGGGCGTTCCTGGTCCGCTGAATTAGCTTGGGCAGAAGGTGGGTTGGCTGGGATGGCGTTTGGAGCAGCAGGAGGCTGGACTTGTAGTTGTTGAATAGCCACCTGAACTGCGTGAATTTGGGCAGGAAGGTGTGCCATATTCGAACAGTTGGGGCGCAGCGATGAACTAGGGACTTGTAGCGGATCGCACCGGCAAGGAGTTATGCTGATAAGACTGCCGAGGACGTAATAAACAACTCGGACGCTTTAAATAAGAGTTTGTGAACCATATAGTTACGTAACACATCCCACATTCTGCACACTTGGGTTACGTAATTAGTATATGTTTAAGGGCTATGGTATCTGTTTAAGGGCTACTTATCACGCCATAACGGATTGGAACAGTATATCTTTAGAGATTCGTAGTATTAGCTCTTTATCATGTTTTAAAATGATCGTTCTTAGCTAAATTAGATTTGCTTCATGACTTTTTACTACGTTTTTAATTAGTGTTTCCATCATCATAGTTTTTTTTTTTTTTACATTTTTATCTTTTATCTTGTTATTTGTTTTTAAATTTTATACAGGGCCCCATTGAAAAACACCTCGGTGACATGGGCACCCTGTTAAAATATTATTATTATTATTATTATTATGTATACGGGGCTCCCACTGAGAACAGGAGTAATTTTGAAGGTTTCAAACCAGCTACTTTTCCCACCTCAGTGCGCAAAAACGTATTCATGAAACGAAATGAAATTGCACATGGTGTCACAAAATATGTTGTTCTACACATACTCGCGAACGAGGCCAAAGTTTTCGTTCAGATTTTTTTGGTATCTAAATAAATTCAAAAATGACGCTTTTCACCAAATATTTACGATTGACCTTTCCATCTAGTCGTATATCCCGTCCCGCTTTCTCGATTTTCCTGTAGTTTATATAACACAGTGGTTTCCCATGGTGTTAAACTATAGATTACCGGGTAGAATTGGAAGAGGCGATCATAGTTGCCTGAGATTTTGCATGAAATTTGCAAACATAATATTTTTACGGCAACATTTATATCTCTTCCTGTGAAGTTTCCATTCCATCGATTTTCCTGAAACTCGTTACCAACAAAGCTCATAGGTTAGTTAATCTATAACATCCTTTTTATAAGAAATCTCAGTATCGCGGCGTTTTAAAGATTTTCGCATTTTACTTAAAACAAGGGGTCGAAAGAAGCACTTATATATCTCCGAAAATATTACGTATCTTGGAATTCAGTTTTTTGTTTTTACTATTCTTCAATATCATGATCTAAATTGCGAAACACACTTGCCCACGAGAACGAGACTCGCCCTAGATTGAACAGCGAGACACTCGTCCACGAGACCATTTTACTTCAAAAGAAGCAGTTGGAGCAACACGTGACAGGGTCAACCAGTCAGATTCGATATCGCTCGGATACTGGGGTCACTTAATTTATTTACATAACTTAACACAGTGAAAACAAGAAGGAAATTTATCTCACATTTGCACTCCCATTTCTGAAATGTAAGCATCTTAATGTTTGACTTCATTCGTGGGAAAGCCTTCCAACAGGCTCATGATATTTCAACTGGCGCCCTTGTCGGAGCCGAAGGACGTTTTTTACCCAGAGATTTATCAGTTCGACACGACCAACACCACATGATGGAAATGGAAATGGCAAGATGTTGAGATTTTCTATTATGACTTTGGATGGAAATTTCTCACATTTTACGAAAGGATTAGGGATTAACTGGCGCTCATATAAACGCACGTGGCCTGACGTGGTGAAATATTAAATTTGAACCGACTACATTTGTAAGTAAAACACACAAAACTTACCAGATTGCGTTGTTGTTGTTAAAAGTAATGGCATCAAATATAGTAGTAAATGGCCCGATTCCTCAGTAGTTCCAGGCCAGCGTCGGCACTTTCACTTGGTCACTTCATGACATGAGTAAAGGCCTGTTCAAACGGATGCAACATCGTCCAACATGTTGGATCCAACATTGGTGCACGATGTTGCACGATGTTGGACGGGGGTGTTCAAACGGATCCAACATCAATCCAACATGTTGGATAGTACTGTGATATCGCAAAGGATTCCGATGCTGTTTACGTTCGCCTTCGTCTTCACGATTTCTCGGCCGAGTTGAGCTCGTAAGCATGTTACTTTGGCTTTTGTGTCTGAGATAGTTATATCTAGTTTTTCTTCCATCTCTTCGTAGGCCCTTTCTCTGTTGTTCCTGATGTGATACGTCCCAAAGGCAAACTCTCTCTTCTAACATATCTAGCAGTTCGTCAACTTCGGCGTCTGACCACTTTCTCGTCTTGCACTTTCTTTCCCCGTGTTTACAGCCTTCCTTTTTACATTTTTAGGAGTTTTGCTCCTGTTTTCCTGCTCAAAATCTTCTGAAAATACTTCACTCTCCGCCATCATGGTGCAAATTGAAATGATCGCCTAATCGTCTGTTACTGTTAGTAAACAAAATCAAATCTCCATGGATACAGCGCGAATGACGAATGAAGTGCGCGTGCGCGAGTCCAACATTGTTGGGAAAGCCGTTCAAACGGATCCAACATGTTGGGACATGCTTCATCGATCACGACAACAAAAGAAATGTTGGACGATGTTGGATGAAAAGTTTGACTAGTTTCAAACGTCCAACATCGTGTTCAGACGGATCCAACATGTTGCATGATGTTGTGCCAACATGTTGCATCCGTTTGAACGGGCCTTAAGAATTCGGGAACGACCCCAGTGATCGAAAAAAAAACGAGTGAAAATCACGTTTCGTTATCAATTTCAGCCTCCTTCAAGATGTAGAAAATGAACACTAGCACTAATATTTGAAAAGTCACCACTCTGTTCGGAAATAAAACTGCTTGCAGATCTAGATAGATGACTTTATTTCATATTTAGAACGACACTCACAAGGGATATTTAATTTTAAATAAGCTATTAGCTAAAAGAAAAGTCACATGTACATATATGCTACAATAGCACCTGTGCTTGGACAGTGACGATCAGTCCTTGAATCCTACTGAAAAGCATTGATTTCTAAAAATGTTGAAAAGTATGGATTGCTAAACCCTGCTAAAAAGAGTTGCTTTATAAATACGAAAAAAAATATTTTTGCCCCAGTATATGTGAAGTTGATTTATTATAATTACTGTTGTAGTTGAAATAGGTCTTTTTGCAGGAAACAGTCATGTGCTGGTATAATACTTCGTTAACGAATGAATTGAGCTTGTGATCTCCGTTGCCATGGATGCTGGATGGCAAGCTGTCTTTAAAAACGCTGTTTTAGAAAGATCGACAATCGATTGGAGGTGGAAATAGCATTTACAAATAGGTTTTGCTAATAACACTATCGATCTCGTACAAGTGCCTTTAAATATATGAATTAAGATGTGTTTGCATCTAGTACAACCATGTCATTGCATTCCGATCCTGCAAAAAGCCCATCCATTATATATAAATTGAAGGTGTGCAAAAAGGGCATGTGATTCTTGATCACGTTCTAAATTCTCCCTTAGAAAACAAAGCAATTGAAGGAGAATTTAGAATGTGATCAAGAGTCACTTACGCCCTTTTTGCACATAGCCCTTCAATTATCACGAGCATCAGTAGTAAATCAATTATCCGGCTCCGCACAAACCATGTATGACACAAAAATATGCTATAACTCCATGAACTACATGAGTTAAGGCCACTCACGGCCACCTGTTACAATTATAGTATCCGCGTCAAATGTTTCGATGAAACTTTAAACATGTAACCATGTATCATCGAGTATCTTTCGTCTCTGGATAGGCAACAATATCGCCCCTAGTTTTCTCAATTTCATTTCGAGTGCATATTCGTATAAAGTATTATTGTCAAGCCTATAAGCAGAGCTCCAAGTAGATAATACTTCACCATCAATAGGTAATTATTTCTATTTTCTAATATAAAGTATTTATAGTCAAGTATAAAGTATAAGGTATAAAGTATTTATAGTCAAGCCTATAAGCGGAAATCCAAGTAGACAATGCTTCACTATCAATAAGTGATTCTTTCTATTTTCTAATATAAAGTATTTATAGTAAAGCCTGTAAGGTATAAAGTATTTATAGTGAAGCCTATAAGCGGAACTCCAAGTAGATAATTCTTCACTATCTGCCTGACAAGAAAAGCGCTCGGACTATATTGCAGCCATAGACAGCTGTTTCGTTCTTATGAGAACTCGTCAGTATGGCATAACAAACAGTACGCGGGCTTCGGTGCCACTGCACTACCGACCCGGACTGCGCTAAGAAGCATCTAGTCCGAGCGCTTTTCGTGTCAGGCGTAGCTAACCGTAGTGCTTTGTGTTAGAATTTTACGTTGTATATCAGTTTTGCTGTAGTCTTTTTCATTCTTAATTGTTTATATTTTGGCTGTATAGGTACTCACTTCGGATCCAACGTATTTTTGCAGGATTTTTGTTCACGGTATTTGCTTATATATTTTCTAAAACATATATACTCCTATGGTTAATTAAATTGTGGCTTAGTTAAAACAAGTTCATGAAGCAGGCAACTGAGGGATTGGGATGGCTTCATGGTGACTTATGTTGACCATCTGTTCCTTGTCACATTAATATTTATGTTTCAGCTACCGACCTGTCATGTTTCTAATAGTTGGAAGCTGTGTTTCTGGCACTAAAGAACAAAAACGGTTTGAAACCGGCTCAGAGACAGAAAAACATAGGGCCCCTAAGGGCAACTCGCGGATGATCAGTGAGCTATTTTGTGTTGTGTTATTGTGGACGTTGTTGGCAGAGCCTATATTTGTGTATTGCGTGACGAGATTAGTTTCGTTGAATGCCTGTGTAGCAGATAAAGGTAACATGCAGAGAGCGTCAGCCTTGCAGTCTTCATATATGTCAGGGCAATATGTTCTGTCTATTTTCAATTCTAAAAACTCCCACAAATATTTGTTTGCAAACCCAGCAAGACAGAGATATAGGAAAGCGATTATCTTCAACTGGCCGAAACCGGAAATGCTTATTTCTCGTCGGTATTAATATTAAAGGTCAAATTGGGATCATGCGGGATTATATTACTAGCGATAAACGGCTAAAATGGCACATTTGCTTCACTGAATTTCAAGTGACACACACAAATAAAACGAGTTAATAAAAACTATACTAAATTTCCAGCCGGAAATTTTGACTTAAACATACGTTTTTCGACACGAAAAAAATTCACAAGACTTCAGTTCCTATACCAGCTAAGCACGCGCTAAGTACTTTTAAAACTCTCTAGTCACAACCAAAGCCTTCAGTACATTTGCAAGAAGGTGCAAAACGCGAAACTACAACAATATGCAGTGTTGTGAATAGCCCACCTTCTCGCTGATATTTATGAATGTTTAACTTCAGAATGAGGCTAACCCTGCGTACATGCGTCTGTAGTCATTGCATTCAGCGGTAATTTTCGAATACGAAACTGGACTATTCCCTGTTCGGCGTTCATGCATGGGGCCGATTTTTGAATTTATATGAAGACTGAAATAAAACAATTCATCTGAAGACTAAAATAAAACAATCTAAATCGTAATTGCCTTATTTCTACCATTGTAAAGGATAAATAATGCATCAGTCACGCGATACATTTCCACAATATATATTTCTGGGGGTCACGCAAGATTATTTTACATGCGGCACTAAAACAATAGCCCACTTCCGCGATATGCTTTACTTGTCACGCACAAAGGTTTCAGTACGAGGCTCCGTGCTAAATTAAATATATTCTTTTCTACAGGGCCTCGTATTGAAACCTTTGTGCGTGACAAGTAAAGCATATCGCGGAAGTGGGCTATTTTCAGCATCTAAATCAATTCGAAATCATCTGAAAACAGCGCTTTACTTTCTAAATAAATTCACAAATGGAATCAATCAGGGAACGATATCGATGTTGAGGCCAAAAGATCTGGTCTATACATTGATTGTACTGAATCCCAATACATGTAGGTCGACTGTGAGAGAATGTATTATCCCAAAAGTTCACTATTTTGTGAACTCCAAACCAATGTTTCGCCAGCGTGGATAAATAAATATGAGCTACCACCAAAAGTTCACTATTGCTTATCCCGAACATCGTACGAGTATATTCCGATCTAAAACATCAGTAACTTCTATATAAATGTCGAGTGGTTTAACTTGTGTAGCAAGATAGACACAGAGACAACAGAGAAACTTCACAGCAGTAAATTATAAGTCATTTCGGAATATGTACCTTAGAAAGAGGCAAATCTACAGCATGACCAAATCCTTTCGAAAGCTTTGACGCGTCTTCTCCGATAAAAGTTTGTTCCTCACAGTCACAGCGACTACAAACGGCCGTCAATTTCAAGATCGCTTGTGCCGGTTTCCCGCGCACGTCCATCCCGTCCATGCACTCCTTCTGAAACTTGAACACTATAGTCGCGTAGATCGAGAATTCATCATTCACATCGAAGAACACAAATCTGCTATGCACTCCTTCTGAAAAGTTCCACGCTTGTCTACTGTCTCAACAACGTGAGCAATGAAAATCTCATATCCCGAACATATTCCGAACATAAAAAGGATACGGCATTCGGAAAAGGATACGGCACACTCGGAAATGAAAACCACCTAACCCCAATAACTCGTTCCTGCACATGTACATGCGTACATCCACGAGTTAAAAAGGACGTGGTTTGCATGGCAAAACATTACCCCACACCGAACAAACTGGTAAGAATGTTTTCTTTTGGATTTAAGATTGAAAATATTATGGGAAGACTGATTTATGAGTTGCTAGTGTCCTCGTTGGAGTCATACACCATGGAGTATCTCTGATTCACATGCATAAAAATCCCCGGCATATGAAAACACGGCCATCCCTTCATGTAGGATGACACGAATTGCTACCAAATTGTATTGTATTGTATTGTGTTGCGTTCTATTGTTGTATTGTGTTGTATTCTATTGTATTTTTGGTAAAAATTCGTGTCGTCCTACATAAAGGGATTGCCGAAAACACTGTACCTTGCTACAGGAGGCTTTTAAATATGTTATTTTACATGTAATTAGAGTTCAAAGGTCATATTCCATGTTTCCATGGAAATTGTCATGTGTAATTGTCAATCGAGGTCGTGACAACATCGCATTTGTCAAAATGCTAAAGGAGAACTGAAGCCTAAAATCAACTTTAGTTCAATGAGTAGATCTAAACATGAAAAGACTCATACTCATACTCATACTGTTTTCGGCTTTGAATTGATGGACTAACGACTCATAATTGCGCACTATTGTGCTTTCTTTGTGCAGAAGGTGTGGTTGTTTTTCCTTGGTATGCATGACGTACGATACAGGGGAAAAAGCACTGAATTGAGCCGCCACACAAACTAGCTCTACCAGCGGAGAATCGGCTATTTTTCGACCTTCCAAACATATTTCCTGTTTTATACGTGCACCACAAAGAAATAAAATAGCAGAACTTGTTTCTGTTGAATACAAGTGTGTATAGTCGTCGGATTGATTTAAGGTTCAATTCTCCTTAAGGAAAAATATTACAAAAAGAAAGAGATAGAAGACTAGCCTCTCTTGATATGGGATGACCCAGGCCTTAATGCACCTGCTAGTCTCCATAAACATTGAAATAATCAATCAGTGACGAAATACAACCATTCAAAATGTTATTAAGGAGAAACTTACCCAAATGAAACAAGGCAATTTGAGCAGTTGACCGCTTAAATTAGACCTACGGCTGATGTGAAGAGTAAATGAAAGAATACGCTTTCCAACTTTAAAAAGGTAAAATTAGAATGGATGTCTGATAAAATTAATTACACATGAAAAATGAGCTAATCAAAAGAAAGAGGAGATACGGGTTATCTCGAAATGCTTTTAGAATTTTATCTTTAAACTTAGCACGACATCAGATTCAATAGTAATTAAATTACACAGCAGAGACTCTTTTATTTACTGAGAAGAAAACTGAAGGAGGGAATAGATGTAATCTATTGCTGAATTCAAACCAACTTTCAAAACATGGAATCGTTCTTGTTCTGACTCATGCTCGATGGTCCAGCCGGTTGCTTTGCCGTGCTTTTTGGCTGGGTGACTTTATGGGCCAACCATTTGATATTTTGTGTGTGTGTGGGGGGGGGGGGGGGGGGGTGTTTGGGTGATTTTGAAAAAATAAGCCAGCTGTCTTGGGATCAAAATTCTTGCAACTACGAAAGCTCCACTTGAGGCTTTGTATTTTGGACAAAAACATTCCTGCGGCGACACGCGCCAAACATAAAGAATCGAACACAGCCAAGATCACCCACATTTAGATTTTGTGTTCAAAAGTTAAGCGCTGTTGTACTAGAAATACTAATATTGATTAGTGAAATATTTCATACTTAGACTAGTAAAAAATATAAAAAAACAAAATTAGGGTAGATTTCGTATGAGTGGGACAAACTACAGCACGGTTACTGTACGGCATGCCGAATGGTTTCCCTATTGTTTTTGTCCAGCTGATCCAATCAAATTACAGAGTTACGGTACCGTAAAGGCCCATTTCTAATACACTACACTGGATATTTGGCACGGCTCGGATAAAAGTGGTATGGGCACCAAACATATCGGTTCGCTACCTCATTTACAGTATAATGTTTTGGCCGTGCTAAATAACCATTTGGTAAGTGCCTGCCTTTAAACCAGTAAGCCCGGGCTTAAAAGGTTGTCTGCAATTTCAGTACGTTTTTCATATTACGCCTTAAATCCAATAAAGCCTCTTTTCCTACGAAGATAGTTACTGAAAGTTCATGCTTAACTGACCCTAAAGCCATCGCAAATGCTTTTAATGATTACTTTGTTAATATTGGGAAGAACCTGTCTTCCGACATCCCTATATCACCTAAGCCATTCTCACATTACTTGACCAATCCACAACCAAATAGTTTTTATATTTTTCCGGTTACCCAATTAGAAATAGAGGAAGAGGTTTCAAAATTGAATGTTAGTAAAGCCACGGGCCCATTTAGCATACCCATACGAGTCCTAAAATGTCTCAGCCATCTGCTATCTAAACCCTTAGAAATACTATATAATTGTTCTATATCAACGGCAACTGTTCCTGACAAGTTCAAAATCGCTAAGGTAATTCCTGTTTTTAAAAAGAACTCTTCTCTAAATCTAAATAACTATCGTCCAATTTCTCTTTTATCTGTCTTTGATCAATTTTTTGAAAAACTAATTTGCAAACGCCTAACTAGTTTTCTTGAGAAACATGATATATTTTTTGCTAACCAATTTGGGTTTCGCTCAAAACACTCCACGACTCATGCTGTTTTAACTATAGTAGATAGTATTCAGAAAGCGATCGAAAATGGGGAAGTCTCTTGTGCGGACTTTTCCTTGATCTAAGCAAAGCATTTGATACAGTAAATCATGATATTTTGTTAAAAAAGCTTTAGCACTATGGAATACGAGGTATCGCACTTGATTGGTTTAGATCCTATCTTACCAATAGAAAACAATTGACATTAATATGCAGTTATTCATCATCAGAAAGCAGCATAACTTGTGGTGTCCCACAGTCCGTACTTGGACCTATTCTCTTCCTCCTTTATATCAATGACTTCAATAATTGTTCACAAATTCTGAGTTTTAATATATTTGCTGATGATTCAAACCTTTTCTGTACGGACACTAATCTGCTGAAACTAGAAAGTACTGTTAATAGTGAGCTACAAAGAGTTTTTGACTGGCTTTGCGCTAACAAATTTTCACTTAATATTGAGAAAACTAACTTTGTCCTTTTCCATCCACATCAAAAGAAGATAACTTATCCGTTGACATTGTCCATAAATAATAACACTATTAAACAAGAAAAATCAGTAAAGTACCTAGGTGTTTTGATAGACTCTAACTTAAACTGGAAATGCCATATTCGTGAAACCTGTAAAAAAATTAAACGAAGCATAGGTGTATTGTCAAAAATCCGTTACTACGTTAATCTTAACATTTTGACCCAACTTTATTACTCGTTAATTTATCCCTATTTAACTTACGGAATCTTAAAATGGGGAAACACCTATAAGTCAACGATTCGTCCCCTATTCATTCTTCAGAAAAGAGCTTTACGTATTATTACATTTTCTAAGTTTGATGCCCATTCCTCTCCCATTTTCAAGCAACTTAAAATACTTAAAATTAATGATTTGTCTTTTTCGCATACTGATCTTTTTATGCAACAATTTCACTCAAGAGAACTCCCAGTGACTTTTGATGACTTCTTTCAGCTTCTTAGCAGTAAACACAATTATAACACCAGACTAGCCTCTCGAAAAAGCTATTACCTCCCCAAAGCTCGCACTAATTACGGAACCTTTAATATTTGATTTGTGGGAGTTAAAGTCTGGAATTCTCTTGACTCTAGCGACAAACAACTAAGGCGAAACGCTTTCAAAAACAAATTGAGAGCTGATTTTCTATTGCAATACTAACTTGCTATTCATCTTGTACCCGCTAACAACTAGAATATAAAACTTCTCATCGCCACTCTGTTACTTAATATTTCTTTTCTCTTTAATGACAGCCTTCCTACGTTCGTTAGTATGTTCCTTTTGTCTGTAACTGCGACGTTCTTGTGCTTGTCGTTTTTACTATTAATTGCAAATTAAGTATATTCACGCAACTCTCCTCTTTCGCACCTTTCTCTGCACATTTATCTTATAAGGGCTCCCTAGCTAGATTAGCTTTTTAGTTATTCTAGGGCGCCCGTACCACACACTTTCTGCTTATTTTCTTAATATTACATAAAACAAAAATGTAAATTGATTGGTACAAATAAATATATTGTTGTTATTGTTGTTGTTGTTGTAGCAAGTTTACTTTGACTCACTTTCGGGCTTAAAGACGGGTAAAATGTTTGGCTCGGCACCGATAAAATTAGGCGCGGCCAGAAGTCCATAATGTGGAAAACCATTTACACTGCAAAATTTATCCCAGCCGCTCTTTTTTTGGTACGCGTACCAATTTTATCCGAGCCGTGTCAAAACTCCAGTGTAGTATAAATGGCTACAGTATGGTTACGGTAAGAAGGCTACAAACATACCGTATATATAGTTTGTCCCACTCATACGAAATTTGCTCTTATATACCTTTAAAGGTAATGAAAATATGTAAGGAGCAACGGACGAAGTAAAACTACCGTATCACCTAGATGGGATCTATGAAATTAGCATAAAATGTGTAAATAAGTAATAAAAGCTGCAAGGCTGGTTCAGTACGGTTTAGGAAATATTTCGGCTGGCACGGACAACCTTCAACCTTCTTGACGTTTTCCCTGATCAAGGTTGGTCGTGCTAAAATAATTACTTGTAATTGTTCATATACATTCCCCAAACCATATAATCAGCCTAGGTTAACGGAGAAATATTTCATAAAAGTATTAATTGAAAATTTTGATGGATTGGCCGTAAAAAAATAATTTTGAGGTAAACTTAATTTTTAATGACATATGAAGGGAATTTCAGATTTTTGATTTTGACTTGGAAAACGCATGATTTATTGATACTCTTAGAGAAGAATACTTTAAATGTTAGTTAGAAATAATTTATGCGAGCTAAATTTCGTGCCCATAATGGCATCCAGAATGTATAAAATGTCCACTCTGAGCTAAGTATGAATTGTGATCCATTTCCTCAGTAACTGACAGGGGTTTGTTAATGTAAAACGTCGTTTGACTCTTTCCAATCAAGTCTAAAGGAAAGAGCGTTCGACAAACGCCAAATCCATGTTTTTGATTGGTATTTTCGAATATTTACGGCTTCAACATGACAGAAAGAATGAATATCTGGTCCATTATTTCGGATAAATCGATCCATCAATCAACTCACTTTATTGCAATGGCAGGGTGAAGGATATCAATAATGTTAATAGATATTACAGTGATAGCAGTTTCAGCGGTATTGACCCGAACGCCTCACTTCAATGCAATGAAGCGCCATTGAAATCGTCATTCTTGTATGATAGACTTGTTGGAACTCAGTAAAAGAGAAGACACCAACACCGACTAATTTAGATACAGTTTGAATAGTGCTTTATTACATTGCAGTGAGACCGGCGTTTGGCTCAAAACCGTTGAAACTGCTACTCGTAGACGCCACAGTAATATCTCTTATTGAAGTCTGGATAAAATCCGTTTTTGGCCGAATACTGAATATTTATGCCCTACATATCGGTACAAAGATTTAAATAATTACTTGTATACAGTTGATTTTGATTTTCTCGTTTTCATGAAGTTCAGTTTAAGGCTTGGTTTAAACAAGCGACGGAAACAGAATCGGAAACAGCCTAGGAATCATGCAGCCAATCAAATGCTCATTGCTAAATGCAAATGAGGGTTCCGAACAGAGTTTTAAAAATCGAACATTGACGTGCTTTTGCTCCGTCGAACTAAAAACCAACCTTTATCGAACTGAAAGTATTGGTACTGACTACGGCACGGTTACTGTACGGCACGGTTACTGTACGGCACGGTTACTGTACGGCACGGTTACTGTACGGCATGCCGTGACATTGAAATGGTTGATTCAAACCCCGGCCGGTCCAACACTCAGGGTCTTAAAATAACCGAGTGGACGTAGCCTCCTCCGCAGACAACTCCCGTAAAATAGGATTCCACCTGAACCTTCCACAGGAAGCCCGCTCAGATGATCCTTCCACCACAGGAATCCCGGTGATTCAAATGTCTTATTTCTTATTATTTAGGAGTTGCCTGCGGAGGAGGCTAGAGTGGACGGTGCTGCCTTTGTGGTTAGACTCTCACGTCTTCTCGGATAAGGACGATAAATCGTAGGCCCTCGGAGACCTCCATAGAGGGGCTTTAAGCCTGTTGAGGTTCTCCGTCCACCTTCGAGTGGTAAAATATAATTTTTTTTTAAATGGAGTTACGGTACAGTAAGTTACAGTACGGTCACGGTAAGGCTGCGGACATGCCGTAGTTTGTCCCACTCATACCGCCAAAATCTGCTCTAAATACAGACAGTACAACAGCAAGGACGATCAAAAGTAGCAGACTTGCTGAAGCGATGATTTGACAGACTCCAACACAACGTTCTGAAGACTGACATGTCAAGAAACTTTATATGCGCATTACCACTGCTGAATGTAAACTACAACCGGGTAACATATTAAATGTAGCCTGCGAAAACAGCCGTCTCTATTCGAGGGGCTCGCTTTTGGCTCTCGAATAGAGACAGTCGTTTCCGCAGGCTACATTGAAGTACCTATAACCCTTTTTGCAATTTTTATAGCTATGAACCTCCGAAATGTTTTGAATACTTCTGTGAAGAAAGTTTTGGTTTTCAGTGAATACTTTGTTCTACGCCTGTTTGAAATCGTGTAAATGTCACCTTTCCTGACCCATGACCGCGTAAGTAAAAGCCTGGGTAGACATCATATAATTGATTCGACTTTGCAATAATTTGAAAAAAATACATAACGTGTTGACTAAAATATTTTTTTCTTTACTAGAAACTCGCAAACTGTGTATATTCTCTATAAATCGATGTTGTTGTGATAGAAAGGTGCCATGGAGAATAATGCATTAATGAGATGACGTATTCAGGAATCGACCAAGGCTTTTACTTTCGCGGTCATGGATCAGGAAAGGTCAAATTTTCACGATTTCAAACAAGTGTAGAACATAAAGTATTCACTGAAAACCAAAACTTTCTTCACAGAAGTATTCGAAACATTTCGAAGGTTTATAGTTATAAACCTTGTAAGAAGGGTTATAGGCACTTTAAATACAGAAGCCTCATGGCAATTTTAATTCCTTGTAGTGCAGTGTGCAGTCATTTATACTGTCTCGGGAGTTGGTTTGTAATTGCCTCATAATGTTTTGGGTATTTTTGTTCTCCAGTGTTCTTCGTTTCTGCTTATATATTTTCCCGGTGATTTTCTCTCATATACTTCCTCTGTTAATTTTGAAGAATTTGTAATGAAGTTCTAAAAGAGGGAGATCACTGCTTCGTATGGATTTGTCTGATTCAGTAATGATCGCGCGTGAGCCATGACCAAAAAGGACAGCCAGGGAAAAAGTATTCATTCCTATACTACGCAACACGCCCAACGCGTACAAAATAATAATAACACTACAACTAGTGGAGTGTGACAGTGCCGGATGCCTGGTGGACAGCAGCAAACGGTTTCTTTAATAAACTACGGTATTACAAATCATTACAGTACTAATATTACAAAATCATAATATTTAACAGGACATGATTTAACAGGACATGAAGGAATAGAGAAAACATTCCATAACCACACATCATCCTAAACGGATGGTTGCACAATCAAATGACGTAATCACATGATAATAAATAGCTTTTCACATGCTTAAATCAAATAATAATACCGAAAAATCGATATCTAAAGAAAATAATGTACGTTGCCCGGTACGAAAAACCATCGTAAAAAAACCACGTCTTGCTACGTGGAAAAACTTCTGGAAACGTACTCCTCGACCGAATGCAATCGTACAAGGCTCCGAGGGCTAAAGCCAAAATGGTTATATCTTGATCAATAATAATTTAAAACATTAAAACTAAAGTTTGGCTGACTTGTGGCTGTCCAGCAAGCGAGAGAAAGAATTCTAAAGTGATTGGTCTTTATATACCTCAAATATGAATATTAAACATATGTACAAGAAAAGAACTAATGAACTATCACTTAAGTGATAAACAAATAGCTACGTGCCGTAATGAAGACGCTTTCCAACTCACTTTGTTACGTTGGAAAGCCTCTATTTTCTTTATTTATTTAAGTCTCATTTGCGAAAAAGCGGGAGATTTTGGACTCAAAGCGGGAGAGCATGAGATGAGGCTAAAAGTCTGCATGTCAGTTTTCCGTAAAATTCTTCTCCTTCGTTGTCCTATTTCAATTTCGAGGAAAGGGCAAGCTGACCTACTGATAACATAAAACAAAAGCGAGGGTGTTTTTATTAGGAAATGTCCAGACAGTTGGGAACTCACAGCTTGACCTCGTGAGAACTGAAGTGATCACCGCGAACTATTGAATCAACGGGATGAATCAACATCCTATTTCACTTCCTCCCTCTCGAACCGTCTCAATATCAGCCGGCTACACAAAGCATGCGCATCACGACGTAAACTGCAGAATTTCAAACACGACGTTAGGAATTGACTTTGATATCAAAAATTTTACTACGTCTCTGCATCCGGCATAGTACCCACAAGGTTGCAAGGTTGCAGAGTACCAATGTAGATGTAGATATGTATTCAGTGTGGTAATTTTATAACTTCGTGTTTGTTCTTGGCTTTGTTTTGAAAAAGATCTGCCTGAAATGAAGTCTCCAAGGGCACCCAACGAAGTTGTCGGTTAAAAAGCTGTTCGGGAGCGGCTGGTACAAAACGCAGGTCACAGGTCACAGGTCCAGGTCCAGGTCCAGGTCACAGGTCACAGGTCCAGGTCACAGGTCACAGGTCCAGGTCACAGGTCCAGGTCACAGGTCCAGGTCACAGGTCCAGGTCACAGGTCCAGGTCACAGGTCCAGGTCACAGGTCCAGGTCACTTAACGATTTTTGTATTTTCCAATAATCTATTTTTCCTTCCACTCCATTCCTGTAAATACAATATCCGTGAGCAGCCTGGAAACGAGGTTACGTCATTTTCGCGACCCTCGTGTTCACAAACATGGCGGCAGATGAAGCAAACGAGGTACAACTTGAGGTACAACTTTAAGGGCGTAGGGAGGGTTAGATATTTGTTAAATATTAAAAGGGTATTCAATGTCCTAAGGATACTGAATATACTCTCGATCGCGCTTGTAAATTCGCAATCGCACTTGTAAATTGTCCAACACATTGATTGCTTTTATAGTACTAATACTAAATAGGGAAAACCTTAATCGCCAAGCGAAGCGGCCGAAGTCAAACGACCGAACGAGGTAAGACCAGGTATTCAAACACAGTTAGAAATATTGTCCGTGGAAAAAGCTGTATTTTTTTTTATCTTACAACTCTATGATGTGTCTAATAGTAAGATATTTTGTCCATGTCTGTTTTCTGTATCCAGTTTCCTGTGTTCTTAGATATAAAACCAACCGTTTCGGCGGCCAGATTTCTTTTCGTCACACGAATTCATGTTTCGAGCTGCCTGTGACCGTCAGTTTGGGCACTTTTGGAAAAAAAAAATTTTTTACTTCTTTTTCTTTTTTATCACTTTTATTTAATCTTTTCGTCTATTTTAAGGTATTAGAGCGCCTTCTACACTAAAAATAAACAAAATATTGATATATATGTTTCAGGTCTGAGCCCGTTGCAGGTCAGATCGAACTGAACATCCGCGAAATTCGAAAACTGCAAACTACGTGGCATTTTTCTCCGGTTAGAGTAAAGCAGTGAAAGTGAAGCTGAGTGTGGTGAAGGACCTGTGTCTGGGCAACCGTTATTTGAAGGAATTTTGGCGATGTACGGGATTTTTGTGGGAATTCGAGGCGATTTTCTGCAGCTGATCGGCGGCTGATCGGCCTCGAGTTTGCTACCTTCCCAATAATTATACTAAGGGAAGGAAAATTTCTGTAACTCACTCAATATTGGACCGAATGGCTTGAAACTTCACAGTAACTGAAAGAAATACACAAGAGACAGGTAAGAATCTTTTAACTATTTATTGAAATTTATTTTAGAGCAAACGGGCATGCGAGCTAAAACTCCATACACAAAGCACAAAGCATGCAACCACTTCTGGCAACCGTTTTACGCATAATGAGCCTGGGGTACCTGTGGTCTAGCCGGCTGACTGACTCCTGCCACAATGTTTTTAGCGTGTTGATATTTTCAAGGTTGTATTTAGATTTTTTTTAAAGGGAATAATATCCAAACTGACGGTCACAGGCAGCTCGAGACATGAATTCGTGTGACGAAAAGAAATCTGGCCGCCGAAACAGTTGGTTTTATATCTAAGAACACAGGAAACTGGATACAGAAAACAGACATGGACAAAATATCTTACTATTAGACACATCACAATTGACATCATAGAGTTGTAAGATAACAAAAATTACAGCCTTTTCCACGGACAACATTTCTAACTGTGTTTGAATACCTGGTCTTACCTCGTTCGGTCGTTTGACTTCGGCCGCTTCGCTTGGCGATAGGTTTTCCCTATTTAGTATTAGTACTATAAAAGCAATCAATGTGTTGGACAATTTACAAGTGCGATTGCGAATTTACAAGCGCGATCGAGAGTATATTCAGTATCCTTAGGACATTGAATACCCTTTTAATATTTAACAAATATCTAACCCTCCCTACGCCCTTAAGTTGTACCTCAAGTTGTACCTCGTTTGCTTCATCTGCCGCCATGTTTGTGAACACGAGGATCGCGAAAATGACGTAACCTCGTTTCCAGGCTGCTCACGGATATTGTATTTACAGGAATGGAGTGGAAGGAAAAATAGATTATTGGAAAATACAAAAATCGTTAAGTGACCTGGACCTGTGACCTGGACCTGTGACCTGGACCTGTGACCTGGACCTGTGACATGTGACCTGGACCTGTGACCTGGACCTGTGACCTGTGACCTGGACCTGGACCTGTGACCTGCGTTTTGTACCAGCCGGTTCGGGAGAGTAAGTTAGCCTAAAACTTTCGGATTTGAAAAAATTGTCCCTAGAAATTTGTTTTCTGAAATACTGGCTAGAAAATTTGTTTTCAATCCCTAGAAAATTATAGAAGAAAAGGGAGACTAAAAGGTTTCCCCTAAAATATTCGTACGTCCCAATTCGTCTGATCAATAGAGTCAGAACAGGAAAAAAGAATCCCTAAAAAATTCGTACTTCAACAAAACTTTGCAACATGAAGTTATTTGGGCTAGAAAATTCTTATTATGTTCTAGACTACTAACAAATTCGTAGGCCGGGTATATTTTGCCATAGTATTTTCGGTTGAAGCGATTTCCACCTAGAAAATCCGAACAGCTTTCTAGAATACGTCAAAAGACATAGTAGGCGCCTTAAAATGGCTAGATAAGCTGCAGACAACTGGTTTCAAACGAATTTTAAAAAGTACTCGTTGGGTGCCCTTGAGTATCCGCTTGTCAAGTCGGTGCGAACCTTCGATGCGGAGGCCGAGGAAACCGGGGAATTATCTCGACACTGCAGGGGAGAAACTCATGAGATCAGTTTATTCTAGAGACTCGGTGAAAAAAGAATTGTTTACAGGTTTCACGCTTCTTAATCCACTTGAATAATTTGATATTTTGGGGAATCAATTAAAAATTATATTTGTATTAAGTCGGTGCGATTGGATCAGCTATCGAGGTCGTTATTTTTCCTCGTATTTTCTCGGTTGGGGGGGAGAGTCGGTGTTAAGTTTGAAAAGATGAAGGAAGAAACGATCTAAAGTAATGCAAATGAAATGTGTGTTCACAGTATCGTCTGAAACTCCTAAAAAAGTAAACAATGGTTACATTATCGCAAATATGCTTAGAGGAAAAAGTTATTACAAATTTAAATGTCCTGCCAGCCAAAATACTTGATGCTATAACAGGGTATCATGTGGCATTGTTATTATCAGCACCGGTTTTATCCAATAACCGTTCCTAAAGCTGCTGGAAATCATTAAATTTGATCCCCAATTCTCATATATGTAATTCGTAATTTAACATCTTATCGAGTTACAGAATAAAACAAAACCCGAGGAACGAAAATCAGCATTCTGATTAAGATTTCCTGCTTCTTTATTTGCTTATCTAGACTTCCATCTGGGAGTATTGCTTACTTTTTATTCCAACTTTCTCCAGTCCACTTTAATGTTTTCTCATTTCTTTGTGCAAAATTTTCAACTCATATCTCTCAAGATTCTTAGTGCATAGTTAATAGCAACCGTAGATAAGCTCAAATGAAATTAAACAAAGAGTGAAAGACCTTCAATCTAGTGGTTCTTTGGTACCAAAAGTAATATTTATCCAAACCGTAATAAAAGATCTAATAATTCTGGTCAATTTTGGTTTCATCGTTTTTCTTCTTCTTCGAACTCTCGTGAAAAATATTTACCGATCCCAAACAGAATGAAATCACCGGAACCGAGAACTGTACTCAGACACCTGCCTGAAATCGTTGAAGCTTTGAAATGTTCAGTAAGCTCTGTAAAGATCTTCAGTTCAAAACTAACGGTAACGCGGGTACACGAAAGAAGGAAAAGGAAGAGCGACTTGTCGGGAGTACAACTGAGCCATCAGTTGAGCTTCAAGAAACAACCCTAATGCTAGGATTTGAAAAACATACGATGATTTGTAATTTCCAACAGCGGGAAACACTTTACAAAGAAAGGGAAGTGAAGACGCTTAGCTGCTAATCCTGTTGATTCTTTCTCTGGATCTTTTTAAATTTGAATTTTCATTATAGAAATCCATGTTGTTGAAATTGAAATGTCACTGTTCGCCAAGGCATTTCAATAAAATCATCAAGGCAAAATTACTTCTTATTAGTCGAGGTTTGGGCTTTGTGAATTGATTGGATGTGCTGTAGAGTTTGACGAGCATTGTGTAATACTCGTTTTACCGGTTAAACTGGTCGCGAGCACTTATATATCCAACGTTTTTTCCTTCTTCATTAATAGACTTTAGTTCTGTAAAGTCCGCACCGACCACTTAGATGGAACTGCCTGCCCAGTTTTCAAGCACCTGGCCGGTAGAGTCATTTTAATATTTAATGAGGTCTTTTTTGAAGTTGACGGTTGATGTTGGGAGAAATAACTCACAAGTCATTGGGAGTGTGTGTGCCTCAGGGACAAGTTACATCAAAGTCATGCAGTGAAGTAAGCGGCGAGATCCCGATTTGAGCGAAAGGGCTTTAAATCATTGATATATTAAGTCATTTTATTGAATAGGTATGAAACAGACAGGGAATATAGAAACCCCACAAGGGCCAGGAATTTATTCGAATGATGGAGATCGAGATCGTCGTTTGGTGATAAACGTAGGGGGTAGGCGCTATGAAACATTCCAAAGCACACTATCAAGTATACCCGATACGAGACTTGCTTGGATCGCAGGCCGGCCACACGAAACCCCCGAATACGACGACAGCCACAACGAATACTTCTTCGACCGGCACTCGGGAATCTTCGAGGAAATCTTGAATTATTACCGCACGGGGAAGCTACATTGCCCTCGAGGAGTCTGCAGTGGAGCGTTCGAGGAAGAGCTTTCCTTCTGGGGAATCGATGAGGAACAAATGGAAGCGTGTTGCTGGCCGGAATACACCCGCCAAAGAACGGCCATCGAAAATTTAAGAGTATTTAATAACGGAAATGCCTCCCAGGAAAGCGTTAACACCGAAGCAAGCATTGCAACTGCAAACACGATACCGGGACGTAAAGTATCGATCGATAGGAATAGTCTGAGATACTGTTACAGGAAGTTGCAGCCTGTATTATGGAGGACCATGGACGAACCATTTTCGTCGAACATTGCAAAGGTAATCAATTCATATACTTTGCTATTTCATCTGTTTCATACTTTTAGAGTTTTCATTCTGGTGTGCTCTGATTTCGAATCCTAAATCGACTTTAAGTGATCGACAGAGAGAGGCATCTAATAGTGTCATTTATTACCCCTTTTAAATAAATACATTTCCGTTAAGCTTTTAGGAACCACATCGTTGTTTTTGGTTGCCTCTTAGTAGTAATTATGAATCAAGGAAGATGGAAACCTTGTGGTCACATCTGTTTACGTATAATGACAAGAATGGGAAGCCCATTACCGATATATCTGTTTTGTGTTAACCAATAGAAACACCCCACTACAAAGAATAATTACAGTCTTATCACGTTATCCAGTAAAAGTAAAACACTTTCTCTACAGAGCTGTGATTCTTACAACCGGCTAAGCTTAACAAAATATGTTTTTTCTTTGATTTTCACCCTATTCTTTCGATATCGTACAGCTTATGTTTAAAGACTAGACGCAAAACAAGAAACTTTAATTTTCAAAAGCCGTGCGCAGTTTGAAAGGGAAACACGTACTTTAGGGAGATAGCTCAGCAGGTGTTTTTTTGGTTTGAAAATAAAATTATTAATTTCTTTTACTGAGAATAATACATTGTCCTCAGTTGATGAATGCACACCATTCCAAAAGGCCATGTTGCTTTACAATTATTAATGGGATGGTTATATTTTTCAACAACAGCGCGCCCGCCATTCGCCGTTTTCGCGCCTTTTCTGTTTTCATGTGTCCGCACACGCACTTTCCCGCTATTTTAGGCACGTTTCATAATTTATCCTTGTAAAACCTACCGTCATGCACTTATCAATTGCCCCCCCCCCCCCCCTCTCTCTCTCTCTCTCTCTCTCTCTCTCACTCTCTCTCCGGGAACTAGGTGGGGATTTGATTTGAAAATTCCCAATGTAAGAAAACCCCCACCCCCTTGGGCACTTTGTGTAGTCAAATGGCACCAAATCCCCACCTCTAGAACAATTTCCTTTCTTGCCTGATGTATTTTCATAGCACTAAAACTAAAGCAAGGGAATATGCTATCTGCGGCTTGATTGTTGAAAGTTCTAATATTTAATGAAGCACAACACAAAGTACAGGCCTGTTCGCAGGCTAGTGTGGATGGGTATTTATACGACTGTGCAACTAGTTTGCATGCAGGTGGGGCAGAACTCACTTCCCTTCAGGCTGCCCTCCCTCCTGTAGTCTACCACGCTGAAAGTGTCCGGCTGGAATTTTTGAGCAAGCCACGTTGGAACTTTGATGGCCCAGTTGCCGACTAAAAAAAATACTGTATTTCTCCATGGTATATGGCTTTTTTGTATAGAAACGGAAAACAAAACACGGTTAAAATCTTACCTGACGATCGCCACCACAGATGAACTGGGCTCCAGTCAAATCCCCACCCCTCCCACGAACTTTGAAAGTTACATGTACTTGAAGCAAATCAAGTAAAATCCCCCCTAGGGCCACAAAAACTGATCAATCACCATCAAATATCCTACATATCCCACCTAGTCCCGGGGGAGGGGAGGTGGGGGTCGGGATTTCAATTGATAAGTGCATTACTATCAGACGACTCCCGATGCGAGACGGCTGCATTCGCAGGCTGAGAGACATCTGCGTCTTCAGACGGAAAATTCCATACTGATGACGTTTCGTGGACAGGACTGGTCGCGTCATTTGATTGGCTTTTATGTGATAATTAGGCATTTTTCCGTCTCAAGACGCAGACGTCTCTCTCGGGGGCCACATCTTGATTGTGGTGGCTGTATTCGCAGGCTATCAGACGACAAGCATTATCAGATCTTTTTTGTTTTGGTTAGTATGGCGTTTACAATATTTATTTCCAACTCGCCCGATGGCAATCAGTCTCAGTCTCAATGTCTCTTCTCATTATCGGGGACAAGCTCTTAAACGGCAATAAACTCTGTAGCTGGAAAAAGAGAAAGAGAGTAAGGAGCATCTAGACATAACATTCTGTAATCGACTTAAAGTCAAGTTATCAAACCTCTCATTGACATTTCATGCCATGGAAGTTTAAAGGAGTGTAACCAGCGTTAAGTATAAATCACATTTCAGAAAACAGTGCTCTAGTCGGCTTCATATTTTCTATGAAGTCAAATGGTTAATGGATCAATTGAGATTTCGGTTGACTGAAAGCATTTACCCCTTGGGCTTTAAACAGCATTTTTATAGCTCAATAGCTCAGATATTTTCTTAATCTGGTGATGTGCCTTTCCCTTTATTTGATTACTAAAGAGGTCACGAATTTCCTTTTATGATAATAAAAAATAAAAGTAATAATAATCGATAATAATAATAGCAACGACAACAACAAAAATAATAATAGTAATAATTAATAATAACTGTAATGCAACAACATAATAATAATCAATATATACACTCTCCTAATTACCAGTCCTGCGCGACCGTCTTTATCGGACTTGTGAGGTCGTGCTACCAATCAGCAGGCAACAATGCATTGTTACCCTGACATCAAGGTTATCAAAATGTTGCCCGCTCATCTACTTCACCGGGTAACAGTGTTTGTTACCTGGGTAACAGTGTTTGTTACCTGGGTAACAGTGTTTGTGACCTGGGTAACAGTGTTTGTGACCTGGGTAACAGTGTTTGTGACCTGGGTAACAGTGTTTGTGACCTGGGTAACAGTGTTTGTTACCTGGGTAACAGTGTTTGTTACCTGTCATGTGACGCTAAATCAACCAATGAGAACATGCGTTATATCTGTAAAACTCACAGCTACATAACAATCACATTTTGTCATATCAAATTCTTTTTGAATTTCTCAGGCGACTGCCATACTTTCTCTGGGGTTCATCCTCCTATCTGTCCTGGACTTCGTTCTCTCGAGTATACCCCTCCTTCCTCCCAGCAGCTCTCCCAATACGATCGAGTATTTATGCGGTAGTTGGTTCACACTGGAGTTCGTCGTCCGTATGGCCTTCTGTCCTTCAATAAAGCGGCAACTCAAGAAATCAATGACCTGGGTCGACGTTGGTGCACTAGTTCCATTCTATCTCCAGTTCATAATAAACGTTGCCGATATGGAGAGATTCAAGATCTTCATCATGTTTCGCCTTTTGAGGATCTTTCGCCTTTTTCGGTTCTCTTACCGCCTTCAGATAATGGCCCTGGCGTTGAAAGGCAGCCTGCACGAGCTTGGACTTTTGCTGCTCATTCTTGTAATCTCCGTCGTATTTTTTTCGACTCTTGTTTTCTACGCCGATGGTGGTACTAAGGGCACGAAGTTCCTCAATATTCCAACCTCATTTTGGTGGGCTATCATCACCTTGACGACCGTGGGTTACGGTGATGACACGCCTATCACGTGGTCAGGGCGTATTGTAGGTAGCGTATGTGCGGTGTGGGGTGTATTAATGATAACACTTCCTATCTCAATTGTGAACAGCAACTTCTCCTTGTATTATGCTCATGCTAAGGCGCTGCTTCGTCTGCCTAAGAAAGTCGTTAAACAGACCTTCCCGCCAGGAACAAAGAGATACCTTAGTTACTTATCTGCAATCTCTGATATCAACATAGCTGGGCGGTTTGGGCGCTTCGAGCGCGAGCTGAAGGACCATGGAGGGATTCCCAGTCCGTCTCAATCAAACATTCATCTTGCTGTCGGGGCATTGAGAATGAGTTCGAGAAAAAGCATAAGTACGTCCCAGGTGAGAATTCGTCGTTTTTGCGAGAATTCGAGGTTTCTTCCAACAACGTCGCTTGTAAATGCCCCCTTCGTACCAGCTCCGCAGAGAAGTGACTCCTTGAATACAGTGAACATTGGTATTTTACCAGCGGAATGGGATATAGAGACCGTGTATGGGATGTGCGACGAGGAGGATAAAGACACAGGAATCTGTGAAACAGAGGCTACAGAGAATTCAAGTAGAACTGATTCGTATGTGGAGGTAAAAAGTGGGATCAAGCAACAGAGGTTCCTTTGCGATATGAATGATGTCACTGGGTTCTATGGAAGAGACGGAAAAAGTGGGAGTAAAGAAACTCAGTGCTAAGGACAAAACTGCAGGAGAATTAAAATGAATGATATTGCTATTATTAAATACTCTAAACATCCGGTGGGGCCGTAAAAATCTGGGCGCAATAATGTTTGGTCTTATTATTATAAGTTATACCATGACAACAGGGAAATTAGTAATTAAATTTACCCGCAAGCAGAGGTAGAGTCCTTTTACAAACTCTCCCGAGGCTCGAGGGGAAATTTAATCACTAATTTCCCTAATCGTCATGGTATAAGTTTGTAATACCATGGTCGCCGAGGAACGGAACAAATCTCTGAGAAGTTTAGTTTTCTCTGCCTAAGGTATAGACGTCGCAGTTGAGTTGCTTTCGAAGACGTTTTGTTTAATGCTTGATTGAGCGCCATTGATTGAATGACCCTGGCTTCACCTGGGGACAAGCGTATTGTTTTTTGAGAAGAATAACACTAAAATACAATGTAATTATGTGGTTGACTAAATATTCAAAGAGCATGGATGGAGTTTAATTACGTTACGTTTATGATTTTACGTATCCCACACGGAAGCAGCGGGCTTGAGAAATGAAGAGAAGAACGTGCAAATTGAAATAGGGGATCCCACATGGATTACGTCGAAGATTATGATGAAGACCTACTATAACAACTTCACGTATGCACAATAGATCAGCGATCGTCGGGACGGAGTAAACAAATAAACATCTTAGACTGTGTCAGCTTTTAAAAACGTTTAGATGACTCTATAGATCACTTTAATAAATGTGTATACCCGTTTATATAGTTTATCCACATGCACAGAAGACATTATCATTACCAAGTGAAAGAGCATGTCGATATTAGTGATCTTGAGAAACTTGAGTGCTGTAGCTTCAAACGCAATGACTGATGTTAAAGCCGTTTATAATTAGAGATTTGTATGAGAAAACAGAGGCCTTCTAGCCTCGCTTTCACATGTTTCTGCATTAGAAATGCCTGTCTTGACAGCAATTTTTACATTGCTCTAAAACTGAACACAATAGACCTTTCCCACATGCCATCATAGTTAATAGAGTGGAATGGTTATGAAATCCGGCAAACAAAGGGGCTAACAAAGGCGCTGCGATTTATGTTGGAAGGGGGTAAGACAAAAGATTGTGCACGGTCATAGTTAATTAGCGTCCCCTGAACGACTGAACTCACACGTTTCTATTGGCTGATTGATTAAGATATTGGAATTTCTATTGTGTTTTGTGCACGGTAATGGTTGAAAAGCGAACAAAAACTTATAACAAAGAAGGTAGCTGGGTTTCATAACCATGCACTCCACTCTATTTAAACTATGATTCCATCGAACAATGGCACGAAGTCGAGATTGGGGTATACAAAAATACAGTAAATGTATGAAAATGTCTACTCCAATCTCGACTTGGTGCCATTGTTCGTGGGAGTGCGGGAAAGGTTAACTCAAGCATGCAAAGCATGGCTTGAACATGAAATCGAGGGTAAAGTTATTCTATTTAATAGAGTGGCCTATATTTGCCAGA
Organism: Actinernus sp. WN-2022; assembly: GCA_030867875.1. NCBI lineage: Eukaryota > Metazoa > Cnidaria > Anthozoa > Actiniaria > Actinernidae > Actinernus > Actinernus sp. WN-2022. The sequence continues at coordinate 70,891,088 of JAOWCC010001589.1, read as the reverse complement.
ATTCTACAAAAATAGTGGTTATCACTAATCCCAGCGTTCTCAGTCGTTTGAACAGATTTTGTTGTAAAATGTCTATCACATGATCAACCACGTGATTACAAAAACTGGAAAATTCATCTCAAAATGAGCCGGCCACATTGCATTTTTTAAAGTAACTATTTCTTACTTAGGGTGCGTTCGATTGACCGTATTCCGGAAAAAGAATACACAGAATGTTCACTACAAATCGCTTGTACTGGGATTTTTTAGCCACTGGAATGCTAAATGTATCCTGAATATCATATGTCAGCAAGCATTTGTAGCTTACAGTGCAAAATATGACCAAACCAGTGATTTCCAGAGACTATTCTATCTATTCCTATTCCGGAATACGATGATTACATTTCTGGTTGCTTCTAAAGCTCAAGAAATCGAGAATCTTCCAAATTATGCAAATTAGGAGGCGGCCATTATGGAAATCTTTCAAAGATTGGGACGTCAATTTCTTTATCGTTGTTATGGTTACAGACCTTTATATTCACAGTCCGTACAGGACACAATTATAATCACTAACTAACTAACCACCTCCTGGTTAACTCAGTGGTTAAGCGTCGGTCTGTTGTGCGGGAGGCCGACGGTTAAACCCCGTCCGGACCAACACTCAGGGTCTTAAAATAACTGAGTAGAAGGTGCTGCCTTTGTGAAATAATTTCGTCCACGAGCAGCGAATGGTTAGACCTTCACGTCTTCTCGGATAAGGACGTTAAATCGTAGGTCCATCAGTGGATGAAGAGCCACCTCGTGGATATGCCACTGATTAAACCATTATTATTATTATTATTATATTTATCGATTCTCATTGATCTTATTCAGAATGGCATCAAAGCGAGGCTAGTTGTAAAAAAAAAAAAAAAGTTTATTTTACGTCGAAGATACAGGAAGCCGTTACCGGGTCTCCCAAGCCAGAGGCTTATGTTTAAGTATTCCGACGAACTCCAGGGTCGAATTGGAATTCAGGTTGGTTTTTGAGGAGGAAGGAAAACCGGAGAACCCGGAGAAAAACTCTCGGAGCCGGCAAGGGCGAGATACCAAAAAACTCAACTCACATATCGCGCCGCGTCTGGGATTCCAACCTGGACCACCGAGAGGTGAGAAGCGAACCGCTGAACCACTGCACCCGGGCTCCCCAGCTTGTCACGGGAAAGGAAATGTCGATGGCGGAAAATATCGGTAATTTTGTTATGACACAAAAGAACACAAAAGAACATTTCGGTACGAAAGAAAATAAAAAAATTGGGCCATCCCTAGGCCCTTCATGTAGGACGACACGAATTGCTACCAAATTGTACTCTATTGTATTGCACACCGCGGCAAAACGTCACGCGCATGCGTATTTGCTATTTCTTGTCCGCGCGCGGCCGCCCCCAGTTTCTCGCGAAAACTGAAATGAAACAACAGGCACATGCCGTGATTTTAACGTTTCTGCTTAAAAGTATTCATTTGTGAACTGTTTTGTCAAAAACTAAGAAAACTACTTAAAAGCTAAGCCTAAGACTTTAACAGGTTGAAGTTTTCTTAATTTGTAATTCATTGTGAGTTTACTAAGTTATAAAATTATTTACTAAAAAAGTTGAAATCCTCGGTAATTTGTATTTGAGAGCAGAGCCTTCGTTCTTTTGGCCAGCGGAGCATACAGTTTTGCCGCGGTATGATTGTATTGTATTGTGTTGCGTTCTATTGTTGTATTGAATCGTATTGTGTTGTATTCTATTGTATTTTTGGTAAAAATTCGTGTCGTCCTACATAAAGGGATTGCCAAAAATTGTGACCGTTTCAGCTTGCCTGTTTGTTGTCCCATTTTAGACCACGTGACTTTTCCCTTGAGTAATGTTTTTGTTTTTCTGTATCCCAAGAGTTTCTATAATTGGAAAACAAAGCACTGGACTTCTTCGTGACTCATTATCAAACAACGAGTGTCGATATAGAGGTCTGGGACCTAGAAACCGCCATTTTGAATGTCCTGGCAGCTCTTCCAAATATGGAATAAGGAATTTTCCTAATATGGAGAGGCCGCGGGAAGTTCAAAACGACACTTTTGCTCACTATTTTATTGATATAGAGTTTCTTCTATAGGGAATAAATTCATCTTTGGTAGTTTAGAAAATAAAGTATAAATAACAGTCGCGATGTGTGCAGTTCATACTGTTGCGAAGACTTAGTAGAACGTACTGTTTACACAATGTGAATGATTTTATAGCACTTTTTAAAAAGCTGCTTGTGCAGTAACTATACGTGTCAAATTTTATTTGTACGTAACATAGAAGTCTACAGTCAGCAATAAAATAATAAATGCTGAGGTTAAGACTGTAGTGAACTCGACAGAGTTTCTTTTTATGGAAATAATTTATTAACATTTGAAGTATTGACGTAAAGTACGGATATCGTTGTCTAAAACTGATGGCTTTTATGGAATGGTACACAAAACACTAAAACCACCTTTTTTTTCATCTTTACTCAAATCTTCCGTTCAACCTTTTCGCCCATTCTGATTTACTTTCCTTGCTTTACTTTTAGAATTACATTTGCTGTATTCGATTCACTACTGACGGAAGCCTCGATAAAGCACGGGTACGAATGAGAAAAAGATGGGTATAATACTCAGCTTGGCGGGAAAATATAATCTCTTGTTGTCAGACACGACGCACGAGTCAAAATCAAACAAAATTAATTCATGCGTAGGCAATATTAAGGAGAAATATAATCATACTGCAAGGAAGTTCGGGAAAGATGAAAGGCAAGGGTATTTTAGCTTACGGCGCGTTCGATTATCCGTATTCCGGAATAGTCTCTGGAAATCACTCAGTGGTTCAGGCACATTTTGCACTGTAAACTGAGCTACAAACAATTTCTGACATGACATTCAGGATACATTTAATTAACAGTAGCCGATATAAACGATTTGTAGTGATCATTCTGTGTGTTCTTATTCCGCAATACGGACAATGAACAGGGGGAGGCATAAGACTCGGACCGTGTTGAATATATGAAGTGATCACCCCTTTTAATTTTACGAATAAGGTAATGCTAATGAGCACGCGCCAACAGGTTCCAACTGGGCTATAAACGGAAGCTCAGAGATGGATTATATGTTTAGAGTTCAGACGTATACCACGCAGCGCTCGTCTCAGACCGATAACATTTCAGTGCATGAAGTGATTTCAATACTTTCAAGTTATCAGAATCGCAGTGAAGCGATGGTGTTTCCCTTGATTTTCAAATAATAAAGACAATCGTTTACTGTAACAGTCTTACGCAACAAAAACAGCATTTGAATACTGAAAACTAGCGGCGAAAAGACTGGGAAATGGAAGTGAATTCTCTCTTCCTTTCCTTTCTTATCACAAAATACTGAACCAAACACGTAATCCAGATACTTTAGATGACTGTTCGTATCTCATAGTACGCGAAAACTTGTAATATTGTAACTGTAACGAAAAAACAGTGAAAGAGCCGAGATTATGCGAGCTCGGACAGGGATATTTCCACAACGGTTCGTCAATTTTATTAAAACCCTCACGGGGTTTCGCGTCGGAAAACTACGGAGAAAAAAAAACATTAGAAAACCTCTGGGACCTGGGTACATTTTTCTGTGATCATTTTCCTCGAAAATTTCAATTCAATGCCGTTCTTGTTAATAATAAATCCCAAATATATGCATTTGTGACCAAAATTGAATGAATTTGAATATTTCTATTTTATGAGATGAGTCAGTGAGTATATCAACATTCATATGAGGTGTCCAACTGTTAAAACCGCCAAGTAGCTGGCACAAGCAATATAATTAAAGAGCGCTAAAATTCAGAATTAAAAGGCAAATTTCGTATACACTAACAAGACGATTTTCTTACGCTCCCATGCACCACCAACCCCCTCCCCTAAAAAGCTCTTGTCTGCTAAATTAACACCAATACAACTGAACTACAAGGTTTTACTCTTTATTTTATCCTTTTAGGAACAATAAATATTAACAATTTCACGCACAAATAATCTCGACATAAATAACACTCCGAACTTAACATAAATCATTACCTGGGAATTCTGCGAAAGATAACTTAGATATTACTTGCAAATACTACTGGAATCATACAAACCATTTGCACTGCCTCTTAAGAACTTGTCTTTTTGTTTCTCCTTATTTTATGTATTTTAAGTTCTACTTTATCACAATATCTTTCTTATCGTTCCATTGGCATTGTCTAAATATCTGAACTCCCATCACAGGTAACCCAAGCTCTGTAAATGGCGTTATCCAAAAATAATATATTTCAGCCAATCAGAGCTCAGCATTTCTATGAATTCATGGCTAAATGAAGCCAATCAAAATGCAGCAATTCCGCACAATTTTTTTTCTTTTGCCAATCAGAATCTAGAAATATGAATATATAATTAAGCATAACAAAATTTATTTCTAAAAGCAATAGTACAGTGAAGTGATATCGTATCACTTCACTGATATGGTTTTTATTCACGGCTTTATCACACGGATATCAACCCCAAATGTGTAATAAATTTTCTTATTTATAGGATAATATGGTTATTTCATGGTTTTCTTATGGCATATGGGCGAAATTTGTATAATTTTGGTATACAACTTGCCCGAAGGCTCGTTGTCATATCAAATAATATGAATTTCTCGTGAAATATTCGCCCGCTTATATGTATTCTATAGAAAACCATGAAGTAACCAGTAAATATCTAAACTAGCATTTGTATAGGATTATTTAATATTGCATTTTCAAAGCTAATATTGAATAAAAAATTGACAAAACGTACAAGGTGTGTTTATGTGTTCTTTGGCTGTGCGTGTATACAATAACCACGGTTTCTAGGAAACTATTCACCCACCCCTTCTTTGGGTTACATGTGTATTTAATCATTAACCATTAAATTTAGGGTGAATCAGGGGGGTGGAGGTATGGGGGTGAATCAGGGGGGTGGAGGTATGGGGGTTTCCCAATTGCAGCATTTTCGGGTGAATTTTTAACCCGCCCGCTACATTGCTGTATTTTTGTGTCTCTCGAGCGGAGAGCGAGCTCTAAAAATTGAGTAAAGCAGTTGTAGAATCTAGATCACCTGTCAAGTCAAATGAACATCGTCAACTTGTATCTGTTAATATCCAGAACGTAATTAGTAAATACTAAATCACTCCATTTGTTTCCTTCACATGCAGTTATTTAAGTTTATGTACAAATCTTATTTAACAAATATATGGCATCAATGAAATCGCATTTTTTTCTATAAACAGAAGAAGAAAAGTACTTTGCTATGCAAGTTGCCTTGGCGTCGGATGTTCGTTGTTAATGTTTCCGTGTGTTTGCGTGCATCATAGCAATTAAACCGAAAAACTAAATTTCTATGAAAGCTTCACTGAATACACTAATTGAATATCCCTATTGAGTCTTGAATGTTTTTTTCTTTTTACTGCGAAATTTCCTTCTACAACTTACTAGATTGTGGTTATAAAGTTGTCTCGTTCGTTCATTCACCTGATTCTTGCGAACTCCAAGCGACATAAATGAGACAATGTTCACGCACGCATGTAGGAAAACATATAATTTGCACCGGTAAACATTTTATAAACGTTTATACGACTCTGTGTTCCCAAAATAAAGGAAAAGGAGACGTAGATGTAAATAAAACAGGATGCGACAATGAACTCATTAGACACAAACACAGAGCCGGCTCCTCAAAGCTTGTACTTCTCAAAGTTCCCAAGGGTTTTGTATGCCCGGAAATGAGCTCCAAATTAAAGTTTCAACAATTCTTAATTGGAGCTTGCACCTGTAGTCTTATAAGTGTCACGAAAAGGAAATTAGCCAGAAAGAAGCATGTGACGTTATTGCAGTTGTACATCATATCTATATTTCGAGAAGTTATTTTGTCATTCATGCAGCCATGGTGGCTACAAACAGTTAATTGGCATTTAGCAAACGGTAAAACTGAACAAAGCACAGAACGATAATGGAGTAAGAATGAGTTATCTACAAACTAGCTCGCAACGATGTTCTATCATACTTTGTGCAAAATTGTGTTGGGCTCCCATACAATGTCTGTTAAAGCTTGGTCTGCCATAACAAATATTTAATATATAATTTTCGATGAAATACCAGTGTATATTTCTTTCTAAAAAGTGGTATCTTCACACGTGAAGATATAAATGATATCTTCACATGTGAAGATATCACTTTTGAAAATATGACTTGCTGCGCTCACTCGTAAGATATTTCATCAACACGAGAATATAAAATCAGTATCTCCGTGCGGCAATATCCTCTATTTATGTGATAACAAATGTTTGGCTGAATAAAACAACTAGCCTCTCATTGAGTGATTTCAAATAATCAGTTTGAAAGGCACAAAACACTGCACCATTGACTGTAATTTTACCATTCTAGACTATCATATCTATCATACAAAACCCTATATTTTAGCTATTTGCTCAAGGGGAGAAGAATAACGCCTAGAATAGTACGCTTGAATGAGATGAGCAATAAATGCCTCCAAACAATTGACTAGAATTACAGATTTTTAAGACTCACGTTGCTGAGTCCGATCGTCAAAATTCTTGTGATCTTCATCACATTTACCCTACACGAGAAATAATAGACTAAACAGGTAATGACCTAAGCTAAATTTACGCTACGTTCGAACTCTGACCTAAAATAACGATTATCCGGTCAACTCTCGGTAGCCGGAGTTGGTATTGTCACCGATATCCGACCCAACTCCACCGGGGAAACATCCCCGTCCTGAGGTGGTGGAGACATCAGCACGTCACCTTTGGGGGGACTCATACTCCGCCGAACGTTATTGGTGCCGTTTCTGTGGGACAGTAAAGAAGGAGTTGCTGGAGCACTCGACGGGCGTTCGTTGTACGTGTCGTAATCAAGCGGAGGTGACTGGCCCCGGTTATTCGTCTGCCCGATAGCCGGGAGTTTAGACTTCGTGTATCTTTTCAGCTGGGAATCTTTGGGTACGATGAAGTCTCTGCGCGGTAGCGGGACGGCTGCGTCTCCGTCTTCGCGTATCATGACGTATTGGTTAAAGTGACTGGATGTAGTCTTGAACGAACGTCTGAATGGGTGCATGATGGTGTGGCTCCCTCCACAGTATCTCTGTGATGGCGGCAAGTCAACCAAATCAACCAGTCCGGTCATCGCTGCGACTTCGTTCTTAATCTTCTGTGCAGTGTAAGGGAGGTCTGCTCCGATCACAGCCTTCCTCAGCCCCATGTTCATCTTCTGGTGCTGGCGAATGTGCTCCAGTTCGTACGTAGTGTAGGGTTTGGCTGACTTGTGACTCGGGAGGCTCTGCATTTTAGGCGGCATGTTCAGCTGTGTGCTTCCAGGCTGCACCTCTAGGGGTCGGTCACATGATATGCAGTGAACCTTCTCCGTTACATTTCTGTGAAATTGAATGAATAAATGAATGCGTGAGTGAGTGACAGGGTGGGTGGGTGATTATGTGGGTGAATAAATGAATACATGAATAGTAGTCGTAGCAGCAGCAGCTGTAGAAGTCATAGAAGAAGCGGTAGTAGGAGTAGGATATGTGGGTAGTAGTAGGAGTAGGAGATGTAGTAGAAGAATTAGGAGGAGTGGGAGTAGGTGTTGGAGTAGTAGGTGTTGTTGTTGTAGTAGTAGTAGTAGTAATAGTAGTAGGAGTAATAGCAGTAGCAGCAGCAGTAGTAACAGTATCTAGAATCTTCATTTAATGAGTAGTTAGACATTTCCAGTCCATAAGCACTACGTTCGAGTTGATGTCGCGTCGCTGGCATTCTATTCACTTATGATTAGTCTTGTATTCACTTACCTTCTGAAGCCAGCGGGTTCTCCGTCTGCAGGTTTCTCTCTCACCACTGCCTTCACCACCTGAATCTCTTTAATACGAGACTCAAGCTGTGACCTCAGGTTGTCGATCTCATTGCGGTCAAGTTTTAACGAGAGCTTGGACTGCAGCTCCAACAAGGTTTCTTTCAGCGCGTCTTCAACGGACATCTAGCAGTTAGATAGAAACATATATTTATAAAAGCTGCGGCCATTATGGAAAAAAAACCTTGCATTTCTTTGAACGACTCGGTTCGTTGCTTAATCCAAGAAGTTGAATACGAACAATCTCATTTTATTTCATTTGTCGATCCATTCATGCACTATACTGCCACCATTTATTCGTTGAAATCCCCATCTTAATCAACGTCATAATCGTTTTCATCTTGATAACAACTGCGATCGATGAACAACAAAATTGTGGCTCTCGGCTGATCATCAGTCAGCCTCGTGAGCATCATGGACAACGCCATCTCTCGGTACCAACAGTGCGATAAGGATTGCTGACACTCGCGACTGGCGAGGTTTTATTCAGGACTTTCCCATTGGATGACTCACGGATGGTTTTCTGACGTCATCGAAAGTTTTTTGTTTGAGATGTCACATTTTATATTATTTTAAACGGCAAATCGAGCGATGGATTTTACCACATGCAGATATGATTTATAGAATTAAAGTCTTGTACTAGCGTGATGTATCAAGTTGCTGACAAGCATCTATTGCGCTATTTACTGAAGGCAGTAATTGAATTATCATTTGTTTGAATCTACTCCGAGTAGCTAAGCGAGTCGCTCACGAACAAGACATCGCCAATTGTGGTCAATGACAAATTACTGAATGTCGACTTTTTCGATTAATAAATAACAACAATAATTTTATCTCACTCATAATAGAAACAAATTAGATTTACATAAAGACATTACAAAATAAATTTAGTGGGGATTTGTTACCCAGAATAACCATAAGGCTGGTCGAGGTGGGTAACCCCATGGAAAAGATTGCTAGGAATCAATTTAAGCATTAAGGCTGAATAGATGTTATAGTATATAACTACTTGAACATTCCAGAAGGCTCTGACCTAATCGACGGTATATACTTCATGGTAGTGTTTCGTTCCATATAGTCTCTCTGCATAATCATTTTCTCTACTGTTTTACAGTATTATGCAGGGAGACTATATAGAACGAAACACTACCATGAAGTATATACCAATCCACCGTACCGAAAAAGATGGCGGCTGGTACGTTTACCCACAATCCCTTGCGAACTTAACACAGTCAAAATAACACGTAGGAATCCTCTATTCTCTTAAATGATAGTGTGACGGCAAAAGCAGATTTTTAAAAGCGCGCAAGGAATTGTGGGTATAAGTACAAGGTGCTATCGTGTTCGGTACGGTTTAAAGGGGATGTGTCACGATGAGAGGCCCGTCTATATTGTCAGTCCGGGCCGGACACAGTTATTGTCAGCGATAATCATATCGGAACTGACGAACCTCGCGCATATGTGGGATGGATTATAAAATGCAAAGCAAATACACGAAAACGACTACCAAACAGTGTATAGACCGGCATAGTCTTCAAGGAAAATATCGTGTATCATTTCAATACAGCATTGAAGGAGGGGACTTTAACTGTTTATAGCGAATTAATAGCCACCGATCATACATCGACAACACCATGACATAGCCCCTTTAATTGTTTGTAGCCAATTAACAGTCACCAATCTAACATTGATTCCAGCCATGCACAACACCATGACATAGCCCCTTTAATCTCACGATATGGTTTATCACATCCACCAACGAAAAAAGAACGAGTAAGAGACTTTGAAAATGCGGTTGGTTGTAATTGCCCTTATCGATGACGTGTTGTTTAAAACAAATTTGATTAGTCATGCAACTACGACCCGGACTGAAGTTTGTTTACATCGGCCTCAGGAAGAGCTGCCAATCAAAACTATCAGTTGTGTTTCGTACGTATTGTGGACGATTTCTGCGATTTGGCGTCCCAACTTTGAGCTAATTTGGACCTGACGACGTAGAAGGTAATTAAAATAAAGGTTGCAGTGACTTGACAAAAAGTCGTGTAGGTAGAGAACCCACCAAGTCAAGTGCTGTTTTCTTACCTGATTATCCATCTTCTCCAAAGCCTCGTTCAGACCGCGGTCCAACAGATTGAACGACTCGTCAAACTGGTTGACGCTAACCTTATTCTCGAGGTCCATCTTATCAGCCTTAACCTTGATGTCTTTATTAACGTCTTGCTTGTCGGCCTTGTTCAGATCCAGCCGATCTACGTGATTATACAACTCCTCCAGAGCCTTTTCTCGCCTGTTATACTCGTCAACAAGCTCAGCAGTAGTAGCCATTATCTTGTCGTGTTTGGTTTGAAGTTCGAGTACCATGCTGTGCACATGATGGACTGCGTTAAAACCTTCAGCATCCTTTAAAAAACAAGACGAGATATGTTAGTTCCTAGCTGCCACCAATTTTAAGAGGCAGTGGCGTAGGGAGGGGGGGGGGGGGGGGAGCACAGTTGCCCCTCCCACCCCCCTCTGCCCAGTCCCAGAAGAGAGATCATCAGAAGTCATCAATGAAAATGTCGCAGAATTCATCATTTTGCCCAGTTTTCCCCAATTTTCAGGACCTCCCTACGCCCCTGGTAAGAAGCATTGGCAACCAATATTTGATGTGCACTTCACACGCCGTCCAGATAACGTGGTGAAGCAGGAAATTGGAAAATGAGTGGGTCATACTAGAACTTACTCCACACAAAGATACATTCCTTAGCTCGCTACTCGCTTCCCACGACGATTAGCTTATCTTAATCGACTTATTAATTATACCAATGTTTAAATTCCTTAGCCACCAACATATTGTTGATCCCAACTCATTCTAAAATCCGTTTTAATTTTCCTAACTTTTCATTCGTGGTTCCCGTAAACACAACATACCTGAGCCTTCCTTGCTGCCCTAAACATGGACAATTCCCTGGCAAGTTGATCAATAGCCTTCTTGTTTTTGTCCATGTCTCGACGGAAATCCTCTTGGGCCTGAGTCAGGCTTTTCTTCATGTTAGTCATTTGCTCCAGACCCAACCTCAGTGCGTAAGCCTGAGCCTCTGGATCGTCCGCTGCATTCTCCAGAGCAGCTTCTATCTCTTCCATAATCATCTCATCCATCGCTGCTTGCTCTTCAGCAGAGTCTAAGGACTCCTCAGAGCTTGTCTCGTCAGCGTCATCATCCTTCTTACCTTTATCATCTTTCTCATTGTCATCTTTGGTCTTGTCCTTTTTCTTCTCGTCTGCTTCCGTCTCTTTTGATTCAATCTCCTCGATAGTAACTCCTTCTTCCCGTGCCTTCTTCCTGAGCTGGAGATCTCGCATAGTGGTGCGCTTTTTCAGTGGTGGTTTATCAGTTTCTTGACTCTCCGGTCGCCTGACTTTATCTCCCTTTAGGGGTATTCCGACCTTAGGTGCATCTTTACGAGAGGATGTCCTCTGGCCCTTGGGCATGTCCTGACCTCGCTGACTAGGCGGAGGGATGACCGTAGCGATCAAGTTATCACCAGGTGCTCCTGTGGCCGATGTTATAACGCTCTCAGGGGCTGCGGAGCCCCCTTCGGTAATGATCCCACTCTGAGGAATATCACCGGAGACCTTAGATTTGGAGCCCTTCTTCTTCTTCTTCTCCTTTGGTTCGTCCTTGGGGATCAGTTCCACTTTGTTCATCTGTTGTTGTACTTGGTCTAGTTGGGCCTTCAACATGCTGCCGACATCATCTCCGAAATCCACCTGATTTACCATGGAGTCAATGATGTTACGAAGGCTCTTGATTCCCGTCTCCGCCGCGTCAATTCGTCGCTCCAAGTTGACAATCTCAGGCATATCTCCAATGTTATCAAACGTTAGCTTCTTCTTCTCCTTTCCACCGTACGCCTCTTTGCCATATGCACTACTCCCGTAGCCACCCTTGTCCTTGTCCTTTTTGCTCTTTTTACCTTCTTTCTCGTCCACATCCTTCTCAGACTTCGATTTCTTATCCTTCTTGTCTTTCTTCTCGGATTTGTCCTTATCTTTACCGTCCTTATCTTTGTCTTTATCCTTGTCTTTGTGCTTCTTTTTCGACTCTCCATCTTTCTTCTTCTCGCTCGGTTCCTTGACCACTTGTTTCTGTACCGTAACAGTAACCGTCTTTTCTGTACCGTCTTCGTCTACGACCGTTTGTGTAACTTCCTCCTCCACCACCTCAATTTCTGGTTCAGATTCTTCGGAATCGCTTTCTGTTGGTAGAAAAAACAGCTCTGGATTTAATGTTGTTCATTTCTGACGAAAATCTATCAACAAGAAGATCAGTGTCATCTTAGTCATCGCCGGGAATTAATTCATGATGACGATTCCCAAAAAAAACCGAAATGATCAAACTTATTATGTAACTAATTAAAAAAATTAAAATGCACTGAACCGTGTTGGCGAAAGGTTTTAAAATGCCGTAGACTACAATGAAGTTAAAGTGCGCCTAACGTTTATTTAGTTATCACGAATATCGATTTTACATCAAGTTTTGAGTACTTCTGTGAAGAAAGTTTTGGTTTACAGAGAATAATCTATGTTCTACGCTTGTTTGAAATCGTGAAAATGTGACCTTTCCTGACCCACAACCGCGTAAGTAAAAGCTTGGGTCGATCCCTGGGTAGACGTCATATAATTAATTCGACTTTGCAATAATTTGAATAAATACTTAACATGTTGACTAAAATGACTTTTTCAGTTTACTAACAACTCGTAAACAGTGTGTATTCTCTATGAATCGAGGCTGTTGTGATAGAAAGACGCCATGGAGAATAATGCATTAATGAGATGACGTCAACCCAGGGATGGACCCAGGCTTTTGCTTACGCGGTCATGTGTCAGGAAAGGTCACATTTTCACGATTTCAAACAAACGTAGAACATATAGTAACCGGGGAGGTAGGTACTCCTGTTTGTGACGTATTACATGTATGTATGTGTCGCGGGGTAGGGTCAGGGTTTTGATCTGATTTGGCAGATCAGGGTCAGGATTTGAGTTTAATTTGGGTGCATTAAAAGTATTTTAATATCAATTTATAATTTGATTTTAATTCCTTTTCAGGCGAACAATTTATTTCACAGGGCCTATTTGTATTTATTTAAAGAAGGGGCAATCAGGGTTTTTTTCCCCAAAAAGGGGGCAATCACGGTTTTGGAGCTCGGATTTTGGGTCAAACAGGGTCAGGGTTTGAGCCTCTTGGCCTCCTGTAAATTGGTCTACAATCTGACGGACTCGGGTTCGAACCCCAGAACGATGGTACCCCTCTATATTTTGGTTTAAACTCGTCATTTGCCTATAAATCCTAGCCCTAGGCCAGTGAGAACTCGTTTACCTGTGAACCCTAGCTCTACGTAGATGACAGACCTCGTCGTTTACCTGGGAACTTGTTACTCGGGCTGCCTGTGGCAGCACCGAGTCTAAATCTGCAAGCCGTTGTTCTGTGCAGCAAAATTTTTGCCCATGTATTAAATTTCAAGTTCACCACCAATCAGATTGCACTGTGCTGGTCACGTAACACTCGCCAGGTTAATTTATTTACATAATTTAATACAATAAATCAAGATGGTGAACCCGCGAGGAAATTTCTCTATAATTTGGAGTCCCATCTCTCAAATGTAAGCAGTTTAATGTTTTATTTAACTTCACTCGTGCGAAAGCCTTCCAACAGGCTCAGGATATTTCAACTGGCGCTCTTGTCGGAGCCTAAGGATCGCGTTTTTTACCCAGATGGCCAGTGAATTTATATACGAGACGATCGACGACCTGAAAGGGCTGCATGATGAAAGCTAATATTTCTCGTTTAAGCTTCTCTTCCGCCACGGCTTTGTTATTTGAATCTCTGTGGATTGGTATACTCAAATATACTGCACAATACCATACAACTGAATAAGAAGTCTTTAACAAAGCCAAACTCAACTTCAACTCAAGAGCAAAGATGAGAGGGACAGTGAAACCGAACAGTGTCTTGCTAGGTCATGAAGGTACGGTGAGGTTGAAATCATTGCGTGTTTATATCTGCATTTCTTTGTCGATTTTTTGTGATAGTTAGTGTACTTTTTTACCAAGTCTATTTACGAAGCAATATTCAACTCTCAAGGTAAACAAGAATCCTCTCACGGCCGAGGTTTTGGTTCGAGAAATTCGAGAAAGGTTTCCAACAGTTCCCTTTATAGTTCTGTAATATAATGAGCAGACTGCAGTTTTGGGAAGGAGGGTAAAAGCTTTTAAATAGAACATAACCAACAGGCATTTCAGTTAATAATCTTTAATCCAACAATACCAATATGGACGCGATCAGCGAGCTGCGATAAAGAGCCGCAGGGTAGAAAGAACAGTAGAGAAATATAGTGATAGCTCCATCATAGGTGGACAGGATACAACTTATAATATGGGACAAATATAAACATACATTTGAGACACTCATCTATCAGTACTCTGAACCTGCAGAACAGCAGACTAAATTGTAAGCGTGCGTTACATGAATAAGTAGAGGTCAACTTCTTTAATTTACATACACAAGAAAAACAAAAAGATTAAACTAGAGGTTTCTGACAAAAGTGGAGTGCTGCAAGCAGTAGAGTATATGAAATTGTAGTTTAATAATCTGACTCCTAGCTAGAGCCGTGTGATATTAGTGCACAAGTAAATAAATTGCCTGAATCTGCCATCGACACTTCATGTAGCGGAGACAACCATTTCCGAGGTTATCTCAAAACCTTTAGTTGCTTAATTATTGATAATGAATTTGACTTCTTAAGTTATAATTCGCTGAACGTCCGTGGTGCATTGGTTAGTTTATATGTTTATACGAGTCGCAGCAGTACATTGAAATGTAGTGAGGGTCGCAATCGTCGACAACGCGCATTCAGTTTGTTTTTTCAGTGTTTCTCTCATTAAAAAAGCTTGGCAATTGTTATATAAAACAAAGATATTATATTTTCCCGTTTGTTTGTTGTCATATATGTACAGAGGACGTCACAGCGTGTGAAGATCGACAGTGACGACTGTGCAACGACCCAGTTCATTTGTGATTGTTTCAGTTTGATCATTTGCATTAAATGCGTAAACACAATGGGTCAAGCAGCTGTTCTTCAGTTCGTAAAAGCAAGGAACATCCGTCAGACAAGGCTTTAATCCTTCTAGCCTTCCCACAGCACCGGGAAAACAGGTCATCGTATCGTCTGTTACTCTGCTGAGAAAAGAATCAAACACAGAAATTCTGCTCGGATACAAGCCGCATTCAACGAGGAAACAGGGTCGGTTTTCTTTCACAACCCAAAGCAGTAAACAGCATCCTAATGTTTTGATAGAATGTTTCAAACATTTTGTGCAATATCCTACTTACCTAAAGCGATAGAAGCGGGGATTATTGTGGGTATAGTTGAGGTCTCATTCGCTATGAACCGAAAGCACGGATTGTAGTTATCAGTTCTCTGCTCCGATGAAATTATAACGAGGCACAATGTAGGTCGAGGAACCCAAAAGAATTCATATGAACTTCGGTATCGGCACATCAAAGACGTTCGAAATAGGTTGCTGCTCGCTGCGCTCACATAAATTACATATATATACTAGGGGAGCAGAGAATGAATGTCACCGCGCTACCGGCCACTCCTTAAGACTGCTAAATTCAGCTAATAATTCTTCCCTTCGGTTATTACTAAGAGGATTTCAAATGAAGGTGTATTTCATCTTCAATCTCATGTGGCCCGAGTGAAAGCCCAGATGGGCTCTTGTTTACTGACGGTTAGGGTTAGGTGTTACGGGTTAGGGTTTAGTGTTAGTGCATGTGAAGTTTCGGTAAATGGGAATAAGTCTCTACTTAGTTTGTGAGGCTGAAAGTTTCAAAATGGTTGATTAAACGAGTGGGACTAGAAAAGATTCATGGCCGCTTTCCTACGCCATTTTGGAAAAATCACGGTCAATCGAAAGCTGGGACCGAGTGTGCGTACATCAGTGACCTCCCTCATGTACTTTAGTGACCCTCTACACGTACATATGGCGGCCTATTGTGCTTCCTCATAAGGAGGTCGTACGATAGACACTTCTCACTAATTTTCAACAAGTTAAGGTGTCTTGATCGAAACTCTGAAGCCACTTAGCGAATTTAAACAAAATGTAATAACTTTTAAGATTTTGGACTGATTATGCCCAGGTTTTCACAAACAATACACAATTTATTGATACAACTGATAATGTCAAACTCTTGATCCGATCATACATACTAATGACTTAAGAGTTAAGACATAAGTTAAGACATAACAAGAAACTGTAAATTATAAATTATATAATTATAAATTACCTAATTAAATAGCCTATAACTAGTACCCTAAACATAACACTAACAACATTTATATAAACTAAAACGAATATGGAATGCATCAAAGAATACAAGAATAAAACTGAACTATATTGTTCTAGGTGTGAAATTTCTTGCACTTGAACTTGCTCTGTGTATGTGTGTTATAAGTTTGAACAGTTTCCAGTTGTTTGAAAAAAATCGTTCGACTAGATTTCGTGTCAAAAAGTGGGGTTGACTTACGTCACAATTACGTCATTAGTATGTGCGATCGGATCAAGAGTTTGACATTATCAGTTTTATCAATAAGTTGTGTACTGTTTGTGAAAATCCGAGAATTATCAAGCCAAAATTCGTAAAAGTTATGAAATCCTGTTTAAATTCGCAGTGGCGTCGGAGTTTCGATCGAACGCTACTTAGCTCGAATAGCCCTCATGGTTAATCTAAGCAGCGTTTACTCCATCTAAGTCTTTAAGTACCATTAGCAGTAGATTATTTTATTTTCCTATATTTTGTTAGTTTCTGTATTCTTCTTTGTAAATGTAAATGTATGAGTATAAATAAAAGCTTGATTGATTGATTGATCGAGACACCTTAGTTTTGTCATGCGCAGAATCCAATACTATAAATATAATTGCTTTTTGATGGCATTCTCAACCCCCGACCCTTCTCTTATTTCTTACTGCGCATGCTCGACAAAATCGACGTGCATGTGCAGTAAGAAATAAGAGAATGGTCTGGTGTTGAGAATGTATTTGATGGCTAAATTTAGATTTCCAAATACACTCAGAATGACAGACAGCGATGGAAGGTCGTGAACTCAAAGCACATTGAAGTAAACACACGGAAAACGGAGTTAAAAACGTTTTTAGTATATCAATATGTTCAAGGAGTTATATTTCGACGTAAAATAAACTTTATTTATCAACATATTTAAAGTAAAAACGTTTACTTCAAGAACTGAAGTTATCATAAAATTCAAATGTCACTAAGTACTCGCACGAGTTAGGTACGATTATTATAATTTGGCTCCACTGAAATGTCTCCCAAGCCAGTGGGATTGGAATTTAGGTTAGTTTTTGAGGAGGGAGGAAAACCGAGAACCCAGCGAAAAACCCTCAGAGCAAGGACGAGATCATACTAACAAATGAGAGCCACAGTGGCGAGAAGCAAAGCGCTTAACACTGCACCATGCATCCCGGCTCTCCACAAGAACTGGTAAACAACCATGGCACTGGATATCAGGAGGAATTTTCATTGATTAGTCCCACACACAACCCAGGATAACTGATAAGGCTGAATACGAGAAATGAATGGCATATATATGAATTAATTTCTTCATTCCTATACTACGCAACACGCCCAACGCGTACAAAATCATAATAACACTACGACTAGTGGAGTGTGACAGTGCCGGATGCCTGGTGGTCGGCTGACTTATGTACAAGAAAAGAAACTAATGAACTATCACTTAAGTGATAAACAAATAGCTACGTGCCGTAATGAAGACGCTTTCCAACTCACTTTGTTACGTTGGAAAGCCTCTAAACCCAGTTACCACGAAAAAAGGTATGGTATAAAGTACTCGGGGGGGGGGGGGGGGGGGGGGTATGTGTCGCCCCAGAGGGTATGGTTTTCGAGCTGTTTTAGTCAGAAATAGGGTCATAAATTTCGCATTTTTAGTCTCACTGGAATAGGAATGATCTTGACAGGAAAGTATGAGACCGCACATTGTCATATATTTCTCTTATGAAATATAGTACAGGTCTGAAAAAGGGCATTTTTTATATTTTGGTCTGAAATAGGGTTAGGGTTTTGAGACCCGGCGGCACACTCACACCCGAAATCCCCGGCCCCTCTGGGAATTGAAAGTACTGGTGATATTAGTTCACGATACTGCCTGATTTCGGTTCTTTAAAGTCCACAAAACGTACCTGTTTGTTCAACACAGTGCGAATTGGGCTGACAACGCGAAGCTATCAAAATGCCGGCTCGATCCACAAGCCAGCAAGTAAACAAAGGAACTTAATAGTTTGGCGTGAATTTAAGTTAAATGAGCCTCATGTTTACAATGCACCAAAATTGTATGTACTCTAAAAATGTTGTAATTACTTTAATAATTAGGAATATATTTACTGTGGGTAATACATTGGTGTTTAACCTCCATCTAATACCACCATATGTTCCTGCATATTGCTTTATTTCCAGAACAAAGCAATATCTTTCATGTATATTGCCATTAATAGCTGACCAATCTGTCACTGTCCTACAAGTTACTCACCATTATCGCTATCGGAATCTTCTGAACTACTTTCCTTGCTGGATGATGCTTCAGAGCCCTCGTATCCTCCAGGAGCAACTATCTCGGCTTGCTGTGCCTCTATTTCTCCAATTCCAAAGTGCTCCACAATCGTATGCAAAAGATTTCTTAAGTGAAAAAAGTTCACAGGCCCAATCTCAGGGCAAATCGCCAAATCCAAAAGATCTGTTAGTCCCACAGTCATTTGGAGGCCGGTGTGAAAAGGTTTCTAGTAGTTGAAATCGAGAAAATCTAAGGTCGGACTTAAGGAGGCATTACTACAAGGGCCTCGCGAAGTTCGAATCTTGAAGACTTCGGCTAAACAAATGCGGTCTTTCGTTGCACAGAGCAACACGAAGTCCCAAGAGTCCTAGCCCATTGCGTCGATCGCACAAGAAAAAGAAGTGCCAGTCACAAAGGATCTTCTTAAAGCCTGCTCTAAAAAGCAATTAAAATTTCCCTCGCGATTCTTACGGCTGTTTGATTGCTCTCTTACTTTGGTTAATGCCCCTTTTGTCCGTTGTTATGGTAACGAACAATAGCATTGACCGAGCGTGATTGGAGTTGATGTAGACTTGCTCTTGAATTGTTATCCGTTGTTGTGCGGGATAAATAACAGGACAAAACCCTCCGCCTATCAGTTTAATAGCAATGTTAATCAAAAGCTAAGTGTATTTTGGAGTATTTTTGATGGAGGTCTTCCGAGTTGTGGTCGGCTTAAAGCTCAGGGGTACTGAAGTCATTCACAAACCTTTTAAACACTTTGATCTGAAGTAATTGAAAAGCTTGCTAAAGCAATGCTGAAAACTGTGAAAGGGTACAAGTGCTTGAACACCACATTTGTTAAAGAGTAAAAACAGTCAAACACCTTACCCATCGACGGACTTCAAATCAGTCGTCAAAAAAGCCCGGCGAAGAACGATACTTGAAAAAGAAGCCGCTTGAAAAATCATCAACAGAAAAACTTCCCATTGCATGCGCCGAGCGAAAGTTTTGATTGCCTTGGATTTATTATAAAATGGGGTTAAAATATACAAAATCGTGCATTGGTTTTGCGTGATCACAGAAAATATGTACCCCCAAGAAATTAGCACTCGCTTGAAAAAAGAAACTATTTTGTGATTGTTGAGATGTTTCTTTCACAAGCAACGTTATCGCAGTCCGACTTTAAGTTCACGGCTTAAAACTATGAATGCAAGTTTGTGGAAAATGTTTTCGCTTAAAACCAGCAGAGTTTTTAAGCAAGGGATTTGGTTTCCAAAATAGAGTTCAGTAACCGTACACAATGATCAATTTATACAGGTAAAACTTCTTTGAAATAAGTAATTTATTCAGAGTAATACCCCAGCCTCCAGCTGTTGTGTAATTTTCTACTCCAGTCCCCCACGACCACCCAGGTTCTGATTTCAATCATGTTTGAATTCTGAAATAAGAATTGAACGAATTTCGACTTGAGCTTACGGTGCACGTTTTCAAACAAACCTGAACAAGTGATTTCGCTCCCTCTTTATACGATGCAAAAAAGAAGAACGCATGGTTAAACGACTCTGAATTGCTCTCAGATTCCAATTCTATTTTCTCAAAATAAGAAATGTATAGATTAACCATTCCATGGTGGAATGATAACAAAGCCACTCGTCGACACTGGTGGTACTCGCCACCACACCGCACTACTGGGAGCTTCAACTGTACGTGTCAACGACGACGTGTTTGTTTTTAGTACGCTTTGTAATTCGCACAAGACGCATTCATCAATAGTCAATTAGCAGCTCGTTAACACTTTTTGGGTAAACAACGTGAGGCCAAAAGTAGTGTTCTGAACCAGGAACCTTCCAATAATTTTTAATGTACAATTTCAACTAACTTTACAATGAGGGGCAGGAGCCCATAACTGGAAGCGTCCATCCCGCATACCAGGCCTGTGTCACAGCGTCCATCCCGCATACCAGGCCTGTGTCACAGCGTCCATCCCGCATACCAGGCCTGTGTCACAGCGTCCATCCCGCATACCAGGCCTGTGTCACAGCGTCCATCCCGCATACCAGGCCTGTGTCACAGCGTTTTCACAAGTTAGGTTATTTTTAGAACGGTTTCCCGCTGTTGTCGAGTTGCGATTATTCCTAAGGGAATAAACTCACAAAAGCGTAGCAGCCATGTTTGGTATAACAAAAGTAGCTAACGAGGCCTCTTTTATTCCCCCACGGTGCAGCCCACAAATTGGCGGGAGGAATAATCTAAAAATAGCCCAACTTGTAAAAACGCTGTAACACCAGCCTGTATAGGAGATATGGACGCTCCTGGTTACGGGCTCTTGTAAGGGGTAATTGGGCAGTTGTTTAACTTCTATAAAATATGAAGAGTAAGAAGAAGAACAACGATAACAATTTTATTTGCTCTACAAATTAGTTCTAATTAAAGTACATTGATATAAAATTGAGAATTACATGTCGTTTGTCGCTAGAAATATGAGTAGGAACGTTGCATGCATGATAAAACAGTGCTATACTTGTAAACCGTAAAGATCGCTATACTCTTCTTATACCCTGCAACCGTACGCTTCTTGTGGTCCGTTAGAGTGCCTTTTTGGCGAAATGAAATAAATGTTCTTGGTTAGAAAAAGCGGCTGTTCGGCAGTACATGTATGAACCGCGACTCGTCTTGCAAAAGACGTCTATTTGTAATCAAGTGCTGTAACAGTGAAGTCACGATGAAAGTCCTAATCGTTCATGATCAAATTTCCAACACTTGGCGTCGTCCATACAGTGAACGTTTTAAGCCTTGTTTACACGACAAGCACGGCACTCCAAACAGGCGGGCCGAGACTACCTTTTCACTTCCGTTTACCGACGATCAATCATGAGAAGCCAGACACAGTAATTACACTGTCAGGTACCCCTAAATTTGCGCCTCTTTTCCGGCGGAAAACAACTCCGCATATAACATCACAGTATAAAGTGTTTATCTCTTCTTAAATCGTGAAAGGCGCTGCGAAGAATGTAGTCAACAACCGTCTTAGCGTTACAGAAGGAAGAAGAGCGACACCGTCGATTGATACGCGAGATTGAGGAGAGAGAAGTAGGTTTGCTTGGGTGCAGTCCTATGTTCTATCCGGGTCCTCATTATCCTTAAATACAGGCACGGCCCAGTTTTCGTTACATGTGTTTTCGTTGCATGGGATTGCTTACAAAGGACCCCAATTACATGTGCAAAAAATGATGGCATGGTACACCAAATTTCGGCACGGTGCCGATGGTTTTGGGGGACGGCACTTCCATGATCAATCATGAGAAGGCAAACACAGTGCCCACAATTACACTCGCACCCCTACATTTGCGCCTTTTTTTCGGCAAAGATGGCGGGAAACAGCTCAATAAGTTTATTATACATTTTACTCACATCTCGATTCTGATTGGCTGAGAACAAGCAACTAATTCTCGATAGCTAGCTATAGCACTAACTGCGCATGCGTACATTATCTGCTATAAGATTGTCTGCCAGCAGATAAACTTAGCGCCCGAAAGCAGGACAATTGTTTCGCTATTTTGAGCCATTTTGCTCAAAATGTAATAGTTAGCGGCTACAGTATTCTAGGAGAGGTAAAATAGCATAACATCAATTGGTAAAAACCGCCTGATGCGCCTAAGGGCGGATGCCTTGGCATATGCCTTCTTCAGTTGGGTGGTAATGTGTTCTTTAAAGGTCAATATGCTATCTAGATTGACACCTAGGATCTTAATTGAATCCGAGGTCTCAATATTAGAGCCATTTAGAACCAAGTTATAATCGTACTTGCACTGCCCGACGGGGAGCGCCTGTGTCTTCCCACTATTAACAAGTAGTTTGTTCTGATCAAACCAGGAAGACAGGAGACTCAAGGCATTGCTTTTGACAAACTGTAGTGCCATAGTCGAGACGTCCGATGAGTATACCGTAGCCGATGTCGTCAGCATATAATCTAAGTGAAGCATTCGGAACTGAGTAGTTCAAGTCATTGATGAATAGGTTAAACAGTAGCGGACCTAGGAGAGATATGAGGTACGCCTGCCTTAATGTCAATATAGCTAGATGAACGTAGCCCAGAACGATGAATGCGTAGCCCAGAATAGATTACTCGGCCCAGAGTTGTAATAGTTTCTATAGCTTCACTGCTCCGGTTTACACCGCGGTTCTTCTTCGTGCTTTTTCTGATGCGTGTCCGTCATTTTTCTTTTCCAATTGCGAACGCGCACCCCTTAACAGCGAACGCGTACCCCTTAACAGCGAACACGCGCACCTTAACGGCAGCGCACTTAACCTGCTGGAACTTCTTAACCTGCTGGAACTGAACTTAACCTGCTGGTCCCCGTTGGGTAAGCGCTACACCGGGGTTAAACTTAAATTCGCCATAATCCGAGTTTAAAATTTACAGATCATGCACTAAACTAATGATTTTACAATGAATGTATGGGATTTTTTTTAGAAAAATCTGAAACTGTACTAAAATGGTCAATAAAGTCATGAAACTTTACCGGTGTGTTGAGAGGTTGCTCCTCTTCATCACTGATGTGTTTATTTTTGGTTTGAGGCAAATCTGGATATCTTTTATTTTACCCTCCCGTATATTGACCATTTTAGTACAGTCTCAGATTTTTCTGAAAATTCCCATACATGTCTACTCCTTGTAAACATTATTAGCTTGCAGATTTAGTGCTACCCTGGGTCCAGGTGTGTGTTTTGCAGGTTGACTGCCCTTCATCTCATGTTATACTTTCCGTCTTTCCATCTCCTTGGTCGGTAACTTAAAGGAGCTATGTCATGGTACTGCGCATGTATCGAGTAATCGCTCGATTGGTGGCTGTTAATTGGATACAAACAGTTAAACTTCCCTCCCTCAATGCTTGATTGAAATATTTTCTCTGGAGGCTGTTTATATACACTGTTTGTTAGTCATTTTGCATATTTGCTTTGATTTTAAGCATCGCACATGGCCGAGAGGTTCGTTGGCTCATATTAAAATCGGTGGAAATAGCTGTTTCCGGCCCGGAACGCGAACGTAAAGTCTATTACCGGTCACAGCCCCTTCAATTACCGTGACTCCCGAGGATTGCGGTTCTTCCTCGATCTACCGTATTTTCATGTTTCTGTATCAATGAATTTCCATACCACACTCTTCACAAAGTTCTCAGGGTGGTCCCTCTCTGAGAGGTAGTCCAGTCCACGCTCTTCGACATCGGCAACGTAAGGATCTGATTTAATACTGTACAAGGGTAAGTGTTCGTCCAGTTCAGCTTGTGTTGTACTCTTTGAGTCTTTGACCCTGAAAAGGTGAAGGACATCTTTTAAGGCTGATTTTGTGCTTTGCGTGCCGCAATTGCACCGTAGACGACGGTAGATAGTGTAAATTTCATATAAACGAAAATACGAAAATCGAACCATCTGATCGGGCTTCGTGTGGTATGAAGAGAGACAGGAAGCCCGGTCAGATGATTCCATTTTCGTATTACTCGGGATCTCAGAGTACCCTGGATGCCAGAGGTTCTAATGCCCTCTCTTAGCCAAAGTCAGCGAGAAGCGAAGCTTAGCATCTCGCCACTTCGTGCCTAAACTTTGGCTTAGAGAGGGCAATAGAACCTCTAGCAACCAGGATAATCTCAGAGGGGAAGGGAGCAAAAAGAGGGCCTCTTCTTGCCTCGCTTTTTCTTTTGCCCCCTTGGCCCACTATCTGAGAGCCAGGAACAGGCTACAATAAACCCAAAAATAACACTGCACATAATTATTTTTGTCACTAAAATATTATTTACTTGACTTCACAAATTTACAGGACTTTCTGCTGCAAACAAAACACCTATTTTCCAGGACTGGGAAAGACCTGGAAAATGACAGAATAAAATTCCAGGATTGCCAGGACCAATACGGACACTGGTGACTGGTCATAGTTCTAAAAAAACAGTTTAGCTTATTCCTCAATCGGTAAAATCACTACAATATTTAAAACCTTTCGAAAGCGACCATATTCTTTGACATTAATGGTGGTTACTTATGAGAGGAACTGATGTTCTTAAGTAAGTAAGTGTATTTAAGTGTCAATGTATTTAGCTTTGCAGCTAATTGGGGACACTAGTCCTACGATTTTACAACCTTATCCGAGAAGATGTGAAGGTCTAACCGTTTACTGTATTATGTAAAGGCAGCACCTTCTACTCAGTTATTTTAAGACCCTGAGTGCTGGTCCGGCCGGGGTTTGAACCTGCGACCTCCAGCTCGACAGACCGGAGCTTAACCACTGAGCTAACCGGAATTAACTGCTTACCTTTCAACGCTAGCATTTCTCACAATTAGCACGTTCACACACATTCCTCTGTGTCGAGTGTTGAAGGAGAGCATTTCGCGCCAGTTTCTAGTGAGCCATGGGTGGCGCCAGGGATCAAACACATTCTTTTTAGACCTACTCCTTGCCTGGTTAATGTTTATGTGATCCTTCGTTTCTTCAGATTGGAGATTCTTGATTTTATATTTGACATGGTAGAAAAGTTGGTCACTTACATCCAAGAGATTACCTGAAGATTAATTTGAGTGAAAATTGAAAGAGAACAGAATTTTAGAGAAAATGTACTGTTGGCATGTGCACATAATCTCTTTTTGGGAGCAGAGGTGATGTTTTTTTAAAATATTTTAAAATGAGCTAGCTGCAGGGTATTTTAAAAATGTTTGATCATCTAATAAAATCTAAAGATACTGTATACTTATAGTACATGTACATGGGGTAAAGTGTAACAACCAACACATGTTGGTTGACTGTTGCAAGCTGTTGGCTAGCACTTTAGCATTAGTCCTCCGACTGTTGTCTGGCTAATGGTAAATTGTCGGCCAACATTAACTGCTTTGACCAACTAATGGGGAACTGTCACCCAACACATTACTGACAGTTGGCCGACACTTGGGATACGTTTTTAAAGTGACGGCCTGGACACTGTTGGCCAATAGTAATGTACATGACTGGACAACCAATATTGGCCCAGGATTTCAGGTTATGTGACCTTTTTTGCTTGTCAATCAAAAATAATTTGGCACTTGAACAAAATGGATGCCAGAAATGGAGAGAGCGAGCCAAAATTAGTAAACAGCACAAGTTTTAGCAGTCCTATCTTTAAAACTGGAAGGAATGGCAATTTGTAGAAAACTCAAAATGTAACACAGTTTATGAGGCTGGCTAGAGATTTAAAAAAATTGCCATTCCTTCAGTTTTGTATTGTTAATTGTTCTTACTTAATAACCAAGTCAGTGTCCTTACTTTTTTTTATTCACTTATGGTTTTGTACAATAACTAGATGGACTGGAGAAATCTAAAATAATAATATAATAATATAATAATTGTATAGGATTTTTTTTTTTTATCAACCCCCAAAAAAATCACAAGTTTTCATAAGCTTTTAAAATACAACTATGACATTTTCACAGCTATAATATTCCAGTATTGTTACCTCTCTTGGGGTTTTCTTCCACAATTGTAGCATTCTTGATCATCATATACCAGTCATAGAGGGCTGACATTTTTCCATCCTCAGATGCTAAAATGGCATCTGAAAACAAAAATAAAAGAGCTGACATACAGTGGTATAAACGGATGGGCAGAAGAATGTTATTTTAGGAGAAGCAGGCCTTCAGAGGTTGGTTGAAACTCATTGTCCTGACAGGGTTTTCAATAACTTTTCACCTAGCTGGCACGTTCATTCTATGAAGTAGCTGGAGAAATACAATGTAACATCAAGACCTCCCCTTTTCATTGTAAAGACAGTAGACTGACCTCAAATACATCCAGAGTAGACAATGAATTTCACATTAGCTCGATCCTCAGTTCTTATCAAGAACCCTGTCTGAATATCGTTTTTATGAACAACCTTAAACTAGTTAAGCAATGATTTGTTTTCAGATACAGTCTGTAGTGTTGTAGACCATCTTTTCCTTGTACCTTGTTTGTTCTGACAAAGTGCATTGCTGATCTCTTTGTGCTGTTGTCTGGCTCTGGCTTCATAGAGTTGTCCTGTCAGCACATTCTTTTGCTCTTCTTGCTTCTTTATTTGACAAAGATGCTGGTACACTTCACTATACATGTACCTAAAAATAGTGTCATTAAATCGTCATCAATGCTATCAAACTCTATACAGGACACACAATTTTTCCAGGAGAAATACAAGTTATGTGAGCAGCTATTAAAATTAATGTAGTTGAACATGGAATTAAATCAGCAAGAGGTAAGAGAAGGCATAAATATATTTTCTGAAGAAAAAAAAATTCAATCTCAAGCTGTCTTCACAGTTCTTAATTCAAATGAACTCATACTGTAGAAGGGTGAATGAGAAATTTCTGGTTTCCAAGAATGGGAAAATAGAGTAACTGATACACATGTATATCATTAGATCATTGACATACCCTTTTGGACTGGTGTCCAGGTTCGTATTTTTGTCATCTCCATTTCCCTGTGTACTCCAAGGTGGCTTGTCAGGAAACGTGTGCTTGTACTGTGAAAGAAGGAACTCCTTCTCCTTTTGTAACAGGAGCTCAATCTGATGAAGCTATGACCCATAATAATAATAATATAATAATAATTTAGCACTTATACATGTATTGCACAAATTCATTTGCATATGATCAACATTTTTAATGCAAGGAAAGGAATGATTTTAGTTGCAAACCAGTATTAATGGCTTAATTCTCATCACCATGGTAATCCCATTTCTCAAGCAAGCATGCACGTTTTTTTTGTTATCATGGAAAGAACATTTCCTTTCTTGGCAGAATTTATATAATAAACAACTTTAATATTAGCATCTAATACAGCTGACTGTATTTTTACTGACACCTAAAGGCTTGCCAATATACAATGTACCATCTCAGATACCCAGGAGCAGTTAGTGAACGACGGGCCAAAAACGGATGGAGGGGGAGGGGGAGGGGAGAAGGAAAAGGGGAAGGAGAAAGAAGAGCCCCTGGGGACACTTACTGTAAAGACCAGTTCTAAGAATCTTAATTGGATTAATACATGCATGAGCAACTGCATGACACAAAGCTCAATAACACTGCGAAATTATCATGGCTGATTTGATTTCAATTTTTGAAAAGGTTTTACAAATAAAAAGCTGAGTGGGCTATTAACCTCCCGCATAGTCAGTCTATTAACAATATCGAATGGAATTTCAATCGTACGCAATTGAACTCAATCCATTGACAAGGCTTTATAATAGTGGAAATGAAGACGTCTCCGATTAGCAAAGGATTAATACAAAATCAGTTGGACCACAAAAGTCAAAAGCTAGCCATGACAAACAGCACCGGATTCGCTAACTGTCTTCCCCAATCATTGCCATCGGGCAAAATAGTATACCTCCAAAGACATTCAACACTTAGCTGGTGAGCCAGATTCACCATACAGAAGCTCTGGCTTGCTGCTGTTGAAGGAAATGTTTCCCCCGATATTCAAGCAATAATGAGAGTAGCTGCTAAAAGTATGTTGTCTTCAAATCCAGTTGATAGCTCGGCAAAAACTGGTATCTTCTTTCAACGATGTTCTTGCGATTATAATTCTTTGCTTTGGTTTAAAGGGGCTGTGTCACGGTAAGACTTTACATTCGTTTTTCCGGGCCGGAAAGAGCTATTTCTACCGATTTTGATATGAACTAACGAACCTCTCGGCCATGTGGGATGCTTAAAATCAAAGCAAATATGCAAAAATGACAAGCAAACAGTGTATATAAACAGTCTCCAGGGAAAATATTGAAAATCCTTTCAATCAAGCATTGAGGGATGGAAGTTTAACTGTTTGTATCCAATTAACAGCCACTAAATGAGCGATTACTCGATACATGCGCAGTACCATGACATAGCCCCTTTAAGCCCGTTAAAATTGGGAAACGCTTGCAAACTTGTCTCCAAAGCACTTTAAACATCTTCGTAAGATCGACCTGAAGTCCGAAGAAGTTTAGTTTCATGCCACATGACATGACTCGATAGGATGCCAAATGCATTGTTTAGTGCGACATCACTGATTGGCTGCAATTTGGAATGTGGCATACATCCAAAATTGTGGCCAATCAGAGCAAGTCTGAAAATTCGCTCTGGAACTGGTCTTTACAGAAGTGTCCCAAGGGGCTCTTATTTCCCCTTCCCCTTTTCCTTCTCCCTCCCCCTCCATCCGTTTCCTGCCCATCGTTCACTAACTGCCCCTGGGTCACCGAGGATGGCCAATATATTATAAGAATGACTAGTTAATAATAATAATAATAATATTTATTTACCCACGATAAATTTACAGCATTGATGATGTGGTCATGCTTATAACTACGCTATTCTACCCTTACTAATAATAATAATGATAATAATAGTAATAATAAAACTAATTAACTTATACTTATTCTATTCTATAGTTGTACAAATGCAGAGCCATATTAGATGCTTAACCGACTAGTTAATAATCTCTATTTATTTTTACCGGTCAATTGCATTTTGGCTCACCTAAAGTCCCACCAAAATACATAAACTATTTATGATTTGTAAAAATGCACTGTCAGCAAAATATAATATACCAGTATTAATAATTCTTAAATTTTGACATATCAATGTTTTTGCATATTCATAAAGTACAGTTGCTCTATTATTACCAGTCCAAACCATTTTTCAATACAGCAATGGGAAGTCTTATTTTTTTAACTCCGAGTAATGTCCGCCATTACTGGTGGCTGTTCCCTTTGTTCAGATTTATTAAGCAGAAGTGATGGCATACACGCACAATGCTCGTCTACATGACACAACACCTTGGAGGTATATTTCTACTAAGAACTTCTTCTCGTACACAAGAAGAAAGTTAGTTTTATCCTCGAGAGGTTCATGCAAAATAGTGTGCATAAAAAAGTAGCCATGCCAGTTGTTGTGTTACACATGACATTACTGAATAAGGCAACAGCCGCCAGTAATGCCAAACAGTATTTTACCTCACTCCCAAATTTTGTGGTAGAACTTGCTCATTTGGGATTATTATTTACTAATTTGGATATTTCTAACACTGACTGACCTATTACACTAAAAAAGTGGCAAATTGAAATGGTATTTTTTCGTCATAGTGGCATTTTAAAGGAAACACCAGTTGTTGGAACAAATTGCCGTCAAATTGTTTGATTTTTTTTATTCATTCATTTTTTTAAACAATAATTAGGTGTACATACAGTAGGTTTTTGAAAAAATTGGATACGATATAAGCGTTTTTGCATTTTTAATTTCATGGCCGGTGCTGCCATCTTGGATCATAATATGACATTTCACAACAGTCCCTATTTTCAGAAAACAATAGCCCTTTCCCCCCCCCCCCCCCAATTTTTTCGATTTAGATCGACTAATAATTTAACAACAATTTCTTCTTCCAACAGCTGGAGTTTCCTTTAAAACCTAGCTATAATTAAACTGGCTGCTATGAACAGTGTACCTGTTCTTCTTGTTCTTTTAGTTTTTTCACTTCATCCTCTTTCCTTTTTATTAGTTTGCAACCCTGAGAAAATTAAAAACACTACATTTCTAGATGACATATCAGGTCAAACATTTTTATCAGAAAGATCAATTCTGTATCAAGTGAATAGTAGAACATTTCTCAATTTGAGTGTTGCATCCATGAGTTATAGAGGTTTATATTTGTAATATATTCAAGCTTGCGACATAAAACCAGTCTTCATTTATTATACAAAAAGATACTGGTATAGGTAAATGACCTTTTGTAAACATCAATCACAGTGATGTTACAACATATTTTGTCAAAATCAGAAAACGGGTTTCATTCACAAGCAAAAAGAAATGAAAGTAAATTCCCGAATTTACGTCAAATTTACATCACACATTAGCATATTGGAAATACGAACCTCTATATATTGTAACTCATACATGTATAGCTGCAACAGGAAATATTCTACTATTCACTTGATGCAGAATTGATATTAATGATAAAGTTTTGTATAATCACGTTATCAATAATATTAGTCTTTCATAGAAAAACACCCTCAAAGAAGAATTTAACTAATATAAATGTTACCCGTCCAGTTTTGTAT
Organism: Actinernus sp. WN-2022; assembly: GCA_030867875.1. NCBI lineage: Eukaryota > Metazoa > Cnidaria > Anthozoa > Actiniaria > Actinernidae > Actinernus > Actinernus sp. WN-2022. The sequence goes on along the minus strand of JAOWCC010001589.1, from coordinate 70,860,488 downwards.
CACAATTTGCTGCTGATTGTGAACGCTAGACTCATCCATGCAGTGTCAGCCTCATTATGAAGTTAAATATTCATAAATACCAGCAGAGGTTAAAGGGGCATGGTCATCGGTTTATATGCATCCGCAGTAGAGACGAGATAGTGGAGTTTTCCGTGGGCCACGGGAAAATCAACTTATCCGCCATCAATGCGAGCGTGGTATAATCTGGTCCAATTTAACAGCTTGTGTGGGCCATCAGTCCTCCAAACTTCGTACAGAATTTTAGATGTATATACATGATTGTATGTATTAGTTCTATAGCCTTTTTTGTTTAATTTGCGAAAATGAGCTAGAACATTTCGGAAAAAACACAAAGTCAGCGTGGCGTGAATTAACGGTATACATGTTTGTGCTCGGTCGATTTATTGGATGTCATGCACTTGAAAAAAAAATTATCACTTCAAATGAATGTTGATTGTTCACAAGGCTATCCTGTGTGAGCTGCTGTAGTGAATGTTTGAACGGTGCATTTCGTACACTTTTGCAAGCATAGTGTAGCGCGCTGTTTACTCGTAACGCAGTCTGTGAATTAATAACGAGCTTGTTTGTACTAGTTCGATCTATCGGTTTTCAACTCCAAAACAATTTCGATACCTTCAAGCGAATTTCGATTGCTCAGAAGACTATCCTGTGTGAGCTGCTGTGGTTATTTGGGCATCAGGAATTTTTTAAATGGAAGTTTGCCTACAGTTTTGGAAGCATACTGTAGCGCGCTCGACCATAGAATGTTTATTTGCAACGGAAGTCTGTTTATAACTAACAAGCTTGTTTGTACTAGTTCGATCTATCGGTTTTTATGGACTCCAAAACAATTTTGATAGCTTCAAATGAATGTAGATTGCTCAGAAGACTATCCTGTGCGAGCTGCTGTGGTTATTTGGACTTCAGGGAATTCTTAAACGGGAGTTTTCCTACAGTTTTGGAAGCATTGTGTAGTGCTTGACACTACTTGTAATGTTTACTTGTGAAGAAAATCCTTTGAGCTTTAAATACTAGCGTGTTTGTACTAGTTCGAACTATTGGCTTTTATGGACTGGAAACTTATTTTACAGCTTCATATGTATGTTGGTTGATCAGAAGACTATGCTCTTTGTGTTCCTGTGGTTTGTTTGGCATCAGAAAGTATTTTTAATGTACTTTTTGTTCGATTTCCATGCAGTGTTTGGACATAATTCGCCGATATCAGATTTTATGCAAAATTATCCAAATCAAGCATGTTCAACATTCTAAGAACAGAACTATTTGTCCAAATGTTATCATATCCAACTCAACTTCCTCCTTCATCGACTCTGAAGCCATTGTTGTGGTTCCCTAATACAGGGCCGTCAGCCTTCAAAATGCTACTACAAATCCTCCCCTTTGCAACCTTCTCGCGTATGCTCGCTCAACCGGGAAAATTTTGATATGCTAATTAGTACTTTCTGCACGCCTACTGTGCATGACTACCAGGTGACCATGCCCCTTCAATGAGCTATTCACAGCTTTGTGTATTAATTGTCAAAGCTGTGACTAATCTACACCTTCTCACTGGTATTTTTGAATGTGTAATTATAATAACAGTGCACAAAAGACTGTAGTCATAGCAATCAGTGGAAAATTGCAAATACAAAATGTTTACAATTTATGAACAGGCCATTTGCATCAAGTAACATGACCTTGTCAATCAAAGAATAACAGACCGACTGTTTATCTCATTAAAACACTTCAATTTTAGAAAAATTATTAAGATGAAACTTGCACCAGTTGCTAATTTTGGCATGCTGGGCTTTCCATTTCTGGCATCCATTTTGTGTTTTAATAGTGTAACTATTTCTGATTGACAAGGTAGTAGTCGTAGTAAAACTTTATTTATACATGCTTGCTCCGTCAACATTTGCTGATTTCCAAAAGGGGCGTGTGGTTACAAATAATATAAAGACTAAATAATTACTAATTAAAAATAATTTATCAATGCTAATACTAAATATAATAATTCTAAGACTAATACTAATTTTAATGCTGTTACAATTTACAAATGAATATAAAAGTATATAAGAAAAGTATAGTGAACTAATAGTAATAAAATTATTCAAGTTAAGTTACAGAAGATGTGAGCGTCAATTCCATTTTTAAATATTGATAGAGAATGACAATTTCGTAAATCTTCTGGTAATGAATTCCATACTTTCGCTCCATTGTAACAAAAGCTTTTCTTAAGTTGTTCAGTTCTTGGTAGAGGTTACTGTAGTGATGTAGAGGGACCCCTCAGGTTATAGTATGTAATATCTTTTTTACTTAAAAAGAGATCTGCAAGACAGCTCGGAGCCAGTCCGTTCAGCACTTTATACATTTGTTTGGCTTTTGACTGAGCTCGCTGAGTTTCAAGATTATCCCAACCTAAGGCTGCTAAGGCACCTAGTGCCTCCAGGCCAGGTGGGGAGTATCATTACTCATATTCATGATTACTCGTGCAGACCTATTTTGGAGCTTTTGCAATCTATTTGAAAGACCTTGGCCGAGGGTATCCTATACCTCACTACAGTAACTCAAATGAGGCTTTACCAAGGCATTATAAATCGAGACAAGAATTTCCCTGTCCACAAATTCACGGATCATTTTCATGACTCCTATTCCCGAAGAGACTTTCTTGGCAATCAGTGGCAAATTGCATTGTGTTTTAATATATACATATTCTATTTGTTATAGCGGGCCTGTTTTTACTCCTCACAGTACACTCCCCACTACATTAACAGTGTTTTGGACACACTACTCTCGACTCATGGTTGATTTTTACGGAGGGAGGAAAAATAGCGTAAATATCTCTGATTGACAAGGTCACATGACCAGTTCATGTAAATGGCATCTTCAGCCTTAAAATAGAGATTCTATTTCAAACAGTATATTTAATCACAGGAAGCCCAAGCTCTGTTTATGTAAATTTAATTTATAAGGGTTTGTATGGGAATTTTTTAATCTGGTTTTTCGATAAATATACTGTAATTAAGTGAATAAAACTTACCTGGTGTCTATGATCTGTATCTTGGCTGTGTCTGTACGTAGTTTCAGCGAATTTTGAATCCCTTACTCTTTCTTCTTTAGTATGAAGATTAAGGGATTCAAAATTCGCCCAAATTCACTGAAACTACATATAGACACAGCCAAGACACAGATCATAGACACCAGGTAAGTTTTATTCACTTTATTACAGTATATTTATCGAAAAACAGATAAAAAAATTCCCATACAAACCCTTATAAAATTAAATTTACATAAACAGAGCTTGGGCTTCCTGTGATTTAATTCTGTGGCATTTGAATCCGCAGCAATGTTTATGTTTGTTAACCCTAAAGCCTGATATAAGCGCAAGCAACATACATAATTGTGAGATAAGAACAAGCACCGCTATTAAAATTATTAATGATCAATGGCAATGCATTACCGAGTCCGTGTACTGTGGCTTAAGAGAGTTTTCTGGAGGGGAGGGAGGGGAGTACGATTAAAGTCTAAAGAGTCTTCTTCAGCTTCCCTTGGGCCTTCATTCGCTCACCTTAACATATTTACTGTGTTGCGCTACAGTTAATGAATCAAAAGCCTCCATCTTCAGTTAAACCATGGACTTCTGGTTATACAACTCTGTGCTCCACTCCAGCTCCGCCTGATCGGCAGATGCGATGGAGGCTTGGTCTATTTTGTTTTTTACCACGATAAATTATGGACTAGACGGGAGCTCGGACCGCAAGTTTATCCAATTCTCACACGTCAACGTTTTGACCAAAGAATTAAAGGAATACACGTACAGCTTTACCCCACTGAAAATATATAAGAGCAGTCTCCCTTCCCCTCCCTTTCACTGGGAACGAGAATGGGACGTCCCTGGAAACTCATTTATGTCACTACAAAATTAGCGCATCGATTATTTATATCGACCGCTGAATAGTACCTGGCTTAATCGCGGGCTTTAGCAAAAAGGAAAAACATCCAAAATGCCGACCAAGAAGAAGAAGTTTAACGCTCGCTTTCCCCCGGTAAGAATCATTTGATTCTCTTTCCTTTAAGATGGATGTGATGTCTGAATTCTGTGTCTTCCTGTTACAGGCTCGGATAAAAAAGATTATGCAAACAGACGACGATGTTGGGAAAGTCGCAGCTCCAGTACCCGTCATAATCTGTATCCTTCACCAAGAGCGCATTAGTTTTGCAAAATAAATTAAGAACCTTCTGTGTATTTCATAGCTAGGCTAGGTAATACGAGGAGGGTTGTTTTAGGTTTAGAAATGCTTGTGAAGCCTGCTGTAGGCAGTAATTTATAGAAATGCGAGCCTTTGGTTGGGAAGGAAACAGTGTTTCCTTCCCCCAAATTTCCCGGTCTCGGAGAGCAGAATATTTAGGTAACATCATAAGTAATTTAATCACCTGAAATATTTCAAGGCTGGCCAGAGAATGATTTATATCATTGGGTTACCAAAGGGGTGAATATAGCACAGTTTAATAATCATCAACTGTTTTTTCCTTGACTCTTTTCTTCCAGCTAAAGCGTTGGAAATGTTTATGCAGTCTTTGGTTGAAAAAGCTTGCAATTACACACAAGCACGCAATGCGAAAACCCTTAGTACTTCCCACCTGTAAGTAAGCTTAACCTTTAATCACATTTCATTTTGTTATTGGTTTTGCTAAGTTTATTTGGTTAGGTTATGCACTGTGTTATCAACTTGAAGTTTAGAGACGTTCTCAATGTGAACTATTTTTATTAACACCCGAATTTTAATTTTCAAAACAGACTTATAATGTTGATTTCCCGCAAATGCCGGATAATACCTTCCAGTATTTTTCGAGCTCTCTGTCCGTGACAATATTCGAAAACAGTTCTTGTTATCTCAGTAGTCTTTATTCGTAAAAGGGGATTTGCTGGAATTTCATTTTCCCTGTTATTTGATCTCTGAATAAGCAATTGTTTTCCTATGAATATTTTATGAGTATTGTGAAAAAGAGGTGAAGATTGCGTGTAATTTCACCTAGATTTGACTAAGGAAAAAACACCTTACATTGTAAATCCATTTTTCATCACAAATTTCATTGAATTTTAATGTGTAAATTATATTTTACTTTAGTACAAATCCAAAAGCTTAATTTTAAAATTTAAGGTAGCCATGAGTAATTTTAACCAAGTTGTTGTTTTCCTCAAGACAAGTTTTAGATTCAGATATTTTTATGACATTACATATTTTACTTTGAAAAGCTACAAATTATGTAGTGTAATGCCTATCACAGTGATATTGCCATTTCATTAGTCAGTTTAGTCCCTAGTATGGGAGGGAATGAGATTGATCTATTTGAACTGAAACACATCCTATAGGTTCTTTCACTATAAAAAAAAAATCAGGACTAAATGTAACTTAGTACGGGTTAAATTTTCCAGCTTGGTCGGGTTTCCAGCGGCAACTCGGGGGCCCTGGGTTTGGCATCCATCCGGGTCCTGTTGTCACAGCTTGTTTGTCACGTTTCCTGCTCTTGTCAATTGCGTTCACTCAATTGCTTGGGTTGATTCCCCTTCCCTCCTTCCCTATCCACACTCTGTGTGTGACTCAGTGCTCAGGCTTATCTGGTTGCAAGGAGGATTGGAAGGCCTTCCCACAATACTTTGCATAGCAACTACATTATCAATTTTCCCGGTCATGTGAGCAATTCATTCCCCGTTGAATTTTGTGGAGATGGAACCTCAGCAGCACAAATTTTCACAAAGCATCTCAAAACCAAAGTTTTTACTGGGATTTTGACATAAGTTTAGGCTAGCTTTGACTTCCCCGTATTTCTGGGCAATATTTTACAATGAAAGCCTAAGAAAAATGGGATTTGAGTGAAAAAAATTCAATTTTAGTTAGCAGTACGTGTTGTTGACACAAATCTGATCATGCCATTTTGTATGAGCGCACAACTGAATAAACCAAAGTATTACTTATTTCTTCCCTTTATTTTTTCAGGTAATCATAATTGTTTTTAAGTAAAATGATTAACAAAGAATCATCTTTTTTTTTTCCATAATATTATTAACAATAAACACCACTAGTACTGTTCACGAAATGCTTCACGAAAGATTGGCATGAGTACTGTATATCCAGTGAGTGCAACATTTTGTGAATGGTATCGAAACACTGTAAACAATATTCATTTTCAATGGCTTTGTAAACCTCTTAAACCTAGAGCCCTTTGGAGCCCTTTGGAGCCCTTTGGAGCCCTTTGCATAAATTAGACACTTAATTTATGCCACTTATTTATGTCACTGCTCATGCTAATTTCCAGGTAAGGTTAGTCCTCCAAAAGGTGTGTAGTTAACTTCTTTCAGGGTAAGATTTACGACTTGAGTTTGCAGGAATTTTTTCCCAAACAACCTCTCAAGAAAAGTGTCTGATAATATTTTTTGTCAACATGTCAGATGACAATCCTAGCATATCGTAGTGTGCAGATTTTGCAAAGTCGTTTTCAAAACAAAGTTCGGGAAATTCTCAGAAAAAAATGAGCGGCCATTCCTCGTCGATAAACTTGTTTCAGGAGTCGAAGAATAAGGAGTTTTTAGGGCTTGTTTTAGCCGAAGTTTGTGCAGGAGCTGGCATTGTTTTGAAACAGGACGACTCAAAATTTTCAAGTCGGGTCTGCAATCCGTGTTGACGCAAAATTAAGAACTTAGGCAAACTCTTCAGTTACGTATGTAATGGAGCTGAAACCGAGAAAACAACTCCTATCATGAAAAACAAGCGAACCGTCAGTGCAAGAACGCCCGATGTAGACAGGCTTGCCCAGTGTTGAACCGAGCAAAGCTTCGTCGGGTGAATTCCCCATGTGCGAAACCACAATCCAGAAAATCCTTAGTTTCAGCAGCGAAAACATCGAACCTTCTGACGGGTCTCTGCATCATCTCAACATAGACGACCTTGGGGATCAAAGTGTTAATTTTTAGCCCAACTGGCAATGTGACTGTTAGAATACTGCGAGATCTGCAGTCAAAACATCTCATTAAACATGTAGCCACATCAAACTGGAAGGCAGCGACAAATGTTATTTTTAAGCATGAGGACTTGATACCGGAGCTACAGACGGTGCTGAAAAGACAGGTCTCTAATGATTTCAAGTCATATTTCAAAGAAGGACGAACTGCAGCCCTCTGTTCCTCTTTGATTGAGTAAGAAAACCCTTGACAGGACAAGAAATGTAAAGATTCTTCGAGGGCTTTTGAAAACACGTCTTCACTAACATCCACCATTTTAATATATGCCGAGCAAAGTGATAGTTTGATTGACAGATTATAGCGCTCAGCCAATAAGTCGCACCGTTCGCTGACGAACCAAGATCAACAAAAGCTCTGCAGTCAATTGCAGGCTCTCATGCTGATGCACTCGGCTCCAGTCGCTCAGCCTTCGGCCTTGCTCAGCTAACACTCTGAATAATATATCCCCAAGAGCCTGCTATGTAGGCTAAATGTTTTCCAATTAGAAAAATTTATACAGAAAAAGAAGAAAACATTACTCAAGGGAAAAGTCAGGTGACCTGAATTGGGACAAAAAAATTACATGTACAAGCTAAATTGGTCAATAATGAAGAACAGTTTTCCATAATAGATGAGAAAAATGTGAATGTTAATTTATAACAAAATTAACTGTCTGATTTCTTTTCAAATTGCTTCTTGAAATAGAAAAAGATGTATCATCTCAGAGCAGCAGTTTGACTTCCTCAAAGATCTAGTAGAAAATATTCCTGACCTACCAGCAAATGAAGAAGATGGAGATGGAGAACCAAAACCCAAAAGGTACAGAGAAAATCTGGGTATCTGGTACTGGGTATCTGTCAGGAGTCTGAACAATCTACTGGGATTGTAGAGAGTTTATGGAAACTAAAACAATATTATAATTATTATATGTGATATATGCATTTGCAGTTTTAACATACATGTACATTAATTTAAATGAATGATCTTTGATACCACAGGGATCATAATTAGCAGTAGCAAGCTACATGTAGCAGAATGCTACAAACATACTTGATAAATTGATTTTGCAACATGTAGTTAAATTTATTTGGAGTAGCAATGCTTTGCTACTAGTCAGAAACAGTTTTACCTGTATTAAAGCAAAGACATAAAACGTAATTGAGGCATTCTAATTTTTGTTAGTTTGGTTTCTTACTTTGCTAGATTGAAAAAAATTAGCCTGATTTTTAGACGGTCGAGGTCATCCGCTCACTTCCTCCCACCTCCCCGTCTGATGGACTTTGGCAGAAACCGTGTTCCTGATGTCATTTCATTTCGACCAATCAGAGCGAAGGTTTTATTTTTAGAGAACTGAGGTATGCATGGAATGTCCAGTGGAGCCTGCATGAAGGACAAGCCAAATGGCAGACGATACAAACGGACTTGATATGGCTTTGGAGAAAGCGTGCGAAACTTTCGGCATTTCTGAATTATTTCCCGAACAGCGAAAGGCAATATTACCCCTCGTTTCCCGGAAGGACCTTGGCCACCACAGCTGCATCTATAGGCGACGACCAGGTAGAGAATCGAGAGAGGAGAAATTATGTAGCCTTCTAGTACAGCTCGCCAGAATCACACACTTTCCTGCACTGCAGAATTCTTATGTTTTACAGCTTCAAACTTATGTTAATTTCTCAGAGCTAACCCTAACCATATCCTGTTTGAGCTGCTATGGTTTTTTGGGCAGCAGGAACTTTTTAAATAGGATTTTTCGTACAGTATTTCAAGCGCATGGTCACAACACTGATCTAACTACCGGATTTGTTGTACTTTACAATTTGTCAAAATCAAGACTGTTCAAAATTCTGATAACATAATTTTTTAGGCAAATGTAATCCAACTTTTACCATGACATATTCACTATATGTGTTCACTCCTGTAAAAAAAATCATGCCATTCCATGAAAGATTTAGTCTTCTTAAGACGAAAAAGCTAAGATATTTCAGCTTTTAGGAGAGCAAAATTGTCAAAATAAAGGGTGTTAAAAATTTTGCAAACATAAATAATTGCCCAAATGTCGTGAAACTATTAACATGACATACTCAGTATGTGTGTTCACTGCTGTAAAAAAATCATTACATTTCATGAAATATTTGGTCTTCTAAATGCCAACATTCTAGGAGACATTACATTTTAATACGGAATACAAAGCGGTCAAGGAAGATTAATGATTTTCCAAAGCCCGTAGAGCTAGTAGATTCATAAACATCGCGATATTGATAGCGCTTCCTATCGGATTTTCCCGGTACACGTCTGAGGACAACATGTTTCTATAAGTTTGAAGATGTAGAACATATTCTGCAGTGCATGAAAGAGCCGTGATTCTGACGATCTGTAGAAGTTGTAGAAGACTACATAACTTCTCCTCTCTCGATTCTCAACCTGGTCGTCACCTTATAGATGCAGCTGTGGTAGCAAAGGTCCTTCCAGGAAACGAAGTATAATAATGCCTTTCCTTCTCCCAATACTGATAACATACACAATATGCGGGAGGCGGTCCTGACAGATAACCGCACACACAATTTATTATAACCTCAGCATGTAAAATTGTAAAGATACAATGTATGCTATTACACTCGGACTGTTATCACGAAAACCACACAACGTGGTAAGTGGAGACATTACATAAATATAGTCTGATAATTTGATGTACTCTGCCGGATACGAAAAACCACAAAAAATTCCACACTATATGTGGTAAAAACTTAGTGGAAACGTATTCCCCAGCCCAATGCAGGAGTACTGACTTCTGGGGGGTGAAAGTCTGAATTTACTATAAAAACCGTAATAACTGGGCAATGTCAGGAAAACTTTGTAACAAAATTAAATGTTTGAAGGGTCTATAATTAAAGGTTACACGTAGAGTCAGGACCACGAATGATGAAATGTAACTGACACATCATTAAGTACTAGAGTTCCCGCCAAAACTTAGCTGACCATATAAGGATTGATCCACAGGGATACCAATACAGTCTTTAGGATAAGGAACTCATTTCTCTTTTTCTTTTATCCAAAGAGAAATATCATTTCCTTCTCCCAATACTGATAACATACACAATATGCGGGAGGCGGTCCTGACAGATAACCGCACACACGAATGCAAAAGCATAGGTTAAATATAAATGTCAAATACTGCAACTTGAAGATTTGCCCAACAGTCATGAGTGTTCAGTGTATACTATAGGCCAATCAGCCTGGATACAGATAACCGTGATTCCAAAGAGTCCTTGATATAAACATCCCTTGCGATGTCAGACCTCCAACCACCATGACATTTGATCAGACGATCTGAGACACCATGGTATGAGGCAACAGAAGCTCCACCAGAACGTAGACTGTGTAGACCGTAATTATTCTTGTTCAGACCAATGGAAGACAGCATAGCCAGCACACGTTCCCTGGCACTTCCATAAGACAGAGGTCTTGGTGTAAGCTCAAATCCTTGTGTAGTTGCTTTCACACAACGAAATAGGGGACCCTCCATAATAACTGTTTTTGCCAGGAATCTTTCCAAAAGAGCTACTGGACATGTCACTCCAAAAGAACGAGCCACAAAAATGGTCTGGCCATTGCGGAACTGATCATTCTTTCTCTGCTTCAGAGAGATAGATACAAATTGTGAGTGGAAAAGCAAATTCTCAACTAAGATGTTGCTCAAATCATTCCATCTAAGGAACCCAACAAAGCCCAGCACAATGAGCGTTAAGGTTTGGAGATCGGGAAGTTCAGTTGTAGGCCCACCGTATTTTGTAAACAATTGTTTCACATGTTTTAGAAGTATTGGTTGCTTTCTCCGGATCGGTTTAGCCAACAAACGTCTAGCAGCACCGATGACTTGAGACACAAGTGGATGATCAACTGGACTTGGAAGACAAGCCTTCCTGTGTACCCAGCCCACAGCACAAGCAGCAGCAACAACTGGGCTAGGGCTAGCAGATATCTTGGTTAAGTGTGTTAGGTACAATGCAAAATGACTGTACTCGGCAGGAAGATAAGGGAGGTTATACTTCAAAGCCCAACACCTCCAGCGATGAAAGCATCTTGTATATTTGATTACCGTTGAGGGCGCTCTATCCCGAAGACAGTTGACTTTCATCTCTTCAACCAAGCAAGAAAGTTCTGGATGTTTCAGTTCCTTTAACATCTTCCATGGTTGATGGGAGAAAATATCTAGGGGGATAACACAGTTTGTTATAATAATGATTAACAATCTGGACCATAGTGGAAGAAACAATAGTTCTAATGAGTCAACAAATCATTAACAATAATAAGGCCACTGTAATGCTTTCAATTATAGCAACTAATGTATATGTGTCTGAGCCAACAGGACCTCCTTGAGGCCTAATTTTCTTGATAATGGCAATTATCTCCATACTGCCAATGGGAGACCTCCTTGAGGTAATAAGTTCCCTACTGCCCACCATGGAAGACCTCCATAAGGTCATGAACTCCAAAACACGGATGGTGAGAGACCCCCTTGAGGTCAGAAATTCCAATTGCTAATGGTGAAAACCTCCTTGAGGTGATAACTGCTGAACCTCCTTGAGGTCAATGATTCCAATCATTGGCAGAGGACCTCCTTGAGGTGATAACTGCTAAACCTCCTTGAGGTCAATGATTCCAATCATTGGCAGAGAACCTCCTTGAGGTGATAACTGCTAAACCTCCTTGAGGTCAATGATTCCAATCATTGGCAGAAGACCTCCTTGAGGTCAATGGAAAAGACTTCCTTGAATTCATAATTCCATATTGCTGGTGGCGAGAGACCTCCTTGAGGTCGAGGATTCTAGCCACCACAGATGAATGATCCTCACCAAGGTCACAAGTAGCAGCAACTGGTATACGGCTCCCCATGAGGTAGCTCACCCAATGATAGATGATAAAGCTCTAGGCATCAAGTTCAAGATTCCTAAAGTCAATCCTAAGTGCCAAAATCCTAGATGAAGGTATCCCATTGCCAAAAAGGTCAGAGTCTGCCGAGCCTGGAAGGAAAGTGAACCTGTGGAGAGGTATCTCCCAACAAGATCTGACCCATGGGTGAAAATTAAAGTTCCACGTAATAAGCAGGGGCCACCAAGGAGCAGACTGCCATAGTGGTACAATCAGAGTCCCGAATTCACGGCCATAACGCATATGTCTTAGAACTCTAGGGATTAGATAAATTGGAGGGACCAGCCAATTGTTGTCATTTCCCCAGTCAACTGTAAAGGAATCCACTACCTCACAACCTGGACATGGCCATCTTGAACAGAAACGTACTAACTGCTTAGAATTGTAGCTAGCAAAACGGTCCACAGAATGTGGACCCCAAAGACTATCGAGTTCCTGAAAGTGTAGAGGGTTGAGCATCCAGTCATTAACATCAATAACTTTGGACCAATAGTCTGCTTTCTGATTAAGTTGCCTTGGTATCCATTCCGGAGTGAGTCTGATGCCTTGTGCACGGCAAAGAGCAAATATGCGAATAGCCTCCTTTTGCAACTTTGGAATCCGGCTCCCATTGCAAAGAACAGAACAAGTAGCTTGGTTGTCAGTTCGATGAACACACTCCTTGTTGATAATTAGGTAAGCAAAAGACTCCAAGACTAGTCTGACCGCTTTCAGTTCCCTGAATGTTGAGCTCTCGTGTACATCCTCTGCTGACCAGTTTCCTCTAGCAATAGACTCGCTCATGTTAACCATATAACCACCCCAACCAGTGCCACTTGCATCTGAAAAAGATATAACATCCACCCTAGGGGACAATTTCCATATAGGTTGGCCAACAACTTCTGCAAAGTTGTCGACCCAGAAGTGGATCTCTTTAACAGCATCTTCTGATAACGTAAACCAATAACTCAATGAAGGAACACCGTTCAGGTCTGCATATAGAGATCTGGTCATCAGCCGAGAAACTTGACCCAGGGCTAGGCCCATAGATATAATGGTTCCAGTAAGCCGAGCAATAGTACGGGCTGATACATGATAATTATGAGAGACAACAAAATCCAAAAGTTCCAACAACTGATTGACCTTCCTCTCTGGAACAGTAAAGATACCATCTACTAAGTTCAGGATGTATCCCAAAAATTCTCCAATTTGTCTGGGTGTAAAATTACTCTTGTGTTGATTAATCAAAAATCCACAGTTTTCCAAGTCGCTTCGCATTAGATAGGCCAGCTCTGAAGCACCATGTTTTGTAGAACATAGACCAATACCATCGTCCAGATATAACAGGGTCCTATGGCCTTTAGACCTCCAATCCTTAACCAGAGGGCGAAGAACCTTGGTAAATACATAAGGGGCAGTGGACAATCCAAAAGGTAGTGAGGCAAACCAGAAATACCGTAATAAGCCATGTACTCTAAACGAAAATGCTAGGTACTTCCTGTGATCCAAACCAATATCAATATGGTGATAGCCATTCTTTAAATCAAATGAAATAAACCAATCACCCTTATCCAAGATTGATGACACAGTGCGTAAATCCTCATAGGTAAACTTTGCAACCGATAAGTGTGAATTCAGATATCTCAGGTCCAATATAAGGCGAAGTTTATTATCTCTCTTTGGAACAACCCCCAAGGGATTACAAATCCACAAATCACACAGCTGAATTTCTTGTATACTGCCGCAGTCCAATAGATCAAGAATGGCTTGTTCCACAAAATCAGTATTCAGATGAGCACTCCTGTGATTACTAAATTTCCGTGATCGTGGAATAGAGATCAAGGGCAGGTGATATCCATCAGTAATCACACGAAGAACCCACGCAGATGTTCCTATGGATTTCCAATGGTCGAAGCAACGTTTTAAGCGTCCCCTAACCTGGGGGACATCCTGATCTGCAACGTATTCACCAGACTCCTTAAAACTTTCGGCTTTGTGAGAGTCGGAACAATCAACACTGCACTCTTCAGAATTGTAAACATTTTCGTTCTGTAGTCAATGTCTCATCGGCATCGTACAGTCCTTCTGGATGTGGCCTGGTTTGTTACAACGAAAACAACGAGGAATGGACAGCCTGTTATCTTGAAAAGCATTAGACGAAACAATCCTGGTATCTCTTGGTTGAAAGCCCTGAAATTGTGGGTAACTTGACCCTCGCGGTCCGTTAAAACCGCCCCTTGGTTTGAAGGCTTTGGTCCTCTTCACGGATTGGGCATCTTTCTCGGACTTTTTCTTAACCCGAAGACGCTCAGCGTCCTTCCTCGCTCTTCGTAATTTTCTTTCGTCGCTTTCGTTCCCAGCTAACGGATCGTCTTCGTAGCAAGTTACTGTGTCCCAACCGTCCCGATCGGCTATTTTTAATAACTTATTCCTATTCTGGATTAGTTTATTACCTTCATCCACAATCTGTTTTGCTTCTTGAAGATTGTGTGAGTCCTTCACATCCGCGAGTTGGTTTAGAATTGACAGATTAAATTTGTGTTGAAGTTTATTACCTTTAAACTTCCATTCGAAATCTTTGTCATCGTCGCGTTTCCGTTTCAGTAAATTTACTTCTCGTCGAAGATTACGTAATTCAGAACCCTTGTCTCTGGCTTCTCGATCTTGTGTAGCAAGAAGTTGTTTCGCCCACTCTGGAGTTAGATCCTCCACATCTCGACTGCCATGTTTTTTGGGCCGTGATTGGCGTGAAGCCCTGAATCGATGTGATCCGTTCAAGCTCGATTCTTGGCCAAAAACATCACGGAATTCGTGGAAAATATCACGCAAACTTCTGTGACGTTCGCTCGTGGTTTTGTGTTCCAACGATGAAGATCTGGTTCTCTTTCTAGGTGAGCGAGATACGGAGTTACGATCGTGAGTTGATGACTGGCTTCGATGACTACGAGCTAGCCGAGCGCTTCTTCGGGGTTCAATTCGAGGAATACTTCTTCGAGATTTGACTGATGAAGAAGATGAAGATCTAGCCTTACTTCTTCTAGAATTCTTTGACCTTGGTGAGCGATATGAAGTTGTAGATCGTGACGAACGGTCACGTCCCCGAGAGTGTCCCCGACCCGACATTACAGTCAGGATACGGTAAAGATGAAGGCTCGATGAAAATTAAATGTTTGAAGGGTCTATAATTAAAGGTTACACGTAGAGTCAGGACCACGAATGATGAAATGTAACTGACACATCATTAAGTACTAGAGTTCCCGCCAAAACTTAGCTGACCATATAAGGATTGATCCACAGGGATACCAATACAGTCTTTAGGATAAGGAACTCATTTCTCTTTTTCTTTTATCCAAAGAGAAATATCATTTCTCTGTTTGGGAAATAATTCAGAAATGTCGAAAGTTTTGCACGCTTTCTCCAAAGCCATATCAAGTCTATTTGTATTGTCTGCCATTTGGCTTCACCTTCATGCAGGCTGCACTAGACATTCCATGCATACCTCAGTTCTCTAAAAATGAAACCTTCACTCTGATTGGTCGAAATGAAACAATGACCAGAACACGGTTTCTGTCAAAGTCCATCAGACGGGGAGGTGGGAGGAAGTGAGCGGACGACCTCGACCGTCTGAAAATCAGGCTAGAAAAAAATGGACTAGCAAATTTTTACTAGTGGCAAAACATTAATTTCTACCCCTGTACATGTTACTAGGGAGTTTAGAATTTAGAAGTTTCACCTCAAAATGAGACTACATTATGTATTTAAATCACACGTACCTGATTCTGTAATCACATTGTTTCCCTTTAACTTTAAAATATGTATTCAAAGCAAATCCCTTTTGTACCTCTCCTCTTAAGTTTTCATTGTTTTACACAGAGGCAGGATTCTCTGTATTTATTAGGACAGCTGCTACATTTTCATAAAAACTGGCAAAGAAAATGCAAATCATAGGAGTCTTATGCTTTGAAGCAAAAGATGAGGCAGCTACATGTCCTTTCCTCCTAACAGCCAAGAACCTTAAGGGCCTATTGACATATTCCGTTGCTATGCAACACCGTTGCTATGCTCGCAGGAGCAGATGCGATTTTCACTTCTGGTTTACGCTGGCTCGAGAGGTGATATGAGTTGGCTGTTTTCTCAGGCTAGTTTTATGCGTGTCTACCAGCCACCCGATAGTTTTAATAGTAACTTACACATGTTTGTAAGTATTATTCATGATTTACCCGAAAGATTTCATATGCTGCCTGTTCTAGTAGCTACTTTTCTTGTTTTTTTGCTTAGTACGCGTACTAAGTGTACTAAGATATATTTATGTACTCCGGTTCCCTTTTCTATCCTCTTTGAAACTCATTTATAAATGATTGGTCTCGTACTGCCTCGTACGAGAAAGGACTGAAAATCTTTTGAGACAACTAATGCCTCGTACGAACGTACTAACGACTGAACAGAAAATGTTTTGCGACAACTAGTGCCTCGTATGAACGTACTAACGTACTAAGGAATGAAAATGTTTTGCGACAACTAGTGCCTCGTACGAACGTACTAACGTACTAAGGAATGAAAATGTTTTGAGAGAACTAGTGCCTCGTACGAACGTACTAACGTACTAAGGAATGAAAATGTTTTTCGACAACTAGTGCCTCATACGAACGTACTAACGTACTAAGGAATGAAAATGTTTTGCGACAACTAGTGCCTCGTACTAACGTACTAAGGACAGAAAATGTTTTTCGACAACTAGTGCTCGTACAGAAAATGTTTTTCGACAACGAAGAAATGTATGGCCACTCAAGAAGTCAAGTGATTTTCGACCGGCAGGTTTTCAACTCAAATCTTCCACAAACATGCACTCTTTTGTCTCCAGATATAATGCTATCAGGTTCCCGGTAAAGTTGTGATTGAACCTCAGTGCAACTGATTAAAATACAGGTCAGTTTTCATCCTTTAAAAAAGTATTTTTGATGTCGGAAAACAAACTGTTGTGAATGTCTCGAGATGTCTAATTTTAGCTCGATTTCTATTGGCTCTTTGGTTTGCCGTGAAATGGGTTCCTGGCATGTGCTCCACACAGTCCAAAGCTCGATTGCAGACAAAATAGCTCATTGCAGGCTGGAGTATTCAGCCAAGCCCAAAAACTGGCCATTGTTGGAAGAAATAGGAGAAAATACACATCCTGTTCGACCAATTATTGTAGACTTTACTGCATCAACAGTTTTGCGACTATTTCACGACCACAAAACAAGCACTTTTGCACATATGTTAATTTCTTCACCTCCGGTTTCTAAAAATCCAAAACATTTAGTGCGCTTTCACTAAACATCAACCTTTTTTCCATTAAAATGCTGTTGACCACGTTCTCCACAAAATCAAGCATGGATTTAATTGGAAATCGACAATACATGTAAATGCCAAAGTTATGGCAAAACTAGACGAAATTTAGAGACTGGTTGTTTGTATTTTCAACAATAATAATTCTACCCTATTTTAAAAATTAAACTGATGAAAACTGGTTTTCTAGATATTGGTGATGAGGAAGAGGATGTAGAAATTGAGAACGAGAATGAATTAATTTAGGAAGATTGAAAATATCAGAATATATTTACTACTATTCCCTGAAGTCCCTGAAACACACAACAGCAACACTTTGCAGTGACATGGCCAGCCCACAGTATCCACAATTACTGTGGTTACTAAATATTTTTAGCGTTTTACTTAAAAATCACTAAAATTAGTGGTCGCTAAAAAGCAGTATCTTTAATAACAAGGGACTGTCAATATTATTGATTCAGAGCCCAACCTTCAAGTTTCTTTATTAAAACAAAACTACAAAAATAACACCCTGAGGCAAAAGAAAGGATGGTGAATGGTGTCAAGAAAAACGGAGGATCTCACAAAAAGTCGGTATACTGTAGTCTCAACATCTTGCATTTTATAGGCCAGGTCTCGGAGTCTCAATTTTTCTTTACTTTGTCCATCTCAGAGTCTCTAATTTGTTTTGGAGAGAGTCTCGGGAGTCTCAGGTGTTTTTTTGGAGAGAGTCTCTGAGTCGCACCTTTTTACTCCTTCTATTAGTCTTTATTGAAGTTATGGTTTACAGATTTCGAGTTGCTCTTAATTTCTCTTAAAAGCAGTATTTTTCATCTACTCGAATCTTTGCCATCAATAAAGATTGATTAAAACTGTTTCAAATTTTCACCAACTAGTATGTATTGGTAATCATTAGTGTGCAAGTTCAATTAATGATTAATACAATGTAGTGTGAGTGATGTTTGAAAATTCCACAAATAACACTTGTCTGCATCACAAGCACTATTAATCATTAGTTGAATGTTGTTCATGAATTATTACTGGTTAATAATAATTTATAGAGGCAAAAATGAAAAGGAGAACTGAATTAACTAGTTTTTGCATTGAATTAACTGTGGTTGTACTCAATTAATTAGTTTTTTTTGCTGAGTTAAATGTGGCTAAATAACATTTAGGCAAAGTTAAATTCGAGACAATGCTGGCCAGCGGTCTCACCCATAAATGTAGCCCTGTGTGGGGTGCCCCAGCAGGCATGCAGGGGCTCCACGTATGCATTGTGCAATCGTGCATAGCTTCACATTATTTGCGGATTGTATTGTTGCTAAACGTGCTCCCACCCTCCCTCTCCATGGTTAAGTGAAGGGTAAGTATGGAAGAGGTGAGTATTCCACTGAATCCTCAGTGTGACAGGTGTCAGGTGGTGAACTGTGGCCCGGTTGCCATGGTTACCTCCTCTGAAGTGTTGGACAGGCGTGTCCAGCACCTCGCTCTAGTCACCTTACCCCAAGCTCATCTATTGGTGATGAGTTTTAACTAGTTTTTGCATCAAATTGTGTTTGCACTGCTGTTAGTGATTAACATGTCTATGCTCAGCAAATCAGAGTTGAGTATTTTTGTATCTATATTTATTAACCTGGAAAGCATACTCTGCTAATCTGAATAGGATAATGGATGAGTTCCGAGGTCTTCTTAGAAATAATGACAGAGCACGAAGTGCGAGGTCATTATTTCTAAGAAGACAGAGGAGCGAAACCATTATCCAGTTTAATACACAGTTCCATTGTTTTAGAACAAACAAGATATGTTTGCTTTGTCATGAGAAATAAGGACCTGTTCACAACAATGGAACTACAATAATGACTTCTTCTTGGGTCATTATTAGAAATAATGAGCTGTTCAAAACAATGGAACTGTATATTAAGCATAGTTATTTTTGTATTTCGTCATGAGAAGGTTTATCATTTGGGGATTGACAGTGCCACTTTAAGGTACATACAACCGAACAGGACCATGTGTATTGATTTATGAGAGTCTTAATGTTACAGCATTGAAATATATCATGAAGCAAGACATTAGAACCTGGTGATGCCAAAAAAATATTTTGTTTTGATCAGGAAAAAAGCACAGCCCACAGCAAATAAGGATAAGGAGAAAACAAGAAAAAGAGAAAAGAAAAAGGAAAAAATAAAACCAACTATATCTGATGACTCAGATGAGGAAGCAGATTCTGAAGTGAGTAACAGCAGTGAATTTTATTTATATTAAAACTGTAGATAGAGTGGAAATAATGTTCTATTTGTTATAGGAGGCTATTTTAATTATTATGGCAGCTCAAAGCTGATGTGGGCCTGCTTTTACTCCTCGCACATACATGTACACTCCTCACTACATTAACTGTTTTGGGCACACAACATTTGACTCACATGCTGATTTTTACAGAGGGAGGAAAACCAGAGAACCTGGTGAAAAACCCTCAAATGCAGATAAGGAATCAACAACAAACCTAACTCACATACTGTATGCTGCCCGAGCCGGGAATTGAACCTGGAACCACAGCAGTGAGAGACAAGTGTTTTACCACTGTGCCAACCTTATACTAGAGTCTCTGCAGATGGTCACATCGCGGTAGAGAGAGCTTCAAACTTATTGTCAGTGTTCTCCTTAAAGTGCCTTACTTTATTAAATTTTAGTCTTTTCATAGTCATTGTGTGCACTCCCCCAATTAAAAATATATTTGGAGAGTGCAAACATTAATTTTGTTTATGTTGAAGTCAGGCATAGGTAATTGTCAAAATCGTGTGACAATTTTTTATGCCATTAAAGATATGTTAATCACATGCATGACATCAAGTGGTTTGCACATTTATAATTTTATTCACAAAAGTAAAAATGTGGCTAACAGCAAGGCTCCTTAGAGTAAAAAAAATTACAGATGGCAAGGCCCCTCAAGTACATGTTTATGAAACATAATATTATTTAGAATGAGAATTAGACTAAATATTGCACAGTCTGTATTTAGTATTATTTACGAAGATGGATATAGATGTGCAAACCAATTGATGTCATGCATGTAATTAGCATATCTTTAACAGCATAAAAACTGTCGCACAATATTGACAATTATGCCCGACTTCAACACAAACAAAAAAAGTTTTGTGTTAGACTCCAAATTTATTTTTAATTGCACACAATGACTAAGGGAAGACTAAAATTTAATTAAATAAAATGGGGTTTATTTTTTTCACTTCATTGGTACTTTAATGGCAGGATATTGTACCATAATTCCCCCCAAGGTGTAATGTCCACCATTCCCCCAAATCTTTGATTGAAAAAATGAAAGAGATTAAACTAAAACATTATACAGCACCACCATGGACCTATTTCACACGGCGCCATGTTTAATTCCAGGAGTATAAAAACCTTTGTTTTGCACGCGTGAACTCGTTCTGAAACTGCTCAGTACGAGGCTACATGTGGGAAATCTATTGTTTCAAGCCAACATGGCTGCCATGTGACAAAGGCCCATTCTCCACTCATAGCATATTCCCATTCCTTAAGAGGAACAGTGTTACACTGATTGAAAAATTAAGGGATATTAACATGTTTATAAAGGAAAACATCAATACAGCAGTCAGCGTATGCTCATAATTTATATGCACACACAAAATCTCCAAAAATGTAAAAATATGAACATCTTAATAACTGCGAGTCAATTTTAAGCACTTGTTTGATATTATTACTATATACAAATGTAGAATAAAAATATCTAATTTAAACACTGTATTTTATGTGCTTCCTGAATTTCAGTGAGATGTAATGTATAATGTAAATATTTATCTTTTTAGCCTTTTAATATTTAGTATTTTAATGAACATAATAGGGGGTTAGGTAGTGAATTTTATAGTTTAGTTTTAATTTCTGTATTTATAGTGTCCTTATTTAGTGGGAAACTGCTATCGATTCTGACACTGAAATAAAGTTGTTATTATTATTAACACAAGGCAAAATAACAGTGAAAAGATTGCCTCAAGATCTTGTGACTTTTTATCAAACCTGCACTGACCTGCTGCTTGAGGAATTCTGTGGCTGCATGCTTGGTTAACCAAAATACATTTAGATTAGTGGTTGCAGGTTTGTGAGATACATTAAATAATTTAATACCTGAATCACTCCTATAGAATCTGTTTATTATTAAAGGTCACATGGATTTGACTGGAAACCAGTTTCTTGTAGGGATGGTGAATGGTAAATACAAAACTTTTTGAGATACAGAGACTTGCATTTTAAAATAATTATAATGTACGAGCCCAAGACTTTAGGCTCGCAAGAAAAAGGTATATGTATTGCATTGGAAAATGAGCCTTTGAGCCTAAAATTGGGTACCAGAACATTTGAGATATCGAGACCATAGATCTATTTTAAAAGTACCATTCACCACCCTTTCTTTAGCCTGTGGGGGGGGAGGAGGAGGAGAAGGGGAAGGAGAGCCTGCATGGATGCCATGCAAATGTCAATAAATTATTATGCTCCTACATTGATCTATCATTAGGCAATTCAGATGCTGCTCATGATGTCCACTTGTGCCAAACGCAATTGAAACAGGATATTAATAAATTTTACCTTTATTTATCTTTAGAAGTAGGTTCCTGAATGATGCTATTAAAAGTATGGCATTTCAGGGAGCCAACCATAGTATCAATTATCAAACTCATTAATAATTCATGAAGAAAAAACAAAGGAAATCAATGTGCAATAAGTGATCCGTAAATCTGATATGGATTTGTCCTGATATACATGTTTCATTATTTTTATCTTTGAATGATGAAATTGAGGAAACTTTTATGTTTTCGTCAATCAAATTCCATACTCCGGCTCGAGTTTGTAAATCCGATAAAGCACAGGTACATGTACTCATTCTGTATCTACCTGTATTACTTTAATCAAACTCCTTATTAGTTCATGAAGGAAAAACAAAGGAAATTAATGTGTGATAAGTGATCTGTAAATCTGATACAGATTTCGTCCTGATTTACGTCAACTTTTGCTTCGAGTTTCTCAGCCAAAATAACTGTAAACATGACTCTCTACATCTAGACGTTTGATAAGTAAGATAAAGAATTCACGTCCGATCTTAATGGGATAAATCCCATAAAGATTTTCCGCTCATTCTTTATATAGTACTTATCAAACCTATTAATAATTCATGAAGCAAAAACAAAGGAAATCACCGAGGGTGGAGGGATCTGTAAATATGATACAGATTTCGTCCTGATTTACATAAACTCTGGCTTCGATTTTCTCGGCCAAAATAAGTCGTATTGCCAAAATAACTGAAAACATGACTCTCTACATCTAGACGTTTGATAAGTAAGATAAAGAATTCGCGTCCGATCTTTATCCGATTTACAAACTCGAGCTGGAAGCGAGAGTTTGTAAATCGGATAAAGATCGGCCGCTCATTCTTTATCTAACACATACAGAATTCGTGTCTGCTTTATTGGATTTACAAACTCTTGCTTACAGCTCAAGTTTTGTAAGCCCGATAAAACATGGCTACTCATTCTGTATCTATTACTTATCAATATTAATAATTATTGTTTTCATATTTGTTATGTTTAGGAGGAAGAATCTTTATCATCAGGAAGTCACAGTAACCCTGGTAACTCAAGCACGAGTACAAGTACTGCATCTGTCCCACCACCTACCATAACCATCACAAAACCTGATAATGAACAGGATGAAGTGTAAGTTGGGTATAAACTTCACGGTAGTGTTTCGTTCCATATAGTCTCCCTGCATAATACTGTAAAACAGTAGAGAGAATGATTATGTAGGGAGACTATATGGAACGAAACACTACCATAAAGTATAATATTATACCTTAAGTGGTATGAGTGGGACAAAATATGGCATGTCCGTAGCCATACCATAACCATACTGTAACTTACTGTACCATAACTCTGTAATTTGATTGGATCAGAAAAACAAAAACAATGGGAAGCCATGTCTGACACAGCTTGTACAGTAGCCATGCCATAAGTCATTGTGTGACTTGGCCACTCATATGAAATCTGCTACAAGATATATATTTATTTGATTTAAATTAAACAATAACCTGTTTGGGGCATTGAAAGATGCAAGTTGATATTTGTCCTTGGACATCATCTGTTCTGAGAAGTGGAGCAAAGCTCAAGAAAAACTGTGAGTTTTGAGGAACAGATAATGGCCAAGGACATAATCTTAAATCAACTTCCATCTTTCAGTGCCACAAAGTAGTAACTTGTAATACTTCAAATATTTTCTTTTATGGGAGCTATTGTACATGCTACACTTACAGGAGTATATAAATACAATAACCTATTTGTGGCGTCGAAATATGCCAATATTTCGTCTGTGGACATTATCTGATCCGAGAAGAGAACAGTTCCCGAGGGTGAAGCACGAGGGAAACTGTGAGCTTTGAGGATCAGATAATGGCCAAGGACAAATATCAGGGCTTATTTTGATGCCACAATGTAGGTTATTGTTGTTATCATCCTTCAAATATTTTCTTTGATGCACGCTTATACGCTTACAGGGGGTGTATTTGCTGATATTTCCTGCTCGTGGAGAGAAAATATTGGGTTACGTGACACATTCAACCAATCACGCGAGAGAAAATGTTTGATGGGTTATAATCCAATATATACCAAGTATACCCTACATCAGTGTTCTCCCCAGACTTTTCAACCAGAGCGGTGTTCTAATTAATATTCATACAGTTTCATTAATATTCATATATTTTCATTATTATTCACGAATTTATATTGTTAAAACAAAAATGACTCACCTTTTTTATAAGCAAATTGGCATTATTTATCATTTGTACTTACAGTATATACATATAATTTATGTGTATTTGAGGACAACATTTTCGAGATTTACTGTATGATATATGACAGTATAATATGTACTGTACATGTATATATAATATTATTATATATGTGACCAGTAGTTAGGATGGCTCCAATGTTTATGTGTTGGTACTTGACAGCTGGCATTTGAGATACAGTTAAGTCGGTCTGAGCTTGCATTGGCTACTGTGGGTTATATTTTACCATCATACATATTTATTGATAAATATTTAATGTTGTAAGGTTAAGCAACAAAACGCAATAATAAAATTAATGACTCACTATTTTATTGATTTCATGTATAATTATCATTTTATTTTCTCATTAGATTTGAAGCTGCAGCCTTGCCGATGCCGCCCTCATTTAGCCATCTAACAATGCTAAATACTTGTACCTCTATAGAAGAAGAAGATGATGATTATGATTCCTGAACCATCAAAGTAATAGACAAAGTGTATATTGATCACAGGTCATGTACTTTCTTAAATCAAATCCTTGACTTGCTGTAATTTTACGCAGTTTTGACTGGTGGTTGGTCAGCACCTGCTTTTCTTAAAGTGCATAATTTCTTATCATTAATAAACATTGCTATACTATAGGAAAATCACATGCCTGACTTGGTAATTCCATGTTAAATTGCATGACAAAACTGATATTGCTGAGTTGCAAAGCTCAATTTCAATTTAACATGGAATTACCGAGTCAGGCATGTGATTTTCCTTGAATCACTTAATCTGATGAATTACATGATGATTTCGTACTTTTGCAAATGCACTTGTGCGATTCAGCTGTGACTATGCGATTCTATGGTTTATCAAGTAAATAGTTGAATAGTAAAATATTTGTTGATTTGAGTGTTGCATCTATGAGTTATAAAGGTTTACATGTCTAATATGCTAATGATATGACGTAACATGGAATCATTTATTATATAAAAATGTGCTGGTAGAGATAATTAAATTATCTTTTATAAACATCTGTTATACTTGAAGCTCATATCAGTGATTTTACCAACACTCAAATCAAGAAATCTTTTAATTATTCAACTATTTACTTGATTTAGAATAATATTGATGTTAATGATTAAAAAAATTGGGCTCATACCCTTTAACTCCAGCTGAGGACTAAATATTCAGGGTTATACAAACCTGTACTATTGTATATGTTGCAGTAATAACATGTACAATCTTACTTTAAGAAAGAAGCAAATTTGTAACTTAAAGAGTTAAGGTACATGTACATGAAATATTCCAATTTGGGTGGGTTTTTCTATTTTCTTTGTAGAATATCTGTTGTAGATTTATTAGCTTAATGTTTTAAGACCAGTTTGTCTTTGCTGGCATAACAGCACAGTTTAATGGTTGTCACAGTCTGGATTTTTACCATACTAATATTGGAATTGTGTTACATGTATGTTTTATCCCACACGTTTAAGAAGAAAAAATCTTCCTTACAGCGATTTTCATTATTACATGGACTGAGAACTCAAAGGTCCACCAACATTTTGCATTTTACGCTGTCGTCAATCATAACTACGACAGCCACAGAATATTTGCAAACGATGGCCGTGTGAAGCTCTCCTGTTCTGTAAGTTTCCCACGGGCTGCAATGAAAATTAATACTTCCTACGGCCATCCGTTGTAAATATTCTGTGGCTATCATAGTTATAATTGACAGCAGCAAAAAACACAAAACGTTGTCTGTGTAATATTTTAAATTGCTGTAATTAATGCAGGTTGGATGTCTTGAATAGCCCATTTTTACCTAGTTTGGTCAACTTCATAATATATCATGAAACAATGAAATCCTAAACAGTGGTCAAATTATAGTTGGATTACTGTTGTTTTTCTGGAGTCATTAATTACACTGAGTGAACAAAAATTTGGAAAGTGAGCGGCAGCCATGTTGAATCCAAGGAGAATAAAAAAACCTTTGCTTTCCCCATCTAAACTCGTTCTGAAATTGCTCAGTGTGAGGCTACGCATGAGAAGTCAACATGGCTGCTGCATGATAAGAAACTAGGGCCACTTAGACAATGAGAACCAATCACATTTCAGAACAAAAACAAAGCATTCCAACTTGCTTGAGCTTCGATCCGGTAAAAGGCAAATTTTGTGAACTAGTTCTGAAGTCAATGTCTTTTGAATGAAGAAAATCGTGTGGATATGCTAGGATTAATAGTATGTATTTTGGAATGCTGCCCATATTGTTACCAAGGGACTGGACATGTATTTATGTTGAAGAGGGTGGAGGAAAAATATTTTTTCAAAGTGAAAATGTTATGGAGAATGTGTGAGTCAAAGTGCATTTAAGTAGTGTATTTAGTTATAGTAGTGTAGTAATGTATTTATCAATTAGACACCATTTATATATACTATTTGCTTTGTTTATTACTATTAATGATATCGTTTTGTTTCCCAGATTTATTGACCTATATCATTATGACGTCACGGCTTGTTTATGAGGGGGACAGAATCGACATGAACAATAGAATTTTGAACTAAATCTGCTCTGCTGAGGAAAATTTAACTTCGAATTGTCTGGTTTCCAGATATTATCAGCTGTATCAATGTTTATCCCACAATATTTACCATATTTGGTGGCTGTTACCGCTATTCTACGTTCTACAAAATGCATTTGATAGTGATTTCCTTTGTGTTGCTGTTTCGTCCCCCTCCCACGACCGTGATCCTTAGCGTTTAAAGGGGAACTCAACCCTAAAATCAACCCAATGTCTATACAAACATGTATTCGAAATAAATAGGTCCTGCTATTTAATTTTTCTGTGTTGCGCGTCTAGCAAGAGAAAATCCGAAAACCTTCCTCACAGCCTCCGGTATGTACAGACGGCTCAAGTCTTGTAATTTGTGACGTAGTATACGGGGAATAAATTAGTTTTGCCATGCCGTCACCTACATTGAATAGCATGCCTAATGCTTCTAATTGCGGACCATTGTGCTTTCTTTGTGATAGAGGTGTGATCGTTCTTACTTGCTATGTGTGACGTACGTTATGGCGAAATTTGCACTGAATTGAGCCGCCACACAATATAGATTTTTCAGCGGAAAATCGAACTTGGAGACTAATTTTCTCCTCATAGACGCGCAACACAGAAAAATAAAATATCAGAACTTATTTCTTTAGAATACATCTTTGTAAAGACGTTGGGTTGATTTTAGGGTTTAGTTCTCCTTTAAACAATAGATTGTTTTGATTTGACGTCATAATGATATAGCAATTGCACTAAATTTTCATGTAATGTTACATGAACATAGGACTAGACATGTGTATGTTGGAGAAGAGGGTGGAGGGAAAATTATTTTTCAGTGGAAATTTTACCCCCCCCCCCCCCCCCAAAAAAAAAAGAAAACTAGTTATTTACAATTTTAGGACCCATGTTGTTTTTTCGAAACATTCTCTTTCAATCTCCCCTTCCCCTTCCAATGTAAATATTGACCAGTCCCTAATACCCCTCAATTTTTTTTACGATGTACCTTAATTGCAAAATTGCTGCATATTTGGACTGAAAGAAATATGTCCATTGCATAACAGAATCGGGAGGTTATGGGCTCCTGACAGAATTTAGTGAGAAAATAATGTGCAAGACCAAAATATTTGTAAAACAGGAAGGTTCCTACTTTGTCCAGTTATTGCACAATTGTTTGAGATATGATCAAAATACAACAGACTTGAGCATGTGTAAGAATTTGTTGATATTTGACTGAATTTCCAATAAAAAAATATTTTTAGAAATTTGGGATCTGTGTGCTGGCTGCTTTCTTGTTTTGATTGTTTTTAATCTCAGGCAGCCCAAGATAAGAAAATACAAAAATCACCCCCCAAAGTACCCAGAAACCCATTTCGTTAGCCGTGTAAGAGTTTCTTATCACAAATTTAATTATCCTTATATGGTTTGTCTTCTAAGGGAGACCTGCTGTTATTCATGGCTGGCCCTTAACATAGAGAAACACCAATATCATTATTTTTAAAAGGGTGTGGCATGTGTTTTATTGAATGCATTGACTGTATGATAGACGAAAAATAATGAATACTGCATGAGGTCGAAGGCCGTATGTAGAAATTTTGATTGCATTGTATAGTCGGCATGTGCCTGTATTTGTCAATAAAGCAAAAACCAAAAAGTCCTTTTAATATTCCAACTATTTCGAGTTCAGATTACCAATTTTTAGCGCATGAACCTGTTGGCTAATGTATCTGTAGCCCACCTTGGCATATTCAGTAAGGAAAGTGATTATTTCTGGGAGTGATCTGAGACCGCTTCATTTCAGGCTGTGTGTCCGACACCAAAAAAATATTCATTTGAACATTGGTAAGGTATATGGGGCCCAGGCAGGACTTCTACTTTTAAGAGTGGTCACATAGGATACCCCCAAAAAGAACCAGTCCGCCGCCCCCTAGTCTCATTGTAACAGTTGTATTTGTAATTTCCGGTAACAGGACATTGTAATTTTCGCCAGGCCCATAGTAAACACAACGCTTCAAGAATAGTTATATAAAAAGATTGATTTTTAAATATGGTTTGGCCATATAGTTTCCTACTCATGTAAGCGTATCAAATTATTATTAGTTATACCATGGCATGAGGGGGTACTAGTGGTTTAAATGTGCTTCGGAGAACAAAAGAATCCGAGGCTACCATGGCATAACAATTACTTCTATTATTGTAACATGGATTATTGTAATAGACCGCGCCCATGACATCGACAGAAGAACGGCTCTGCTACCGTCCAAACCGAAGACTGAAGATATGATTCCGTTTCCACTGACTTACCATCCGTCTAATCTGTCTATCAAGAAAATTATCCAGAGGAACTTTAAGATTTTACAGAGCGATCCAGAGACCGCCTCTATTTTCCCGCAGCCTCTTCTCATTTCCGTTTCAAACATGACAAGAATCTCCGTGATTCCCTAGTCAAAGGTCACTACAGCCTGATCTTTAACCAGGCACTTTTAAATGTTCTAGGACACGATGCAATACCTGTGCTTACACTAAACCTACGACATTTGTTTCAGGACCGAAAGGCTCCCTTAAAGTCACTGATCATTTTGATTGTACTTCCAGTAATGTCATTCATTGTATCACCTGCACACTTTGTAACAAACTCTACATCCGAGAAACAGGACGAAGATTAGGAGATCGATTCCGCGAACACTTGCTAGATGTAGAACTAACAGCAAGGATCTCGCCAAACCTGTAGCTCGTCACTTTAACCTTCCTGGTCATTGCATTAATCACATCACTGTATGCGGCATTTCTCTGCAT
The DNA here is from genome assembly GCA_030867875.1 of Actinernus sp. WN-2022. Classification (NCBI taxonomy): domain Eukaryota; kingdom Metazoa; phylum Cnidaria; class Anthozoa; order Actiniaria; family Actinernidae; genus Actinernus; species Actinernus sp. WN-2022. The sequence continues at coordinate 70,831,102 of JAOWCC010001589.1, read as the reverse complement.
CAAGGTACTACCGACACTCGTAAACGCAAAGAACAGAACTTTATTTTCAAATTAGGAACTTTGTCGGCCTCACGTTATTAATGAACGCTTTTCGTTCATTTAATTTCAGAATTCACGTATTCACTCACACTTAGATCAGCATGTTTCCTTAGTTTACTCATCAACACTTGCTGTTACAACTATTAGCATTTCTATTGTTGGCGCACTTTTCTTTGATCACAATTGATCCGAGCACGTTTCCTCAGCGGTAATCATGCATTGGCGAAATTTCCTTTGATCCCAATTGATCCGAGTACATGCTTCCTCAGCGGTAATCATGCACTCGACACTATAAACCGTTTCCCCACCCACAATTCTCTCTTGCTCTGACGAAGGACTAACGCTCGAAACGTTAGCTGCTACTCACTTTCCACGGCGGTAAGCATACCTCAGTCGACTTTAGTTGATTACATACCAGTGTTTATCTTCCCCGCCGACGCAGACCAACACTAGTTTTTACAGGAACTAGTTGCTTATTGTAACATAGATAAGTACTTTACCTATGCATATTATAATTATTATTAATTATTATTATGTAATTTCCGGTTTTCAATATCCCACATTCCAAATATGGAATGTACTTCCCTAGCCTGATTTTCAGACGGTACGAGGTCGTCCGCTCAGACCTCGTACCGTCTGAAAATCAGGCTAGTACTTCCCTAGTCGTCTATATTACGATTGTACTTTTCCAAAACACGAGTTCAGAAGGTTCGAGTAATAAAACATGGCGGCGCCGAGTGGTGGAGAACAGGTACCCGGAAACAGTAATACTGGGCTAACAGACCTCGTAAAGCTTCAGTTAACCGCACAGAAAGCCACAAACGAACATTGCCACAAGTATCACAACACAATGACCAACCGTCTGTCAGTCTACGGTGCCAGCTCTACAGCTGCCGAATTTCAGACCCTATAAATATGAGCCAGAGCCATATAATATTGGCTAACCCAACAACACAAAACACCCTTACCCAAAGAACGAGCCTGTGATTAAATTAGGAGTAGAGAATGGCGGACGATGGGAGAAACGAGATAAAAAGGCTAACTTTACAAGGCTGAAACGCGGCAAATGGCTGCGATTACGGTACCGAAACCGACAACCAATTAGAGACGAGATATGCAAATGCACCAGTGATTACATCGGGAGAAATCTCCTGGAAGAAGTCCAAACGTTGACCTTGACCAGCCGGAACACTAGAAATTGCTGAGCAGTGCGAAAAGGTAGACTCAGCTAGCAGCTCTCATCTGGAGGAAAGGAAGGAGGAGCCAAAGCCAGCGTAAACCGCACAACAACTGAAGGAAGAGAGGTTCGGGCGGTAGAAAACAGAGAAATGAGAAGGCGAGCGCCCGCGAAAAGGTGCCGGTTACAGATGTGGAAACAGTTGACACTGGTGGAGATCCAGAGTGCCCAGCAAAAAGGCAAGATATGCCGAGAGTGCGAGGGAAAAGACCATTTTGCAGCCCAGTGTAAAACAAAGGCGAACAAAAGGCCATCCTCATGGCAACCGACACAGGAACCCCGATAAAAATACAGCCAATATGGTCAACAATGGAAGAGGAGGAAACACACTATGCATTCACGATGGACAACGGCAAGCAATAAAATTAAGATCGAAGTGACAGTCTGTGGGTGCAAGGTGGTCGAAACTGAAGGGAGGATACCTTCTATCCATGGCAGATTTGAAGGACTGTAAGCGCATCTTCCGTGAGAAGGGAATGAAGACCTTCGCTGACTGGCTACGATATTACAACGACTTGGACGTAGTCCCGTTCGTAGAGGCCCTCGAGAAGATGCGTAGCTTCTACCACGAGAAGGGTGTAGACATATTGAAAGACGCAGTGTCTATCCCTGGAGTCTCACTACAGTTTCTTCTTCGAGGTAGTATAGAGCGTGGGGCCGAGCTGTATGCCCCAAAAGCGGAGGCTTATCACATGCTGAAGGGTGTCTAGATCATGGAGCAGTGATGACTGCTGTCTACCGCACAATCGACTACGACCCGAAAAAAGTCTTCGAATGGTTCGTGGAGCAAGTCACTGAAGCGCGACCGACAGGAGATGCGGACAAAAGCAAAGCCCTGCTGGCGGATTTCGAATACGTACAGATGGATACGAACAGCTCGTACATCGCCATCTCAGGCAACAGCATCGACGAAGTGGTGCGACCCGAACTGCGCGAGGAGTTTGCGGCTTGCCAAAAAGATTGGTTAGCTTGGGACAAGTGGAGCAGTCGCACTCCAGGCCTCTTCAAACTCTAATTACAAGGACAGCGCGCCATTACCCTCTACTCCAAAGCCTACTATGTCGAGGCAGATGACAGTAGGAAATATTCCACCAAGGGGATGTCGAGACCCGATCATGTGGTAGGAAAAGCAGGTCGGCTTGATGGACCTCGTTGGGCTTTGAGACCGTCCAGTGAGGTCTTGGAATTTCCTGTGGGCTAGGTAGGAACATTTGCCACAGGGCCTGCTTTTCCAGCCAACCCTTTGCTACAGCTTCTGACACCCCCGCAGAAGTTGCGAGCTTACCCACAGCAGCGTGACCTTTCCAGTATCCCTCAGGACCATAGAAGATCGAGGATAGATTCAGTTCCCGCCGATTCGGCTGAACGTCCATTATAGCTTTGCTATGGCTTTGCTACAGCTTTGCTATAACACAATGACGAGCCTCTAATACGCGATTCTCAGAAAAGAAAAAGAAAAAAGAAAGTTTCTTTTTTTTTTCGTTTCTTTAAAGGGGAACTCAACCCTAAAATCAACCCAATGTCTATACAAACATGTATTCGAAATAAATAGGTTCTGCTATTTAATTTTTCTGTGTTGCGCATCTAGCAAGAGAAAATCCGAAAACCTTCCTCACAGCCTCCGGTATGTACAGACGGCTCAAGTCTTGTAATTTGTGACGTAGTATACGGGGAATAAATTAGTTTTGCCATGCCGTCCCCTACATTGAATAGCAGGCCTAATGGCTTCTAATTGCGGACCATTGTGCTTTCTTTGTGCTAGAGGTGTGATCGTTCTTCCTTGGTATGTGTGACGTACGTTATGGGGAAATTTGCACTGAATTGAGCCGCCACACAATATAGATTTTTCAGCGGAAAATCGAACTTGGAGACTAATTTTCTCCTCATAGACGCGCAACACAGAAAAATTAAATAGCAGAACTTATTTCTTTAGAATACATCTTTGTAAAGACGTTGGGTTGATTTTAGGGTTTAGTTCTCCTTTAAGAAATAATTTTTTTCTTAAAACTTTTTTTTGTTTCTTTAAAGAAAGGATTTTTTTTTCTTAAAACTTTTACTTTTGTTTGTTTTAAGAAAGGATTTTTTTTCTTAATACTTTTTTTTTTGTTTCTTTAAGAAAGGAATTTTTTTTCTTAACTTTTTTTGTTTCTTTAAGAAAGGATTTTTTGTTTCTTAAGGAAGACTTACAGCCAGCGACTAGCCACTTTTGTAACTGCATATCCCAGGGCAAGCATTCCACCACCTACATAGACCAACTCGCCTGTTTTCTGCGTGCTTGAAGGTCGATAGTAGTCAGAGAAACTGGGTTCGTGCAGTGCTGGAATGTGGTGTAGTCCCGCGTGTACAGTATTATATAGCTCGAGAGCACGATTCGTATTGTTGAGATCCTCAGAAGCATGGTGCTGCAGACGTTCCTGTTCTTGGACCCAGTCAGCTAATTTTTCACGGTGCTCCTGGAAAGCAGCCCAGTCTGCCTGATACTTCTCTAGGGCCTTGTCATGTCTTTTTCGCTCTATAGCCAGCACATCAGGATCTTTACCAGAGATTGCCCGGGCGAGATAGCTTCCACCTACGAAGGCCGTTGCATTGAGTAGAGCTCCTCCAAGCATCAGCTATGGTAGCCATGTTGTAATACCTACGGTATTACAGGTTCTTAGGGATTACCTTTTGGTCCTCGAGATATTGCTTTGCAGCAATGCTACCAGCCAATAATGCCGTCCACTTCACGTAATTCAATACGGAAGCCGAAGGATCGCTAAGCATAGACTCCTTGACCACCTTTTTTGCAATGAACCCAATGCCTGCAGCGAGTCCAGTCAATATAGCAGCGTCTGTTACCGTTTGCATCAACTTGTTCTCCACCATTTTGCTATGACCTATGGTTCTAGGCTTCAAATGGTGCACCCAGTTGCAAAGCAACAAGATGCATCTACTCCATGTCCGGCAACGCGCGCGCTGGGGATGCCAGAACTGGCGCTGTGCATTTATCGGAAGCACGTGGTGTAGCTGGCGTCGTACTACTATAGCTTTTGCTATTCTGAGACACCAGATTGTTGCTTTGCAACTGCTTGTACTGATAGTACAGTCCTACCAACGCAGCACCTACGCCGATAGCTGCGAGTGTAGTGTTGGCAGACAAGTTCTCGTACTGGTAGTGCCAGCTTCCAGCTTTGCTGGATTCAGCAGTGGTGCAATCGTCGGGACGACGGAAGCCACAAGCCTCACTTTCGCGCTCCAACTCGCAATTTAGTGCCTCTCTAGCACGGCGGTTGCTTTCTGCCAGTGCTTTTCCAGTAGCGACTTTCTTTGGATCTTTTGCCTTTTTGGTTTTCTCAAAGGGTGCAGTCTTCGGGGGATCCGCAGTTATCCGATCCATCTGTTCCTCCATCTTTTCCTCCATCTTGTTGCGTTGTAGCTTTGCTACTAGGAACTGTTTGAGATATAGCAGTTGACTGTAGGTCTTTAATTGGTTGATCGCTTGATGTACTAGTTGTACTTGATGTACTTGATGTACTACGTGGTTGGCTAAGTGAAACAAAGCATTGCTAGGGCCACTAAGCGACCTGCTCTAAGAGACCAAGCCAGCCACAGCACTGATCTCGTTGCGGACTAGGTGGTCTTCTTGTAGGGCCTTGAGAAGTGCTTGTTGATCATCTAGAGGAACTACGTACGCAACTGCACGAGTTGCTAGACGCAGTGCTCCGTTTACTAAGCAGCCTGTTATTTGCTTTGCTACGACGGCCTGGTATCTACTATGTAGACGTTTTACGTCCTTCTCAGTCAGCCTAGAAACGTCTCCTAGAGAGAGATTATGTCCCAGGTAGTCCTTCGTTGTACCCGTCGCAGCCAAAATCGAAAGTGCTTCCCGGCAATTGTCAGTTGCATCAGTTCCCGTCGATTTGGAAGCTATTTCCACCGTTTCGGAAGCGCTAGCTGTTTCGGAGAAACTCTCACCTAGTAGGGCTTTGATTTGTTCGTCCATGATATGCTACAGTATACTGTGGGGTGCAGGCAGCTCTAATACAACTGCAAAGGGATGTCGTAAACAAAAGCATATGCGAGCAAACTTGTGGACCCAGAGCTCCGATTGTAAAATTTGCAGCAACTCATGCTTTGTACCTCCACCGTAGTCCTCAAAGAGTTTCTTACCATCTGGAGCCGACACCATATGAAAGGCCACTACCACAGCTACGTTTTCGCGGACGGGTTTGCAGATACTCGTGAGCTGCTGGGAGAGCACCGAAATAGAAATCCCGATATCGCGAGCAGAAAAGGCCAGATCCACGAGCTTGTTGGTCCTTCTTTTTACGTCCTTTGAGACGGCGCAATCGTCGAGTATCAGTAGGGTATTGGTCCCTGCCCAAAAGGTGGTACAAACATGCAGTGCGGCGTCGATGGCATCCTGTGGGGGCGAGATAACAAAGAAATGAGGGTCTCGATGGGCAAATCCACGATAGGTCTTGTTGTGGGCATATGTGGGGCAGATCAGTACGATGTAGTCGAACTTGCCGCGAAATGCTCCACGAAGCTGCTCCACAAGGAATGCCGTTTTTTCACAGTTCGTAGGCCCTACAATCAGGGCATTGAATGGGATGTGTTCTACCAGGGCATCCATTGTAGCTTTGCTGTTTGCTTCGCAAACTTATACGTTAATATGATATATTCTGTTTGCTTCGCAAACGGTGGTTAATATGTTATATCCTTGAGGGCTCCATTCAATACCGTGAGCTGAGCATCTGCCAGCACATATATGTGCATGTTTACAGTCCCAGTGCCTCCACTCCTATGCACACGGATCTGGATGTCTTTTCCGCTACCCGTTTGGGCCAAGCCATCACCATGGACAGCTGGATCCTTTGCTGTGCGACCGTCAACAAGAATGGCGAATCTGTTGTTGTGGAACTTGGTGGGGGTCATGGCTGTTGCTTGTCCTTCCAGTTGCGGAGCTTGTCCCAGTTGAGGAGCTTGTCCTCCGGACACGGCAAACCATCCCTTGGCAGCCTCCCAGAAGTCTGGTGGTAGCATACCTCTTGGGAATAAGCTGTTTGGAATTCCATTGACGTCAACCTCAACCTTTGTGATACCTGGATTGGCGAACGACTCGCTGTCCCGAGTGCCAGTGGTGTGTGGATCCACGAAGAGTAGAAGTAGTCCAGTAAAGGATCGCCTTGGAACGTTGACGTTCTGAGACACCAGAGTGTCAGACGCCTTATTCACAGGTACGGTCTTGAAGTGGACAGCGTGGTTGAACAGGAAGGCAGAGCCTGTGATATATGCGTCCTGTGCTTTCCTGGCGAGAGTTTCGTTTTCGATGACCTCATACTCCAGCTGGATGTTGTTGAGCTTGTATGTGCCTATCTTGGTTGCATCCGACCCTACCACTATGTCGACAGCAGCTGCTAGAGTTAGCTCAAACGAAAGAGTGTCACGTAGGGCATGAGGATACAGGGCTCCATGTTTTGTCAGAATGTCAACGTCCAGTGGGATTCTATACTTTGACCCATATGCGGCCAGGAGCGCATTGTCTGCAGCAATCGAAGTGTTCTTGTCACCGGCCCAGAGCGTAGCTTCTTCATGTTCTCTGACTGAATACCTTGTTGAGTCCGAGCTTCACGCTCTGGAGTAGTAAGATAGAGATCGGAATAGGTCTGTAGGAGATCGGGCCGAGCGATGTCTTCCATTGTCTCGGCTCCCATTTTGCAAACCCGACGTGAGACCAGACAGCGTCCGACATTGGACACCACGCGATTGTTGGCGTGTCCACCAGACAATGCAAGGTCAGCCAAGAGTGCTAGGCTACCTGGGACCAGGACAATGTTTTCTCCTAGTGTTGGGACCTCAACATAGAGAGTCTCTCCTGGGTTGGCAGATGATGGTGTGAAAGTGCGTCTATACATAATGCGTCGAGCTTTGAGCCCAAGAGGCTCTCTGCGTGCTTGTCTTGGGTCTAGCTTTGATGATATCATAACGAAGTTATATTGAATATGTATGCTATATATAGCTAAGTTATAGGTGGAAGAATTAGCCTTCAATATGGATGGCGAGTATGGCACAACCGACAAAGATCCACTCCTCACACCTGGTGGAGACGATGACAGAGACAACGATGAAGAGGATGACGACCTCATGGAAGGCATCCTCGACGACAACCCGGACGAAGGTGGAGCTGTAGGCGGTGAGGAATTTCCCATGAAAACCTTCCACGACTATACCAAAGAAGAAGGTGCTAGGCCTAAGGGTCAGGCTGAAACATCGTTTGGTGGTGGTTTAACTCAAAGAGAAGCCCAAGTGGATTCTGCTTGGGAACGGATTCGTACTCAAAAGCCAACTCTGCCAAATTCACTGCTACCTTGGATGAGCATGATCGAGTGGTTGTTAAGCTTATAAGGAAAGGTAGGGTAAAATCCTACCTATTCTTTGATCAAGATGGCTTTCTAAACAAAGATCTACCCGCAACCCTTTTCGATGCATTGGGTCCCCCTGCCGACGTGGTTCCTGAGCAAAACGAAGCAGAGCAAGAGAGCCTTCGTGGAGAGATGTCTGCAGATGTCTGCAGGCCATCGTCCAAGATCCCGAGGCGACTGAGGTCCAGAAGCAGGAAGCCCAAGAGCGCCTATACTCCGGACAGCAAGAGGTCCAAGCACTCGAGCGAGAGGTCCAAGCACTCGAAGAGCATATGTCGATGCAGGACCGGGTAAAAGCCGTCTTCAAGAAGTACGGTTTCACTGTGGTTGGCGTGCTGGCCGCGGCAAGCACTGTGATTGGTGTCATTGTCGCTGCGTTACAGCAGAGTCTCACTAATGTAGCAAGTGGTGTTGGTAAGGGTTAATGGCAATATGAAAAAAGCTGGGGCAGATTCTACCTGGGATGGTAGGAGCAATTGCAAGCTTTGTCTTCCGGACCGCAGGTGAGGTTGTAGGATTCTTGGCAAAGAATGCCTGGCTGCTCATCGTTGCTGTAGTTGTGTTCGTAGTGGAGCAATTGTCGGGACGACGGAAGCGGTAATGGAACATCCACCAAGCGACTCCAGTTGCAGCAATCGACACCATTGCTAAGTTAGTTTCGTGTCGTGTTTGTTGCTTTGCAACATGTGGAGCGGGCTTTGCAACATGTGGAGCCAGTGTCTTTGGCACGTGCACTACTGCGGCAACATGCGTTGCAGCTCCGGTGCGGGTGGAGTGTGGCTGTGCCAGTTTCTTTGGCACGTGCACTACTCTTGTGGGATTTTTCTTGATTTTAGCAAAGCATTCGACACTGTCAATCATGCAATTTTGTTAAGAAAACTCAACCATTATGGCATTCGTGGCATAGCAAATGAATGGTTTGTTTCCTACCTAAGTAATCGAAAGCAGTTTGTTTCTATTGGTAGTGTATCATCAAACAAACAACCTATTTCATGTGGTGTCCCTCAGGTTCAGTTCTTGGCCCTCTTCTATTCCTTATATATATAAATGATTTTATGTACTGTTTAAAACACGAACAGCAGTGTTTTATCAAGTTTAAAAATTCGAGGGCGAAGCCAGAGAAATTTTAGACTTGATAAAACACGTGCTGTGAGTGTTTTAAACGGCTTCAAAAACGCTTTAAGAATGCAATGAAAGAAAGACGCACATCTCAAGGGAATAGTTACTTAATGAACCATTGAACCTTTGTATTCACAACGCCATGCAAAATATTCGAGTAATCACCGCCTGCAATTACGAACATCTCAAGGGAATGACATGAAGAAATTACCATACTATGTTGTTTGAAGCGGCGTTTCGCAATGCACTTGAAGGATTTGGTGTCGTGGCTTACCTCGATAAAGTTCAAGACTTGGAAAGCGATGTGACTGACATGACGGCAGACTCTAAATGTTTGACTCCGGCACAAAATATGTAAGTTTAATGGACGTTTTTATTATTTTACGGCTTTGAGTTTGGTTTCATAATTGGAACTAAACAGTGGCTCGGTAAACAAGTAATGGTAGTTGGATAACTTCATTTTAAAAATATTATCTGTGTATCTCGGTAGTCTGCTGATATTAGTAAATTTAGTGCAAAATTTATTATCTAGGTACCTTATGTTCCGTGTACTTTTTGCTATCTTTGGGTCTTTATCAGTGAATTCTTAATTAGGATGAAACTTTATATAAAATTTCATGTTCATTAGTATTCTTTATATAAAACGTTCATCCTAATTAGCAATTCAATGAGAAAGCTGAAACATCAATAGAAATTCCATTGTCTCAATCATTAACCCCGTTTACCCCTGGGACAAAATTCAAATCCCTCCGCGGGCCTTTTAGAATGATGAGATTTTATCAGGTATAAAGGAGCATGCACGTGACTGATTTGCTTCATCTGATTGGACAAAATGCTCATTAATTATTCATGAGTTTTTGAAGAACTGTTCAGATCTTTTCGACTTTCATCTCTTTGCAGATGATACTAATCTTTTTTATGATAATAAGGACATAACTGTTCTAGAGTCAAATATTAATAGTCATCTGGAGTATGTCAGTACATGGTTAGCCTGTAACAAACTCTCACTTAATATAGATAAAACTGATTTTGTTATCTTCCACCCCCTCAAAAGAAAATCCTCTTTCCCATCAATTTGGCTATTCATCAAAAAGTAATTACACAGAAACAAAGTCTAAAGTATTTGGGTGTTTACTTAGATTCAAATCTGAATTGGAAGAGTCAAGTTCAGCATATATCTGCTAAAATTCGTAGAGGGGTAGGAATATTATCTAAGATTCGTAAATATTTAACTTTAAATATCCTAATACAATTATATTATTCTCTGATATACCCTTTCTTAACTTATGGCTTACTAGTATGGGGAAATACTTATCATTCCACATTAAAGCAAGTCATCATTCTTCAAAAAAAGGCAATGAGAATTATGACTCACTCTGACTTTCGTGAACATAGTAGCCCCCTATTCAAAAACCTTAACATTCTAAAACTCACTGATTTGATAGCTCTAAGCAATGCATTATTTGTGTATGACTATTATACAAATAAGCTGCCTCATGCATTTTCATTTTTTTTTACCAAAGTTGATAAAATTCATAATTATAACACCCGACTGGCCTCAAGAAAATCTTTTTATCTTCTCTCCACTAGAACTAACTACGGGAAATTCAGTTTACGCTTCACTGGAGTCAAAATATGGAATGAAATAAAAGAAGATTATAAATCCCTAAAAAAATCCGCATTTAAATATAATCTAAAATTAGATTTTTTGAATTGCTATTAGTTGAATTGACTTATAATTATTATTGTTATTTAAAGTTTAATCTCCTCCATCTCCTGATTTCTATATATATGTGTGTATGTATGTGTGTTTATAAATATTTGTTTCAAACGACCTACAAATTATTATCTTAACAATGTAAGCTGTCTGACTCGACTAGCTCTTTAGCTATTTCAGACAGCTCGTGTCAACCCTGTTATTCTCTTTCGCCATTAAGTATCACTTTGTAATTCATTGACACAAATAAATTATGTTGTTGTTGTTGTTGCAGCAATATGCGGAGCCATATGTGGCAAGTGTTTCTTTGGGTGGGGTCCTATCATAGGTGGCGGAGGTGGTTTTTTACTCTCCATGTTTACGTTGTCGTTTGCACCCAACCGCATATCTTTCGTAGCCTTCTGGAGATCGTTATTATAACCTACAACACTGTGGATGTTGATCACCAGGTCACTTGGCAATAACCACACTCCTATAGCTACCGCTAGATTGAGCCTCTTTTTTGTTTCCTGAATAGCCAACTGATAATTTGCTACGCTTTTTGTGAGGTCGTTTTCTAGGATTGATGCCTCAAGCAGGTTTTTGAACTCGAGTTGAGTGTTCATAGCACCACCACTGTTACCTATGATGGATGAGCGCATGTTGGCTTGGGCACCTAGAACGCAATATACGAAAGCCTCGACTGAGCGATTTAACCTACCCAATCCAGCCATTGTAAGACCTCTCCCGATTTGGGGTATAAACCAGTTGAATTGTTTCCCTTCGGCTGCATCATTCCTAATAAAGGATATCAGATTTCCCATGTCCACCTTACCTCCCTGGTCTGCAAACAGGTTGTTGTGATTGGGCCACGTATCTGCTTCTTTGTCATAGCCTGGGATTATGTGGACGTTTCTGTAGCCATCACCCGGGTAGTAAAGGAATACATCTCCTAATCCGTGATTCCTACCTCCTTTCCATCGGAAGTCTGGTGTTCGAGATAAACCAAACTCGATGCACAAGGCCTCCAGAGCTGCTTTGTTGTAGAAGTTATCACGTCGTTTGGAGGCGGAGTCGCCAGGGAGAGGCACTCCATGAGAGCCCCCAAGTTCATGCAGAATTCGTCTTATTGTGAAATACGTGTGAAATCGTAGGAACCCTTGGACGACAGGCGGATATGTTTTGAAAGCAGGGTCGAACAATGACACTCCACAGCCAGCAGTTGCACACCACGTTGCTAAATTGAGTTGTTGAGGCCAATAGCTGAATGATGGAGCTGCCAGCCATTTCCTAGCCTCCTTTGCTGTTTTTTTTGCGTCACAACGGTCTTTTTGAATATGTCCCGGACACCTGCTTCAAATGATTCCACGGGTGTGCCATATATCCGCAAAGTCATGAGATCGATATAGTGGGCTGCTTCGGTAAAGGGGGTTGCTGGAACAGGGTATTTCACACCTGAGGACCATGTCATGGTAGATGGGAAATCCCCCACACCTAATGCCGTATCTAGCCTGGTCTGCACATCTGTTGGGATGTGGGGGTTATCGATGTACCAGTTCTGACTGCCGTCTTTGAAGGTAATCCTAGTTCTGTAGGTCGACTCGTCCTGTATATCGGAGGCATTTGTCTCAGCAGAGAACCTTTGAAAGTCGGCATTGGGGTACTTCTTCTGAAAGGTTGCGAAAGCCTTTGCGTTGCGTGGTGCGACCTTCTTGTTGTATTCAGCGAGAATGTCGGTCTTTTGTTGTGCTGTGAGGGCGAAGTCATTTGGGGGCGGTTGCGGGACGAACCCAACCAAGTCGTCATCCGTATTTACCTGTACGAACGGCATCGTATTGAAGTATGCATACATACAGTTGATACCTTTAATATCACGAAATGGTGATCTTAAATGTCACCTGTACCTCGGCTGACCAGACGGTCTACTTTGATCAACCTCTTCTTATCCAGAATATTTCGCTAATCGAGATCACTATTGAGAACAGTTGGTGGAACCTAGTAAAGAAGGCTTCGTTCTGGTGGGATACCCAAGGTGTGGGGTTCCCATACAGTATCGCTGCAGGACACCATGATATGGCAAGCCTCCAGCCCTCCTTCAAACCTGCAATCGATGCTGGCATCGTGAAAATCGCGCAAACCTTCCTTAGTAGGGTTTAGATCCTAGAAGTCAAGCAACCAATCCGGTTCAGTAAAAATCTTTGCACGCTGTTGGGTGTTAAAGGAAATGAACATGGGATAGATGATATGACGATCCAAGTGGGTAATCATGAACTGGTGCTACAAGATATCCACACAGTGTATGTCCACTGCGATGTGGTGGATTCCAGCTTCTCACTTCTCGAGGGAAAGCCATCGAAAGTCCTAGCTAGCTTAGAGATCCGAGGTGAGAGGTTTGCAAAAGCAACCTATGCTTCACTACTCCCACTAACTGTCCAAGCTCTAGGGACAATGAGAAGCAGCCTTCACCTGGCAGTTCGCGATGAGAAAGGCAATATCATAGACTTCCGTGGTAGACCCTTACGCTATCTATTGAAGATTGAGTAAGCTATAGCCATAGCCATATACATAGCAAAGCTATAACACAATGGCGAGCGACTCAATTCAAACCATTCCGACGGCATCGCCGATTTATCCCCCGCTTGCTAGCGTCTCTGGAGAGAACTTTCGCCTGCAAAAGGTGTGTGAGACGCTTGCTAGCATCGAAGCTCAAGAAAAACACTATGAGGGTGTGCGTAAAAAGTATGCCCGTGCGCGGGGAATCGTTCACGGTGTCGCTGTGGTCACAGGTAGCCTGAGTGTGCTTTTATCGGGCTCAGGCTTAGCGGTTGCTCTCTCCGGCTTTGGTGCTATAATTGGCCTACCACTCGGTGTTGTTGGCGGGCTCTGTGGGGTAATTTCAGCCTCTACAGCTGTTGGGGCTAAAAAGCTTGGAATTAAGGTCTCGAAGCATGAGAAAACCGCTATGTTGGCGAGAGCGAAAGTGAATACACTTCGTGATCTCGTGTCAAAAGCCTTGCGTGATGAGAGAGTGTCTGACTCTGAGTTCACTCTCATCCTTGCCGAGGCAGATAAATATGAGACTATGAGGGTTGAAATTCGTCATATAGCTTTGGTTAGTGGTGAAAAAAGCGTGGAACAAATTCAGGCCGAGATTCAGGAAGAGATGCGCTCAAAACTTGGCAGTCTCGTGGGATAAAAATCGATATGTCCTACGAGAGAAGTAAGCATGGACTTTATTTTAGCCTCACGAAGAGCTATAATTAATTCGTACGTCTGGTTCGTATGTAAATTTCTGTCTCGTCACATCAGCCGCTAATTACCATATGCTATAGACATAAAAGCGTTTTTTGCTGCCAAATCTTTCGTCTAGGACATGTGGCCCAACGGTTTAACACTAGGCTTGGGGGAAAGGGGAGCCTCTCGAGCTTAGAGTTCAAATCTGGCGGGCCACATGTGGTAGACCGGCTTGTGTGGAGTAAAAAGCTCCCCGCTCCACACAAGTCGTAGCGCGTCTGTCGGTGTGGCAGAGCAAAAGCTATAGTAGAAAATCAGCGGTCAGAGTAGAAGATCTACCTGTGTGAGAACCAAATGTGGTCAGAAGCTGAAACGCCGGGCCTGGCAAAACAAAAATTAAAAAAAGCAAAAACCTCCAGAGACTGGAAGTAGAAGGAAGGAAAAAGGTGAAAGTGGTCCCTAGAGGGGTTCTGGTGGCGCCCCAGTTTTGCTTTTTTTTATATATATATTTTTTGGGACTAAAATTCGTAGTCAGTTGTGAGCCGGAAGTGCTTGTCGAGCCACTGAGCGGTGCCAAGGAGGTAGTTGCGACGAGTATAGAGTAGCGCATAGTTGGTACCGGCACGTGCGTCCTCGACGGTTAGGTTGAAGTAGCCGACGAGCCACTTGGCGATCTCGAGATGGTCATTTTCACAGGCTTTGCTTAGTGCTTCGTTATTGCTAGTGCGTGCGTCCTGGGTGGTTAGGCCGAAGTACTTGGCAAGCCACTTGGCGATCTTGAGATAGCCAAATTCACAGGCAAAGCATAGTGCTTCGTTATTACAGGCACGTGCGTCCTCTATAGTGAGCTGGAAGTGCTCAGCGAGCCACTTGGCGATCTCGAGATAACCATAGCCACAGGCAAAGCGTAGTGCATTGTTGTCGTCAGCGCGTGCGTCCTCTATAGTGAGCTGGAAGTGCTCAGCGAGCCACTTGGCGATCTCGAGATATTACCATAGCCACAGGCAAAGCGTAGTGCATAGTTGTCGTCAGCGCGTACGTCCTCTATAGTGAGCTGGAAATGCTTGGCGAGCCACTTAGCGACGTCGAGATAACCATTTTCACAGGCAAAGCGTAGCGCAGCGCGTGTGTCCTCGGTGGAAATACCGAAAATCCTAGCCAAATTGTCTCGCTTGTTATCGTCACAAACGGCTCTGAAACCGGATAGGAGGACTCGTCTGCGGAACATTTGGTCTACCTTTTTGTAACGCGCTAGAGATGCCGCATCGCCTAGACGTTTTGAAGTCAAAGCAATGCTTGCGAATGACGCAGGGCCAGCGTCCTCTACGATCTTAGACAGGATTTCTAGAGGAAGGTCTAATATATTAGCCATAGTCTACTTAGCTCCACGCACGTATAATCAGTAGATTACACCGGTATATACCTATAAATAGCTTCTCTCTAATTGGAACGTAGGGTCGTTATTTCCAATTCCTCTAACACTAGTAGTAGAGCCGGCGATAAAAATGATACGTACAGCCTCACTTTTAATCCACCAGAGAACCGTTTTTAGTCCCCCGACCACATCATCTTTTTGGACCCTATTGAATTTTTGACCACAAATTGGTGTTTATGGTACCGAATTGCAACAACTAAATTATTTATTTAGGTAAAAAGTTGCAATGCGGTACCATAAACGCCTATTTGTGGTCAAAAAATCACTAGGGTCCAAAAAAGATGATGGGGGAGGGGGCCTTAAAACGGTTCTCTGGTGGATTAAAAATGAGGCGGTATCATTTTGACGCCGGCTCTACTACTCCAAGTGCTATGACGACCCGCGAGGTAGAAGAGGCATGCATCGACTGATGATGAGGAATTGGATGAAGTCAGGAAATGTATGCATGCATAAACGGAAAACCTTGGGACCAACGCACATACACACACAGTACCTGCCGCCGGTTAGCAATTATAATGAACTGCGAATCATTGAGCAACTGATCCTCAGAGGAAAGACAGTTGTGATCCCAAGGAAACTCATCACTAGCCCACGAAGGTCACTTGGGTATTGTCGTAACTATATGTAAGCAGAAGCTATGCAGCAAGGTCTGGTGGCCGGTGTTTCACGAAGTGACCATACGACCCGCCATTATGAACCAAACAACAACTTTATTCCAAATATGGCTAGTGCCAAATATGGCACGGACAGGAAGCGGAAGCACATACTGTAACATCTTCCTTTCTCTATAATAGAAAACACTGTTGAATAATGTGAGCTACTGATTAAAGTGAACATGTAAACAAAATAATGCCTCTATCTCCAAGTGACTCTTATTACTGCAGTGTTCAAAACTAATGCTGTAATATAAACAAAAATAATGTCACCATCATCTCAGACTTGGTATCTGATGGGTGGTCTGACAATTCTCGTTCTGGTCCTTTGCAACTTGGGAGTGCTAACAGGCACTGTTGGTATTCTCATAGTCTGCGTAGTTCTAACAGGCACTGTTGTTATTCTCGTCGGCTGCATAGCTGGACTATTGCTGGTCTTGCCCTGTGGAATTGTTTCTTTCTCCAAGCTGGGAGCATCTTCGTCTGGCTGACTAGGAGTGTAACAAACTGCTTCTGAATCATCTGGCTTGACAGATGGCCTCATTGGCCTTAGAAACTGTCTGTTTCTCCTGACCGTCTCCTTGCCTATCTCTATGAGGTGCGATCTGTCTGACAGTTTCTCCACACAACTGCCCATCTTCTATGGCTGGTTTCTTTGGAGTGGAGCTACTCTAACCTCCTGACCGACCTCTAGTTCAGGTAGAATCTTGGCTGTTCGGTCATGGTAGAACTTTGCCTTCTGTTTCTTGAGCTTAATTTTTTCTTCAACTCCTTCTACCACTTTAGGTTGTAGTAGGCTGTTGGCAGTAACGCTCTTGTTCTTCGTGACATTAGTCTCTGAGCAGGACTTGACTGTAGTCCTTCGGTTGGTGTGTTACGGTAATCTAACAGGGCCAGTCATGGATCTCTGTCATCTTTCAGGGCTTTCTTAAACAGGCTCTTTGCTATCTTTACTGAGGATTCTGCCTTTCCGTTAGATTTTGGATAATGCGGCGATGAGGATACATGCTCAAATTCTCAATCTATAGTGAACTGGTGAAACTCATGGCTTGTTTGCTGTGGTCCATTATCGGTGACCAGAGTGTCTGGGATTCCATGTCTGCTGAACTGCTCTTTAAGGAACTGTATCACTGAACTTGAAGTAATATCCGGCAGCTCACCAACCTCTATGAAGTCTGAGTAGTAGTCTACTAGTGTGATGTATTCTCTGCCGTGGAGCATGAAAAGATCAGCTCCAACTCTGCTCCATGGTCTATCTGGGATCATATGTGTCTGCATAGGCTGCTTTGTGTTCTGTGCCTGGAACTCTGCACACAGAGCACAGTTTGTCACTGTCTCCTTGACTTCGCTGCTCATACCCGGCCAGAAGACAATATCCTTCGCCTTTCGCAAGCAGGACTCGATACCCAGATGACTGGAATGAATTCTTAGTAGAATATTATCTCTGCTCTCATTACCCTTGGGATGATTACTCTGTTGCTCTTGAAGAGTACCCCATTATGAATAGAGATTTCTTCTCTGTAGTTCCTCTTCCCCCCTGGAGAAAGATGCAGAAAAACACTGCAAAACGTCGACCTAACCCACCAGACACAACTCACCAATCGGACCCGACCATGGAGAGATTTGGCAACTGACTTGCTTGGACCCCTTCCAACAGACGAGGCCATCCTAAGTTGTTGTGGACTATTACAGCAGATACTACGAGTTAGATATACTGAAATCCAAACTAGCAAACAAAGTCATCTCAAGGCTTGAAGTAATATATACAACACTGTCAGCCGTGTTTTATCACATATCCAAACACTAAGAACTGAACTTGAAAAACGACGCGAAGCGGAGTTTTATAAACTCAGTTCGAGGTGTTTGGATATGTGATAAAACACGGCTGACAGTGTTGAATATGGCTTCTCCAACGAATTTACCATTGAAGAGAAAACGGAGATACTCAATGCACTCACAACAAGCGATGGATTTCCCCTCCCGGTGGTAAGCCTTGTGTAAATTACCTGTGCGTCAGAAGCTCGTCAAACGCCATTGGATCATTACAAAAACCGAGATATTTGATAGAGCCACAAGTGTTGCTATGCAGTTTAAACCCTCGAAGTGTTCCATCTTCTCGATTTCCTTAAGTCTTAGGACACGTCGTAACTCAGCCTGGTCGACTGCCAGACCCCAAGAAGCCGTTAGTCAATTCCCCATGGTTAACTCAAGAACCAGATAAATTTCTTGAGATCATTGGATTCTACAGACATTGGATTCTACATCCCAAAACTAACTCAATCAGCGAACATTTCATCTAAGAAAATATCCAAAAATGTTGGTATTATATTCCGGGGGGGGGGGGGGGGGGGGGTACTTACATGAAAAATGGGTATGTATGTGAGGCCAAGAGGCTCAAACCCTGACCCTGTTTGACCCAATCCGAGCTCCCAAATCCTGATTGCCCCTTCTTTAAATTGTTTTCAAAACACGGTCGGATATATTCCCGAGCCGGTATGCCGCGTACTGGGATTGCATGCAAAATACGGAACATTTCAAGTCGGGACGTGTCATTGGGTAAACAAATCAGCAGATGAAGTACATAGATAAGTACTGAAGTACGAATTTAAGCGGCGTCACGATGTATGGGAACCTCAGTGCTTGCATGTGAACAGGCGATCAAAATGCGCCAACAGAATGTCTCTTTTTGACATAGTAGCTAAAACAAAACTGAACCCTAACTTCCTAAAGAATACTGAACCCCGACCATGACTGCACCCAAATTATACTCAAATCCTGATCCTGATCTGCCCAAATTATGTCAAAACCCTGACCCTACCTGCCCAAACCGAGCTCAAAACCCTGACCTACCCCGGCGGCACATACATAATACGTCACAAACAGGAGTACCCCCCGGGTATATTCGACTGCGACACTACATATACGTTGACTTAGGCACCTTGACGCAAGTTTATTATTCTCTTGTTTGATCCAAACTTACAATAACTACGACACTACGTTGACTAAGGCACCTTGATACAGGTTTATTATTCTCTTGTTTATCCATACTTACAATAACTACGACACTACGTTGACTTAGGGACCTTGACGCAAGTTTATTATTCTCTTGTTTATCCATACTTACAATAACGACACTACGTTGACTTTGGCACCTTGACGCAAGTTTATTATTCTCTCGTTTATCCATACTTACAATAACTACGACACTACGTTGACTTTGGCACTTTGACGCAAGTTTATTTATTTATTTATTTATTTATTTATTTATTTAACCAGTTCGCCACCATATTTACAATTATTCAAAAGAAGAAAAAAAGAAAATGTACATGAAAACATAAGGTTCCTGTTCTTCACTGTTTTGTCATTACAAATACAATTGAATTAATATTACATTGATTGAATAAAATAAAGTTTGATGATTGAAGGGAAAGATGGAATATATTTACTACTGATTTACATTGGTATACATTTGCTCCTTTAATTGGTAAAAAAGGGAAAAACAAAGGTGGCGAGGAAGCCTAGAAACTATAAAGCTTATAAGATTAGGCTTCCTCGTTACAGTCAGCAGTATGCTATTATCAGGACATGGTCATATTAATGACTAAATTAGAGTCAGCGGCAGCGATTGAGGAGGAACTCTTTAAGATATTTTTTAAAGCTTATGAAAGAAGAAGAGTTTATTAATGAGACTGGTAAAGAATTCCACACTTAAGGCCCTTGATGAAGAATAGTAAATTGTTTGATATTTGTTCTACAAAGATGGGATCGATAATCAGTGGCATGCCTAGTGTTGTAATCATGGACTTGCTGGTTGGTCAGGAAGAGATTTTGGAAGGTCACAGGAAGGAAATGATTGTGATATGAATACTTAAAATTAGCAGTAACAAGAGTATTGACAGTATAAATATCTAGAATCTTAAATTGCTTGAACAATGGGGCAGTGTGATCTAGATAGGTCGCTTTTGCAATTATTCGCACTATACGTTTTTGTAAGAGGAAAATGGCGTTTAAGTTGGAGGGATACGTACGTAGAGGACCAAACGATATTGCAGTAGTTAATATAGGGATATACAACTGGGTGTAGTAGAGAGACAGCAACGATTTTGACGTTAGGAAAAAGCGTGATTTGTTAATGATACCGATAGATTTGGACATCTTCTTTGACACATTGTTAATACGAGACTTCCATGAGAAATGTTGGTCGATATAAACACCCAGAAACTTGGTTACTTCTAGAAGCTTAATCTGTATATTTGCCATAATTATCGGATTACGAAAATTAATTTTCTTCTGTTTAGGGTGAAAAATCACATAATTTGTTTTAGATACGTTTAATGACAGTTTATTATTCTCTTGTTTATCAATACTTACAATATGGTGTTAGCACAAGTTTGGGGAAATCAGAATAACAACATTTTCAATCCCATGCTCCGCCACCAGTTTTTAAACTGGTATTGAACTATGAATAATTTACCACTAGCTATAGCACAAGAGATCTCCAACGCTCAAAATTTAAAAGTCGCATAAAAAATAACTGTTTAATGGCCTACGTGTAAAATGTAATCTCCTTTCACTTTACTTATGATGAAATTCTGATTAATCAAATTAATGAATAATGTACATTTCTTAGTTTTTATTTGACCGTTCGTTAGCAGCCCTTAACTTCTTTTCGATATAGTTAAGGTTAGAAAACCACAGCAAAAACCGTGTACAATCAATCCTGCCAGACGTTGCCGGGATCAAAAAACAGATCTTGATCAGCAAGAAGAAAATATAATGACAGTGTCCGAAGACTACTGCAATGCTGATCAAATACAACGCTTGTCGAGGTTTATACGATATTTCGGCTGGCCAGTAGCAGTGGCGGATCCAGGATTTGAAAAAGGGGGGTGACTATTTTGACCGGTACAGTTTCTGGTACGAAATTTCTTACAAAATTTGAACGAATGTATTTTATTTTTACGAATTCTTATACAGAATTTGTTTTTGGCCCAAAAGGGGGGGGGGGGGGGGGGGGGTGACATGTCACCCCCGTAACCACCCCTGGATCCGCCACTGAGTAGGTTTATTTTTATTATATGACTGATTACCACAGGCAGCCCAATCTCATGATTTGTGTATTTATACGCTTACAAAGTTCATATTATAAATCCTTCCAAAACATGCATGTTAGACAAATAAATACACGACTTCACCCTACAATGTTTCAGTTTTGTGGTTATTCACACCTCTGAGCTCTTCTAGGGTCGTTTCCGCTGTTGAGGGAAAGAGGTTCGAAAAAAACAGCGGAAACGACCCTAGAAGAGCTCAGAGGTATGAATAACCACAACTGAAACATTAAAGGGTGAAGTCGTGTATTTACTTGTCTAACATACATGTTTTGGAAGGATTTATAATATGAACTATTCAAGCGATATTTGTAAGCGTATAATATAAATACACAAATCATGAGATTGGGCTGCTTGTGTGATTACTTGAATTTTTAGGCAAAGGCAGATCACACTCACACCGCGGCAAAACGGTATGCTCCGCTGGTCAAAAGAACGAAGGCTCTGCTATCAAATACAAATTACCGAGGGTTTCAACTTTTTTAGTAAATAATTTTATAACTTAGTAAACTCACAGTGAATTACAAATTAAGAAAACTTCAACCTGTTAAAGTCTTAGGCTTAGCTTTTTAGTAGTTTTCTTATTTTTTGACAAAACAGTTCACAAATGGATGCTTTTAAGCACATGCGCGTAACGTTTTGCCGCGGTGTGAATCACACTACACATATTTATTTCACTTAATGGGGAGTTGGCTTAGAAACTTTTAGTTCCTTCAACTTCCCTGCACCTTTTCCTATTATTTATGTTCCTCTTTTTTTCCCCAAATGTAAAGCGAACTGGCTCCCCCCCACCCCCAAATCCCAAAATCATAAATAAGCCACTCCTCGGCCCAGGCTCTGCGCGACAAACCACACGAACGCCTTGCATCCCTCACAAAAAGATCGAAATTCTAGTATCATGTCCACAGATTTCCAGTACACTCGGGCTATCATATGTGGAAGAGTTCCCGCATCCCTGCCAGCAAATGCACAGCGCCTGAATGAGCCAGACAATGTAATTGACCTCGAAAAGGCCCGACGACAACACGCGGCCTACATCGCCATGTTGAAGGACTTCGGCTTGCAAGTCATTGAAATCGAAGCCGACGAAAAATTACCCGACTGCGTGTTTGTAGAAGACGTAGCTGTTTGCCTCGACAATACGGCATTGATAAATATTCTAGGTCATGGATCTAGGCGGCCCGAGTCAGAAAACATGAGATTAGCACTGAAAAACCTCGGGTTCGATGTAGTTGATATGCAAGAACCGGCGAGGCTTGATGGAGGAGATGTACTTTTCACCGGCCGGGAATTTTTTGTAGGCGTGTCAACTAGAAGCAATATCGAAGGAGCAGATGCCATTGCAAAGGCTTTCCCTTCCTTTCCTGTGTCAACAATCAAAGTTAACGAGCATTTACATCTCAAGTCTATGATGACGATGGCAGGCCCGGAAACAATTGTAGTTGGAGACAGTGAAATATGTAGAACCACGTGGAATGAAGTGCAATCTAAAGCCAAGCTCACGTACCAGAAACTCGTAGTTCCCGAAGATCATGCAGCTAACTGCCTGTACCTAAATGGAAGCTTAGTTCATCTTCCTCCTCAGGAGATCCCAAAGAGTATTTCGTTATACAGGGAGCTGCCTACTCCAAGGATTGAACTTGAGAATTCCGAGTTGCACAAGGTGGATGGATGTCTGACTTGTATATCTATACTTTTGAAATGACCTTTGGCACTCATATTCTTTGATTTACTTCCAAGTGTCTAAAGATGCCCAGCAAATGGAAACTGACATTCGCAACCATTCTTGGCAAAGGAGATACCAATCGAAAAAGTTAGTGGTAATAGAAATAGTAACAAGAGGTCCCGAGTGGCCTTAATGCACCTACATGTATCAGCGGCTTCCCCCTGGGGTCGACCCCCAGGCTAACCACGGAGATATGTGGGGGAATGCAGGAGGATTGAATGCAAACGTACATTGCCCCTGGGGTCGAGGAAATGCTCAACTTTGTTTTAGGGTTGGAAAAATGGGGTGGGGGATTTGTTCAAATTGTTTTTTGTCATGAAACTAACCACAGATATGTTTTCTTCTTCTTTAATACAACAGTTAAAGCGTGAGAGACCAGCATAGAATTTCGATGCTGAGTTTTCTTGAAGTTTGGCATTTAAATGAAATCATTACATACGAGGCATAATAACTTTGTTATGTGTAGGTCGTGTAACACCTAACCAGGGGACTTTGAAAGGGATGATTCCCCTACCCCTGGGGGAAATCCTCAAGATTGTTTCTGTCTTTTTACAATCCCCCTGGTCAGCCCGGGGGTCGACCCCTCGGGGAAGCCGCTGATAGGTGCATAACTATAGCATGGCCATCTATAGCATGTACTGCATGGAGTTCTAGTGAGTAGCATAATTTTGTGTCATACATGGTTTGTGCTAGAGCAGCCAGAGAATTGGTTCTCTACTGATGCTCTTGTCTGTCAAATGTCAATGTGCAAATGCCCCACCTGTATGGTGGGGGGGTTAGGTTAGGGTTATGGTATGCTGGAGGGGGGGGGGGGGGAGGTTGGAAATGATAGCCATAATACACACACATACATGTATACATGCTGTGCATGTACATTTCAGCCACAATTTCCTTCAATTCTGTAGTTTAATATTACTTTCTTTTCAGTATTATTGTTCCTTGAGGGTCGTTAGAATTATAAAAAAACCTTGGTATGGGTGTTGTTGATTGAAGTGCAATGGTTATTTGAGTAGTCTGCACAATATTGAGTCACTCAAATTTGATACATTGTAATTATATCAGGTGCAGTACGACTACGAGAAATCAAGCAATTTAGAACAACAAATTCCACATGTTGCTATTCATTGTGAATAGTTAGGGAATGTTGTTCTACATGTGAAATAAAGTCATCTATTTGTAATTCTCAATAACAAACCAGTGGAGACGGCTGAAATTCAGGCTAAATTCTCAATGCAATATTTTCGATTGGGGGCGTAAACTACAGACCACCATTTTCTAGTATTAGTGAGCTGCCACTGTGCTCATTTTCTACATCTTGAAGGAGACTGAAACTTATAATGGCAGGCCACAAAGAAACAGGCAATGTCCACTCATTTTTTTCTATCATTGGGTTAGCAGCAAGATTAATTTTCATTCCCAAATAATTCTTAAAAGTACTTGTACTCCTGATCGTGACCGAGTGAGCGACGATGCTTACTCCAAGAACTGAGGAACAACAATTACATTTATTTTCTCATAAGATGGAAATGTTTACGAGTAATAAGGCATAATAAGAAATACAACGATGAGAAGGTAGGTCCTTAAGGTAACCTTAGGGTTATCTTAAGCCAGGACCACCTCAGATGGAAAACACTGAAACAAGATCTAGCTTGCATGGATATATAATGGTATCAAGAAAGGGAAAGAAAGAGTGCCACTTACATGTAAGTATACTCTCTCAGTTCTGGACCAAATTGTTTTAGTTTATTTTATAAACTTGCACACTATAATGATAAAATAATACACTACTCTATACATAATATCATTATGAAGTAGGTCAGTTCTAAAAAAAACATTAAATACACTGTAGAATACCTGAACCCAGAGATAATAATCAAATACAAAGAGGTACAGGTCAGATGTAAATAGACCCGGGAAATAGAACAAAATAAAAAGTTATTAATAATTGTGTTAGGTGGTAACTGTCCCTTGGTCTTGTGTTTAGGAAAGATTGGTTTTTATCAGTGTCAATAACACGCCACAGATAAATATGCAATTTCCACATCGATCATTTTAATTATCGTTCGTTTGAAAAAATCTTCATTTTGGATTACTTACTCAGTTTATACTCACTTACTGCATGCTAGATTTTCGTTCCCTTATTTATAAACATTACAGGGATTGTGCATATAATATTTTTTAAAAGGCCCCTGTCAGTCAGAACTGAGAAATCGGGTCATTTCTACTATACTTTCGAGAGGTTAATAACAATAAATAACAACACAACGACAGTCAAGTGGTATAAAAGTTATCATGTTCAGATTAGCAGCTACTTACAAGCTGTTGTCGTGTTGATCGCAGACCAGACTGTCAAGAGTGTATCTTAAAGCATGTCTCATAATATGTGAAAATTCCCGTCCAAAGCCTGTAAACACGTCTCAGCTTTAGAAAAGACAAAAATCTTGGTATTGCACTTGAAGAAACCTTTGGTTTACACAAAAAAACAGCTGATACTAAAGGTTTTGCTAAGTCAAAACTCCCACTCTCCGCCATCTTGAAAAACCTGCAAATGTTGTCCACTGTTCACGTGACCAGAACAGTGCAATCTGATTGGTGGCAAATAGAACTTGAAAGAAGGTGCAATCTGATTGGTTGATGGCACAAAATTTCAACACCAAAAAAAAAACACTTGCAAAACTCGACTCGGGCCTGCCCACAGGCAGTCCGAGTAATAATTATTAATAATGAAAATGCAGCTGACCATACAATTTTTATTTACTTATTACCATAGATTAAATTACATATATTATTATGAAAAAGATAGATATTACAGAAGAGTACATGTAATTAGGTAAATAGTACCCAGGGCTGGGTTGTTCACAGCCCGATTAGTGCTAATCCAGGGATAATTTCCATGACAACCAATAGGTTCTGTGCAGAGTTAATCCAGGATTAACACTAATCGGGCTTTGAACAACCCGTCCCAGAATAATAACAAGCTAAACTAGTTGGGTACCTAATTGGGGACACTATTTTACCATATTTATCTACAAATTATTTAAAATGTTTATCTACAAATTATAAAATCCATAATTTACGAGTCACATTTTAGAAATACCACTTTTACACTGGCCTGCATGGGTTTGTTGTTGGGCCCAACACAGTCTGTATTCTGTAAGTATGTTGGGTCTGGTGGGTTTGCTCTGTTTACTCTGTAAGTATGTTGGTCTGTTTAGCTTTGTTTGGCCTGCAGCTGTTGGCTCTTTTGGGTGAATTTCCTCTGCTTTCCCAAAATGGAAAGTATGTTGGGTCTAACATCTAACCCAATGAAAACCTTGCTCTCCTAAATCGCAACTGGTATAATAAAATCAAAGAATGATATGAAAATAGATGGTGAGAATAAACTGCAGAATCTAAAAGTTTACTAAAGTTGTACTGTAACCTAGTTTAAGCTACATAAACTACTAAGACTGAAAACATACTACGTGTAAGTGTATATTATGAGCAAAAACGTGCAGTGCTGTACCAGAAATTCCGAGGAACCACAGCCTCTCCTCCGATCCCCCCTTGACAATACTATACTGGCAAGAAAACACCATGCAATACACATTCTATTAATTTGGCAGTTGATGTTATTTATTGTACAACATGTTGACCATACTCTGGTATCAAAATGTTGTCGGTCCTCAGTAGGGATTTTGCAAATGACCCGTAAAAGGTATGCATAAATTCGCAGAGTTTAAAAAGCGTGATTTTGACTCCTATTTCTGAGTGATGACAAAGCACAACAGAGAAAAAGACAGTGTTGAAAAAGATTCATAGAAAATAAACAACACCCCAAAACCCGTACAATACACTAAAAGGTACCAACTCGGGATGTGTAAATAACTTGTACAAACAGGACCCCCTAAAAGCAAGAATGTCTACCCCAAAGGGAGTGCCAGCACCCACATCAGCTCAATATAGGGAGTCCCCTGGGGACCATATTATCAGTATGTACATTTTTTATTTTGGAGTACAGTTATCATATCTGTGAAACAAGTTTTGTAATAAATAGCACTAAATCATTTGTTTTCTATTATTTAAATTAGTGCTATTTCTTTACGAAATGTTTCAGTTTCTAATAACATTCACACAAAAGTGGTTTTAGATGCGTATAACTGTAAAGTTAGGTTTTGTCAGTATGTACATGTAGCATGCCACTATGGAAACTGAACTATATATATCAGTATTCACTATTGTGCGCTGCTCAGGAAACACTTTCCTTCATAGCAGTATTTATAAAATTATTGCTGTCTGAGAGTATATTCCTCTAAATGTCTCATTTTAGATCCTCACAACTTCTGCTACAGAATTTGAGAGGATGTGTGTCACAGATGTGTTTGTGTGTCCACTGCTGGGATGCACTAAGATCCTGGCATATGTTCCTCCAATGTGACCCTTGGCCAGCCGCCCTGGGTTCACACAAAGGCAACCCAGTACATCCTAAAAACAAGAAGTACAATACTTTATTAAGGGTGCATTAGACTGTATTCCAGAATAAGATTAATGGAATAGATACTTATTCTGGAATATGGTCAACTGGAAGCAGCCTTAGTGGTAAGGAAACAACCACTTCCCAGTTAGCTTAGTGGTTAAGTTCCAGTTGGTCGTACAGGAGGTTCAAGGTTCACACCCTGTGCCCTGATCAGACTAACAACCAGTCTTAAAATAACTGAGTAGAAGGTGCTGCCTTTGTGAAACAATCTTATTCTCAAACTGCAAATGGTTAGACCTTCACATCTTGGATGAAGACAAAACATTATAGGTCCTTGCGTTAATCAGTCTCACCAGACTGTCACAAGTTACCAGTGTTAAATAAGGTTGCTTTATCCCATGGTTGCTAAGCAACACAAAGATAATAATGCATTTTCTGGTTTTTGGGATAAAGTTATAATTGCATTTTATGAAAACAAAATATTATTTTAAAAATAAATGAGGCAAACTAATGTTTATTGAATTAAAATCCTTGAATATCTGACAAAAATAATTACTTATTTCACTTCTGGTTTCAAAAAAATTGGAACTTTTTTCCCATTGATTCATAGATTTCAAAACTTTTTTCTGATCTCTTAGCAATTATGGTTGGTATTTTAGAAAGGAAGTAAGGACATACCTTGGTGAAGTACCTCAGGTCTGATGGCAGAATCAATAGATCAGGTGTACAAGGAAGAATGGCATGTCTTGAGAACCGCTCATAGTCAATGTTGACCTCCTCACTAGGTGGATGTAGGGGATAATAGCTGTAGGAATGGGTAAGGGAAGAAAGCTAATAGATGGGTTGCACATGACATCACAGCGGCCATGTTGGTGTAACTTTAACAATAGATTCTTTGTTAGCTTCTTTTGTTAGGTACACCAACATGGCCGCCATGCCCTTTGTCATTTGAATCTCTGGGGATTGACTGCAACTCATCTATAGATCCTAATCATAAATGCATTTTTCCGTTTAAATAGTTTATCCGTATGTACTGAAATCATTATCATTACCATGTGAAAGAGCATGCTAAAATTAGTTATCTTAGGGCTATATATAGCTAAAAAGGCAGTGAAGTTACAGCCATTTGAAATTAGAAGTATTTGTATGAGAATGAGGCCTTTCCAGCCTCGTTTTCATATAATTTCTGCATCTCTATGTTGCTCTGAAACTGAACACAATTACTACTAAGTTTTAGTGTGACATTTCATATGGTCTTCCAAATTATGCAAATAAGGAGGCAGCTATTATGAATTCGGCCAATTCAATATTGAGAAAATAATTGTGAAGGTCTTTGGTAACTGACAAACATAATATTATGTACTTAATAAAAAATAATGGTCTATCTGAGTTTCCCACAGTTAAATGCCCTTCTTCCACTAGACTCTTCAATAAAAAAATCAAAGCATGGTAGGGTATATACTTATTATAAACTTTCAGTGGAATTAATACCTGTGCTGGTAAAGAATATGTTTCACCAGTCTGCCAAGTCTGTCTGAGGAGCCTGGAGGACTAAATAAATAATTTATTTCATTGTGTGTAAGTAATGTTTTGCTTTCATACATGTAAGTAAATGTACATGATAAAGACTCAACATTGAAACTGCCAGGCATTACAAACTCTTGCTTACCAAGCTGTTTCCTCACTTCCGAGATTTAGTAACACATCTGTTGATGTCAGACCAATCACCACGTTACCAACCATTAGGGTGCAGGGATCAGAAACAAAATGAACACTCTACAAAATAAATATGAAAATGATACTTGATGGAGACTTTAAAATCTGAAAAGACCAAGTTCACACACAGGAACTAAAAAAGGATCCAAAATTGAAAACAATCAACTAATTTATTAACTTTTTGATATTGATGACAGACATGTTTGGGCTAAAGTAAACAAGTTGCACCGTAAATATGTTGGCCGACCACTTACCGACAACATATTTACGGTGCAACTTGTTCACTTTAGCCCATGTTTCGTAACAGTTGGGCGACAATGTCAGGTGATAGTTTAGACTGAGCCATTCCTACTTAATTTCACACTATTTACAGGATATATTTACAAAGCAAGAGTTACAAGTAAATAATGGAGAAGAAAATAAGGAAGAAAAAAAGGGAGCTTTACAGGAATTGTGTGTAGTGGTCAAAGGAGCAAAGCTTTCGGGTTGACCACTACCTATGAAGTGTATAGAGAGGACAAGCTCATGTGAAAATAAAAATTATAATGATCGAGGAATAATTAGTAATAGTACAATAGCTTAAATATATTTACAAGTGTTACTTTTTGAAATGAAGTGAAGAATGAGTGAATAACTAATCATTGCAGTGAGTAAATAAATTGAGGGGATTTTAAGTTTGTTTATCCAATACAATTTTTTTGTATTTACTTTTGAACATATTTTAATATTTAAAAATGGCAAGAGCTTAACATTTATAGGGATCATTTCCCAGATTTTGGAGACCATAAATTTAAATGTGAATATACCATAGTTGGTCCTAGCAATTTTGATTTGCAGCATACCTGGTATTATAAGAATGGACTTCTGAAACTGGTTTAACAAAGTCTAGAAAGATGGGTGGCACATTTATATTGTTATTTTTGATTTGGTAGGCAAAGACAGAGATTTAAAATTTAAAAATATTATCTAACTTTAGAAATTCAAGGATTTTGTAATATGGATCAGTACTTTCCCTTTTCCTTACAAAGAATATACTTCGAATGCACGTCTTATTTTGTTTTGTTGATATTTTGGCTAATTTCGTATTGTAAGTATTACCCCAGCTCATTAGACCATACAATGTAGTTAAGATAAGGATATATCATAGTGTAATAAACTTGTCTTAATGTTATTAAATTGACATAGGGTCTTAACTTACAGATTATTCCAATATTTTTTGCAATTTTGTTATTAATAATTATATGCTTAATTTGTGTATTCCAATTTAGATGCTCATCTAAATAAACACCAAGATATTTGAGGTGTTCCTTCCTTTCAATATTGCCAACATTAATATTTATATTAGCAGTGATTTTAGGTGAAGTAATTAGCATAAAATTTGTTTTTTGAAATTTATGGAAAGTTTATTTATAGCACAGTACTTGAGCACATGTTTCAGCTCTTCATTTATAATCGACTCCAATTCAGTTTGATTGTTGCTAGTGTAGAAAATTCTGAATGATTTTTTTTGAGCAGTTGGGCATGTCATTTATATAAAGTAAAAAAAGGATTGGCCCTAATGTAGATCTGTGAAGCACTCCACATGTGATATCTTGCATGGTTGATTGAGTATTGACTATTTTTACATACTGTTTTCGATTGGTTAAATAACTAGAGAACCAATTGTGTGGAATGCCTTGAATTCCATATTTATTTAATTTGGATAGAAGAATGTTGTGATTGACATTATCAAAAGCTTTTGAGAAATCCAGGAATATGCCACAAGTAATTTGCTTATTATCTATTGCTGTCTTTAAACTGTCAGTAATTTCAAGAATGGCTTGTTCAGTGGAATATCCTTTTCTAAAACCAAATTAATACTGAAATAATATATTATGTTTTTCAAGAAAAAATAATAATTGATTATAATTATAAACAAGTCTTTCTAAGATTTTACTAAAGGGAGAAAGTATAGCAATAGGTCTGTAATTACCTGGGTCTGTTGTCACACCACTTAATTTGTAAATTGGAGTTATCCTAGACACTTTAAAGATATCAGGTACAATACCTGTTTCAATTGATTCATTATAAATTTGTGTAAAAGGAATAGAGAGGTTGACTGGCAATTTTTATCAATTTATTTGGGATGTCAATTGAGGCTTTGCCATCATTTAGACTAAAGAAAAGTGAGTAGACTTGAACTTCTGTCACTGGAGCTAGAAATAAACTAGTTGGTGGCACATTATTAATGAGCTGAGCTGGGTTAATGTTCTGAAGTTCAGTAATTTGATCAGCCAAGTTTGGGCCCGGTAGTAAAGAAATTGTTGAACTGTTCAGCTATATCAATTTGATTTGTATAGCTATTACCATTTCTTATAAGTCTTGTGGGATAAGTTTGGCCCTTAGTTTTTCTTTTAATCAATGTGCCAATAAGTTTCCATGTTGTCTTTAGATTGTTTTTACACAAGAAAAAGTGCTTACTGTAATATTCTTTCTTAGTTGTAATTTTAATCTGATTTAATACATTGGTATACTGTTTGTATTGGTTAATTTTCACCGGGTCATTGCTGAGAAAGTGAGTTCTATACAGCTTAAAAAAAAAAAATTATGGACTTTAGCATTCCATTAGTTATCCAGGGTTTAGTTAATATCTGTTTCATTTTGCTTTGAGGGATTACCTTTAATTGTCAACAATTCTGATTATGGTATTTATTGCTTCAGCTGACTTCTCATTTAGATCCTTGCCTTGATTTAGAATTCTGTCCCAGTTGATTGAATTAATATCTTGTAAAAAGAGATCCTGATTAAAAGTATTATAGTCTCGGAAGTAGCGCTTATCCTTATGTCTTTTAATTGGTATTTCAGTTATACAGAAAATTGGTAGGTGATCAGATATGTCCATAGTTGCAATACCAGTAATATTCTGCTGAGTTGAGGAATTGGTATAAATATGATCAATTAGTGTAGCAGTATGGCTTGTTAATCTTGTAGGCTTCATTATTGTAGGGAGGAAGTTATTTGAATAAAGCATGTCTAAGTATTCTTCATTTTGGCTATGAGTTGTGTATTTTATTTCTTCAAGCTGCATAGTGAATTCTGTTAAGTTTGCAGTGGGATGCCTGTACATACAGCAAGATTCAACCAGTTGCATTTTAAATTTGATATCAGATCTTAGGAATGAATTGAGGCTGTTGGATATATATATACCTGCACCCCCTGCTGTTGTTGCTGAGTCAGTATGAAAAAAATGGATATTGATCTTTCATTCAGCTTATAAGTCTCAGTTATTGCAATTATTTCCAGTTTAGAGGCCAAAGAATATAATAAGTCATTTAGAAGAGCAAAATTATTTGACAAGCTTCTTATATTGCAGTGAAAAAAAAATGATTTAGATCCAGATATGTATAGGACATTATTAAGCTTGCTAATGGAATAATATTCAGATACTGGGGTTGACAGCATCAAGTCTGAATCAGCTTCATCAAATTTGTCCGGGTTGGGAATTATGTTGTAAAATCAATATCAATATTAAATTCATTGAACCAAGTGCCATTAACAGCATTAAATTCTCAATCATTAAGACTATATAATGGGAAAATACTTACATAAGATTCACGTCCATCTTGTACATGTAAGCCATAAGGCTGAGTATTCGAACAGGCACTCATAAATTACAATGTATATACAAAATATGTATGCAAAGTTCTGTTAATCCCTTGAATTGGTTCCGGCATCGAGAATTTCATCAAACTGCTCGTGAGTAGTAAATGCATAAGTCTGCGAGGTTTCAGTTTCGCATAACATGATCTTGCCGTTAATCGTCCATACAAACTTAAAGTGGTTGTCAGCTTTGAAGGTGTGAATACGGCCAAAGAGCTTTTTCCGGTAACCTGTCAGGCTTTCATTTATGTAAAGTTTTTGTACATCTAAACTCCGGATACTTTTGCCACTTTCTTCATGAACAGATGGTAAATCCTTGGCGGACTTGGTGTGTAGTCCATTTCGTCTTTTGTACATTTCTTCTCTTTTATCTCGCTGCGTGAACTTGACGATGATTATGTTTTTAGACTTGTTTGAGTCCGGTAACATATGTGCTGTTGAGATTTGTTCTGGGGTTACGGAGACTCCAATAAGCGATGCAACTTCTTGTACAAGCTTCTTAGGTTGATCATCTGGTAAAATGGGGATTCCGGTCAGTTCCAGGCATTCTCTTCACATGTACTGCTGCATTTCATCAAGCCTTGTGTCAATTCCATACAAGGCCTCTTGCTGGTTGTAGAGGGCTTCATCATGGTCGTGGAGTTTCTTTTCTAAATCAGTTACTTGCCTTTTGGTTGTCTGGAGCGCATCTAAGATTTGGTCATATTTTTCCGAAAGGAATGACGGAGATTCTTCAATCTGCATGCTGACACTTCTCTTTGATCTGCTGAATGTTATCAGAGAGAGGCTCAACCTCCGTTTTGATTTCCCTCCGGTTGCTTGGTAGAAGTTCTTTCTGCCAAAGAGCTTTAAAATCGTCAATCTCTGTTTTCGTTTTGCTTCCCATCGTTAGATTACAGAGTTATTTCTACTTCCAGAATAGAGTTAGGCAAATATGACTTGATATAGTCCTAGTATAATAATATTGAGCTTGTCCTCCCAACTAAAAAGTGTGGCCGATCGCCAAAAATCTGACCGAATCCTCCCAAATCTGACCGAATATGTACTCACTTTTCTGCAGTATACCTACCATATTCTTTGTGTGGGAATCTACACTGAATGGCGATTGTGGGTACACAAAGTCATGGTGTACATCTCTCTGGGATGGTACAAATACAACTGTAGTTCCTTGTCTATTGAGATAAAGCAACAAATGTGTTATCAGCCTATAGTGATGGTCATTACTGTAAAACTGCATCTGCGGTCACATGTATATGTACTCACTTTTCTGTGGCTTTTGTTATCTGTTCCACTTGTCGCTTAAACAAGTCCTCATAGGTCTCATCCAAGTCGCCATTCTGCCGATAAGAGAAACTTGCTTACTGCTGGTTGTAACAATTTAGCAAAAAGAAGATAGTATTCCAGGGCAATGTGAATAAAACATCGTTTGGCAACTAAAATGTACTGATTAGTTGCCAAATCAGTTACTAAAATTTGCTGGCTGGTGACTAAATTTTATTTGCTAGTCCTCAAGTGGTAACTAATAATTTTTTAACTGTTGAGGCCTGTATTCTGGTTGCAAATTGACAAAGGGTTTCATAGAATTTCTTGTGTGGAAGGTGGAAATGGGTAGTTACAGCAAATATCTGTATCCCTAATACTGGTGGCATTTTGGATGTGAGGTAAAATATTGATGCCTCCCATGGTAGAGGTATAGATATTTGCTGGAACTACCCAACGTGTAAGCTTGTATGTGCCATTTCAAAGTAAAAAAAAAAATGGGGGGGGGGGGGGGGGGGAGGTTTCTTGAAGTGCCAAAGCCTCAAATGTTTTGTTTTATGCAGTACTGGCCATAAAGTTATTTATTTTTAATTACCTCAATTTTCTCATGCTTGGAATCAACAAATGGTCCCAGCTGAAACAATAAATAATATTTCAGATGTTGAACAAATACCAAACAAATTTAAATTGGAAAGTCAGTCATTTCCATAATATACAATACTCACCAGTATAAGAAGATCTGGTTTGTCTTTTTGGACAACATTTATAATGTCTGCAAGAGGTTCATACAATAGACTGTCTGAAGTTGTATATGGGCCAGCAACAACCATCACACTGAATCGACCTGGAAACACCATGAGTCATTGAGTTAGGTGCTCTTGCAATATTGCTGTATAAATTATAGGTGAGATTCCAGATTCTCACGGACGAGCTCTCGATAGAGGCAAAAGAGGAGCTGCCAGCTTTTCTCATGCTAAATAGCTTTTAGCGAATTCCCCCACAACAGCCTCCATTGATGACTGACGTTCTAGCTCATCTGTGAGAATACGAATCCTGCCTATTACCAGGTACTTGTCTCCACAAACAACCTTATAATTAACAAAACAAACTTCTTTAAGTGTGGGAGGGTGAGATGTACATGTATGGTATACATGGTCCAGATAATGTATGGTATCCATGGTACATAGAAAAAACAGATTTCTCATTAAGTGACAAGAAAAGTATTTTTGTATTTTTAAAAATGACTACCATATTTTTTTTATTTATATTAATGATGCAAACATTAAAAATTAAATAAAAAGATTCCTAAATTGCTATGATTTTTTTTAAATATATACCGGTAATATCATTTTATATTGTAAAAGACGTTTCCCAGTTACCTCCTGCACTATTCAGAGTTTCTCCATTCTTGTTAAGAGATGCAAAGAATGGCATCTGAACACCCTGGAAAAAACCACAACCAACTTGTTTATGAGTCGTTGATTAGTTCATGCGATCACAAGAACAAAGGAGAAGGCATGCAGGGCACGTGAAACACAGTAAAAAAATCACAACCAACTTGTTTATGAGTACTTGATTAGTTCACAAGAACAAAGGAGAAGGCACACAGGGCATGTGAACTTAAACAGTTAAACCTTTCAGAAACTCCACTAGACCAGCATGCAGCAGTTTTTAAGCAAAATTGTTTAACTGTACCAGAAAAATATTGGGGCTGCTGGTTTTTCATGTAGCTCTGTACCAAAAAAAACAAAAAAACATTTTATTTGTGCTTCTGAGACAAAAATGTACTTACATCATAAAGTTGGTTTACAACTAATTTCTGTCCAGTACTGTTCATTCCTCTTGCTGCAACAATCTGCAAGTAAAATAGATGCATCGAGGAGTTAGCAGAGAAGATGACAAGCAAAATTGGACAGCTAGTTTTCTTTGGAAAGCGAAGGAGAGGGGTTTGAGTAGAAATCTTGCTGACACTCATGCTCTGTGTATAATGTGCCATTTCTATTGTTCATATGGCTTTGTAAATGGTCACTGCAAAACAAGTTTTTTGAAAATAAACACTCATGTATAAGCTGCACCCCCAACTTTCAGGAAATATTTTGTTATTTTCAAAATCTGAAAGGTCAAAAAAGGTGTGGCTTACACATGAGGAAATATGGTACTCATTGTTGAAGTTATGTTTATTTATTGTTTGGTCTTTAACTGCAGTTTATAGCCTGAGAAAATCAAATGTGCTCTCATTGGCAGCTGGGATGGATAACTGCAGACTTTCTCGTGCCATGTTTACATTTTGCTACTACATTTGTTTACAGCTTTTTCAAAAACGCTGCACAGACAATTATGGCAAGCAACATTTTCAGATGGAAATGGGTTGTCATTTTGACTGTCCAGCAGTGCGAAATGGATAAATTAGTGTAATTTGCAGGACACCATTAATATTCGTCTTAAAGGTTTTGAACCAAAATAAATATTATTCACCAGACTTTCAGCTACAACTTAACAAATATCCGTTTAATTTTGGCCTGGGAATGTTGCTTGTGTTTTGTAGTTTATCCAGGAAACCTTTTCGAAAATAGCTGTATATATCTGTGTGTGTAAAATGAACATTAAAGTTTTTTTATGTACCTGTCCTGGAAAAAGAGCAAATTGCTGCACATTGGTGAGGTCTACTTTGACTTGCTCTCCATGAGATTGGTCCAGAGAACCTTCCAGCATTACAGAACTGGCATTCAGCTTACCAACAGAGTCACAGCAAACTCTGCCGACAACTGTCACCTCACCCTGGAGAAGGAAAAACACATTAAATGTATTACACATTGTTTAAAAAAAATGCACAAGAAATTATCACTGGAAAGCCACTGGAAGGGTCTACCTTGGCTAAAAATGATACAAAGTAGTATTAAAAACTGGCATAATTTGCATATCTGTACCTGATTTGGTGCTGACAAAAGTGCATACTCTTCAATTCCATGATCTTTCTGAATCTTCTCAGCCATTTCATCAATGATATCATTTAAAACTAAAGAGGAAAATGCAAGATTATATTGTGACTGAAAACTTATTTACCTTAGTTCTTTGTATTCGTTTATTTTAAGTACAAATTTGGCAAAAATAAGTGCAAAAATAAGAGCACATTACAATAAAATACAGTTTAGCGCATTTAACATAAGTAAGAAATCACGTGTGTTAGGGTTGGACTATTATATTTGGATGGGGGGCAAGGAGGATCGAAAGAGCTTCCTATGATCCTTTGCAACCAAATATATTATCAACAACAAAAATCATGTGACTTGCTCGTTCGGATAAGACCGTTTTCTGCTCGTCCATTTGACACTTGCGAGCATATTTTTGTCTATTATATGGATCAAAGTACAAAGAAGTTTTCCATGTCTGGAGGTTAATTTTCAGTTTACCAAACAATTTTTTTGGAGAGAATTGG
Organism: Actinernus sp. WN-2022; assembly: GCA_030867875.1. Lineage (NCBI taxonomy): Eukaryota > Metazoa > Cnidaria > Anthozoa > Actiniaria > Actinernidae > Actinernus > Actinernus sp. WN-2022. The sequence continues at coordinate 70,793,944 of JAOWCC010001589.1, read as the reverse complement.
AAGAGAAAAAAATATCCTGCACAACAAATAAACAAAAACTTTTTTTTGCAAATGCCATTATTAAAAAGTCAAGTCTAGTCTCTTTCCTTTAATTTTCGCCTCAAAATGCAGGAAATACCATTCAGGACCAAAATTTTCAGGGGGAACATGCTGGATCCCCTACTCAGTAGTCTTCCTTCTGCCATACAATGATGTTCCACTGCACTTGGGCTTACAATACAAAGCATTAATTTTACCCCCATAATGCAGAATGACAATATTCAAACAACAAAGTTTTATCACAACAGTCAGCAGGAGATATCCAGTCTGATTCCTTTCCAGTAGCATAGCAAGCAAACAGGCAGATGTTTCTAAAATGTTGAAACTGCTCAAAAGTACTCTCAAAAATGCAGGGAATTCCATTTTTGAGAACCAAGATTTTTGAAATTTTCTGGGGGAGCATGCCCTCCAACCCTCCTAGTCACTGGATGGCATCCACAAGTCTTAATTTTCGGTTGGTCTGCTTTTGAAATAAAGACATTTAAATGTTGGGCAGAAATTCTGGTATATGATCTCCATAGAATTTTCTGGGGAGACATGCAAAACATGTTACCATAGAGAGGAGAGCCATGTCATTATTTTTTTTGTCAAAGCAAAGTACAAAACCCACCCCTCATGCTGATAAAAAAAATTAATGGTCTCCAATATGTACATATGTATGAAATATCCAATTCAATATTCAGTTTATGTAACTGTATACATATTCACCATTGGTGTTGGTATTACCAAGTACCTATATATAGCTATCCAGTATTCACCACAAAAAACATGTTATGGGCAGTTATTTCGCTGATGTATACTTCAGTTGATATTTTATATCCGTGTCTCGGAGATCATGAGCATACATGATTATATAGTTGTGCAATCTACACTAAATACTCATGAAAAAAATTATTGCAAGCAAACAGTGTGATAAAATTTCTTACAGAGCTTTTAATTGTAAAAAATTATATATTCTTTCCAAAAAAAATTACCCACACCCCCCCCCCCCCAAAAAAAAACTATATAATGGTCTACCGTTATACGACATGCTAACTTGGTATCTACATTAAAGTGCCAATGAACAGTAAATTTTTATTTTAGATATCAATTCTAAATCAAGTGAATAGTAGAATGGTAAAAATAATATATTTTGCTTTGAATGCTGTGCCACTGAGTTAAGGAGGTTTTAATATCCAAAATGCTAATTACATGACGTCAGGGCAGGCATCAATTATTATACCTTTTTTTTTGTTACAATTAAACAAATTTTTCAAATTATCAGTGTTATACCCATGGTTGAAATAAAATGTTAGAAATTTGTTTTCCTATATCATTCAGTAGAAACGCCCATTCACAACCACTAAGTGATACCTCCCCTGACGTCAAGTAATTAGCATTTTGGATATTAAAACCTCCTTAACTCAGCGACACAGCATTCAAAGCAAAATATATTATGTTTACTATTCTACTATTCACTTGATTTAGAATTGATATCTAAAATAAAATGTTATTGTTCATAGGCACCTTAATCTCAAAGATATCTTGTTAGAAACAAGACTAATTACTCGGGCCAGGCCTTCGGCTGGCGCGAGTCAGAAATTGCAAGTGTTTATCTTTTATTTTTTATTTGTGTTGAGTTTTGGCGCCGTCGACCAATCAGATTTTGACTGGTCACGTGACACGTACGTTGTGCCAGCCATGTGACATGTGAACAGTGGACAAATTTCCAGGTTTTTCAAGATGGCGGCGAGTGGGAGTTTTGACTTAGCAAAACCTTTCATATCAGCTGTTTTTTTGTGTGTAAACCAAAGGTTCCTTCAAGTGCCGCAATACCAAGATTTTTGTCTTTTCTAAAGCTGAGAGGTGTTTCACAGGCTTTGGACGGGAATTTATCACATATCCAGATCCACTCAAGGATCCACTCGTGACATAGATGGCTAAGATCTGATCAACACCAATGTAAATGTAAGTAGCTAAACTGAACATGATAACTTTTATACCAATTGACTGTGGTTGTGTTGTTATTCATTGTTATTAACCTCTCGGAAAGTATAGTAGAAATGACCTGATTTCTCGCGATTTCTCAGTTCTCGATCTGACAGGATCCTTTTAAAATATTATATGCACATGTTTTTATAAATTCGGGAACGAAAATCTAGCAGGATATGGCGTGAACTCTACCCTGGGTACCAGAGGTTCTCACTTCGCAAAGCTTAGGCATGAAGCTTTTCCACCGAGGAGTGAAGCGACGCTTGCTCCTCAACACTTTGTCCTCGCTTCGCGTCACACAGTTTTTTGTTTGGGCTATTGCACTTAATAATTATGCGTAACCCCCCTGTTGAGGACCAAGGAATTCAGCGGGGTCACCAGATAATTTTTCAAGGAATTCTTTGGGGATACCATATAAATAGAGAGGAATTCTTTGGGGGCACATATCAAATTTAGAGGAATTCTTTGGGGATAAAGTGAATATTTGGACAATTCTGCAGGGGTTTGAAGTCAATTCTTCAGGGTAACACTACTTTCCACCATGGAATTCTTCAGGTGTTTTTAATTTCAGAGGAATTCTTTAGGGTACAACTCGAAATATGGTCCTCAACAGGGGGGGTACGCATATTAAGTGCAATAGCCCTTTGCCGACGATTGATCCGAACGGGCTTCAAACTCCGGCTTTGTCTTCATCTTATTTTTCTGGACTGCACAGAAGACCTTGAAATTACCGTTCAATAAATCTACCTTATTTATCCTAAAGAAACTTTTGATGTTATATACCCTCGAAGAAGGAATTTATTTTACTTTCTTCACTTCGCCTTCTCTTTCCGTTAACTGGAAATGGACAATCTGAAATCTACTATGAACATCAAATGTTTACCGTCTCGTTTTTCTCGGCCAATGGAAATCGATATACCGTGGCGCTGTAATCATTTTTCGGCGGCAGGAAAGGAGTCGGGTTGAACTTCTCGAAACGAGCGATAGTATTGGCCTACCCAACAATAGAAAACAGCCTAGTGTTACCCTCTTTAAATAGTTATTTTCCAAGGTTTATATGCATGAAATCAACACACAATATTTTATTAAAGTGCCTATAACCCCAAATTTGAAGTATTTTTAATAAATTCTTTACATCCTTCTTATCAATATTTTGAAGAGAAAAAAAGGAAAAAATTAAGAGTTCGACCTTATTTCTGGGGTCAAACATTGTAAAACAACCCGATTTGGGCACCCTGTCCCAAATGGCCGTCAGCTGGAGTCTGGAAGTAGACTGGGAACGAAACGGGAAAGCAACGTCATAGTAGTGAGAGAAAGCGAACAACCAACAACAAAGACAGTAAAAACAGGGCGAACCGAGCGAATAACTCGATTTGAAATGCCAAACAGATGTGTATTTGGGGGCTGTAGGAATGAGCAAGACTCAAAAAAGGATAGCTCTAACACAAGGTCCCGTTTTTTAAGCGATGATCGGCCAGAAGCAAAGAAGAGAAGACGCCAGTGGTTGAGGTTCGTGCGAACAAAGCGAGCGAAGTGGGAACCGACGAAGAACGTTTGTTTGGTTCACTCCAAGCCGGAAGACTTTATAAGATTTTCTTTAGTCCTTGACTCTACGCCGAGACTGAAGTCGGTTGAATATGGAGTTGTTCCTATTCCATCAGTCCATGCCATCGAAACCGATTTAAGCCATTCTCCGATTTTGGTAAGTGCTTTTGTATTTAGTTTGCATGGCAATACAGATTTATACAGTAGCCTCCTAGTCCTATAGCAGCCGTTGTGTAGCGCTTCCATTCACTCCATTCCCCGGAATGGAGTGAAATGGAAGCGCTACAAAACGGCTACTATAGGAGGCTAGCAATACAGTGGAACCTGCATGTATAAAGAAGTTCCTAGGGAAAGGAAGAAAACTTCATTATGACCGGGTTCCACGCCGGGGTTCCACGTACTGAACATTGTTTTCACCACAAGTGTATTAGACTAAGGGAGTGCATGTTTTTAGTATGAGGGAAATAACAGTGAATAAATCAGACAACTTTCTTTAGATGACACCTGCACCTATGGACAGGACACCATGCTCAACAAGCAGCCAAGGGCAGAAGCAACCCAGAAGAGACAACAAAGGATGACTGTTATAGATGTTCCTCCTTCAGCTCCAGGTAATTCAAATTGTTTTGTATAAAATATTTTTTTGCACAAAAGAAACTATTCAAATTCTGAAAATATTCAAACAAAATCGAGTCTGTGCTAATCACACCTTCTGTGTTTGTCCTCCAATAACACCTACATGTAGCTCTTGCTCAAGCAGTGTATATACACCTACATGTATCAAACTGTTGGACATGTCATATAAAGGTATACTGCTTGTTTAGTCTTTCGAGACTAAACAAAATATTAAAATACCAGCTGGAAACGTATAATATTACACTGTAAGTTTGTATTTAAAACGAAACCAGTGCTTTATTTACCATAAACCAGTATATATATATACCCATAACTAACTTAATAATAATTGTTATTTTTGTATTTTAGTGCCAGAAGTTCCAGTTCCACTTGCTGTGAGGCCAGAAATTCCAGTTCCACCTGCTGTAAGGCCCACAAAAACCAAGGCAAAACCCCATTGCTCAGTGTGCAAGAAACCTATTAAATTAAAATTAATTAAATTCTTAATCTCTAAATTATATATTGTTTCTTTTTTTGAATTTATTTGTGGAACTCTGTAAACTAGCTTGTAGCTAAGTATGTCCTCCTCATTAAATAAAGTATTGTGTAAACCTATTAAAGAGCATAAAGGTGTTGTTGATTGTCCAAAGAACAACCCTCGTCCCCTTATAAGTACAGAGTGAACCAGAAATGTCTACCAGCTATCTCAGTGATTTGATATTTTATCAATGGACAATCTAGGTAGCAATATATTATACTGTCAACTTCCATAGGATAATCACTCCTGTGACCAGCTCAGTGAAATTGATTGCCCTATTTCATTGGCATGACATCAAAACAAATAGATGAAAGCCGCCATTCTTATTTTATTGGGAAAATTAGCCAATTTGAAGGAAGGCAATCTATGGCAGAACAGCTTTATTTTGTATGTCTGTTGTTAAAGACGAGTGTTTTGACCCCCTAAGATGGCAGCTGTGTCTATCATGTGACACCATAATTAAATAGGGCAATTGAATTTGAGGCTTAAAGGGGCTATGTCACAGTACTATGCATGTATGGAGTCAGTGTTCGATTGGTGGGTTAAAACAGTTCAACCCCCTCCTTCAATGCTGGATTGAAAGTATGTTCATTATTTTACTTGAATAATGTATATTTACACAATTTATTAGTCATTTTTGAATATTTGCTTTGATTTTTACCATCCCACACGTGCACGAGGTTTGTCAGTTCATATGAGAATCTCTGATAATGAGTGTGTCCGGCCCAGACATCTAATTTTACTGTTTTCCAATTTACTACTCAAACATTTAAATTTCAATATTATAATCCTATTTTCAAAATTTGTGTAAAATTATAGAAAGGAACACAGGGTGCAATGCAAGTGCTTTCCAATAGCCCAGGGCTAGTAGTTTCGCTTGTCAGGGTAGTGATTCCTGTTCACAGGTTGCCTGAATGGACATATGGACATACATGTATATGGACATACATGTAGGTTAATAGCCCACATTCGATATATGCTTGACTTCTCACACACAAAGGTTCTGGGGCATAATTAAATTCATTATTGTTATTTCATTAATCACTGCACATTATTCCCCAGAGCCTTGTATGTGTATTGAATCATTTGTATGTGACCAGTGAAGCCTATATCAAAAGTGGCCAATGGCACTGAAAGTTTGACTGTTCATTGTTGTTCTCCTTAAAGTTTATATAAGTTATGAAGTACTTTCATCTTCATCTTCTTCAAATCCAGTGAAGGTTTCTTTCCCAGCATTGAATTTTGTCCTGATTGTGTCATATGCACATGCTAGTAGAGGAATTCTATTGTTGCCCAGATAACCGTAGACTAACTGGATGTACTCTCTGTATGAGACAACTCGTAGAAATCTGTAAATAAAGAAGTTTATATGTTAGTATCAATTGTTTGATACAGTTGAAGCCCTTTGTGAAACTGCCCGTGTAGTTGTAGGTGACCAGCTCCCCTCAGAGACCACTCTTGTGCTCTGTAGTAACCAGCCACTCTCATAATTAAGTGACCACCGCGCGTACCACCACCTTTGGAATTTTTCTTTGTTTTTAAACTCTTGTAAGTAACTACTCCAGAGACATGATCCCAGACTGTGCAATGAGTCAACTAAATATAAATATGCACTAGCATTTTGCAACAATATTCTTATTATATCTGACATTCATGCTGTTACAGTAGAGTAGTACAGCATTGTATACTGTGATATCAGTCGCATTATATATGTATCCCCATGGGTGTGGTGTGTGCAAGCTATCATAAGCGAGCAACTACTCCTGATTCCAGTTCTGACTAGTTATGAGCACCTTTTCCTGATTCCCAGTGTGGTTGCTTACGAGAGCTACTATTTTTAATTAACATGCACGATAGATCAAAATACTCTGATAAACCTTCCACTTTCCTGGTCAGACTAAACATGGAACTGTGTTCATTGATTTCAATTCATACCTTGGTCATTATTGAGCATTATTAATGCTCGCGGACTCGCTCGTTCGAGATACGATACGAAAACCTCGTGAATAAAAACGATATCAAGCTCTTAACATGTAATAATCTCTATATATGATTGTTGCGATTGGAAGGATCACTGGATTCTTTTGGCATCCTGCATTGCTGCAATGCCGTTTTTTTTGGGAGACCACGGCCACGGGAAGCCCATGAAGGGCTATGATAACTTGTTTTAATTTTGGACAGTTTAACTCACCAGCTTTTCCTTGCTTCGAGGCCTTCCACTGAACTGATTCTGGAGGTCTCCATCTGTACTCTTGTAACCCATTCTTCATCGGCGAGTGGCTCATCCGCGCCGGCAGATTCTTCTGCTTCAAGCTCATAGTTGATAAAATTTAGCTCGGAATTGTCCGATGAACAACTGTCTTCAGATTCTGAGCCTGACGAAGACATTTTGTCAAAAAGTCCAGCAGAAAATTACAGAACTTACGACGCAAATAAGAAAGAACGAACCAAAAGTACATGAGAGAAGCCTTTATCACGTGACATGGCTCCCTACTATGACGTACCTAGTCCCAGACCCCACCAAGTCGCTAAGATGACGGTAAAAGTTCACGGCTCTCATCTTTGAAAAGCCGTAAAAAAAAGAGAAATGCTTTAAAACCATTTTTTTTTTTTGGGAAGTTGCATAGAATACTTCTAAGTTTGATCTGAAAGCGTAACTTTTTGGGGGTTATAGGCACTTTAAACATTAGGGACTAGTAAAAAACTAGCAGGGGAGATGCAGGGGGGGAGGGGGGGGGGAGTCTTGCCAGTCAGCAAATAACAGCCTCACAAAGTCTCATGTTAAAGTAAGCTAAATTATAGAGTTTTCAAAAATTTGCCATTCCTTCAGTTTTAAAGATATGAACCTAAAACTTGGGCTTTTTACTAATTTTGGCTTGCTCTTGTCCTGCAAAGGGCCTATTATCAGTAAAACTTTGTAATTAGAAGCTCCCATAAGGGACCATGACCACCTTTGGGGGTTGAGAATTGGAAGAAGGTGAAAAATAGCATTTACAAACAGGTTTTCTTAATAACACTACCAATCTCATACAAGTGCCTTTAAATATATGAATTAAGATTTGTTTGCCATCTAGTACAACCATGTGATTGCATTCCTGTAAAAGGTCCATTCCATTATATGTAAATTATCACGAGCATGAGTAGTGAATCAATTATCCAGTTCCCCTATAAGCTAGCACAAACCATGTTATGGCACAAAAATATGCTAGAACTCCATGTATTATAAATTAACCTATTTCTAGGTGGCCCGAGTTAAGGCCACTCAGGGCCTCTTGTTAATGATAAATTAGTGGCCATACAATAATTATACCATAAAATCCCGGTTATAAGCCCTGGGCTTATACGCATTTGTAAGGGTTTTTTGGTGGGCTTATAACCAGGGGGCTTATAACAGGGAGGGGGCTATAACCGGGTGGAAAAAAACAAAAAAAAAAAACGTCTGAAATGTGTTCTATTAAAAATTTTTTTTGTTTAATCGTCTCCATTTCAATTCAACAACAATATTCTGATGCATGCAACAATAACAGTAAAAGCTTTGAAACACGAATGTACTCAGAAAAAAATCTGAGGATTGTTGATGTGCTACTGCACGCGTCATCAATGTTCGAACTGCTAACTGACTACTGGTACCAGTACTCCGTCAGGCTCATCTGCATGGAGGGGGCTTATAACCAGGGGGCCTAAAACCGGGAGGAAATTTCTGTTAGCAGACAGGTGGGCCTATAATGTACCAGGGGGGCTTATAACTGTGAATTTACAGTATGTTATCATTAAATATTTTAATATGGATTGGTTTCAACAGCTTAAAGAATGTTAATCAGGATTAATGCTTTGCGAGCCTGTGTTTACATTTGTACAATAGAAAACTGTTACATTAATCGCCATTTTCGTACTGTATGAAAATGGCGATTGTAACGGTTTTCCATTGTTCAAGCTTGCAAAGCATTAATCCTGATTGGCATTCTTTAAGAACATCATAGACTAAAAGGATAGGGTTGATTAAGGCACATACCATTTGCCTTATCAGCTTGTTTCTGGAACATGTACTTAAACCTCTCTGTCAGAGCAATTTCCTGGTTGGCATAACCAATGTTAATCTCAGCTCTAGAACCCTGCCACTTAATACCTTGCTTCCCACTGGGATTAAATGAACACACTACATCTCCTGCATTGTGTCTTGAGCCATATTTAACTGATGGTGTAGCCCTGTGAAGAGGGAGAGAGCTGGGGTTTCACTAATATAGCAAAGAATATATGGTGAACATTTTAATAGAAATTTTAAGTGATTGCTTAAAACCTAGATGCAAACATTTTTGTGGAGATTTAATCACTACGTACGCTGCTGGAGAAAAACTAGCTGGGGAGAATGATGCACCTCCAGGGGTATGGGCGAGTGACGTATGTCGCTTGTTGATGACTGTCTCAGGTGTAGTGTGTGCTCTCTTGAGTGATTTCTAAAATTACGAACAATACAAACACAAGGTAAACAAATTATTACAAAAGTCAAAGAAATACAGTGTTGCATATATAATTAAACCAAAATGAATATTTTAATATTAATTGTTATGCATATGTTCGTTGTAATTAATGTCCCAGAATGTTCAGTGAAGAACTTAATTAACATCATGAGAGTCCTCATTTATTATAATTTTATTTTAAACATCTCAATGGGTGACAGAATATAATGGTGAAATGGGTTACTGTAAATGCTTGAATTAGTGCCCAGACGCTTATTAAATTTTCTGAGTCAAGAGGGGGGTGCTAATTCGAAGGGGGTGCTTATTTGAAGTGGGGCGCTTATTTCGTTCTTCAACTTTCTGCCTCAATATGGCATTGTCTTCATTTAAAGTGAACACAAACTGTAACATTAAATAGCAAAACTGGAACATATCTTTTAGTAGAAACACAAATCTGTGTGTGTGGTACATACATGTATTATTTTACACTTCGCTTTCAATGTCCTGTTATCACTAAGTTCCGGTAATCCTACTAATCCACTTCAATTTCTTCTAATTGGGGGAGGGGCGCTTATTTAATATTTTTAGCCTTACGGGGGGGGGGGGGGGGGGCACTAATTCGAGGAGGGGTGCTTATCTGAAGCTGGGCGCTAATTCGAGCACTTATGGTAACCTCATCCAAAAGATGCATGGCAACATAATTTGTGTGTTTCTCTTGCTATTTTAAATATTCATGAAAACATGAAACAAATCACACTAATTAAGTCACCCTATTAAAGGGAATTCCACTGAAAAACAATGTTTGCTCTCAAATGGTTGTTCTGGATACCTAAATCTAATTCTGTGTTTGTTTATTGTTTAATTGTACACTAGATGTCAGTTTACATGTCAGTTCACATGTATGTCAGTTTACATGTATGGTCAGAAAACAATAGCTCTTTTGTTGTGTAACAATAGGGGCACCACTGCGACATCATAAGATCCAAGTTGATGGTGCTTGGGAAATTCAAATGAGTTTAATGAACAGGAAATTCTGTCCATAACTGACGACATACAGTGTACAATTTATAGGAAACAAACACAGCATTGTATTTAAGTACCCAGAACAACCAATTGAAGGGCTGTGTGCAATAAGGGTGTTAGTGACTTCTGATCACATTCTAAATTCTCCTTCAAATTTTCTAAGGGGGAATTTAGAACGTGATCAGTGGATGTTCCCTTTTGCTACTGCAGGGCATGAAAAAATGCCTGGGGCTTAAGTAGGGTAAATCCTGCCAGGCTGGTAGTTAAGATCCGTTTGACAACTTGCCCAATCAAAGGGCAAGGATCGAGCCTAAATAGAAATGCTGAGATGTTAATGCTATGATAGCTAGCAGTTAGGAGGACTTCTACTGAGAGATCTGCCTATTTATAACCAAGATAGGAATCTGATACTCTGAAACAGTATCCTATTGTCATCGAACCAGCCCAGTTTTATGAATGACCTTTTCTTGTCTCAACATAAATACTAATTATGTGCCTCATAATTGGGTTTTTTAACATTACTGATATTTAGTATTAAAATCTGGGCTACATGTAGCTTGATAGACCCATGGGCTAGTGAAATAAGGTTGAAGATTGCCCAAAAGGGCAAGCATTGATCAACTTATATTTTCTTCTCGCCCTGTACTGTATGCTACCTTGTTCCCAGGGGTTTGATATAAGTCCAAGATATCTTCATCTTCTGCACCAATACTGAGTGAAAATGTTAAGTGAAAGAAAATGTACATAATAATAATAATATCGTTTATTTTACTCTCTAGCAGTTAAAAACTGAATTAACAAGTGATATTAAAACAATAATAATTATTATAACTATAAATTATACCTAATATCTAAAAGTCACCAAATCCTGGGATCTCTTGCATTTTTGGTTCTAGCAGTTCTTGTCACCACTTTTTCAGTGCCAGATCTTAAATTATTTGGTATTCTGATTGTTTTTGACTTTGGACATAAAAATGATAGGGGATGGTCTAAATTATCTTTCATGGACTGAACAAGTGATTTACAAATGGATTCCCTTCTACAACTTACAGTACCGCCTGGAATTATTGAAGCATCGGGTCGCGGTCAAACCGCGGTAATACCGCGGTCATTGGACGCGGTATTACCTCACTATGGCTTTACCGCGGTGAAATGATTCACCGCAGTGAAAGCCGCGGTCAAAATCTGCGGTCATGACACAAAACTATGTATAAGTTTAATACAACATACATGTACATGTTTCAAACGGCAGGTAGAGAAGCACACTTCAATTTCTTTTATTTTCGCTTCATTCAGAACTCTAACGGCGGGTAGAGAAGCACTCATCGGTGAAACTAAGACTTTAGAATCTTTTATTTTCGCTTCATTCAGAACTCTAACGGCGGGTTAGAATCTTTTATTTTCGCTTCATTCAGAACTCAAACGGCGGGTAGAGAAGCACTCATCGGTGAAACTAACACTTTAGAATCTTTTATTTTCGCTTCATTCAGAACTCAAACGGCGGGTAGAGAAGCACTCATCGGTGAAACTAAGACTTTAGAATATTTTATTTTCGCTTCATTCAGAACTCAAACGGCGGGTAAAGAAGCACTCATCGGTGAAACTAAGACTTTAGAATCTTTTATTTTCGCTTCATTCAGAACTCAAACGGCGGGTAAAGAAGCACTCATCGGTGAAACTAAGACTTTAGAATCTTTTATTTTCGCTTCATTCAGAACTCAAACGGCGGGTAGAGAAGCACTCATCGGTGAAACTAACACTAATTTAGAATCTTTTATTTTCACTTCATTCAGAACTCAAACGGCGGGTAGAGAAGCATTCATCGGTGAAACTAACACTAATTTAGAATCTTTTATTTTCACTTCATTCAGAACTCAAACGGCGGGTAGAGAAGCATTCATCGGTGAAACTAACGCTTTAGAATCTTTTATTTTCGCTTCATTCAGAACTCAAACGGCGGGTAGAGAAGCATTCATCGGTGAAACTAACACTTTAGAATCTTTTATTTTCGCTTCATTCAGAACTCTTAACGGCGGGTTAGAATCTTTTATTTTCTCTTCATTCAGAACTCTTAACGGCGGGTTAGAATCTTTTATTTTCTCTTCATTCAGAACTCAAACGGTGAATGAAGCGAAAATAAAAGATTCTAAAGTCTTAGTTTCACTGATGAGTGCTTCTCTACCCACCGTTTGAGTTCTGAATGAAGCGAAAATAAAAGATTCTAAAGTCGTAGTTTCACCGATGAGTGCTTCTCTACCCGCCGTTTGAGTTCTGAATGAAGCGAAAATAAAAGATTTTAAAGTCTTAGTTTCACCGATGAGTGCTTCTCTACCCGCCGTTTGAGTTCTGAATGAAGCGAAAATAAAAGATTCTAAAGTCTTAGTTTCACCGATGAGTTCTTCGCTACCTGCCATTAGAGTTCTGAATGAAGTGAAAATAAAAGATTCTAAAGTTAACAGCGGTGTTGAATAAAGAATGAAAAGAACGCCGAGTCATCTCGCCAAACTCGCACGTTTGTGATTATGACTGCTACATGAACATACATTGTATTATCTTATATTCATACTAAAGTCAATGATTTCGACGTGATAAAAATCTCAGCGTCCGCGGCCAACTAATTACCGCAGTTGACCGCGGTTTTACCGAGGTATTACCGTGGTAATACTGCGGTCATTCTGAGGTCAAACCGCGGTATTACCGCGGTCATTGGACGCGGTAAAACTGCGGTAAATGCTTCAATAATTCCAGGCGGTACTGTATTAAGACCATATCAGCTGCGGCCAGGGCTTCATTGTAGGTGTACTGTGGATACGTTATCTTTAAAGCTCGTTTTTGTATTGATTCTAATTGGGCTGATAAGTACAACATGTGTCGTACGTTGTAGTACTAGCAACAGAGAAAGATATTGATTGATAGCAGAATGAATATCAGGGCTGTCATTAGAAGATGGTAATGGTAGACTTACATGTACATTATGAATAATTAACTACCCACTGCTGCTAGATACTAAAAATATCTAGGAAAAGCCTGGACTCCCTAGAAGCTCACTTAAGAGGAATACAAAACACTGGTACAATGTATAATTATGTTGATCCAAGCTGCAATTAACCTTTTATTCACTTTGTTATTTAAAAAGTCACCAATCAATTGAGCAGCACTGAGCTCTTGAATTCAAGCATTGACCAGCTGGTGTTAATGACAGAACTTTAAAAACCTAATGTTTGGTGATCATGACCTCCCCCCCCTAACCCTACCCCCCCCCCCAAAAAAAAGGCTATGTGTATAGTATAGACTGTTGCAACTGACATGGTGGCCAACCCTCATTGGGCATCATTGGCAGTCGACCCTCTACCAATAGTCGGTCAAGTAATAATGTTCGACTGAGAGTTGCAGGGGTTTCAATAGAAGGCGGCTACTGGCAATAAACCGCTGGTTACTTTGGTTCTTACCGCCGGCTACTTCAGATGATCGTTGTGTTTTTCTGTTAAGTGTTGAGTAAAGTTTACTAGGTAAACCACAAGTACTGCCTCTAACGTCAGGACCGCCGGTTGCCTAAAATGTTATTGAAACCCCTGGTGTTGACTGAAACTCAGCCTGCCACTTGACTATTATGCATTGGCTGACATGGTTGTTGGTTCGTCAAACAGTCAAGCATTGGGGGGAGGGGGGGGGGGGGGGGGGGGGAGGGGGAGTTAAAAATTTGAATGACATCTCAATCATCCCTCAACACAGGGTCAACCAGGAGTCAGTCAAGGGTCGATTGAGATGTTGGTTGAGGATGGACCAACATGTGGACTGAGGGTCAGCCATGATGGTCTATAGATACTATACATGATCCGATGTTTCAAGGTTTTTTAGAAGTACATTTTCAACAATGCATTACATGTAGAAAGGATACAATTCATCCAAGTCATCTTTGCTCATCATTTTTGTACTTCCCTCATGTTTTGTGAATTGGTTGTGAAGACGCTTGCTCCTATCCTGTGATTGCTGTGGTTTTGTGAGACATAAAAAAGCATTGTAACAGGTACTTTTCGTATATTAGGCAAAAAAAAAAAATGCTGTTTCGGGTAACCCAACCGACCTGGATTTTTTTCATGCCAACCTCAAACTTTGTATTGCTATTTTGCAAGACTTGAAACAGATAAAATAAACATAAAAATATAAAACATTAAATCAATGAGAAGTATGTAAACAACGACTTCTCCTATAGTGTGTCTTCAGCGCAATCACATTAACACGACAGCAACATAAACACAGCATTAACTCGCAAATAGCCATGTATATAAAAAATCAAAAAAATTATAATAATTTTTCTGACCTACATGTACCCTGGATTCTTTTCAGCTCATTACAGGAAACACAACATTTATTTTGTTTGGTATTAGGGTAACTAAGGGTACCGGTATTCCAGTTTGGTTCTCAAAGACAGTCAGTTTGCATTAACAGACCTCTTAATGACTGACTACCAGTGACAGACCATAGACTATAACGAGCACAAGTTTTCTCGAGAATATTTCTCTTGCTATGTCACTTGATCCCTTGGTCACATGACCTATGACACAGGGATCCCACTACATAACCTAACAAAACAGATATTACTTTCAAATGCCTTACTACATCGATAGTTTAAACTAAACCAAATTAGCTAAATTTAATACCAAATGAATTTAGTTGATGTCACCTAACTTGAATTGTCACGTGTTAATGGTCCTCAGATCCATGGAGATATTGACTTGCAGTTTGATCAGGACTAAAAAGGAAGATTTAACCCTGACTAAATTCCTGGTTGGTTTCCCTGTGGCGACTCGGGGTCCCTGGGTTGGGATCCCATCTGGGTCTTTTTGTCCCAGTTTATTTGGTATGTTTATCCCATTTCTTGTCACTTGTATTTTGCTCGTTCGGTTGGGTATATTTTCCATCCCATCCTCCCTGTCCACACTCTGTGTGACCCAGTATCAGGCTGGTCTGGTTGTTAGGGTTGCCCTACCAAACGACGTTCAAGCTCTGTCCCTTCCGGCCATTCACACTGATCCGTCATCTCAAGTCTCCACGTATTGTTTGGCAATGTGCTTGTCACTTCCTGCCATGCTGGCTGGGTTTAACTAAGTCTGGTACACATTTGTCAACAGTTTTATTTTGAAACTGAAGTTTGCATTCAGCCCCCTGATTTAGCTGTGACCATTGGTAACACTAATATAGGTGACATCAACAAAATAGTTAACTAATTTAGTTAAATTTATCTAAATTATCAACACCGACATTGGATTGTGTTGATAACACACTTATCAATGTTAGGTCTTTTCTTTTCCCCCTTTTTTTTTGGGGGGGGGGGGGGGGAAGGGGTGGAGATTTGACAGCCAGGGCTAAATCTAAATTAACAATTATTTTGAAATTATTGACCAAAGCCAAAGGTGTTTAATATACCAAGGTTGGAAAATTTGCATTTATCAATGATGGAAAATTTAACATTGTGCATGAAATACATACATATATTAAAGCTTACTGGAATTTAATGAAATGAAGCAGGTAACCCACAGATTAAGAGGTTGATAGAAAGCCAAACCCTCCCACTCAAAAATAGGAAATAAAAAAAAGTCAGTATAACTATAAAGCTAATCCGTCGTCCGCACCGGATAGCTATCACAAAAACATTAACACGGAAATGGACGTACCTTACGTTCAAACTCTTCCAGAGCACTAGGTGTTGGATCACCATTTTCTAGCTGTGAGGTCTGTACAAAAGCTATCCATTCTTCTGAAAGATCCGAGGCGCTAAGTCGACAGGAACTGCAGATCTCTTTTACTGTCGTGTGCAAAACAAATGATGGAAAAAACCAATCAGAATCACGTTACTTAGCTTTTAAAACGTGAAAAACTCTAACAACACTGCATAAACAGACACTTACGTTTATCAAGGATGGCTAAACTTTCAATTTTGATTGAGAACTCTTCAAATTCTTTCTCTATTTCTTCGTCAGTCACCATTTTGTTCGATTCTTCTAAACCCCGCTAAAATTTCGCGCCAAAGAGTACCGCACACAAATACTGCGGGCTCCGTAAGAGTTTCGGCTCCGATAAATCAACACGATGTTATCACGACTTGTAAATCGGAAGCACTCGCGTGCTCGGAGGTTTCCTCGTAAGTTTCCGGGCTGCTTCTGAGAGCGGAACCTGGGGGAAGTAATGTTGAGTCGATGCGAGTTCTAAGTTCTCTGTCGCTTGACTCATTGTTTCCGAGTTTAGTGGCCTTATACTTCCTATCATAATCATGTCGAACGATCAACAAGAAGAATATTTTGGCTACTACTACGGGGAAGAGGATAAGGGATTACTCGATCCAGCCTGGGAAAGACAGCAAAAGAAGGTAAATCAGTTATTAGCGGCACGCTGGTGCGTTGGGGGGTGTAACTGAGTTTCCACAATCACAGTTGACGACGGTGGATGGGTTATTGTAAGCAAAGTGTTGTATGAATATTATAAGCGATATCGCGATATTAACAAGGGACAATTAATGTATTGAGTGGTATTCTCTTTCAGACTTTTACGGCCTGGTGTAACTCGCATTTAAGGAAATTCGGAAACCAAATTGGAGAGTTGGAGGAAGACTTGAGAGATGGCGTGTTGTTGTTGCAGCTATTAGAAATCATATCTGGAGAAAAGCTGCCGCATCCTGAACGAGGAAGGCTCCGATTTCATCGGATTGCCAATGTGAACAAGGCATTTGATTTCGTAGCAAATAAAGGAGTGAAGCTCGTTTCTGTGGGGGCTGAAGGTACATGTATGACTTATGGCTTTTATGCATTTGTTTAAAATTAAATCGTCTGCATTGAAATTTCAACGTACCAAATGCTTTCGTCTTAATTTTTTTTTTTAGAAATTGTGGATGGAAATCTAAAAATGACGCTAGGCATGATTTGGACGCTTATCCTGCGGTTTGCAATTCAAGATATTGCAATTGAAGGTATTTATGGCTGTCTTATGTCATTTAAGTGGGAATGATAACACTTTCATTTCTAATCAACATATGGCTAGCTCGATACCGAATCAACTGTAACGTGAGTTTTCTGTGATTTCAGACTCGTTCGCCAAAGATGGTCTTCTACTTTGGTGCCAGCGGAAGACTGCTCCTTACAAGAACGTCAAAGTTCAGAATTTCCACACGAGGTATGCTTAAAACATTTGAAATTCAGCTACACGTACAAGCAAATGCCCAAAGTCTAATCTGATCGCTTTGCGAGGTCTTGCAACTGGCCGTTTTGTTTGGCTCTTATTGTTCCCCTCTCTTATAAACTGTCATATTTTATTGTTGTATGTAGTTTTAAGGATGGACTGGCATTCTGTGCTCTCATTCACCGTCACAGACCAGACCTGATCGACTATGATTCACTCAGGAAGGTGAGTACCTGGGAACATGTTAATAGCATTTCCTGCAGCCAATGAATGTAAAATGATCCTTCCCAGCAAACGTAACTGGGGCGAAAAGAGTAGATGAGATAGGGTGTGGTGTGAACCCTGTATATTGTTTGCGTGTCATAGTGTTTATGGCATGCACAAAATGTAAGCAGTTTAAACGTCAACTCTTCCCGCCAGTGACACGTCTCTGCAGTTTACATTCGGCTGAGATTTAGATGCATTACATACTTTGTTTTTAGACTAACGAAGGTCAGGATTGCGAGCGAGTACAAAGTTTCCAAAGTCTTTAGGTAGGGACGAGCGTGAATCTGTTGTGAAGGTTGAGTGATTGGTCGTAATGACAGGCAATCAACACTAATGAGTAATGGCATTTTCTAAAGCTATTTCTGCTCGAGAGAGGACGCGTTGGCTTAAACCTCTAACGATTATATAAAGCCCCATTTTTGCTGCATCATCGTCTAAATTTGGTTATTTCAGTGATTAAAAGATGTCGAATTTTATCTAATATTTCTGTCATCACAACTATAAATACCTGGTGAGATAAGGGTGGTTTAATATCCAATTAAGGACTTATCAAAAGTATTTTCTTTGGTGATTTTGAATACTGAAAAAATATAATTGTATGGTATTTTACCTGTATGAATAAACAAGTGATTGATTTGTTTAATAATTTAAAACACAGCTTGTTTTACCAGTTTCTTGTGAAGTCATTAGCATCAACATAATAAACTGTGTTTGGATGGTTTTTGCTACTAAACAGTGATCATTTGATTGGCACATTGTTTAGGAAGAAAAGAGCAGAAACTATCCCATAATGGTTATAAGGGAAATGAGGGTATTAGTGATAAACAGGAATTTTAAAAACCACAAAATTGGCTCTACCTTAAAAATTCTATACATGTTAATTATACAACTAAGTTTTTTAACAAGCCCACTTGCTCATTTCCTATGCTTTTTAAGTTAAACACAATTTTTTTAAAGTGAGAGCAAAAATGCCATAATGCTCAGGAAGTTTTATTTTAAGCCATCTCTAGATTATTATTAAGATTAGTAGTCTGAAATGATTCATACTCCTGGCCTGTATAAGGCCAGAGTGGCAGCATACTCTAATATTACCCTGAGTTAAATGGACTACAATGATAAGAAAATATTGGTTATTCTGCCCCTTAATAAAGAAAGATGGTGAGGCCGGTCTGCTATACTAAATCACAATTTGCTACACTTTGTGCCGAAGTGTGCACCGGATTTGTATTAATTCATTGTTCTCCTTAAAGTAACTTTCGGAAATGTTAGAGGAATTAACTTTAATACCACTAGATTAAAACCATGTGGTGATATAAAATAGATGCGATAAAACAATGTTGATATTAATCATTTTGCCAACAGTATATGCTAAATGAAATGATCATCCAAATATTATTGGTGT
Source organism: Actinernus sp. WN-2022 (assembly GCA_030867875.1). Lineage (NCBI taxonomy): Eukaryota > Metazoa > Cnidaria > Anthozoa > Actiniaria > Actinernidae > Actinernus > Actinernus sp. WN-2022. The sequence goes on along the minus strand of JAOWCC010001589.1, from coordinate 70,774,914 downwards.
ACTTATTGTTATGACAGAAGTTTCATTTGCCTTAACATAAAGTTAATGCTAATCAGACAACCAGACTGATCCTAGGCCTGTTATGTTTAATTCAAAAAATTCCCTTGTTGGCAATTTAATTTTTTTCTCGGATGGTTGAGGGTTTTAGAATGACATAATTTGGGGAATGTCGTTGTTCTGTGACATGCCATTGTACATGAATTCAAGTATTTTAATTTCTAACTACACTAATACACTGCCATACTTGATATAAATATACCCAGCCAGGCCTGGAAATAGTTTTTCTTACTTGGTAGGACACGTGTCCTTCCAAACCTTTGTTTTGATCAGACATACATGTATATCAAAATTAGTCGAATGCATATCAAAATTGGGGCAGACATTAATTAGCATAATGTAATTTGCATACAAAAATAATAATAATGTAATTTGCATACAAAAATAATAATAAAACTAGAAGTTTCTAATAGAAAGTGAAGTGCTGCGAGGGGATGCATAGAGCTATTGTGTAGTGTATTGGTAATGATTTGCAAGTTTCTGTAGTTTTAAACAACTACAAGTAATAATTATTATAGATTGTGCAACCAATAGTTGATAATTTATGATAAAAACATAGGTACCCAGTGGGTACGTGTGTCTACTGCTTTTGTAATACAAATGTAAAGCTGAGGGCCCATCCGAGATTTTGGGTGGGGGTGCAGCACCTGGGTCTGCAAGCGGTGACCTCGATTATGGGAATAATATTAAACTTGAGAACTTAGTATAAACTGAGAATACTAGCCAGCTTATATACATACTAAGAGTCATGAAGCAAGGATTATCAATTTTATTGAGTTGCAGTGACAGTTATAATCGTATAATTACATTAGAAGTATTTATAACATAATTGACATTATATAGTAATCTGAATGGGAGTCATAATTATACGAGTCTAAGATCGTCAAGGTGTGTATATAGATGACAGGGCCGCAGCTAGTGGGGTACAAGGGGGGCATGCAGTTGCCCAGCCCACCCCTTGAAAATATTTTTTTCTAATGTATAAGCAGAATGACATAAAAAAATGAGTTGTATTTACTAAATAATAACACCATAACTATATAGTATAAAGTTTTTATTAATAATAAAGGCTTTACAGTGTTGATTGCAATGTCATATTGGTTAATTAATGCAACTTAATTGTATTATATGTTAGATAATGTTGATCAGCAAACATTTATTTTGTTGGTGGTCTCAGATGTTTAATTGATAAGGGACCAGTCATTATTTAAGTTGGAGGGGGGGTGGTGGAGAAAACGGGGGGTCTTGTAAAAAAATATTGGAGAAAAGGGGGTCCCAAAATATTTTAAGGTACTCTAGAGGGATCTTGAAAATTTATTGTATACCGAAGGGGGGTTGCTTTAAAAAGAAAATTTGCAGGCTGACAGGGGTCTTGAATTTTTTTTAATTAAAATTTCAACTCCACCTGCACCCCATCCAAGTTAAATACTAACTGGTCACTAGCAAGTTTTCATTGAACACAAATTGTTGTTTCAAAATTTTAAACGTACAGGGTGCTTGGAAATCAAGAGTATAGGTAAGAGAAGGTGAAGCCTGGTTTGTTTTTGGATTTCGGTTTTCTGAGAAATCTTTCTTTTTCTGCACTCTCTTTCTTTTTGAAGCCTGGTTTGTTCTTGGATTTCAGTTTCCTGAGAAATCTTTCTTTTCCTGTACTCTTTTTGGCACATTTTCTTGCTTTCAGTTTTACCTTGCAATGGACTATTTTGCTTCTTATTTTGATCAACCTGCAGCTCAGGTTTCAAGTGATTTTCAAAATCAGTTTGATCTGGTTTGCCTTTAGTAGGGATGGTTGTTGTGATATCACAGTTTTGATTTGTCAGAAAATCATGACCAGGGTTTATCATCCTACCAACATTTGCATGCTTATATTGGAAATGAACAGGTACAATTTCAAAAAACTGACTATTCAAATCAGCTGCCAGGCCATATAAATGCTCATGTAAGTCGCTGATATCAGCACATTTCATGACAACAGCAGTACCATTTGTATCAGGCATTCCAACAGAATTACGTGCATGAGAATCAAAGATATAGAAAGTATCTACAACCTTAATTAAAGCCATTACATAGCCCTCAAGTATTATAAAAGCATAATCATCACTGCTGAAAGTATTCATCAAAGCTGAACGCAAAGTGAAGTATGGAGCCTCGTTTTCATGCAACTCCACGTGAATTAAACCCTGATAGAATTCTTTATAGTTTACTAACCAAGTTTGGTTAGGATTTGCTGTTGCTTGTGCCTCAATGGGCTCCACCACAATGGGTAGATCAGTATTTGTCACCACAATGGGTGGTTTTTCATTTGTTTGTGCCACGTTGGGCGATTTGTTTGCTACCCCGAAGGGTTCGTTTGCTGCCCCGAAGGACGATTCGTAAGTGTTAGTCTCCAAAGACCAACATGCTTCAACGGGCAGATAGTTCAGCGATATCGTCTCTGCATCTGGGATGAGTCGATTGCCAAGCGCATCGAGATACAGTCGGTCTCCTTCGATAAGGATTTTATCGATTGTGTCAGAGGTCCACTGCTGAACTGATTTAAATTGGGCACACGACAGCGCTGAAAAACTCATAAAAGAACATTGTCTTCCTCTCGATACATCACTAAAACGTTTGTGACCCTGATGGATACTTCCAGCTATGAATAAAGCGGAGTTTGACATGATAATTTGATAAAATGGTACTTACCGGGCATGCACTGTGTTCGGGACTCGACTGTGTTGAAATCAGCGAATGCAAAGTTTGCTACATCCGGGATATATCCTCCGACACCCAGGCAGTCAACCGGCCGGTGACCATGAACCCAATTTTTTTTTCAAGGAAATGGTATGTTGACGAAAAGGTATGCGTTTGGTCACCCTGTGTTGTAACGTCAAGTTTAGTGTTGCTGCTCGCTACACTCGCAGCAAATAGGCACCCAATGGCTGCATGTGTTTACTGCATGCTCTTATTAGGAATGTGATGCTGAGTATGAGAAGATACATGGAATAATGAAAAAAATATTTCACATGTACACAAATTGTGGTTGGACCTTTATTGACTGGGATTACGCAAATTCTCCCCAAAAAATATTGAGCAGACTGTTTTGACAAAAAAAATATATTGAGCAAACAACCTAACCCCTAGAACATGGATGTTTTTGCCAGTTGACAGAGCAGAATAATATTTCAACTTGCCTGTTTGATGCCCATTTCAGACCAGGTGACATAAAAATATATATATATATTTTACTCAAGGGAAAAGTCAAGCTGAGTGGGTCTATTATAATTTTAGAAGCATATAAAATTATAAGAAAAACTTAAAATGGCTTAAGTTAAAAAAAGTTTGTAAGCTTAATTATTGGTACTGATCATGAGTAAATGATTTTTGTTTTAAGATTATGGATAAGTCCCGAAAAAAATGTTGTGCAAGGTCATGACTCATGGTATCTTTAAAAAATATCATGCAGGGCCAGAAGATTGAGCAAGTGAAATTATAACCTGTGACAAGTCTTTGAAGGCTGCCCTTCAGTTGGCGCCAAGAATATCAACCTAAAACTTGAAAGAATCTTTCACAATCTTTCATTCCAGCGGTTTGACACACATTTTGAAAGCGTAAGAATCTAACTTACGTGGGGCAAAGATGGCCAATGGCAAAGACCAGGCAAGTTCAAACAACCTCATTTCTAGGACTGCTTGGAAACGAGGTTGTCACAATTAAGCATGATGGGATAGTGTTAACTAACACAACACAATAGCATAGTGTCTACCGGCTTCATAGAAGCAGCAGTAGACACAAAAATGGTTCCCAATGCATTATAGGGCGATTTTCAAACAACTGTCTTTTTTAAGTTTACTATATCATAATCTAGGAGCCTTTTAGAAGAAGATTCATTTTTTTAATGTTTTGGGCAAACATGTTATTGGTTAGAGCTTAGTCATTTTTTTGCTCGGACATGAAAAATAAAATGGCCTCAGACACCATTTCCGAGCAAATAGTAAAATTGATCGGACATTTGCCGAATTTGGCAATGTCTGGCAGTTATTTCCAGCCCTGCCCAGCTGAACATTGATTTTAGCACCAATAACATTCTAGTCCCATTTTTTTAGCAGGTCCCAAAAGGGTAAAAATAATATATTTTAGATCACTGAGATAGAATGGTGAAGTCATTAAAATATTGGTTGCAAAAATGTACATTGTGCTTTATGAATCATTATAAAATGTATGATTCAATTCCAAAAGCAATCAACCTATGATTTATCAATTCCTTACATGAAAACAAGCATTCTTGTTATTGAACATACCAGTAATACATGTATATGACTGGATACATTTTGTCATCAAGCTGTCATACAACTCATTACTCGGGCTGCCTGTGGCAGCACCGAGCCTTAAAATGCAAGCGGTTATTTTTTGTTTGTTTCATGCAACTTTTGACCCATGCGGTTATTTTTTCTTTGTTCCCATGTATTAAATTTCAAGTTCACCACCAATCAGATTGCACTGTGCTGGTCACGTAACACTCCAGGTTAATTTATTTACATAATTTAATACAGTAAATCAAGATGGTCAACCCACAAGGAAATTTCTCTCAAATTTGGAGTCCCATCCATATGAGTCACATTTTAGGATTTGGTTTTTCATGTAGTGTTTCTGTAGTGCACTACAAAACGTACACGAAAAACCAAATCCTAAAACGTGACAGGTATAGTCCCATCTCTCAAATGTAAGCAGTTTAATATTTTATTTAACTTCACCGTGCGAAAGCCTTCCAACAGGCTCAGGATATTTCAACTGGCGCTCTTGTTTTAAATTTTGAACTTGCGAAAATTTCTCACGTCATAACACTCGGCGAAGATCCCAGCTCACTATCTTGGTCCTCTGATTGGCGATATATACATGAAGCCAGAATACACCCTCAGGCCTCAGCACAGATTAATTTCTGATGAGCCAAGCAAATATGTTCAACTCTCGACTCACTCAAGGTAAACGTAAGCTTAAATTAAAGATCTACTTTCAATGGTCTTTTATTGCGGATCCAAGGGAATGTTTCAGTGTTTGGTCATTATGCTGACTATAGTATAAGATTGCTGCAGGTAATTTGTGTGAAGCTTCCAGTAATAGCAAAAGTACCTGTTTACAAGAATCTTAATCACAGAGTGAATTATTGTCATTACGAGACAAGGAGTATCGATCAATGAGTCATTGTCAGAAATCTATTCCTGGCCGTAACGTTAGGTAATCTGTCAATGGTAAAACTGTTGACAGTTTGGGTCAGGTCAACTACACAGCTAAGGCATGTTTGACGACAGAATAACCTAGCTAGAGTCTCTACTGGATTAAGATACTGTTACTGATGTCTGTTAATATGGGGAAAACTGAAGAATCCTTCATTGAGCTTGAAAACCATGTTTGGATTTGGAAGCAGAATTCAGACTTTAGCCGTATTTTGTGAGTCCCAAATCTCTAGTTCCCATACAAGTCATACAAACACGTGTTTTTTTTTGCCAACCACATTATATATGCAAATATATAAATGACGTCGTGTTTACAAACAGTAAGTATCGCTATAGCAAGAACAGCAGATAAAGTTACATAGAGGCACACAAATTGACATAGCTAGCTCCATCACAGGATGGACAGGATACAACTTATAATATGGTACAAATATAAACATACATTTGAGACAATCGGAACCTGTAGTATAACAGAACAGCAGACTAAATTGTACACGTGTGTTACTTGAATAAGTAGTGTTTAAATTAAAAGGTCAACTTCTTTAATTTACATATGAGAAAAACAAAAATATTAAATTACATATAAAAAAATTATACTAGGGGAGCAGAGAATAACCGGCCACTCCTAAAGACTGCTAAATTCAGCTAATAATTCTTTCCTTTGGTTATTACTAAGAGGATTTCAAATGAAAGTGTATTTCATCTTCAATCTCATGTGGCCTGAGTGAAAGCCCAGATGGGCTCTTGTTTTTTTAAGATTCAATAAAGTTTAATTAGCATTTGTAACAATAGTACATACTTAAATATTGAGAGGTCTTGTTCAAGATACCACAGAATAAACAGCTTTATATAAAATTATAATCTGACAGTTTGATACAATCATGTGTTATCTCTTTTGAACATCTATCAGCTTTTTCAAATAAAGATAACTATGTTTTACATGTACAATGGAATTACTGTAATAATTATTGTTACTGGTAATTTATTGTCTCTTATAAGATGGCATGGTTGTACATAATATGATGTTGTATCCAAGTAAAATAGTTATCAGGTCACATGAAAAGGTTAAGGGGTCAGTATGAGTTATGTGATTTTTTTTGTGATATTCAACATGGAAATTGATGGGTCATTTCTTTAACCCTTTAAGCCCCAAGAGTGCCATATGGCACTATTACTGGTTACTTGCTTTGAGGGTATAAATCTGACTAAGTTCAAATAGCAATGCCCTGAGATTCCCACACACCTTAATGTATAGACCAATGATCCTATTGAACTGCATTAGGCATATTAAAAATGAATAATTTCATCTAAATCCTCCTTTCTTTGCACAAGTTAACTATAGTTGACATTATTTCACTGCAGAAAAAGGGACTAAAATGACAGTTACAGAAAAAAAAAATTCTCCTCAGATTCTAAATTTTCTCACAAAAATACATATTTTACATAAAATTTAGAGTTTCATGTTTGCACTAACCTCACTTTCTGTCTCCCAACACCTAAACTTTCCCAGCACCACGCCATTCTGTCCACAAGCACTTCACAACAAGCTAAATCCATCCATAATGACCGCAAAGCATGCCGGGAAATCCTACCAAACAGCGACATGGCCCTTCCCCCATCTTCATTCTTCAAAATATATACTAAGTCTAAAGCCATTTCGACCTAATACCTTCATATTGGAATCAATGGCAAGTAAATATTGTCCAATATTCCAAAAAAGCTATGATAGGTGGCTCCAGACTCCCATTTATAAAGCCCACGCTAAAGTGACGGAAGGCGTCCTGGCCCATTCACGAGTGGGAAATAAGGCTCTTTCTCTGTCACAATAAACTGGCACAAACTCGGTTCTTTGAGAAAGTGCTGATTGAAGCTCTCATCAGACTTAATGATGTCCTCCAGCACTCTATAAATGGTGAAAAAGGCTTTAAAAAGCCTTAAATTCTGTTTTCCCCCAAACAAACTTCCCTCCAGCTCCATAGCAATGCGACGTCAACGTATCCAAAATGGGCGACAAAAAACTTTGAGCCCCCAGTATTGTTGGTCAGATGAAAATTCCATGGTAACAGTGACTACAGCTTTCTTAGGGGGGGGGGGGTTTGTTGCAGTCTAGAATGAGCCAAAAATCAGTTAAAAGCCCACGGGGCTCAAAGGGTTAAAGTTGTTGGGTTGGCTTTTATTTTCAACACTGTTGAAAACTTATCATGATGGTATATAATGCAGAGATTGTTTAATTTTCACACTGGTAGATGCACTTAAATTTAATAATATCACACTGTGTAACAGTTACTGTTATTGATATCAGAGCATCTTAAAGCCACTTCATTGAAATTACAATGATTGTACTATAATCAAGAACTGAAGACTCAGATTCAACAGTTGCAAAGCTAACCAAACCAATCAAGTTGTCTGTATTAAGGAAACAGATTTTTGAATAGACTATAATCTCTTGTTATAAAGGGATTCAAAAGGTCATGAAAGTGACCTTGGACATGAGAAAAGCTAAACTGTGCTTCTGTTATAAGAAATAAACTAAGGGTTTCATAATTTTAAGATCCCTATATTTACAGAACTCCTAACTATTAAGTATAAAGAGCAAGGAATTCTACATTTCTTGTTTAAAAAAAATATAAATTATGCTAGTTTCCTGATAAATGAGGTGTATTATTTACATTTGAGTGTTTAAAAGTATGTCATTTATATTATAAGCAGCATGTTTGTCACTTACAATTCCAAAAATGGTGCTGACATCTTAAAATATGTTTCTTAGCCTATCAACTGCGTGTAAACTCACTTTACAATCAAATTAAGTGCTATTACTGTGCATTTTATGAAATCACGAATGTGTTTTCCAGTTAGAACAAAGTATTCATTGAAAAGTCATATGTGATATCTGTGGAATGAGAGGTCATAATTCCTTTTGAAAGTGACCTGATTTGTCAATGCCAGGAGTCCATCCATTGCCAGGAGCATCCATATAATATACTTTATTCAAAAACTCATTAATAATGCATGCATCAAAAACAAAGGAAATCACTGAGCGAGAAGGGATCTATAAATGTGATAGAGATTTAATCCTGATTTACATAAACTTTAACTTGGATTTTCTCAGCTGAAATAGGTTGTATCGCCCAAATACCGTATTTACCCGTGTATAAGCCGCACTCGTAGATAAGCCACACCCCAAGTTTTGAAGCTTGAATTTAGGAAAAAAACAAAAAATATTTAAGAAACGCTTGTACTTGATGCCAAACTTCTTCAAAAAAAGAATAATCTTTTGTTGGAGTTCATAAACACTCGTACTTGAAGCAAAACTTCATCAGATTGTCATAAATAAATAATCACAACTTTAATTCGATCGAATATGATTCAACTTGCCTTGTCATTTCTTGTGTATATTTTAACCTGCAGTATTTAAATCACTCCAGAATTCTTCCGCATTTATTCCCCAATTAACTAACAACAATTCCAAGGAACCACTTTCCTTTAATCGCTAGAGCAAGAAAGGTTTTCTGGCGAAACAATACTTGCACGAGTAGGTCAGGTCCGCCATCTTGGATTTTCATTAACTAGTGCCAATCTCCCACGTGTAAAATTGTGAAGAATGCCTGGTTGTTTAGATGCATGCTTTGACAACTGCTGCGAATCAGCCTGTTTTGGAAGGTAAATATGCTTAATCACGTTTAAATTTTCACGAAATTCTAATATATTAGGTCTAAGGTGGGTCTTAGAAGAGTTTTTGCTTTAACTCTTTGAAAGTGCATTTTTTTTTCAATGATTATTCTTAAATTGCTATATTACACGATCGGATGCGATTTGAACCTGATTGTAATATACGCACCGTCGCATAATAAAAGCTTCATTCAGGTTCATGATACATGTATGTAAATATATGTTAATGTTGGGTCTCCTTTCTAGGTGTTCCCGTAGATAAGCTGCACCCCCGATTTTGAACGAAAACTTTGGGTGAAAAGGTGCAGCTTATACACGGGTAAATACGGTAACTGAATTACATGACTCTAAACATCAACGTTTTTGAAGCCGTTTAAAAACCCCACAGCAGTGAATTATCAGATCTACAAAAACTTGGGCTGCACCCTCATGTTTGTAAATCTGATAAAACACCACTGCTCCTTTATTAAACTATACTTATATACTTCTGCCAAGAATGCACAAAATATATATATGTACAATAACGCACCAAATGTGAGACTGTATTTTGGTTAGTTACATTCAAATGGCTTCCTGTTGCCATGGTAAATCTCATTTCTCTAGTGCATGCGCAATGATTTTGGTTATTATGGGGAAAAAACGTTAATTTCATTGCAGAATTTATATAATATATAACATTAGTCAGTTAAGCATCTAATACAGCTGTATTTTTACTTGTCATCCATATTTTGGCTCTGACCTAAAGGCTTGCCAAAATACGCATGACTTGTAAAAATACACAGCCGTATTAGATGCTAAGCCGACTAATAACCTCTATATCCATGATCTAGCATACACTACTGACAGAAAGTAATGAAAGTGAATTTTGCCGAAATTCACTCTTTGTTATATTCGAAATTTCGTACGAATGTTCGGAGATATTTTGATACGCAAGAAACGAATTTACCTCGAAATTTCGCACATCATTTCGAAGTTTCGAAGTAAAATTCGAATGGTTCGAAAATTCGTATTGAAATTTTGAATAGCTCCGCTCGAAATTTCTCAGTGGAAATGTACATTTTGTTGCGATATGGTAAACGTGTAAACAAAGCAAAATCTAACGCAAAAACAAGAGTGCCGTAGACTCAAACCATTTTTCGCACCAGGTGTTCAGATACGCAAATGAAGTAAAGTAAAAAAAACTTACAAAACGTTTCATTCTGTAGCCATCTCGATTTCTAAAAGAAAATTTAATCTGTAGAGAATATTTGGTGCGATCTCAAAGCAAAACAAACACTGCGGAGCAGAGTCATTGATTATTCAAATCAGTTGGCGGAAAATGTCACACTTCTGTGTCGCGGAATTCAAGACTCGGACCTCGTTACCTTTGAAAACGGATCCACATTAAATAAAAAGAACTCCAGAATGTTATGTTTAGTAGATGTTATAATTTGCAAGCAAAGTTGAGAAGCTTTGTGGTGATTTAAACTACAATGCAATAAAATCACACTTCCCGCGAAGTTCGCGGCACTCTTGTTGTGTGAAAAACCAGACAGTCCGTCTCCACGGCTCAAAGCACATGTCAACAGAGAATCTTTGTATCTCCAAAAAGCTGGCTTCTTCAATTGAAAACATACACAATTACTTCAACAAATATTCTGAAGGATTGCCAGATCTGAGTTGAAACTACAGAAGCTAAAGTTTTTCAGATGCTCTAAAAAACACCAAACCAGCGCTGGGACGAACTGTTTCGTAACGCAATCCTGTATTTTGGTGACAGAATGCACAAATGTCAAGATTACCGTTAGAACGTTTTTAGTCCTTCGTGAAAGCTCCAGAAGCTTTGATTGAGTAATGGATTGAGTGCATCGTTCGAACCGATTTCTTGAAAAGTTCGAAAAGTTTGAAAAATTCGCTGGAATTCGATTGCTCGTTACCGAGATGTATTATTCACTTACATGTATTAAACTCACGGAAAGTTTGGTTATCAGATGTACATTTAAGGCTGCCTTTATCGTTAATGAGCAAATGAGGATTGGGAATTAAGTTTCACATCTTGCTGTACAATCGATTCGAAAATTCGATCCATCGTAATTTCGATTCAACATTTCGATTCAACATTTCGCTCAAAATTTTGCCATAATGTTCGAAAGAGTGGAACGAAATTTCGAAGTTAAAGACAAAAGGCAAATCGGGAAACTGTTAAACTTCAAAGTATTTCTTCGAAATTCGATGAATTTCGAAGAAATTCGCTTTCATAACTTTCTGTCAGTAGTGTATGCCCAGGTTACCAGGAACTTACATGTACCTTCTGACTCCACTGCCATTATCGGGATTTGAGGCTTTTACTGCATTGTTCTGGCTACGTAATCTATTCATATCTAGTCATGCCCACATGGGGAGAAGTCTGGTAACAATGGTATCAGAGCGAGGCCAGTTGTCCCAAAGATCGCAAAATTGGAGTCTGTCAGAAATGTCTTAGTTTCTGTCATACCGCACTGTTGTGTTGTGTCATAAGGAAATGAACGTTATTTTCCGCCATCAACTGTAGATTTTTCTCTTCCTGTAACAGGCTGAGACAACTGCCCTCACTTTGATGCCTGTATGAATAAGGTTAATGGATGGATTGCATTCTTAAAGTGAGGGCACAAGACCTTCCACAAGATCTGTTCTAAATATAGGCAATCAGTCTGGTCATACACTGACTCACAGACTTAGCATGGGAGATGGACACTCCTGGTGATGGACTCCTGTCAATGTAAAATAAAAGATTGTGGAAATAAAAGTACACAAAGTGGATTCAAATAATGTGATATTGGATCTAATTCTCGTATTGATGGTCTCAGAATAAAACTAAATCGTTCAGGTTTAGAAATATTGTGCCTTTTATTCTGTGACATCCACTGCTTTTGATGTCTAATCTAGTGCTTCCCCCAGCCTGGAATATGATAATCTTTCTTGCACAATAATTACTGCAATAGAAGTATTGTATACCTCTCTAATATGCTCAGGGTTCTTGCATTGGTAGAAGACTGTTCTTTTGCTTGAAAGCACAAGACACAAGTTGTCTTTTTGTGAATACAGCTTTTATGAAAATATAGCTGCCTTTTGCCAATTATTGGCCACCTGTTCTAATAAATACTAAGAACTCTGTACAGCTTATCCTAATAATTTTTTTTTATTTAATTCTTTCTACCAAAATACAGGATAACCCACTGCAAAATCTTAATACAGCATTTGATGTTGCTGAGCAGTATCTGGATATTCCTAGGATGTTGGACCCTGAAGGTAAGTATCCAAAAAGTCCAAATTTCGGTGAACTCTCAAGCATGTTAAGGCCTGGTTCATGGATCAAATTTCGGGTAAAAACTGTTTTTCCTATTTCAGCACAGCCGAGTACGGTAAGTGCACCAAGTTTCTCAGGATAATATATATCGTCATTCTTGACTCCCTTAAGTGGTTTGTGTGCAGTAAAATGTGTCACATGTTCTGTCATGTGACTGAGACCACTAATTCAGTATATTATCAAAAATGCGGCTCTGAGTTTAACAGGAACAGTGATGATAATGAGTGGATGTGGTTAAGGTTATAGCCTTTTACCTATTTCAGCTTAGAAAAGATGACTACAATGTTTTGTTTAACGAGTTATTAAGGCAAAAATATGCAAAATAGGTCATGTGACATTTTGTACCCTTAATATTTCCTTATCTTTACATAATAGTCATGTTTTCTTTAGAAGCGTGATCTAAAACACTGATGGAAGAGGAATATTTCAGCAGGATTACTTTGTATTCATAGGTTATCATTGCAACCGCATTTCACTTTTAAAAATGCTTTTCTCTATTATCATGTGATATGACAATCATGCAGTTAAGGAAGTGGATATTAGTATTATAGTGTGGTTAGATTTTTTTTAAATGGTTCTTCCTGTTAGAAACATTTATTTACAGTAAATCTATATTCCATTAAATGAACCAGGCCTTAACATGCTTGAGCTAGATTCCCCAGGAATTTAGTACCTAAATTATCAAATAATTCCATTGTTAACCCTTGTTAGACATGGTGTCAACTGAGAGACCAGATGAGAGAGCTGTGATGACATATGTGTCATCGTACTACCATGCCTTTACCAGCACACAACAGGTATGTATAAATTAAGATATTAAAAATTGGTAAACCCCTCCTTGCATTCTTTCTTTGATTAATATAACTATGCACGATAGCCATACTGGAAAATACAGAGATGGGTCCATACATGCCAAGTCATTTATAGGCAAGTTTCGTATTCTATGGATGAGCTGGAATCAGCACTCACTGGAGGCTACAAAGCTCATCCGTGAGAATACAAAACTTGCCTAATACAAAAGGCAATATCCAGTGGTGATGAATGTCTGTTGTCATGTCTCAACAGGCCGATACTGCAGCAAAGAGAATTGGCAAGGTTCTCAACATCAACAGGGAAAATGAAAGAATGATGGAAGACTATGAACGACTTGCTAGTGACGTAAGTCCATCACCTATAACCTTGTTTGTACTAAAGTCTCGAAGAGTATTTCCAAGGGTAAGGGTGGAGCGAATACTTGTGGGGGTCAACTCGTTAGATCACTGTCTTGCTCTCAAAGTGTCTTCCTGTTGTCATACAATGTAGAAACATGTTTACTGTCAGGACTACAGAAACTACGCACCAGGGCTTGAAATTGTGATTTATATGTCATTAAATATATGCTAATCACATGCATGATGTCAAGTGGTTTGCACATCTATTATATTGATCTCCATAACATTTTAATACTACAAAATACAATGCATTTTTTTGTATTCTAAATAAATTATGTTTTTAGAGAAGCCTTGCAGTTATCTACTTTTTTTTTTTTTTCAAGAAACCCCAATTTGATAATTATACCTTGGTTAACTGCTAAATTGCTAGTTTTCTATGCGTGCATTCTCAGTCCATCCAATGACTCCCTGCTAGTATATTCAAGGATGTGATTGTTTTTATACAATAATTTATTATTTTTCTTTTCATAATATATCAACAATGCTTTTGGCTGACACTCAGTAACATTACTGTTCATATTGATTTTATTGGGTGCTTCATAGCTGTTGGACTGGATAAGGCATAAATTGCCATGGCTGGAGGGAAGGGATACTGATGGAACACTCAAGGACATGCAGGTTTGTAGATAAACAGATCAGCAATAATAGTATTGGCAGATAATATTGATCACAGACTTGTGCATACCTGTGCCATATACCTTATTGATGCAGCAGCAATCTTGACTCAGAACAAAACAGATTTTAGGATGAGTTTGTGTCTATAAGAACAAAGGTTTTATTTTCCTGGGATTGAACATGGCCATCACCTAATAATAATAATAATAATAATTCCTAACGATAATCATAGAAATAATACAATCATTAAAGGGATACCCGAGTGAAAAACACATTGGGGCTCAAAAGAATCTTCAACATGTTCTTTGTTCAGAAAATGTATTAAAATTTGATCAAACGTTTTTAGTATTAAGAACGAGCACCTCAAAGTTGGCCCCGCGAAGACATGGGCGCCGCCATCTTTGTTTGCATTTACGGAAGTGACGTCACTTCGTCCCACCAGCGTATCGCGGCTACTTGTCTTTGTATGATTTTCACACGCTCGGAATTAAAGTGGATATATTTTCATCGAGTTTGCAGAGGAATTCTTACAGAAACCGGAATTATGATGAAGACGACATTATGAGAAAAGTTCAGAAGACTGGGAGGAGGAAGAAAAGCATTGGGAAGGCGAGAAATTATCAGACGAACAACAAGGTCTCGTAACTGCCATTTAATAACAGCAAAACAACATGGCTTAAAAGACTCGAGTGACTTCTGAATAAGTATAAGAACTACAATGTATGTGAGGTACAGTTAAGGCGTTTATCATCCTAAAAACACCTAATAAGTGAGAGAGTAGAACGCTGGTGGGACGAAGTGACGTCACTTCCGTAAATGCAAACAAAGATGGCGGCGCCCATGTCTTCGTGGGGCCAACTTTGAGGTGCTCATTCTTAATACTAAAAACCTTTGATCAAATTTTAATACATTTTCTGAACAAAGAACATGTTGAAGATTCTTTTGAGCCCCAATGTGTTTTTCACTCGGGTATCCCTTTAAATAATTAATTAATTAATTAATTAATTAATGTTTGGTATATAGCGAATAGCTGAAGGAATAAAAACCAGCCTATCTGATGTAATTTCATCCAACTAGAAATAAAAATGGGTGTATTACTCGCGCAAATGAAGTTCAGGGGGGGTTAAGCCGTTTTGAAATTTTGTTTTGGCTATTATTTCTCCCCCTGAACTTTAATCTCAACCAAATGAAGAAGACCCCCTGCAGTTTTCCATGGGTAACATTTTGGTGAAAACCCCATGACTCTACGATGTTCCTTTCTACCCGTAAAAATCCATTGCCCTTTCCGTTTTGGCCGCAAAGCATGCTGGGACAGTTTCATTTGCTATTTCCGAGTCCAGAACTGGATTAAATAACGTTGCAGCGTTAAAATCATAGTTTTGGTAGTAAATACGACGAACACAACATATTGCTTGCAAATGTGGGGTAAGAAATGCGAACCCTGCAAAACTGAGGGGGGAGGGGTGGAAAATCCTATGCCTTTCCTGTTAATAATGGAACCCTCCCCATTAGAAATGGCTTGAATGAAGTTGCAGCGCTAAAACCATAGTGTTGGTAGTAAACACGACGAACACAACATATTGGTTGCAAATGTGGGGTAAGATATGCGAACCCTGCAAAACTGAGGGGGGAGGGGTGGAAAATCCTATGCCTTTGCTGTTAATAATGGAACCCTCCCCATTAGAAATGGCTTGAATGAAGTTGCAACGCTAAAACCATAGTGTTGGTAGTAAACACGACGAACACAACATATTGCTAGAAATTTGGGGTTAGAAATGCGAACCTTGCAAAACTGAGGGGGGAGGGGTGGAAAATCCTATGCCTTTCCTGTTCATAATGGAACCCTCCCCCATTTAGAAGTGGCTAGAATGAGGTTGCAGCTTCAAATCACAATGCATGGAGTGATGTGGCAGAGTTAAAACCATGGTTTCTGCACTCGACGCGACAACTGCCATGCGGCATGAACTGCGGATGGCTGTCGGTTCGCGAGCTTGTGATGACATTCCATGCACTTGGATGCAAAATAACAATCGTTTCAAGGAGAAACTTTCTCGACCGATGTTTACACCACTTATTTCCACGGGAAGTGCTCCAAAATTCCAGTTGAGCCTTAGTATGTGGAAAATCACCATACACCCAGGTTCACTACCATGCAAGTTGCATGGCACTACCCAACACTCGCTATGACCTAGCTAGTGTCTAACACACCTGTTGGATTATCGTTAGCGGTATCCACTAGTGTAATATAATAGATATCATAAAATAAATAATACCAACGGATGAAGAAACACAATTGATGTTATCTGAAGTAGTTTTCGCAGTCCAGCTCGAATTTTGACATCATTAAACCTTGCTAAATTTCAGTATCATGTTTGATTATCGTTAGCGGTACCCACTTGTTGTAATAATAATAATAATAATAATAATAATAATAATAATAATAGCAATAGCAATAGCAATAGCAATAGCAATAGCAATAATAATAGCAATAATAATAGCAATAATAATAGCAATAATAATAGCAATAATAATAGCAATAATAATAGCAATAATAATAGCAATAATAATAGCAATAATAATAGCAATAATAATAGCAACAAGAGCCCATCTGGGCTTTCACTCGGGCCACATTAGATTGAAGATGAAATACACTTTCATTTGAAATCCTCTTAATCCTCTAATATTAACCAAAGGGAAGAATTATTAGCTGAATTTAGCAGTCTTTAGGAGTGGCCAGTAGCGCGGTGACTTTCATTCTCTGCTCCCCTAGTATATATGTAATTTAATAGTTTTCTTTTTCTCGTATGTTGACCTTTTAATTTAAACACTACTTATTCGTTTAACACACTGCATTTGAGCAGGCATATATTCATTGTTTTGAACCCGAGAATTAACCGTACTACCGTACTTCATGGTCCCTTTCTTTAGTAGTGGGTTGTCGGTCAGGTGATTGTAAACTCTCGTCATTTAGCACAGAAAATGTATTCTGATGAATAGGGATCGGGTTGTCATGTAAGAAATATGGCTCTTGAACAAACTGATAAGCTTCAGTAGGTACATGTGAAGGCGCCCATCATGGCGGCCATGTTTTTATACGTTCTCTTAATTTATCAATCATTTTTCACCTTTTCTACCGCTTTTAAAGCCCAAAACTCCAGACATGGATATCATAACAGTCAAGAATCACTTTATAGGGATACAAGCTCTCAAATTATCCCGTATGGACCGGCAAAATCAATAATTTCGTTGCGACTTTGCTCTACCGGATTCAGCCGAGCAAGAAATGCACTACTCAAATGGTCGAAACATGGAGCCACAGTCTTAGTTATTCCAGGACATGACCCTCCAGTAGACATTACCATCTTTATGGACATCTTATCGAATCCTGGACCAAACTTCAGCGAAGAAAGTCTAGTTGAAAGAGAAGCTCAGTCACCTGAAAAACCTCAAATTAGTTACACGAGTGCTAGCTTACGACACCTACGACGCCAATTTCGCTGTTTCGTCGTCCCTTCCATACTTCGTGTATTGAAGTCCAATGGCCTACTAAGATACCGAGGATGCAGAGGAGGAGCTCAGCGGAAGATTCCTGTACGACTAACTCAGCATTTTGCTAACCATACTTCTGGGTTTTATCGCCAGCGCAACATCCAAAATTTGACTTATATCAAGTCCACGGCACCTACACCTCAACCTCAGGAAAACCAAACTGTGTTTACTCCTTCACTAATTGTGTCTAATGTCATGTCCTTGGCCCCCAAAATAGATGAAATATCTCATGTTATCGTTTCACAAAATCCCGATATTGCCTGTTTTACCGAGACCTGGCTGAGAGACTGTGTCGACAGTGATGTTATCAACATACCAAATTACACGATTATCCGTAAGGACAGATCATACGCACAGCATGGGGGAGTTTGCTTATACGTAAGAGATTCCATTAAATTTGAAGAACTTAAAAACCTTGAAGATCCGGATGGTACTGAAGTTCTCTGGTGCAAACTAAATCCTCATCGTCTTCCCCGCGGAATTCCGAGCATAATCATCGGCGTTGTTTACCATCCACCAAGCGCAGACGATAACTATATGATCAACTATTTACTAGACACTTTGGGAAAAATCGAAAGCTCTTATCCAAATGCGGGCATCATAATAACTGGCGACTTTAATCGTCTAGATATTTCTCAAATAACGAATCATTACCGCCTTAAACAGCTGGTAAAATTTGCGACCAGAGGAGAGCGAACTTTAGACCTTGTTTTAACAAATCTCAAGGACTACTACAGCGAGCCAACCAAGTTAGCACCTTTCGGTCTGTCTGACCATTGTACGGTATCTCTTTTCCCTCAGTCACGAACAAAAGGCACTACAACAAAGAAGACAGTGTTGATTAGAGATATGCGGCCAAGTTCAAAAGATGCCCTCGGGAGATATTTTAGTACAATTGACTGGTCCGCCATAGATACTTTGAATAATGCACAAGATAAACTAGAATTGTTTAATTCTATGATCGGCATAGGTTTGAACACTATTATGCCAACAAAGGCTGTGAAGCTACATACCAATGATGCACCTTGGATGACTGGTCAACTGAAATGGTTAATCAGAAAGCGCCAAGAAGCTCTTAATCAATCAAATTCCACGCTTTTTCGATTTTACAGAAACCGAGTAAACAAAGAACGCAAATTATGCAAATCGAAATTTTACCAATCGAAGATAAAAGAGCTAAATAACTCTAACCCCAAACAATGGTGGAAAGAATGCAAGCGCCTATGTGGCATGACGAAGAAAGCTAATAACCTTATAGCGACCATGCTCTCAAGAGATTCCCCCAGTTCACAGGAAATATCCGACTTGGCGAATCAAATAAACAATGCTTTCCTAGAGCCCCAACAGTCTTATCAACCTTTAGTCGCAGACACACGGTTCGACTCAAGCGATGCTGTCCAGCCTTTAGTATCCCTTGAGTCAGTAACAGCCCAGTTAAATAGAATCTGTGCTGGCAAAGCGAATGGCCCAGATGATATCCCGAACTGGATCTTAAAGGAGTATTCATATATATTGACCGTACCGGTGACATCAATTATTAATTCCACCCTTAGAGAGGAAAAACTGCCCCTTTTATGGAAAAGTGCAAATATCACTCCGCTCCCGAAAGTAACACATGTTAAAGATATCACAAAAGACCTAAGGCCTATTTCGTTAACACCAACTCTATCTAAAGTGGCTGAAGATTTTGTAGTGCAGGCTCACGTAAAACCGGCGGTGCTCAAGCACATTGGTCCTGACCAGTTTGGGTGTATCCCTAACCTGTCAACCAGTCACGCCTTGATAAGCATGATACACCATTGGTCCAAAGCAACCGATGGGTCAGGGAATGATGTCAGAGTTTTTGCCTTAGATTATCGGAAAGCTTTTGACCTGATCGACCACACCCTATTAATTAATAAGCTCGCCAACTACGGTATAAACCCGCATATTCTGAACTGGATTTGCGATTTTCTATCGAATAGGCGCCAACGTGTTAAGCTTGCAAGTGATTGCTTCTCAGAGTGGGAGTCAGTGTCGGCAGGGGTACCTCAGGGTACCAAATTAGGCCCCTGGCTATTCATAGTTATGATCAATGATCTGAATGCCCCATCCGCAAATGGTATTTTCAAATATGTAGACGATACCACGATTCACGAAGTAATAAAAAAGAACGAATGCAGCCACGCACAGGAGATAATTAATCGTGTAGATCAGTGGTCTAAACAGAACAGATTTGAATTGCATCCAAAGAAATGTAAAGAACTCAAAATCTCGTTCTCTAGAACACCGAGAATTTATGACACCGTTACGGTAGGGGAGGCAACTCTTGGTGAAGTGGACGAAATAAAAATTCTAGGTGTAACATTACAGAATAATCTTAAATGGAACTCTCATATTTCGGACACCATCAAAAAAGCGTCAAAGAGACTATACTTCCTAGTTCAGCTTAAGCGCGCTAATGTTTCTGCAGACGAACTTGTCCAATTTTATACTGCCTGTATTCAATCTGTGTTGTTATATGCCAGCCCGGTATTTCATTATAGTCTCCCAGATTATCTTAGCTGTTCACTTGAACGAATACAAAAACGAGCCCTACGCATTATATATGGATACGATCTTTCGTACTCTGACCAGCTTAACTTTTCTGGTCTATGTAGCCTTGCGGACCGTAGGTCACAACTCTGCCAGAGTTTATTTCGGAGGATACTGTCGCATCCAGAGGGAAATCTATATGGCCTCCTACCGTTTAATACAACGCGCCCAACTGTTACCTTAAGGAGTAGAAATCCTATGTGTATACCATCATGTAGAACTAATAGATATAGAAACACCTTTATAATATCGGGCGCAAATGATTACAATAACAATCGTAAGTAACTACAATCGATGTATTTAGAAATTTTTAATTGTAATATAGCATTAGTTTAATTAGAGCAG
Source organism: Actinernus sp. WN-2022 (assembly GCA_030867875.1). NCBI lineage: Eukaryota > Metazoa > Cnidaria > Anthozoa > Actiniaria > Actinernidae > Actinernus > Actinernus sp. WN-2022. Next base: position 70,754,356 of record JAOWCC010001589.1, on the reverse strand, counting down.
TATATAGTATATCCTTCTTAAAACTTAGTTAACTTATCTAGAACCATATTAATGTAAACCTCCGTAATTCAGTTTTTGCTGTAAGTGAGAAATATTTGTAATAAACGATCTATCTATCTATCTAGGTTGGGTAGTCTCGGAACATTGTCTTCTTTTTTGTATTCTTGATTTTTTTTTTTAGTTTGAAAGTCGGATCTCAGCTTTAAGTTATATCCGCTTTCAACTCGCCATTTTCAACTTCTAGGTCAATAATATATTCGAGATGACAGCATCTTGATTTCGGTCTTGTATATATTATCTTGCTGCACTAATTTGTCTTCCAAATGACTGAGTTTGGTTTCTTGATTCGTGTTTTGATGTGACGAGAGTAAGAATTGATTACCCATATCAGTTAGGTCAGCCTCCATGTTACAAATCAAGGTCGTTAAAGCAGCGAGAGAGTTCTTATTGCAGGCTAACAAATATTTTTATCCTCGTGAATAATCTAAAGAATTCCATCTCTTCCGGTTTGAATTTGACTCATGTGTATGTTGCTTTTGGAGTTTCAAGGATATGTTGATCCAAAACTACAGGCTCGGGGTTTTTCATTGGCTTGTGAACTTGCAGGCTCTGTAATTTGTTTTGTTTTCTTAGTATAATATAAAGTGTTGAACATGTTCATGTTCTCAAGCATGTCGCGCGTGACCTCTGTTTCTTCATTCATTAAGTTCTCTACTTTCATCTGTAATCTGGGAAACTCCATCTTTGCCCATGCCTTGGCACATAACTATTCCTGTTGTTAAGTAGACGTGGATGATTATAAGTAAAATCCTTCGACAGCTTGTACCGTTTCCGCTAGGTCAATATCCTCGCTGGAACGAAATAACTTGATCTCAATACTCTCTGATCCAACTTACGGTAAATTTAAATCTCTGACAGTTTTTAAGAGACTCATAATATTGGTCTTGAAGTGCCTTCACCCAAAATAAGATGTTCTCCTCGGATGTTTTAAATGCAGCACAGCGAGCCGATGGCTTATAGATTCTTCGAATTTTAGCTTTCCGGATCCTGGCCCCTACACTGGCTTCAGGTCGTCGTACGTGTCGTATAATAAAATCACTGGCCATCTGGGTAAAAAACGCGGTCCTTCGGCTCCGACAATAGCGCCAGTTGAAATAACATGAGCCTGTTGGAAGGCTTTCGCTTACATTTGAGAGATGAGACTCCAAATTAGAGAGAAAGTTCCTCGCGGGTCTTCCGCCATCTTGCTTTACTGTATTAAATTATGTAAATAAATTAACCTGGCGATTGTTGCGTGACCAGCACAGTGCAATCTGATTGGTGTGAATTTGACCTTTAACGCATGCGCAGAAATTTTGCGACACCCAACAAAAAAAAAAAAAAAAAAAAAAAAAGACTTGCATTTTAAGACTCGGTGCTGCCACAGGCAGCCCGAGTAATAATAATAGCAATAATAATAGCAATAATAATAGCAATAGCAATAGCAATAAAAGCAAAAGCAATAATAATAGCAATAATAATAGCAATAGCAATAATCAGGGTTTTCTATAACATTTGAAGTAAGTGGCAAAACTTGAAGAATAGGCGTCGAGCATCGAGCGCCATTGGCGCAAATATCTAATTTTTTGGGAATTTTTCAATCAAAGTAGGTGCCGATTTCATGTAAAATACCTGGCGAGATTCGCCGGCTGCCGGCTTCTATTGAAAACCCTGCAATAATAATGGCAATAGCAATAATAATGGCAATAGCAATAATAATGGCAATAGCAATAATAATGGCAATAGCAATAATAATGGCAATAGCAATAATAATAATAGCAAAGCTAACAAACTTGTGGCCCTCAATAACTGACAATACAAACTAAAAAGCTAAATTTCAAAACTATATAAATTTAAGATAAAAACGAGATAAATACACAACTTCATTAAAATATTATTATACTATATAATTATATGTATATAAGCACGAAATAATTGAACAATAGAGATGTAACTAGCCATAATCAGAAATATAAGATAATACTAATACAACGTCGTTTATTTTACCCGTTTTAAACGGAAAGTCATTATTGTACGTTTTCTGGTGTAAGGTCACATATGTACAATACCTTAAAATATTAATAATGAAATAGAAAATGACAACGATACAATAAAATGATTTAGAGATTGTTGCTGCCTAAAAACTCTTAAAGGAAGTGATAGATTCTTTCTGTCTTAATGATAATGGTAGATGGTTCCAAAGCTGGCATGTTAAAGTGTATAGAATTGGATTTTGGTTAAGCTATCCAATCCACATTAGAAATAAGGTTCTTACACCAGAAGTAGCTCCTGATCACATTCTAAATTCTCCCTTAGAAAACAAAGAATTTGAAGGAGAATTTAGAATGTGATCAGGAGATTACGCCCTTGTTGCACACAGACCTTCAAATGTACTCTAATGCTTTACCTTAGAAGAAGAATGATTAAAGTTATACATTCAAGTGATTTATCTATCATGTGTTTAATTGAAAAAATTACTTGTAACAGAGGAAGTTAGATGAGTTGAGGAATTACAGGAAAGGTGACAAGCCCCCTAAAGTGGAGGAAAAAGGCATGCTGGAGACCAACTTCAACACACTCCAGACCAAGCTGCGGCTTGGTAACAGGCCTGCATACTTGCCTACAGAGGGTAAGATGATTAATGACATTACCGATGCATGGGATCAGCTTGAGATGGCAGAAAAGGACTTTGAGGATTGGTTACTTATGGAAATGAGAAGAATGGAACGTCTTGATCACTTGGCTGAGAAGTTTAGACACAAGTGCAAAATTCATGAGGGCTGGACCAGTGGCAAGGAAGAGACACTCTCTAGGGATGACTACAGCAATGCCACGCTGGCTGATGTTCTGGTGAGTATACTACTGAAATCGCTGAACTGTTCGCAGCCCCAAAATAACGATCAATCATTTGACTACTTTTGATTCGCTCACATGAGGCACCTGGGCAATGATCATGTGACAACAACAACAACAACTTTTTTATTTCATACCTCTAAGTATTAAATACAATATGTAATCAAACAAAAGGAGGACTGACTCAAAAATTTTGGTACAGGCTAACTGAATAGTCTAGCAGGTACATTTGTAGCACTTACAAAGTATTTAAGCTGAAAGCTGCGAGAGAGTCTTAGTAGTTATTAGTCTGTCTGTTATGGTGTTCCGTTATGGTCAAAAATATGAAAGTTAAAGAAATTACTTGATGTCAATAAATAGATTGATTTCCTATAAAAACACATTGAGTTCTCTAAAATAAAGATCGAAAGCTCATGTCTTAGAACCATGGTGCATACAAATAAAATAAGAATAAAATAACAAATATAAAGTGAAATTTCCAAATGTGCTATTAAGAAATCTCACAAAATTAAATTGAAACATTGTCTAAATACGGTTTCATTCGGTTGGAAGTATAAACATATTTGTCATACCTAGTTGAAAAACAACTAGAAAATTAATCAATAGGAGCAAACTTTCTTGAAGCGTCAAATATAACTTGATCACCGCATAAATATAAGTTGAAAAGGAGGGGCACTGGGACCGAACATGTCCACATATGGGAACTTCATAAGGGACATTTTGGTGACATTTGTTGTTTTGTTGTTCTCCTTTCGGCATGGCTGAATCAATTGAATCTTGAGGCCGAGGGCTAATAAAAGACAATTCAATGACAATATAAGCAATCGTTAGGGCAGTTGTTCACAATTTAAATGATATATCACTGTAGTGTACAGAACCGCTGGGGTCAAAACTTGCCGAAAAACACTGAAATTGTAACCATACACAGCCCATGGACAAATAAACACATCCTGTAAGTATTATTTTGTCACTTATTATTCAATATTAGTTTTGAAAATCCAAGACAAAAAAAACCCATACAAATGTTAGCTAAACTCATCGCCAGTATTGGAGGGTAGGTGCCAATAAGCAGCCTGGAGAAGCTATCTCCATAGCAACAAGGAGGTAACCATGGCAACCCTGCCACAATCCACCACCTGGCACCCGTCACACTGAAACAGTGGAATGTATACTTACCTTACCGTTACTTACCCAAAGGCGAGGGAGGGAGGGGCAATTGTCCAGCAACGACAAGCTAGCTAGCAAAAACAGCACTGCGAAGCTCCAACTGCAGACTGCCCCTGGGCTCCCCCACTTATTAAGCTAAGCACATGGACCATGGCAGGTCCGCTGACCAGCAGTTAACGAGCTATGTGCATGGACCATGGCAAGGCCCGCTGACCAGCAGTCAAGCCCAAAGACCAGCATTGGCTTGAGGTTAACCTTGCCTAAATTTCATTTAGCCACATTAAATATTGCTACTTACAGAGCTTGGGTTACCTGTGGTTCTTCCTGTGGATAATAATTATTGTCCTTGTATAACTGCAAAGAACTTTCGAAATGAGCTTGAACATTGCTGGTATATCTAAGAATATGCCTTAAATCGGTTAACAATTCTCTATGCGATCGTGAATCCAGGTTACCATTTCCTCGAAAGGAGGGCTGCAAGTGTCTTTCATACTCTTCAAGCCTGTGGACTAAATATTCTGAGGAATCACAAGAAGAGTCAAACTGCCTGTCTGCATTCTCCAAAAGTCTTACAAGAGATTAAAAAAATCTTCAGTGTTGGAAAGCTAACTGCGACATACACTAGAATTCATAACTACAGTAGTTTTCAAAAACAACTAACTGAGTTCAAGCTTCACACAGGGTCCCTTATGAAGTTCCCATATGTGGACATGTTCAGTTCCAGTGCCCCTCCTTTTCAACTTATATTTATGCGGCGATCAAGTTATATTTGACGCTTCAAGAAAATTCACTCTATTGTTTTTCAACTACATGTAGGTATGACGAATATGTTTATACTTCCAACTGAATGAAACCGTAGTTAGACAATGTTTCAATTTATTTTTGTGAGATTTCTTAATTTTATTTATATGCACCATGAGCTTTCGATCTTTATTTTAGAGAACTCAATGTGTTTTTATAGCAAATCAATGTAATTATTGACATCAACTAATTTCTTTAGCTTTCATATTTTTGACCGTAACGGCATGCCATAGTCTGTCAGAACAATCAATCGTTATTCCAACAGTTTAGTGGCTCACTGAGATTGAGCCCAGTTTTGTAGGCATTTAAAACTCACCACCTGGATTTTAGTACCTGTTTGAAGGCAGCAAGAATGAAAGCCAGGTATGTTCTGGGAGAAATGTTCAAGGCTCGAACCTTCATTCATCTTTTTTCTGCAAATACAGCTGCTATATTGGAGTCAAAGTGCGTGTGAACTTGGTCTCCCATGCCATGCCACGTTATAATTTGGGGTGCCCCAAATGGTCAAACGATCGATTGTTACATGTATTTTGGGGCTGCATGACAACAGTTCAGTGATTTTGGTAGTAAAGAATAATGCAGAAAAAGAGATCCGTACCCTTATCAAAATTTACTATTACAAAAAATGTATACATCACAATGTATACATTTTGTATACAAAACATATTAAGGCATCAATGACGATGTATACATTTTTTACATACAATTTGGAACTTGTGTGAACAAAGAATGTATACAAAATGTATACAACGAAATAGATGTATACAAAATGTATACATCATAATGTATACATTTTGTATACAAAACGTATTAAGGCATCAATGATGATGTATACATTTTTTACATACAATTTGGGACTTGTGTCAACAAAGAATGTATACAAAATGTATACAACGAAATAGATGTATATGAAATGTATACATATTTCCGGTTCACAGGAGTCCTTGTTTTGACTTTGAATTTCACTTTTTGCTGTTTGACTTCGCACTTCGAGAGCAATTTTGAAGGGATTTTCTCGGAAAATACCATAGACAACCGCCTGAAACCTATTCTTCTACAGGAAGCCAGTTATCCCCAGGAGTTGCATTAGGAATACTTTGCTGCAAGTTATCTGTCTGATTAAATTGACTTAGAGAGACTAATTGGCACGCTGATGGGGTTAGGGTTAGGGTTAGTTCTTGGAACTGACTGGACCAGTTCTCAGAACTGACACGTTCCATTTAAGAACTGGCCGATCAGACCAAATCAGTTCGCTTAAATGGAAAGCGCCCTAAATCAACATTCTCGATCCAAAAAAGACAGAAAAATCACGGCAAAGCATCTCGAATGCATTCTGGAGGACTGACCTGGCGTTCTGTAGAATAGATTTCAGGCAGTTTCCTGTGGTATTCTTCGCGAAAGTCCCAGCAAACCCGCAGCAAAATGGCTCCGAAGCGAAGATGGAACACAACCAACGACGAGGTGGGAAAATCTCTCTCCAAACTGCTTTATTGTGAGATCTTTTTACCTTTAGAGAGAGAAAAATGTGTTAGCTGGAAGATTCGATAAGATTTCGGGGTAGATTCTCTGAAGAAACGGTGGAAAAATTCCACAAGGAGGGTCTTACAAAAAAAGTGAGAGAATGGCCGCCATTTCTTCTTCAACTGAAAAAATCGCCCCACAGACCTTCGCGCGCCCGGCATCAGAGCGAGGTTATAATTTCCCGGATGTTGATGGACCAGAACTGAGTACTCACTTGCGGGAACAGATAGCGATAAGTATTTATACACTTTGTGCAACATAGTATGGATATTTTACCAGTATATAAATTGATGAAACAAGTGAAATTCTCTTTTAAAAGTTTTTTGTTGAATTTATTTCAGCCGTTCGTTTTGTATACACCACAATTTTCTGTGGGGTTAAATTTAAATGCTTATATAACTTATTAATCACTTTTGATGTATACTTATTGTATAAACTATAATTTTGGTTTAGCCCTCAGTACATTGATGTATACTAAATGTATACACCATCAGTTTGATATATTTCTCAGTTTTATGGTGATGTATACTTAATGTATACATTGAAGCATCCACATTTTCCCTCGACTTTGATGTATATATGGTGTATACATTTTAATTCTGATGTATACTTTATGTATACTTCAATGTTCAGTTAGTATGTTATGAAAATTGTCATTTTTCATGTTTGTACATTTGATGTATGCATGAGATATACATTTAACCCTGAATGTATACCATTTGTATACAAAATGTATACAAAACAGAGGCTCATTTTGGTAAGGGTAGTGTTATTATCAAAACCTGTTCGTAAATGCTATTTTCCACCCCCACACAATTGCTGATCTTTCTAAAACAGTGTTTTTAAAGGTAGCTTGCCCTCCAGCATCCATTGCTCATTGATCACCAGCTCCATTCATTTGTTAACAAAGTATTATATCAGCACATGATTGTTTCCTGCAAAAGGCCTATTGAACCAGCATCCTGTCATGTTGAAAATCTATTGGACGATTGTCCAACAACAATCTGGATCCCTGCATACGTAAAATGAAGGGCTGTGTGCAAAAAGGGCGTAAGTGTCTCCTGATCACATTCTAAATTCTCCTTCGATTTCCTTGTTTTCTAAGGGAGAATATAGAATGTGATCAAGAGTCACTTACACCCTTTTTGCACACAGCCCTTCCATTGTACATGTACTTTGCATCAGCAGTTTGTATTAGGCAGGTTAGTTAAGTGGAAATGTATAGGCTTTCATTTGGTTAGGACAAAAAACTGACCATAATATTGAGGTGGTGGAAGTTAGGGGTTCGACTGTGTGTCTGCTTTTGTCTTAGTTAATTTGTTAATTGTTAATTTCTTAATTATCTCCATTTCAGGCTTTGATGAAGAAGCATGAGGCATTTGAGAGTGATCTTGCAGCCCACCAGGACAGAGTGGATCAGATTGTTGCCATTGCACAGGAACTCAAGTAATAATTATTAGCTGTTTACTGTACATGCATGTCCAGTTTATGTAATAGTATTTCCTGTATTAAATGAATATTGTGGCACTTTACAAGTTTTAGAGTACTTCCAAAATCAACTGACCATGTATACCTTCCTTAACAATTAAACCCCTAACCTTAAACAGGATAATAACTTGCAGAAAATGTTAAACTAGTAGTAAAAATAAAACCACAAGGTGTACTCAACTGGTTCACCATACATACATAAAATTATATGTGCTTAATGTGTACATGATACCCAGTGATTTCAATAACTTTTATAGTACGAGGCACCAAAGCAAAGGGTAGCTGGCTGATAGAACACCTGAGCCTCTGGAGGGGTGGAGTGGGGGGTTTTGGGGTGTCAAATAATTGCCATATTAAGCTGCAAAATCTTCAAAGTATAGACAGAAAATTTGCTGGTGGCCAGTGCCTATAATTGTATTGAAACCACTGCTTATCTCTCAATTCATATAGGCATATTTTTGTTTACATGTCATTTTTTCTCCTCTGAACTGTTCAAACTTTATTTCTCAGTGCTCTAGAGTACAGCGAAATTGACGCTGTGAATTCCAGATGCCAGGTAAAATTGAAACAAGCTTTCTGCAGTACACTTACATGTATGTACAATGTATCAACAGTACAGTACCAGCCAGAGTTTGTAATTTTTTTTTGCGTGTATAGCATGTGTAGTTCCGGGTATGTAATACACAAGACACATTACAATAGTGGTACTTTACAGACTACATGCTAGCTAACTATGGCGTACAAAATATTGGTAGATAAGAACGTTTCAGTATTTGTGATTTACAGAAGAGCTGGAATTAGATTTTCGAATTTTCTTTAATGGGACTCCAATTTACTATTTTTCATAGCGATTTTATACTCAATCTTTTCCTAGTATTTTAAATTGCCAATGAATTGACTTAGAGTAGGGACACGTCCACATGGTCTTGTGCTGTAAATCATATGTTTGAAAAGGAGTAGGATAAAATTGACTATTCTGTTGTCATTACTGCTATATTTTCCTATGATTATATATTATATAGTTCTAATATACTTAAAATTATTTATCTCTTTCTCTAGAAAATCTGTGATGACTGGAAAGACCTTAGCGAACTCACAATGAATCGTCTTCAGAATCTAGAGGTAATGATCTGCACTGCAATCTGATTCACCATTTCCATGCAAGTTTTATGTGGTGTTTACAACATGAGCGGGAGTGTTGTATCAGCCTGTACAATTTTGAGTGCACGCAGTGCTCGAGAAATTGTAAAGGCTGATACAACACCCACGCGAATGTTGTAAACTACATGTACTTGTGAAAAAATCCATTGCGATGCTTTGAGGCTTTGCATCGCACAAAAGAAAAACAATGTGATGTCATTTTACAATACACCGTATTTATATTAACTTGAAATGAATTGACCTATATCATTATGACGTCAAATCAAAAACAATCTATTGTTTAAACGCTAAGGATCACGGTCGTGGAAGGGAGACAAAACAGCAACAACACAAAGGAAATAATCGCTATAAAATGCATTTTGTACAACGTAGAATAGCGGTAACAGTCACCAAATACAGTAAATATTGTGTGATAAACATTGATACAGCTGATATCTGGAAACCAGACAATTCAAAGTTAAATTTTCTTCAGCAGAGCAGATTTAGTTCAAAATTCTATTGTTCAAGTCGATTCTGTCCCCCTCATAAACAAGCCGTGACGTCATAATGATATAGGGTAATTAATGAATACATCTTTGCAGAATGGAATTTAAGTTTCAGTTGTTGCTGGTGTATAAAAATTATTGCATTATTTTTTGTTCTAACTTTAGAGAAACTGGGGTTATGAATAATATGATAATTAGTTACAACCACTAGTGATTGTATACTCTTCTGATACAACCACTAGTAGTTTGTAATGGTTTACAGGGGTATGAATATGATGATTAGTTACAACCACTAGTGATTATATACTCTTCTGATACAACCACTAGTAGTTTGTAATGGTTTACAGGGATATGCACGTGACCTGAACTGCACATTTGGATAGGCTAGCACCCTTATGAATTTCTAATGAATTTACAATAATATTTTATTATATTTCATTACAAATGTAGTTGTTTATGTATACTAGATTCTATGTTCATTAGAATGGTTAATAGGTCAAGTTTCTAGACAAAAAATAATGATGTGTTGCTAACACATAAAGTAGACATTCTCATTTGTGGGGTGGCCTTCACCTCCTCGGAACCTGGAATAGTACTGGCTATCCAAACAATGCCTAACCCTGAAACAATACAAACTCTAACCCTAAAACAAGGTAGTAAGGGGCCGACCATTTGACTTTTGAGGGGGGGGGGGATGGGTGTTCTTGTCTGTGCTCGATTTTTTTTTCTTTAGCAGTGTTGTTGCACGATTTTTTTTTGCGAAAAAAGCGGAGCCAGAACAAAGCTTTTCCGCTTGCAGGATATTTTTTTTCAACACCGTTGGCTTGCAGGATATTTTTTTTCAAAAACACCCCCCCCCCCCCCCCCTCAAAAGTTAAATGGTCGGCCCCTAAGGAGAAGGTAGTAAGAATTGAGTGTTTGACTGCAAATCTTGTTTTACTTACTCGCGTGACTGTCACATTGTATAAAGCCAAATCACCAACAGATGGCATATTGGTTAACAACATGTTAATTCATACTAGCAACATGAGCAATCAACCATTGTATTGAGCATTATTTTGTCTTGTGCCTGATGAAATGCTTAACCTGAATATGCAGTAGCAGCCTGTTAGATGTTTAAACTATTTTCCCAAAAAAGTAACAAACAGTCTCTTGTGTTTTGTCTTTTTAGGAAGCTGAGCAGCGTCAACAGAATCTGGACCAACTTCGCCTAGAGTTTGCAAAGAAGGCAGCGGTAAGGAATTTTACAGTCATTAGCTCTTTGCTTAAAAATTGAATCCCCATTGCATCTCAACCTCAATTTTGTGCACAAGTTTTCAATGCAACAGAAAAATTATCCCCAGGGGCCAGTTGTTCAAAAAGTGGATAAGTAAATACAATATAATTATTTTATCCACTGGATAGGGATTTATCTGGGCCTGGTTGTTCTTAGCAAGGGTAACTCTATCCCTACAATAGCGCTAAATCTGTAATTGTAATCTGTACAGTTTACCCTCAGGTTAGCAATTTAACCCTGGGGTAGCGCTTACCCTTACTTTGAACAGCTGGGCCCTGGTGAATAGAAAGTTATCCACTTTAGAACAACTGGGGCAAGTATGATAGTTTACAGTCGTCAAGATCCCCAGATTTTCTTATCATTGAAGTGTCCTGTGTTGATCAGTAAGCATTTCATGACTCACCCTCTGGAAACAGTGAGTTTTGTTTCCCTGTAAACCATTGAGAGTAAATCGAGGGAAAATAAAACTAACTGTTTCCCGAGAGTGACAGTCATAAGTTTTTGGGGCTAAAGTGAACACTCTGCACTGTAAAAAGTGGTTGGTAAGTGGTCGGCCGACCACTTCAGGATTGCTGTGATTTAAGTTTCTTTTAGGTTTTGAACATCCAATGGTTCCATATCCAATGGTTCCATACCAACCGCTTGCTGACCACTTACCAACCACTTTTTTTACGTTGCAGATTTCTCACTTTAGCTGTGTTTAGTTATACATGTACATTTGTACCTCTCAAGTCAAAAATAAAACAAACTATATACATACTGTTTTCGATTTTCATTCAACATTAGGGATGTTATACAACCATGGCTGCAATGTCTAGGATGATGGCAAAAACAATTGTCTAGACTTACTTACAAAATACAATAGATGCACATGAAAATGTGAGATGCATGTGAAAATACATGTATGTTGTCTGCAAAAACGTTCGCCTCCCATTGTCCTAGACTGCCGGCCTGGTTAGCTTGATGCAATGTGATATGTCACAAATTTCCTGCAGTCTCAGGCTAGATACAAGTACAAGTCCACAGGTCAAGCTGTTGTGTGTTTCCCTAGGGAGTTAGGATGTGTTTCCCTAGGATGTGTTTCCCTAGGGAGTTAGAAGGATTTGAGGCCTCTAATGTAGTACGTTCTTGGCCAATTGAGAAAGGTGTTTGACCTGGGGGTATATCAAAATATTAATATTTGTCATTCTTTTTTAGCCATTCAACAACTGGCTGGAGAATGCAAGGGAAGATCTGATGGATATGTTTAGTGTCCACACAGTAGAAGAAATCCAGGTAATTATTTTAAGCTACATTGTAGCCTTTGTTTAAAGTAGTGCAATCAAATTACACTTCTCCTGTTTTCTTCATTTTCGGAAAGTACCAAATACCGGTACTTACCGTTTCAAATCTTAAGTCAAAATTATTTTGTCTGATTATTTTAGCCATGATTTCTGTCCGCCGTTACTTGGACTAGAATTGGATACTATGACGTCATAGTAGCTACGTTAGTCTAATATGCAGATAAAAAGGGCATTTTTTATTTATAAAAAATTAATGTCTAGAGAGCTTGTACACAAAGTTTGCACCTTACAAAATGCCTTCTAGTTGCTGTGTCACGTAGCTGTTGCATAGATGATGTCACGAAAAGAGCACTAAACAAAGGATCGCTCATTTCTAGTCTGAGCTCGAACTTATGGCTAAAATAATTATACTTCCTGTAGGAATTTTGACTTAAGATTTGAAATGGTAAGTATTTAGTACTGTTACTTTCCAAAACCGAAGAAAACAGGAAAAGTGTAATTTGATTGCATTAGCACTTTAAGAAGAAGAAAATCAAAGAATAAATGAATGCAGTGAAAAGTGATAATTCAATTAAGGTTGAAGTTGTGGTTCAAGGTTCAAGGTTTTTATTTCCACAAAACAAAACAATCATTACATTTACATGTGACAAGAGATATTTGTTAATGTGGAGGAGCACAAGCATAAAACCACAAGGGTTACCAAAGTTGCTTATGCCCCTGGAAAACTTATTTAAATTAATCTATATATAAGACGCATATACATGTATATGCGTTTATGCATTTATCTGCATATATATAAGGTTGTTGATTTTCTGTATCTTTAGATATGATGGCGCATTAAAATATTAAAGAGCATCAAAGGTTCATACAGTGGCCTTCCTTAAATATTAAATACCTCTTATTAACAGAGTGCAAGGTCTGTACCTTAAATAATAAATACCTCTTATTAACAGAGTGCAAGGTCTGTACCTTAAGTTAAGTACCACGTTTTTGTCCCTTTTGTATGGCCCAAGTGCAGAGTACACAGGCCATAAAAAGGGGGAACAAATCGAGGATCCATAACTTGCGGTATGGACCAAGCAAACAAGGTTAATAAGATGTTTATGATATGGTTTCTTCATTTTCTTTGTGACTTGAAGTGGGGAGAAGGTCCGTACAAGAAGTTATGGACCACACATTGACCAATCATAGCTCACGGAATTACTTACATACCGTAAATGATCTAATAAACGCCCCGATCTAGTGAACGCCTCCTATCTAATTAACGCCCTCCTAAGCTGACAAGTTTGTATTGAACGCCCCTCTCTAACAGATGCCCCCTGTCTAATAAACGCCCCCCTTCCCTGAAAACCACATAAACACATTGATGTTGACATTGAGCTATACTGAAGAACTATACCAGTACCTTTTTCTGCCGCTTTGTATGTACCATATACCGTTATGGATTTGTAGACGGTTTAGACTTATCAGCGGACGGACTTGATAGTCTGCTAAAGCTCTGTCATTTAGGTTATTATAATACCGTATTTAGGTTACCATGTTACAGTTATTAGAATAAACGCCTCTCTCTTTTAAACGCCTCTTATCTTTTAAACGCCTCCCTCGGACCCTTGAAATTTAATAAACGCCCCCGGCGTTTATTAGATCATTTACGGTATATAATAACATTTGTTGTTCACCTCACATAAAACCCTTGCAAGGTCATGAAGTTGATCGAGTCATGAAATCAAAGCTGGTCATTCAACAGCAGATCATGCATTGTACATTTATAATCCATTTTTGTTAAAGGAGAACTGAACCCTACATCAATCTGATGACTATACAGACTTGTATTCAAGAGAAATAAGTTCTGCTATTTTATTTCTTTGTGGTGTACATGTACATCTAAAAAGAGGAAATACGTTTTGAAGGTCGAATAATAGCCAATTCTCTGCTTATAAAGCTAGTTTGTGTGACGGCTCAATTCAGTGCTTTTTTCACCGTATCGTACGTCATGCATACCAAGTAAAAACAACCACACCTTCAGCACAAAGAAAGCACAATAGTACGCAATTATGAGTCGTTAGTCCATCTATTTAAAGCCGAAAACAACATCATTGACAAAACTAATTTATTCCCTGTATCGTACATCACAGATTACAGGAATTGAGCCATCTGTACTTAGCAGCGGTTAGGAGAAAGATTTGCAGATTTTCTTTCCTTTGACACAAAACACAGTATGAGTTTTTTCATGTTTAGATGTACTCATTGAGCTAAAGTTGATTTTAGGCTTCAGTTCTCCTTTAATGGCAATTTATTAGGCACTTATTATGGAAAAAGGGCCTGGACTGAACATCCAAGTTGAAAAATTTATATAATTGTGTTTTGTAATAACAGGTTGAATATTTTATTGTATTCTTGACAATGATTGGAGTACTGCATTTCATACCTGAACTTAAAATGTCAGTTTCAAGAAATTGACAACAGTAATTATATGTGAAATTTATGTGATTTTGATGCAAATGCGCATCATTGGCCAATAACACATTTGACCATCAAGATGAGGAATTGTGTCATGGGTGATGATTTTGAGTTTTACCTTTAAATAATCATCTGATGATGGACAATCATTAATTTTGCATCTGCTAAAATTGAAAATTGCCATCAGCCCCAATGTAAAAAGAAATCATAAAGTTTGTCTGAAATTTCACTTGTCAATTTCTTGAAATCAGCACTACGTGTTGATAGCACATTGTAGTGCTTGTGATGCAGATTCTAATAGTACCACAAATATGCATGTATTATACATGTACATACAAAAGCATTTGAACAATATTATTTCAAAATACAAATTTTATTTTACATTTTATGTTGTCCAGGCCCTTTTTGTGTGATGCGGTCTGTTTGTGAACAGTAGAAATGAGATGTTCCTGTAAGTCAAATATTCTTTGTACTACATCGTAGCTCATTTCCTTGTTTTCTCCAGGAATTGTTAGATGCTCATGAGGCTTTCAAAGACAATATGCCTGCAGCCGAGAATGAGTATGAGTCCATCATACATATTGCAGCACAGATTGAAGCCCTCAGTAGCCAAGAAAACCCCTACACAACCCTAACGAAAGAGGTTTGTACCAATGCTGGATTCAGATTGTCGTCAGACAGACAGCAAACTATGACCAGTCTATTCGCAGAACTGTCCAATAGATATTCTACAATTAGTGATCATGGCTGCAACTTCAAGGACAACAATAGTATTAATTACAAAATACAGTTTATTATATAACTGCACATGAAAATGCATGTAGTAGCAAACAATTTGGCAGGTGTCAGCAAAGCAAACATACCATGTGAACATGCTGAGTTTTACATTAAAAGAGAGAAGCCTTTTCTTTTGTACAACAAGAACCAAACTGATACCCAGTCCAAACCAATCTGACACCCAGTCCAAACCAATCTGACACCAAGTCCAAACCAATCTGACACCCAGCCCAAACCAATCTGACACCCAGTCCAAACCAATCTGACACCCAGTCCAAACCAATCTGACACCCAGTCCAAACCAATCTGACACCCAGTCCAAACTGGCCTGATAAATGAAAAGTGCCCTTAGTCAACAATTACACTCATGCAAAACACAGACTTTGAGACACAAAAAGAATCAGGAGACTTGATCTAATTTGGTAATTCACAATGTTGTTTGCAGGATATCTCCTGTGGATGGAAGGAAGTGCAAGATCTCGTTCCCAAGAGAGACGGATTACTTAGAGATGAGAGGACTAAACAGGAACGTATCCTACACTTTATATTTGAGTTGCAAGATGCTGTTTTTATTTCTTAGGCTCTCAGTGAAGTGCAAATTGTTATTATGTACAATGTACATTAGCTCTACAACTGCTCCTCAGAAATGCATTTCAGGTAATGAAAGTATACATGTAGTTTAACTCTAAGTAAGTAATGTGGTCTCAAGCTGAGTTGCAAGAAGTTTAGCTAAACTGAATTAATACATCCTGGGTTTCCAAGTACGATGGATCATCTAAGAAAATTTTTAACATGAATTTCAGTTGTTGATGTTTACCAGTGTGTGCATACCTTTTTATGCACATAAAAAAAAAGTTTTCCTTTTCCTAACTTTTGTTGTTGTTGTTCACCAATCAAGGTTCGCACTGTCTTGAATAGTACTTTAAATATATTCCTAGAGAGAGTCCTTGAAATGTCCTTGAATTGAAAAAACAACAACTTATAAAGTCATTGAATTTCTTCATAATTATGGCCTTGAGAAGTCCTAGCATTTGCCCATAATAATAGAATATGTAAGGGTCTCTGTAAAACAAATACACTACATTAAATATAATCCTGATGTTGGCCTGCCTGCCATCTTGGAACTGACCGAGAAGACCCTGGCAGTGAGGTTGGTGTAAGGCAAGCACATTTCTCTCAAGCCTTGAAAAATGAATTCCTGCCTTGAAAAGTCCATGAAAAAATGTCTGATTATTCTGTATGAACCCTGCCAATACAACCTACAGTAGCCTGCAAGCTACTTTCACAGGTGTCATCACCTCCTCCTAAATTGCCTTCAATGAAGGATAGTTAGATAGTACAGTACAAGGATAGTTAGATAGATTTTATTTAGGCAAATATGAAGTCAAAGTCTATTCAATGATTGAAGAAAATCGCATGGATTTATACTTTGAAATTATAGGATTTATACTTTGGAGTGCTTTATTTTCCTTCTGCGATGTGTTTGGTTCTCGTTGTGTAAGTGGCCCCAGTTTCAGTAGTCGCATTTTAACTAGATGTGAAATACATGCCTTAACACCAACCAGGAAATGAAAGGGTTCGAGTTGACTTTGCCTCCAAGGCTAATGTAGTGGGACCATGGATTGAACACCAAGGAGAACGACTTCGCACCATTGGTTATAGCATGGAAGGAACGCTAGAGGTACATACTCGTAATGTCATGTTAACCAGAGGTTAGGTGAATGTTATGATTGTGAAGGAAACATTCTATGTAGTGTTGAATCCAAGGGCTCTTTGTCACTTACTGGTGTTATCACAAACTGGTATGAATCGGATGGGTGATGCAGTTTGTAAGTGCTTGCTTCCCACCACTGAGACCCGGGTTTGACTCCCATATGTGACGTCATATGTCACGTCATATGTCACGTCATGTGTGACGTCATGTGTGAGTTGAGTTTGTTGATTCTCATCCATGCTCCAATGGTTTTTATCTGGGTTCTCCGGTTTTCTTCCCTCTGCCAAAAAAATCTCTCGGATCATTAGCAGGTTCTGCAAGAGGCCTAATAAGCCTCGATATTCGAGGGTAAACAAACTATTTGATTTTGATGAATACATTGGCCTTTTGCAGGAAACAGTCACATGCTGATATATCACTTCAATAACCAATGAACTGACCTTGTGTTCCCATGGGAATGGCTTTACTGGATGGCAAACTATCTTCAAAAACGCTGTTTTAGAAAGATCAACGATCGATCGGAGGTGGAAAACAGCATTTACAAACAGGTTTTTGCTAATAATACTGCTGATCTCGTACAAGTGTCTTTCAATATATGAAGTCAGATATGTTTGCCATCCAGTACAACCATGTGATTGTAACCTGTAAAAGGTCCATTGACGGCATGTTGGATATGTACCAGAAAGCAATAAATGTTTGTTAGGACTGAATAATATTAGATTCAAAAGTACATCTTTAGTACAGTATTAGAGACTGTCTGAATGAACATTTTTGGACACTGAAATAATGTAACTCAAATTATACAACAGGGATCTTTCTTGTGTATTCATTGATTACTCTAGTTCTGACCTGGCCTCTCTTTCGACCACTCCGTAGACTGGAAGCTCGCGGGGAAGAAAGTCCAGTAGATATTGCATGCGCATATCAGAAATGTAACCAGGCCACACCACAAAAATATGGCGTGGCCTGGCTACATAGCTCATGATCATGGGGACGAACCTGGAATGCAAGTGGAGTGTGGTGTTTACTGAATTGTATCAACGTTTATTATGCCTTGAAAGTGTGTAATTATAAATTTGTACCAAAGTTTGAATAACTATAGAAGCATTATTTAATCTGTACGAAGGGAAGGATGCCTTTGTCAATTTCAGCACTGGCAAGTCGCTGGTTTGTACTTTTTCCTTTTTTTTAAAGATCTTCACCACAACAGACTTGTAATTCATTGATTATACTTTTGATTTCTCCACTCTTGTCTCTGATGGATGATCAAATGTCTAAACTAAAGGAGCATGGGGTAACAGCAGTGAAGCTGACTGATCTCAGTGAAAATGAAATATGTGGACTTCGATCTAAGTGTAGATGCAAAGTGTTAATGTTCTCACCTGAAGGATGTAGTGGTACAGCCATATGAGAAGCAATAACGAATCTAAAGCAAGAAATAGTTTGTGTTGCAGTAGGACATAATTCTGCACTGAGAATCGGCCATTTCAAACCTTCAACTCTGTAAACCCCGCGAATATTCCTGCGAATTTGACCTTATTCCTGATTGGACAGTTTTGAGCGTGTGCATATCAGTAATATCTACTGGACTGTCTTTTCCGCGACCTTCCAGTCTACGGAGGGCCAGGTCAGGACTATTGATTACCCCTGTCTTGTCAATGCACTGAGTTCAGAATTTAAAAATCTCATGGTATGTAGTTTTCGACACTAACGCTTACCCGCTTGCCTGGGGCAACTAAAATAATGTATCAGGCAAGTAAATAACAGTAGGCAACTAGTTCCTGTAAAAACTAATGTTGGTCTGCATCGGCGGGGAAGATAAACACTGGTATGTAATCAACTAAAGTCGATTGAGGTATGCTAACCGCCGTGGAAAGCGAGTAGCAGCTGACGTTTTGAGCATTAGCCCTTTGTCAGAGCAAAAAAAGAACGAAGGGCTAACGCTCGAAACGTCAGCTGCTACTCGCTTTCCACGGCGGTTAGCATACCTCAATCGACTTTAGTTGATTACATACCAAGTAAATAACACCACAAGGCAAGCAGCTCCTTTGACGATCCCAGTGAAGAGCCAATTAATTCAGAAGATCTCTGTTGTCATTTACCATTGTAGCATGAAAAAATGTAAGGCAGAAGAATTCTCATATTGCTTAAGAGTTTGCTGTGCCAGGAACACCTGGTTAATTTTCAGACTGTAACCAGTTTGCACACGGCCAACACATCCTCCTATTTGCCCTCATTGCAATACTGGGCCAACTTTGGCAAAGGGAAGAAAGTTACCAGAGGAAAAACAAAAGTACAAAAGCAAAAGAGTAAACAGATTTCAGACCACCGTGGGTGAGGGATTGTCCTTGGCTCCAGTTTAATCAAGAAGAAAATCAAATGTGATGCAAATTCTGTTGTGCATTCCTTGCTATTGCAAGTCTTTTGTAAATTTATAAACGTCCCCTTAGTATCACTGACACCAGACTGTTTTGTTGTACGTTTATTATTATTAAAAATCGTATCA
Organism: Actinernus sp. WN-2022; assembly: GCA_030867875.1. Lineage (NCBI taxonomy): Eukaryota > Metazoa > Cnidaria > Anthozoa > Actiniaria > Actinernidae > Actinernus > Actinernus sp. WN-2022. The sequence goes on along the minus strand of JAOWCC010001589.1, from coordinate 70,734,825 downwards.
AAGCAAGAAAAATATCTCGTTTCTGAAATGTTTTCTGTCTATGGTTGGGCAAAAGATGGCTATTGACAGGGCAACCAAAATAGGCATACGGGCAAGTAAAATTATATAAACTAATTGAGATTTTGAGACGCGATACCGAATTATATTGCCGGCCAGTTGGGAGAAAATATATTCCGTATTGGGCGGAGTCGCGCAGCTTGAGTGGCGAAAACTTTCGCGACGTGTTTTGAAATCTCTTCAAAAATTATGAAAATTGTACTTTTAGCGAATAAGAGTGTTAGATTTTTGACGGAAACTACAATGCCAACCTTACCTTTAGGATTGAATGATGCTTATCTTGTAATTTACAGTGTTTTGAAGGTGAAATTGTAGAAATCTTGCTGTTGAACAAACGACTTTTGACCTTGACCTGGAACCCATGTAACTGCAAGGGCTCGCGCAAGAGCCAATCAGAGGCTGGTATTCTGAGACGCAATACCATGTTATATTGGCGTCTCAAAAGTAAACAAAGTGATCAGTGAATCGTGATACTACACCTAGTTATCCCATGGGCAAGGAAGTTAGTGTCAAACACTGTTATGCCTTGTGAGAACTTAGTGTCTGTGTCATTACTTGCTCTATACATGTAAGTCTGCTTTTCTCATTCTAACTAACTGCTGTGTTTCAATCCAAAACAGAAAAGTCTTAAACAGTTGCAAGAGCTAGAAGAAAGTGTTACAAGCTACAAACCTAACATGGAAGACCTTGAAATTGTAAACCAGGTAACAAGCCGTCCACAACAACTGCTCGGTTCTTAGTATTATTCTGTTGTTTTTGTTGATGATTAGTAAGGGTTAGTTAAATACTTGTTATTTGGTAACTAAACGAATTTGATGAGAACGCAGGCTCCCAAGGGCATCAATACCGCTTAGTCACCAAAAAATGAGTAACTAACTGGTTTAGTTCATTGTTAGGAAGGTTATGGAATGTAAACAATCAGCTCAATCATTGTTACCAAAGCGTAGTTGATCATGATTCCGCTGGTAAAACGCAAAGCAATATATGCGCACGCATTTTTATCAGTTTTATTTCCCCCTCCCCCTTGCCCCACCAGGCAGTGTTGGTCTCCATTTTTTTTTTGGGGGGGGGGGGATGAAGGGCCTTTTTAAGTAATGTTTCATGTAAGAACGATAGCACCAACGGCAAAGGAATGCAGTGAAGTGTTAATTTGTATTGTTAAAACTCTTGATTTCGTTGGTTTAAACATAAAAATCGACTAAAAAGTAAGAGAGAAGTATCATTTTCTCTGATTGAATTAAAGTTTGATGAAATGATTTACATGGTGGTTCCATATGTCGTTTATAAAGGAAATCGTATGTGAGGAACCTTATAATCAATTGTGCCAGTTTCGTAGCTTTTGTGTTCGGCAATTCCTATTAGTTGGAAAAGGATTTCCTTATTAAAATGGAATGAAACAAGCACTTTCTACAAACTTTAATTCAGAATTTTGATCCCTATCGCCCAGTGTATCTATATTCTACAACACACGAGAATCCTATGTGAGGGAGGCTCATTGCTGCAGAACAATTGATTCTGCTATAGTTCTTACACGAATCATGACTTAACAAAGAAAGGGGAAAATACCCAAACAAAGCACAAATGGAGTAATTGTCCTCATGAACTTGTCCAGGATAGTTGGTTGCTAGATCCAAGTGCCATGAACAGTAATGATTTCCCTGAGGATATGGCCCCTGATGAGCTAATAAATACATGTATTATGTGTTTTCTCTTTCTCTACAGGCCGTCCAACAAGCTCTAATATTCGAGAACCCCCACACCAAGTACACCATGGAGGTAAGAAGCCATATTTTTATGTGACTCTCGATATTTTCAACATAACGATATTAAACTTGAATTCAGCAATGGTTTTAACTTCTACATCGTTTTCAAGGACTTTTGCCGAGTAATAAAGAGGAAAGCATTTCTTTTAATGATCAGATCTCTAAAACTGTGGGAAAACTATCTTAATGAAGGAAAATAGCTAAAACTACACAAACAAGACTACTAACCACAACTCCGTAACAAGGAACATGAATATTATGCATTTCCAGACAATATTTTGGCATGTCACGTGATCAGCCACGTGACAACTTTTCCATAACGATTGCCGTACATGGCTTCATTTCATTGATAGAATGGTTTATTGGCCCGCGGATAAAGATGGCAGCCTCGTTTTCATGTTGAGTCGTAGGTTACCGGATACCTTCAGGGTGCGTTTCCAGTCTAAATTATGTAGCGCCTCGAGGAAACATCGTAGATAAATCATTCATGTGTCATTTTAAAGCTTATAAAATTGGCTACAAGAATACATAAAAAGTTTTGAGTTCTTTGAAAATATCGAATTTTCCGCCATCCCGTCTCTCCGATCTAGTGAGATGGCTTTCAGAAGCTCCGACTCCGAAAATATTAAAAAAAAAAAAATCTGTTTGCTTTGTCGTATTTCAGAGGAATCGTATTACAAAAGGGTGTCGGGTAATTTCAAAATTCGATTTAGTTCAAAAGTTATCATGCTTTCCGTGAAAAGGCGGAAAAAAATCCGAGTAGATATGCGGGAAACGTCGTCAAGAGCTCTTTTTTTAGAATTTCCCAATTCCCCGACACCCTTTTGCAGCTGAGATATCAATTGACATTTTGTGAAAATTTCGCACAAATCGAATAAATTTCTCTTGAGTGGGAGCTTTTTTAAAACTCTATTTTGATTGAAAATCGAAAGCGAGAAAATAGCACTTCAAAAAAATCTAGCAGTCTGTCGTGCGTGAATCTGAAGTCCCGCCTCTCCAACAATTAGCAAGCTCTTAGCCAATCATTTCTCATCTCAGTTCAACTATCTGTCGAGATTTCCCGCCAATGTTGATTTCCGATCAAAGCTACGCGCCGCATCGAGAAAATGTTTTTTTTGTGTGCGACCTGAAAAATGGTAGCGGTAAGAGTCGGCTGGTTTCCCAGGCTAGAAAAATGGGAAAGACAAAAAGACCTCGAGGGGCAAAGGCAAGGTGAACACCTATAGAGACGCCTTGAATGCCAGCACAGTTGTAGAGGAGACAGCGATTTGCAGGCGTCTGAAACAGCACGGCAATAGCGAGATCGTGCTTCAACCGATTCAGGGTCACCGTCAGACTACGTTTCCATCTAAGCTTTCTTGGAAACAAATATTCTCTCGGCTGGCTCTTATCAATTCTTCTTTATGTTCAGATGTGGACCACTCGGCATTCTGTCTGAAAGTGAAAATACGAACGCTTGTCGGGTTGGCTTTGTAATTGTAGTGTATGCATTGTTTGGCCTCGTTTTCTTTGTTTTCCAAGCTAAGGGCATCCTGCTTGCTTTTTGTAAGATATAAGGCCAACAACCGATGGAATTGTGGAATCGTGTTTCATTAAACGTAAACATTGGTATATGAAATTAATTCACCACACCGACGTTACGGGCGAGTGAGCACTATTGATCTGCTGTCAATCAAAAAGAACCTTTTACTTCCGGTTAAAAACTTTCAACTTCCAACTTTCTTTTGGTATTTCTCCGTCAATAATATTTTTTTTAACGGAGTTTTTGGTATACGAGACACTACTACTAAAACTACATTTCTGTGCGAAAAAAATATTTTCCCATCCTTTCCGTTTTGAAGGTATCCGGTAACCTTAACTATCTGATGTTAATCAGGTGGTCTTGCTTTATCAAAATCCGATGTCAAAACCTAATTATTTTGGCCTCAGCTGGAAAAAATGAACCACTCTGCCAAGTTCGTATTAATTTCAAATAGTTTTATTTCCCTTTCTCAACAGGCTCTCCGAGTAGGTTGGGAACAATTACTTACTGCTATTGCTAGGAACATTAACGAAGTTGAAAACCAGGTTGGTGGCATGGTTATAAGTTAACTGACATTGACTATGGTAATTTACAGGGTGTCTACTGTTCCTTACCTTTGTGTGGGCCAATTTTCAGCGAATTTCAGCAAAGTTTTACCTCGCTACCCTACTCAGAAATAGCTAAGGAACACAAGTTGTAAGTTGTTGATTTTAATTTAAGATTTTACATTTAAAATCGAAAATTAAAATATCACATACAAATGCCATTAGATATTGTCAGTGATCTAGTATGGGTTCAAAGGTTTTATTTTCCACTGCTTTAAGTACATCAAGAAGTAAAAAAAACAAGATATACAACCCAAAAGGGTTAAAGTGCCACTACAACGGAGATTTACCTTTTCGATTTGCCTCTTTTTCAGTATCAATAGGTCAATCAGTGTTAGAAATATCCAAATTAGAAAAATTGTCCAAATGAGCAAGTTAAGCCACAAAAGTTTAGGAGAGTTTACAGGTAAAATCTTGTCCGCCATTACTGGAAGCCGTTCTCATTATTCAGCAGAAGCGGTGTCGTACGCGCAACACGACAACCACGTCGCGCGAAATAGTGTGCATAAAAAAAGTAGCCAACCTCGCAAAGATACGTGAAAACGTTTTTAGAAGAAATATGCCTCCAAGGCGTTGTGTTGTTCAGGGAGCATTGCGCATGTGACATCACTTCAGCTGAATAACCCTTCGTTTAAAGCTGAACAAAGGGAACGGCCTCCAGTAATGGCGGACGTTTAGATTCAATACTCGGAGTTAATAAAATAAGGCTTCCCGTCGTCGTATCAAAAAACGGTTTGAACTGGTAATAATATAGCAACTCTACTTTATGAATATGCAAGAACATTGATATGTCAAAATTTGATCGTAGTGGCACTTTAACTAAATCATGGCGAAGACACTCGCTTTTGTCAACAACAAAGAAGATTTCGTATGAGTGGGACAAACTACATCATGTCCGTAACCGTGCTGTACCATATTTCTGTAATTTGATTGGATCAGCAGGACATAAACAATAGGGAAACCATTTTAATGTCACGGCATGCCGTACGGTACCCGTGCGCTGTAGTCAGTGCTGTAATTTGTCCCACTCATACGAAATCTGTTCTACTGTAACTTTGGCGTACCGTAACTATGCATTGCGATTGGATTAGACGATGAAAACAATGGGAAACCATTTCAATGTGACAGCAAACCGTATGCCGTACGCTATCCATGGCGTAGGCTATCCATGGCGTAGGCTATCCATGGCGTAGGCTATCCATGGCGTAGTCTAAGGGTGACATATTCCGGGTATTCCGTAAGAGGAATACACCAATAAAACAATGTTGTTTACATCAGCAGACACAAAATACTATTCCCAAAGGACGTACTAGAAGTACAAATGTACATGTAGCAACAACTTTCTACATTTCTCTTGGTCTGCTCCGTCGGAATCTAAAGTACTGTACCCCTAAAGTGAAGAACATAGCGCCCATAAGGCGCTCGTGAGACCCCAAATGGAGAAAGGTGACATAACAACGTTGGAGAAAGTTCAGTGGAGAGCCACATGCTTTGTCTCACGAGATTACCACAGAGAGTCGAGCGTAATGAAGGTGATTAAGAGAATCGGATGGCAGAGTCTTAGGAACGCAGGACAGCAGCTCGTGGTACCCTGTTGTACAAAATCGTACACCACTATGTAGATGTTTAGGTGAATCTACTAAATCCAAGCCGTACAACAAGACAATGAAAAAAACTAATAAGAATTGTTACAGGTTCTTCTTTTTTCCACGCACTATCCTGGAATAGAACTCTTTGCCTCTCTTTCTTCGTAATGCAAATTCCATCAAACTCTTTAAGTCTAGTCTATTTCAAATTATCTTATAGACGAGAGCCACTATTATGACTAGTGTAAACCGCTGATCATATCATGTGCCTGATATTCCATAGAGGAGTTTACACAGTTAACTATTTAGATTTCAGACGACGGATATCTACAGGATTTTGAGGTAGTCTAATTTCGGAATAGCCGCAATAAGTCACCCCAAAATGCGCCGTAAGTCATTACCGTAGCATCAGCTCTAACCCAATACAGTATTTTAGCACCCAAGTTAAAAGCCTGGCCGTCTCTTTCCAGATTTTGACACGAGACTCCAAGGGAATAACAGAAGAACAGATGAAAGAATTCCGCTCATCGTTCAACTACTTCGATAAGGTACTTGCCTGTTTTAACATAATACTGAATGATTAAGGTATGCTTTAGTTAATTCTCTGGGTATTATTCTATTCATTATGTAACAGCATCTTCGCGCTTAACACGTAAGAAAGAGAGAGATTCACCGCCACGTTTTACGGCAACCGGGAATTTTGTTTAAATTTCCTCATCTATGAGATAAATGGAAAAGAACTCCCATGTTCATAACAACTCAACCGCAAGCGGCAAACGCGAAATAATCATGGTCGAGTTGTCGTTTTTGCGAGGGTTGTCCAATACTCTGACAAATTTATGCATAGCATTGTATTATATCGACATAACAATAGAGTACCGAAGTGTAACGTCACAAATTTGATCGAGAATTTTTGGATTCTTCGCGTGTTAGACCAAAACTGTGATCCGAGTTTGAGTAGCCAATCTGTGTGAAAAGCACTGTTCACTTGTGTGGTATACACCTGTTTCAAAGGTTGTCCCAGACAAGCGACGAGCGACATTGGATTGTGGTTCTTGCTAAAAGTCTGGTGAATTCGTTTGTTTTTTTGGAGTCAAAGGCTTTAAGAAGATGGTTTTCTTCGAATTTATTTTCGAATTACGCCGTATGCCATTCCGCATTGCTGCCCGGCCAGTTTATACAATGACAATACTTTGTCGCTTGACCCCAGCTAGTTTAGCTTTGTAGTTATTCTGGGTACCCTTTACCTTAACTTTCTGTAAATTCTCCTTTGTATGATTTTGTAAATTTGTAAATCTAATCTATGGTAATAAATCTATTATCTATCTTGTCCGTGACAACGTTATTTGAAATTGGTGTATAAACCTTGTACGATTGGCCGTTTTCCGGAATTGAAAAAAGGACTGGGACCTCGGTGAATTTCACCGAGTTTGAGGAGGTTTGGTTGACTGTTAATCATGTGGTGAGCTTACAAAAATCGCAAAAATAAGAGACGTTTGTATACACGACTTTCATAATGGCCGCCTCCGGCCACCTAATTTGCATAATTTGGAAGATGAATCTGTAGGGGGGAACCAATGCTACCACATGAAAGATCACATTATAACTAGTAATTGTTTTGAGTTTTGGAGCAATGTGGAAAATTGCTGTTGAGCTATAAGCATTTGTAATGCACAAAAATATGAAAGCGAGGCTATAAAGGCCTCCGTCGTTTTTCTCATACAAATCTCTCTAATTTCAACTGGATGTAACTTCATTGCTTTATAAGCTACAGCACTCAACTTTCACAAGTTCACTAATGTCGACATGCTCTTTCACATGGCAATGTTCACATTTTCTATACATGTGGATAAACTACCGAAGCGGGAAATCACATATGCAAATTAGGAGGCGGATCCTTTGCATGTGACGTCATCAAAATTCTAAAATCTAAACTATGAGATATATGAAGCTGTTCTTTTAATATGATTTAGATATCGGTATTCTCAGTATTCTTCGAAAAATGTACGTCGATACGGTAATTTATTTTTGAGTTACAGTACTTTGAATTTTGTGACAGCCCAGCTCAGCGTGTTTCCAAACTGTCAAGGAAATCCATATATTTCGGCCAATTTCAAATTTTAGACTTGATAAACCTTTAAAAGTGATATCTAAAGTGTTTTGAAGTGAATTCTAATCATATTGATGGAGAAAACAGCTTTATTTGTAGAGTACGTTTTTGGCCGCCATCTTGGTGTACTAAAGCTGTACACCAACATGGCCGCCGCATACTAATTACACTAAATTGTTCGAATATTATTTATCCGACAGCTCGGTTACGAAGTACTCTATTGCTCCAAAATTTCGGTCATTTCTATATTTTTACCTGCTCTATACACAGCATCAAAAATATTTTACTAATATCAGTTTTTTCTTGAGGCAATTTTTTTTGTGACGTCAATGCAAACGATCAATTCAGTTCTATTCAACCAAACTTCGTCAACTTACTAATGTCGACGTGCTCTTTCTCGTCACTTTGTTTAATTAGATGAACTTTACATACTCGGTCCCAGTCTTTTTCAATTCCGGAAAAGCCGAAATAATGACAAGTTAACAGATTGGCGTTAACCCTTATTAGTATATACCACCATAGATCTTATCACCTATCTAATAAACTTTGTTGTTTTATTGCCGGGCAGGATGAGAATGGCAAGCTGGAGCCTCTGGAGTTCAAGCAGTGTCTTGTCAGTTTAGGATACAACATCAAGGAAGGCGAGAAGGTAGGTTTCACTTCACTCACATTGTAGAGCACATTAAAATGCTTTATGTTTTGTATCCGATGTAGGGAATCTGCATGATTCAGCTTGATAGAAACGAAATACTTCAAGAGAGAAACAAATTACGACGATTACAAATATGACGTCAAATATCTCGTGAACGCACCAGTTAAAACATCTTCGAATAGGCCGTTTCGCATTCAAGAATTACCGCTGGATGCGATGACTGTAGATGCATTTACTCAACGTTAGTCTCATTCTGATGTTAAATATTCACACATACCAGCGAGAAGGTGCAGAAGATCAAACTACAACAATATGTAGATTTGTGGATAACCCATCTTTTCGCTGGTATTTATGAATATTTAACATCAGAATGAGACTAACGTTGAGTACATGCGTCTGTAGTTATCAAATCCAGCGGTAATTGTTGAATGCGAAACTGGACTAATCCGTTTCGATTTTGCTTCTCAGCATCACGTTCCTCTTTATACTAAAAGTCAGTCAGTATCTTCAGTTGACGTGCATGCATTCAGTTTTCTCTCTCCCACTACTGTCAAACAGTTCCAGATGGCGCCTGGTTAGCCAATCAGATGGCGAGTTTGCCAATGGCTACAGACGGCAGCTGGGTTATGCTAATACGAGCTCAAAGTGTCTATCGCTCCTCGTCAACTATCATCCATCATCCATAGAAACTGAGAACTAGTATCTGCACATACGAAGAACGTTTCTGCTTTAAAGAGGTCAAATCAAAGATTATTCTGATGTTTCAGATACATGTTTTTACCTTTTTGCTTGTAAAACTTCAACCACATGGTAACCAATCGCTTACAGAAAAGGCGAGATAGAAAATGTTTCGCTGTTAATTTTGCATTTATGTGCTCCATAGGCATAAGCGAATACATTTTTTGTATTGAAAACCCCAAACTAAAGCATTCACCAATCTTATCTCACTCACTGATAAATCCTTACATCCACTGTTGGATTTTAGGAACCTTGTTCCTATGTAACTTCGCTTCCGCCAGGATGAATCTATCATGGCTTCTGGTTGGTCGAAATTGGGGAATTGCAAATATAACAAGAATTTTCATTGGACATTCGCTACTCACTGTCTATTACAGAATAGATAATGAGTAGAGGACCAATCCTAATGCTGGATTTGCAATAGAATACTATTATGTATCTACTAATACCAGATGTACCGTACCCCCCTCCCCTCCCCCCCCCCACTCCCTACCTCGAGTTAGCTGGTAGAAGAGAATGTATGACTAAAGAAGGCTGGCCATTACCTCCAGTTTATTACCATTCCAGGAGTATTTTACAGAGGAGTGTTCCTCTTCCCACATCATATTGTCACACAACACTGTAGACTCTATTTTTAGTATAGAGTTTCCCGCGAGAAGAAACAAAGGCCGTCACTTTTAACCAATCAGGATGCACTCAAAAATTGTAATTTACATGCACGGTTCAAACTGCAAAAAAATACTAAAGCGCTAGAGAACAAAAGACAACGTAATCGCATACCAGAACTTCGCGACTATAAATAGACACACCATCTACTGTGTTAGGGGCCAACAAAAGGGCACAGGAACACTCCTGTGTAATATACTCCTGGTAATTCTCTTAAAGTATTATTATAATTATCAAGTCCCCCACCACCCCCCTTATCCCCCAAGTCAGACCCAACCACAGTGTACATCAGTTGTCTTCATATGATTTCGTCTACAATTTATATTCTTTTACATCATAACGAGTTGCTCAGTAATAAATCCAACATCTCCAGTTTAATATTCCTTAACACCCCAACCTTTCCCTTTTCATATTGCAACATAAGGATTCCTCTTGTGTTGTGTTTCATATTGCGAAAATCAGTCGAGAAACAACAGTGCGGGTCACACGACCAAAAGGGGACTGGGGAGAGATGCGCCTATTTCGAGATACAGTCAACTCTCTCTAGACCGACACCTAAGGCGGACACCACTCTAATGCGGACATGGTGACTTGTCCCTGCTATATTCCAGTTGTTTTACTGTAACTAAGCTCTCTCTAAGGCAGACATCTCTCTAATGTAGACATGGTTGGCGGGTCCCTGCCCTATTCCAATTGTTTTACTGTAACTAAGCTCTTTCTATGGCAGACACCTCTAATGCGGACATGGTTGGCTGGTCCCTGTCGTATTCCAGTTGTTTTATTGTAACTAAGATCTCTAAGGCGGACACCACTCTAATGCAGACATGGTTGGCGGGTCCCTGCCCTATTCCAATTGTTTTACTGTAACTTAGCTCTTTCTAAGGCAGACACCTTTCTAAGGCAGACCCCTGCCGTATTCCAGTTGTTTTACTGTAACTAAGCTCTCTAAGGCGGACACCTCTAATGCGGACATGGTTGGCTGGTCCCTGCCGTATTCCATTTGTTTTACTGTAACTAAGTTGTCTCTAATATAACAACGGACACTTTTTGAGCATTTTTTTGTGGAAAATACCTCTGAGGACAGACACTAGAAATGCAAATGTAATGTACAGTAGATACACTGACCAAATATTGGCTCGCTTTTCAGAATCTTTGCTTAACTATACAGTAATGAAGTATAAACTTAAACTACTATAATCTTGTTCTAGTTATGATAAAACGGATTCCTGGTGTTGGGGTACATCAACTCTTTGTAAGGCGGACATCTTTAAGCCAGACAATTGAGCTGGTTCCGAGGGTGTCCGGCTTAGAAAGAGTTGACTTTATAACCTGAAGACATTCATTTTTCCCACAGGGTGACAAAGAATTCGATCGACTAATGAGCATTGTGGATCCTAATGGTACCGGAAAAGTGAGTTTCCAGGCATTCCTGGACTTCATGACCAGGGAAATGGCCGACGTAGATACGGCGGAGCAAGTTATGGAATCGTTTAGAATCCTGGCAGGCGACAAGGTTGGTTTTAATATTGCAGTTTTCCATCTTTTCCCTTAATTAGGCTGCAATCTCATTTTGTTCAGTGCATGACGATGGCTGGATTTCCTTTACATCATTGTAGGGCTGGCCATTAGGTGCTCGCGCACTGGCAAAATGCAAGTACATTTTTTACAGTACAAATGCGAGTAAAACACAGCTGTTGCTAGTAGAATCTTGCCGAACTATTTGCAGTTTTATGGTTGCTAGTGGATCAGACCATGTTGCTAGTAAAAAAAATCGTGTCAACCAGTAACAGTTGCTAGTGTTTTTCCCCTCTAATTTCAAGCTCTAACTCGTTTCCATGACAACTAAACAGTCGAGTGGCTTGTCGTGCAAGATGGCCGCCGCACATTCCTCGAGAATGACGTCATGTGCAAACGCACATCACATGCTTCGGTACATGATCACATGATAGAGCGGATTTCAATCGAGTGTTGGAAGTGTTTTGGTTTTGCGTTTACTAAGCTCTCCTATTGGCTGAGAAAGTAAACCAACCAATCAGAATCCAAAGTAAAACCAAACGCAAATTGGTTTTGGTTTTGCTTTGGTTTGTCGTTGGCTCACAGGGAAGCCATTTATGAGTTACTTGTGATTACTCGCTCCTATGATTGGCTGGCCGTGGGTAGTTTGCGTTTGGTTTTACTACACTCAATTGACAATATTCGTATTCTCACGGACGAGCTGGAACGAACACTCAATGGAGGCTCGTGCGGGGGAATTCGCTAAAAACTATTTAGCATCAGAAAAGATTCCCCCGCATGAGCCTCCATCGAGTGCTCGTTCCAGCTCGTCCGTGAGAATACGAATATTGCCTATTGAAAACCGCTCTATACACAGCAACCGTTACTAAGACTATGAATTTTTTTCCGTCAGCCTTACATCACTGCTGACGAATTAAGACGTGAACTGCCACCCGACCAAGCCGAGTACTGTATTGCCCGCATGGCCCCATATGAAGGTACAGATGCAGCCCCCGGCTCCCTTGACTACATGTCCTTCTCCACGGCCCTATATGGAGAGAGCGACTTATAATTACTGTTCAAGAGTACCTCTAGGAAAACTCCGTTTTTAAGGCTTCACTATCGTGCGTGCTGTATTTGGTATCGTAGGGATAACGGTCGTTCCTAATAAGGAAGTACATGTGCGCCTTTCTCACGGCAGTCACAGCATCGATCCGTTTTTTTGCTATTCCATGCCCCTCCCAAAAATATGAATGACTTGCACCATTTCTAGGAAAAGATAGAGAAACGGTTTCTTTTGGTACAGACGAATTTGTAGACAAAAAATAATTTAATTAAGTTGATTAAACAGGAAGTTCCGGTATAGAGCCATGGCCCCTTCAGCCTCGAACTGAGCAGTTTCTGAACGAGTTTAGACCAACAAAAACAGGGTTTTATCCTCCTGGGACTCAGCATGGCCGTGCTGCGCGATGCTCCGCTTGAGTGCTCCCTACTGATTGCTGATCGCGTGAAATTCAAATCAAACACATCTTTAAAGTGCAAGTATCTTGTTAAAACAATTAATGGTAGTGTTGGGTTTGTTTCTCACAAAAAAGGTATTAATCTTTCAAATTTTGTAACATTTCTGGGATTTAATCCCTAATTTTGATTGCTTTTCGTGGACGTGACGTCATAAGATGAATCAACTCCAACCCGAGAGAAAACTGCTACAATAAAATCCCGTAGGTTTCCATTGTGACATCACAAGATGAAACAGTCCCGCAATTCGGGTATCTTTTATTCTAGTTTAATTCCTGCTCCTGCCTCTCAAAGAAAACTAAGTTAGACAACTGAAATACATCGGAATTAGACTGATTTGGGGCAAAAAGAGTTAACGTTGTGTTATGGCGCTACTTGCACTTTAAATTTCAAAGTAAGAGCTACACAGTCCGTAAACAGTCGAAGCATTTCCCTCTGTTCAGTATGCATAGCTTGTTTGATTATAAACCTTAGACATGTAGCATTCGAACAGGAGAGGACTGAAATGGTTCCAAAGTCATAAAAAGAGGAGGGGCTATCCCTTTTAACCGGAACTTCGTGTTTAAACTGGTCTTCCAACCCAAACCAGCACTATCTTATCCAAATCAAGAGAATGCAAAACCAATTTCTATAGCTTTTTTATAAATCTTATTATCCTAGTGTATGACTTGTGGACACCATATTTTCTATAATGTGAAAAAAATGTAGGTAATATTATTTAGTGTAAGTTTTAGATTATGAAGTCACAAAAGTTCCTATGCTGTAAGACATCAATGACAGTTGAGTAATCTATGGTTTTATGGCAATAGGCCCTTTGCAGCTAACAAATCACGTGGTTGTACTGGAGAGCAAAAAGGCCTTGTACGAGATCGGTATTGCTATTAGAAAAACCTGTTTGCAAATGCTATTTTCCACCTCCAATCAATTGCCGATCTTTCTAAAACTGCGTTTTTAAAGATAGCTTGCTTCCCAGTATTCATGGCAACGCCTTTCCATTCGTTAATGAAGTATTATATCAGCACGTGACTGTTAGCTGCAAAGGGCTTATTGTGCTCTGTTACTAACCTCGTTCCCAGGGGTATTTGCGCGCCTAATCCAAGATGGCGACGAAAGGTGCGCAGACCCCTGGTAAGGAGGTTGGCTTAGTGGTCAAAAGCAGTCCACGTGGTAAAGTTTAACAGTTCCCAGATGATTATACATTTCAGTTTGTATCCATCATGTCACGACTTCACTGGACGTTAAATTGCTTGTGACACTGGGCCCGATTAGCGCTAATCCTGGATTAACTCTCAACAAAACATATTAGCTGTCATGGTAATTAACTCTGGATTAGCGCTAATCTGGCTTTCAGGAACCGGGCCCTGAAGTACAAATTTCTTAAATAAAATAAAACTATATTTTTGAGGTCATGAGCATTAAATAATTATGTTTATTTGTTCACGATTTGTTCTATATGTACTGGGTCTTACGATTTAGAGTTTGCATCTTACCACACAACGCATCCTCGCTCTAGAATTAACAATAATCAGTAAATGGCAAACACGCTTGAAATACCGATTATTGGTAATTCTACGACAAATCCTTACCCGAACCACAAACCGAAACCTTACCATCGGACGAGTTCACGGGTAAACGACCGGTTCTCACTCACCTAGAGCTAGGGTTCACAGGTAAACAAGAACAGAAGGTAAACTAGAGAGAATGTTATATTGAGCGCTCCTACTCGGGCTCGAACTCGTTTGCGTGTAGTGCAGACGTCATGACCACTACAGTCACGCCGTTCGCAATTTGACAATTGTTTATCCTCGACTGGTTTTAAGAATGTCATTGTTTAATTTACTTCAAGAATTAGCGATTACTGATAATAGGCCCTTTGCAGCTAACAAATCACGTGGTTGTACCGGAGAGCAAAAAGTAACTGACTTCATTTATTTAAAGGCCTTGTACGAGATCGGGAAAAACCTGTTTGCAAATGCTATTTTCCACCTCCAATCAATTGCCGATCTTTCTAAAACTGCGTTTTTAAAGATAGCTCTCCAGTATTCATGGCAACGCCTTTCCCATGGGGATCATGAGCTCAATTCATTCGTTAATGAAGTATTATATCAGCACGTGACTGTTAGCTGCAAAGGGCCTATTGAGAGCAAAAGCCAATTACTGATTATTGGTAATTCTAGAGCGAGGATGTTGCACCACAACAATTTTCGTTCCCAGGCCCCTCAATTTACACCGAGACGAGTCTGGTGCGACGTGTTCTCACCGATTCATAGACTCGCCCTTTTTCACAATTGTCTGATTTAGCTTGTACATCCGTTGTCCCAATTCAGGTCACCTGACTTTTCCCTCGAGTAATGTTTCCTTGTTTTTGTGCATCCCAAGAGGAAATGTATAAATTTCTCCAACTGAAAAAAAAAGCACCGAAGAGCTGTCACGTGAACTGATTTGGGACAACAAATGTACAAGCTACATGTAAATCTGACAATTGCCTCCCAAAAGAACAGTTGTGAATTCCTGATTTAGTCTTTCTATATACCTTAAACTAAATTAAATCATAGTAAAAACCAACTAGTGTTCTGACACGAAGCCTACAATCCGATTGGCTAACCTATTCTGTGATTTATCAAGGAGTAGCAAAAAAGCCGGAATAACGGCGACCAATCTTCGTTTATGATTGAACAACGAGTTGGTTTCTACTAAAACAATTAGTTTCTATGGCTGATAGTTGACAAGGAGCTACACTCGTCAACTATCAGTCGTTGGGAACTTCGAGCTCGTGTAATTGTAAAATAGGGGCCAGCAACAGGACATTTCAGTGCTACTTAATAGTGAAATAGGGTAATTGTGAAACAAAGCCCTGTTGCACAAAACAGGCGTGCGTTTGTTAGTTACTGTACAAAATTGGCAGTTTCTTTCACTAGATGTGCGCTGAAATGTGTGCGCAATAGGCTATTTCATTATGACGTCATTTTACTGCAACTACCAAAATCCTTTTCAAATTCTATCATTCAGATTTTTACAGCGCGACTACTATAATCGGGACTACTATAATCGGGGTGGCGCAGTGGTTTAGCGCTTCACCTCTGTGGCCCAGGTTCGATTCCCGGACGCGGCGCCATTTGAGTTGAGTTTGTTGCTATCTCGCCCTTGCTCAGAGGGTTTTTCTCCGGGTTCTCCGGTTTTCCTCCCTCCGCAAAACCAACACGCTACATTCCAATTCGATCTGTGGATTAGCCAAGACCTGGCTTTGATCAGCCCCCATGGTGGTTTCAGGTCTCGTAAGAAATTCAGAGGTTTTTTTTAGACTAGAACTAATCACAGGGCTACTTAGACAACGAAAACCAATAACATTGCAGAACGAAAACAAAGTATTCCAATTTAAGATTCTTTGATCCAATCACTGTCGAGTAGAAGACAATAGTATTTCCACTTGCTCGAGCTTCGATCCGGTAAAAGGCAAATTTCGTGGACCCAAAATATTTTTCAAGGAGATGGTATGAACCAGTTATGAAGTCGAAGTCTTGGATGAAGGAAATCGCGTGGATATGCGATTGTTTGTGTGTTTTGTTCTCGTTGGTTTCAGTGGTCAAAAGGATTCGCACAGAGTTCTGGTAGTATGTGACGTCATCAGAAATGTCCTATTGGCCACGTTGCATTTGAAAATGTATACGTAGTAATTTTAAAGCACTGTTTTGTGGTTAGGGCTAGATTCCATCCGCCAGAAGGACGCAATCCCAAAATACACTGCACTGAAATACTTCATTGAGAGCAGGAACTGGTGTCAAATGAAGTAACGCCTGCTAATCAAACAGCATGCAGTATAAAAGTTCTAAAAAAGCAGTTGTTGACAGCAAATCCCTCGTGGCGTAAGGGATAGTGACGGTTAGGGTTTCGGTTCGAGTCTTCGTGGAGCAGATATTTTTTTATATAGTTGAGGGAGCGTACTTGTTCGCCTAAATTGTGCCGCTTTAGTTTGTAGCCTAGAAATATAACATCGATAAAATAGTGCAGTGCATTGCAATTCGACCTTCTGGCGGATGGAATCTAGCCGCGACCCTGTTTTGTACTCTAGCTCGTTGAGCGTGTATTAAATGAAGGGGGATCCCTTTGTGAATAACAATTCATGTTGTTGCTGTCAAGTACTCCGTGTATGTGTGTCTAGGGGAGAGAATTTCGTATAATCTTTGGAGGAGAGGGGCGTACATTTTATGTGAAATTCGTCTTGGGAAACAAAGTTTGTCAGAAACAAGAACATTACGTCACTGTGTGTACTGCAAAAAAATCATTTGTGAGCCTTAAAGTGCCCCTCAACCCTTTTGCAATGTTTATATATATGAAACTTTGAAATGTTTTGAGTACTTCTGCGAAGAAGTTTTTGGCTTACAGAGGATACTCTATGTTCTAGGCTTGTTTTAAATGGTGAAAATGTGACCTTTCCTGGCCCATTACCGTGTAAGAAAAAGCCTGGGTCGATTCCCTATCTTACGTCACCTCATTAATGCATTATTGTCCATGACGCCTTTCTATCACAACAGCATCGATATATAGAGAATATACAGTCTGTGTGATTTTAGTAAAGAAAACAGCTATTTTAGACAAAATGCAAAATATTTATTCAAGTTATTGCAAAGTCGAATTAATTGGATGACGTAAGATAGGGAATCGACCCAGGCTTTTTCTTACACGGTAATGGGTCAGGAGAGGTCACATTTTCACCATTTCAAACAAGCCTAGAACATAGAGTATCCTCTGTAAGCCAAATATTTCTTCGCAGAAGTACTCAAAACCTTTCAAAGTTTCATATATATAAAAATTGCAAAAGGGTTGAGGGGCACTTTAAAAGATTTCTGGAACAGCTGAGTTTGAGATTTGGTGGGATGGCAATCCCCGAATTTTGATTGGCTAATATAACTTGGCCAATCAGAACAGTGATATCCACAAACAGACAGGGAATGTCCGTCTTCCATTGAATAATTGTGCTCTAGTGACGTATCTACTAACAAATCGGAGCGCGCATTGTAAAACTGGGGAATGGAAATGAAAAGAAATAACCAGGAGGTTGAATAAACCTCATTTTAGGGAAAAAGTTATCAAATCATTATTAATTCGTGATGGTAAAACAAAGGAAATTAATGTGCAATAAGTGATCTGTAAATCTGCTATAGATTTCGTCCTGATTTGCATAAACGTTTGCTTCGATTTTCTCGGCTTAAATACATCGTATCGCCAAAATACCTGAAAAACACGTTTGATAAGCCATATACAGAACTCGTGTCCGTGTTTTATCGGATATATAAATTCGAGTTGGAAGCGAGTTTGTAAATACGATAAAGGACGGACACGAATTCTGCATATGGCTTATCAAACGTCGAGATGTATAGAGTTGCTCCAATTTGCTGCGACCCTCGCCGACAAATATAACAAAGATTAATAGAACGAAGCATACAATAACAAAAAATATTGTTTTGGTTACTCCCAATGAAGAAATATGTTCCGAGCAGCTGCGACCATACCGAAATAATTGTCCCCCACATTGATGGTCTGGTCGCATTGGCATAACGGTGCATGGGCGGATTTAGGGGGAGGGGTGGATTGGGCGGATTTAGGGGGGAGGGGGGAGGGGAGGGGAGGGGAGGGGGGAGGGGAGGGGAGGGGGGAGGGGAGGGGAGGGGGGAGGGGAGGGGGGAAGGGGAGGGGTGGATTGGGCGGCTAGCCACCCCCCTTTGGGCTGGTTTGACTGGCCAAATTGCAGCATTTTACAGAGGCAATGCATGTTCCTGAACAAAATATCGGACAGCCACCCACCCTTCAAACATCCCGGTTCCGCCCCTGCAGTGGGATCGGACTTTTTGGGGGTTTAGTTTTAACCCGCTTAAACAAAGGCTCCCGAGATCACGGGTCATTGTACTTTCAACTGTTATTTTGGGAGCAAGCACTGATTGATAAAACATCAGTAGCTTTATATCAGTGATATAAAACTGATTAATAAAACATTGGTTTTATATCACTGATATGAAACTCAGCGATGTATATAAAACTCATGTTTTATTAATCAGTTCTATATCACTAATCGGTTTTATATCACTGTATCTATACGGGGCTAGCAGAGGCAATCACGTGGTGTCATTCAGCACACATGATTGGCTAGTACCCTTATGAATTATTAAGTGTTTACAATTTAGCGACCAAATTGTATGTGATATATAATGGTGAGCAGTTCATTGTATATCCGCTACAATTCTGACGCAAATATTGTAATGTACTTATGATATAACTATATAAAATTGAAATCATTTCTAAAATGTTGACGTAAAGTGTAAAATACGAGTTCGGCGCTATAGTTTGCATCACAGACATGCGCAGTGCACAAAAACAGGTCCCACATTGGAGAGACTGTCTCTATGCATCAAGACAGAAGTTCTATCTGATTACTCTACCCCTGACGGGGATAGGGGAGGGCAGTAAATCGGTTGAGACCTCCCACATACTAACGCTAGCGTATAGTATTCTGTATAGAGTACAAATGGAGCTTAGTAGTTTTGGATTATCATTTGATACAGAATACTAATACAGCTAAATACAATTTTGTATGGGGTTTACAGGGTATCCATGTGACTCGAATGCTACGTTTAGATTGGTTAGCACCCTTGTGAATTATTAATATATTATAAGTTTTGTTTCTTTTCAAAGCCTAGATTACTCCGGGTGCCAGATATCCTTCTCGCTATGTTTATTGAGAGCGGCGAAGGCGCGATCTTTCGGCGCTATCAGCGAGTGCAGGGTAAGCCTAGATGAGAATTAAGGACGAATCAGGAAAAAGAAAAATGTGAAATTTGTTTCACGACCGCGCAGTTTGGAAATAACGACTGGTTACGAGCCAAATAAAACATTGTTCAAAAGTACAAGTTTCGATTTTTAAGTATTTACAATGAACCAGTCCCAAATTTAATTGGTTTTATGTCTCAACTAATAAAACCCTAACTCTTGCGATTTTCCTTTTATCGATTTTCCTTTTATCTTTTTCTGCGATGTGTTGTGTTTCTGCACAACAACAAAAAAAACATTTAGGATCATTTAGAGCTGCTCCCGCGATTTCTACCGCTGACTTGGGCATGCGCAGCATATTGCAGACCTAGATGTCACCTTAAATAATAATTGCCTTATTAATTCAACTGAAGCTCTGCTAAGAAACAAACGCCCATTTGCTTTCCTAACTGAACAAACGCGATCAATCCATGTTTTAATAGCCCACTTCCGCGATATGCTTTACTTGTCGCGCACAGAGGTTTCAATACGAGGCCCCGTGCTAAATTAAATTTATTCTCGCGAACTTCAGTTTTTGACCCATTTATACGATCGTTCGCGGGTTCAGTAAGCCGCAGCTAACTTTTGCTCGTTTAAATGGGCCATAGTTCTCGCTTTATTTACATGAATTCTGATTTTACATCCTTGTGTAAATTCTTGAAGTTCTATCATTGACATTTGTCCAAATAACACCATCCTATCAAATAAGGTCATTCATCGTTACGATAAACAGTCAAGGACCGAATTTGGCTCTAGCAGGTACTATTCAGAGAGAATAAGTATCAGTTAATTTTACGTGCTTTTCAGTTCTGTCAGTTAAAAAGTCGCTAAACAAATTGATAGTATATAGGCCATCGAGTGGCTCGTCTACCATGTCTGATGTCTGGCAGAATAACAATGGACTCCAGTTGAATTTGTTTTCCGAAGTGCACTACAATACTTTATTGAAACCGACAAGACTACTCTAACCATGCTTCTAGCAGGTAACTGAATTGAACAAGAATGAATTTACCATACAAAGATTAGAATAGCCAGGCTGTACACAAGCTAGACTTAGAAGAGTCTTAAAGAAATATTTAGAAGATATTTACTTTAAAATTGTGTAGTGTTTTCAGTGTCAGAGTTCCATACAAACGTCTGTAAAAAAAATCGAGTTTGCGGGCCTGTATCTTTGCTCCTATTGAATACACGACTCTCAAATTTGGGGTTTTGACTAACTTCGAGGTGATCTTTCGGCAGTATCGACGGTTTTGCTGTTATACGTATATATCAAAAGTTCAAAAAAACCGTGGAAGGGGCTATTGAGAGGTTTTCAGATAGGCAGTAAACATTCTTGGAGAGCACTATATGAAGATTTTTGGGTAGGGGTGTGCCGCGGAGACCTTAAAACCTGACCCTATCCCAGACCTAAAAATGCCGTTTACCATATCCTATCGCAGACTTGAAGCAAAAAATCTATACCCTATACCAGATCCCGAACAGTTTTAAATTAAAATTACACTACGAAAGCCGTTGTTTTGTTTTCATATGGTATTTTGAGCTGTAGTGGTCAATAGAGCGCTAAGCATGGCGCCAATGACAAGTATATCAAAATCCATACCCTTTCCCAGATCAAAACCCTATCCCAGACCTCGGCAGCTCAAAAACCATACCCTATCCCGCGGCACAAACCCGTATAGGCCATACAAGGGAGTACCCCCCCCCCCCCCCGGGATATGACCCTTCCAGCCAGTAAAAATGGCTGCTTGAGGCTCCAGCTGAGCGGTGCCTATGTGACAGCAGTCGAAGTATGTACGTAGAGCACAAATGGACTTGGAGACGAGGGTCCAAGCCAATTTCAGTCTTCAGTTCCATCTTAAGTATAGAAACCTCCATACAATGTGGAGTATAACTGGTACATAACAAATTAGGACCCATACCAACACTAGTGACAGGTACCTGCTGGGGCATCCAAGACACTTAATATAAAGGTTTCCATAGTGACGGGAGCAGGTACCAGTACATCGGATCAGCAGAACTACACGCGGTCCGTGAAAAGAACACGGCCATGGCTCGAACGTCGTGAGTTCACTGCACGCACGTCAATCAAATTATCTAAACAACTGGGTAAACAGTGTTTCTTAATATGCTGGACATTTGACTGTCTGAAATCGGCGAAGGCCCTGTTCAAACGCGCAATTTCATACAAGGCTGACGACTGTTCCCTACGAGGTTGCTTAACGTTAGTGTGGGCGGTAAGCGGGTTGAAATCCGCTGTTCTTCGATGTGGAGTTATTATAAAGTAAGAACTGTTCTTGTAGGTCTCCTGGCATCGGTCAAAAGCGAGGTGAGTTAGTAAATGTTTGAGGGTCGAGTGTAACTCATCTGTTACCGGAAAATTGGTCACGATTAATAGTACAGTGGTAAAGTAGTTTTATATTTTTCAATTAATGCATTTTCATAAATCGTTTATGAAGCTTTATATAGCAAAAGAATCGAAGATCAAAATAATAATTAAGACTATTATTCTGCATTGCAATAAGTGAAACTCAATATGATGATCGAGAGTCATCCATCAAATATATGAGTACCAAGAATGATGATACAGAGTTAGAAAAAGTAGATCCAGGAACGCGTTCACTTGAAAGCTAAGGAAAATATTGATCTTAACGTTCGATTCATAACCAGTGTTCTGCAAAGTTCCCGAGCTGGTGGAATATTTTTCGTTTGAAAGTAAACATGGCTAGCAACCTTTTGTGTGTTTTTCATCGTTCTTACAGTTCCGTGAAAAGATAACTAATCAATAATGATCCTCTGTTTCCCAGGCCTGCTAGAATTCTACCTCGTCATGGTATGAAGCAAGGCATCGCGGTTCGGGAAGACTTCCTCACATGCTATCGACCAGTTCGTTTATTCGCGTTATTCCTGATCTCCGCAGCACTATTCTTTTTATTTAAAGAATACTGGAAAACGGACCGGGACCCCGGCAAGTCTCCTACTGTTGAAGTAACCCCGGAGTTAGGATGCCTGTATACGGTAGACCCCCCGAAAAATATATTCGGTTGGCAAGGTTTCTCGATTGTGATAAATCGCGCTCCAGTGGGAGCTTGTGGTAAAAATCACAAAGGTGTCGTTGCTGGAGGCTCAAACTTTCGCATCCAGGCGTTCGGTTCACAGGAGATGGTAACAGGAGCGGTGGAACACATTGGCGATGATTCCTACAACGCGACCTTGAGATTGACATTCAATGATGATTACATCATCATGGTCATACTCACCTATGTAAACAATAATAGCTTAGATTACAGAGTGCACAGGAGTGCTATACTGCAACACGTTCAAAATAGCCCTTTTGAGATCAAAGTCGCACCAGGGAAGAGTCCCGAGGGATACACGCGGTATTGTAGCAAGGAGGAGAGCGGGACGGCACCCGGTAGGTGGGTGGAGTGCGGGAAACTCGCGGGAATCGAGGATTGCGCTCCGTGGCAGCTGGATAAGGTCTACGACTTTGACCAAATCCACGGATTTCACTGGGTTCCCTATGCGTGCCAGCTTCACCAATACAGTAATGAGGAGATTAAAAAATGCTTTGCTCAGAATGGGTGGAGTGACATTGCCTTCACAGGTTGGTGTGGTTAGTAGAGTGTAGGACAACAACTGTCATAGTTAAAGGGGCTGGGTCAGCGCTCATTCGTTACCAGTCTATCGCACGGCCAAAGGCAAAATTTGATTTCCGACACCGGGAGTACGAAATCAAACCTCCCTCCGAAGGAACCTTTCAGGAATCCATTTCCATCGCTCTTATTTCGAACCTCTAAAACATATTTTTTTGCAGGAACGTTTTGTTTAGCATTCATTCTAAATGTAGAGTATTTCATTTTTACATTTTTTGTTTGAAATTCTGATGAATGAAGGCTCTGGAGGAAGGGGAGGTAAACGAGTCGGGCAGGAAGAAAGGAAACGCCTGCCTTGAGGCAATTGACGAAAAAAATAAATGACCGACACTGGAAAAGCCAACATGCTGCTATATACTTAAGCAAACAAATATTCAAAACCTGGCGGGAGCTAAAGGCCAAGGAACTTTTGGTAGTGACTCGGCCTTCGCGGCCGAGTCACTTCAAGAGTAATTGATTGAGATTGTTGCCACACGAAACGTTTAGTGTTTGACTCAAGGTATAACAAAAAGTAACGCCAGAAGATAAATAACATTGCCAAAAACCTTTTGCTAAAAAGCAATGTTTTATAAAACGGACAAAATGAAAGAAAAGAAAGAGTTTATTTTGCGACTTTTCTGAGCACAAGCCAAAACACACCAAAGCCAAGACAAACTCACCAGCCAAAACACACCAAAGCCAAGACAAAGGACAACCCGAACTCACCTGAAAACGTTTTCCAGAATCAAAACAAGGTAATAAAACATACCTGAAATTTAGCTGAACCTGCTACTTTGTCGGCTCTTCAAAAACAATTATTTAGGAAACGGCGAAGTTCGAGCCAAGCTATTTCACTGACTTTATTCCAGCGAAGCATTTATAAACACTTCACGAACGAACCAAGGCTTCACAACAATTATCATGAAAGGAGGCGAATTCCAACTCTCTTTACAAGTCTTGAGAACTCCAAACGATGGGAGTTTTCCGTTCAGCAAGGCAAGGAACGACGACTAAATTTGAAAACCGTCCGTTCAGCGTTCAAGTCAACACGGGACCAAAACCATGTTTCGCAAAATATTGACGATTTTCACAAGAAATGGCGCCAGATTGTCCTAAGCGATGACAAGTAAACAATCCCTAGTATTACATTTGACGAGGTGAAGAGTTTTTGTACACATTTAGCCGGACTTTCATTGCTGTATTTTCGGATAAATCGAGGTGAACTTTTACTTTCTTACACAAAATCTACCCGCTAACATTGAAAGGGTTTCAATCTTACCCTCAACCAATCAGAAATGGGCTCTCGTTGAACTGACCAATCAGATACAATGCTACTGTTGCTTGCGAAAGATCGAAACCATTGCGATCGCAGAAGAATTTTGAATATTTATGATATGCTAATTACCTCAAGAGCATACTTACTGCGCACGGGCACCAGGTGACCCAGCCCCTTTAATGTCTTAATTAGAATTACCTAAATGTGTGCTTACCAACTTATATGAATGGATGGTTACCTAATTGCCCATCCATCTATTTCAGACCTATGTTATGATTAGTTCACAATGTTAATTTGTATTACCAGAAGTCTCAATAAACAACTTATGCCACTTACGGTATAATATATTTTTTATAAACGGCACTCAAACTACTTTCGTGGGTGAAAACAATGGCACCATGAATATTTTATTGCAAACACAAGATTAGTTCTCTCAATAGAACAAAGGCTTTCATGTGTTGGACCAATCAGAGTCAAGATTAGTTCTCATTAGAACAAAGGCTTTCATGTGTTGGACCAATCAGAGTCAAGATTAGTTCTCTCAATTCTCAATAGAACAAAGGCTTTCATGTGTTGGACCAATCAGAGTCAAGATTAGTTCTCATTAGAACAAAGGCTTTCATGTGTTGGACCAATCAGAGTTGCTGGTGCAATAACGAGAATCGTTTTCTAAAAATAGATCCGTAAACTAATGGGGTTAACCGGTTTTAGTATAAACCAACTAGTGGACTATTACGAATCCTGCATTCTGATTGGAGCCAGCTACGCTACTATAGGTCTATTTGTGATAGCCCATGGTGGAGAAAACCCGCACGAATTTTCACGAAACAATTCAATGTTTTCAACTTCAATTTGTTTCTTTCTATTATTTTCTACTGTCCGACTAGTTAGTTTATACTAAAACAATTAGACCTCTCGCCCTCATGGGCTACGAGTTAAATAGCCCATTCGGCTGCGCCTCATGGGCTATTGACTCGTAGCCCATTCGGGCTGCAGGTCTAATTGTTAAAGACTAAATATCCAATGAATCCTATTTATATTTACTCTTCTAGAAAAGGCTGATACGATTTATAGTTTATCTTACTCACCTACATATATATGTAAGACTTAGGTGCGAAATGTTGTTCTTACAGTTGCATGTGTAATTCTCGAGTATTTTATAAAAGTAAATATCACTAGCAGATAACATAAAATAGAAAAGATGGAGTTAGGTATAAGTACATTTTTTTGTTGAAGAGTGTGTAGTGGCCAAAGGAGCAAAAGCTTTCGAGTCGGCCACTACCATTATGGAGTTAACGAGGGAGGAAGATAAGTAATAGTTTAGAGTCTTCTAGTGTGGGTACAGAAATTATATCTGTTATATTTTTTATTTAGTGTCAGAAACCACACCGATTATTGTAATTTATTTTATAATTTTCTTTGTTGTAAATTTTCTGTGGTGAAGCTGGTAAAATAAAATATGTAATTTATTAGTTATCATTATCATCATTATCATTATTTATTATAAAGCCCGTCGTTTCTATGACAGTATAATAAATGGTTAAGGCTTCTTTACCTGTTAAATATATCCTTATTATGATAACCACCATCATATGTTTCGTATCTGACGATGATTATTATTCAGGTGACTCCCACATGCGTTACCGTACGTACCACTGGGTAACCAAACTACACGGCAGTTGTCACGGCTGTATCAAGACTCACATCAAGATGGTATTCGACAAGATACCACGTATCGAGTGGATATTCGACGCACGTGGCACTAGATGGCCCATGACATTCCCCGACATTCCCCTCCCCAACGAAGTCTACGTCCACCCAAAGACACGGAGATCCATGTTCTCCAAAGAACTTCCAGCAACAGTGTTTGATGTAAAACTCTTTATGATGAATTTCGGTCATTGGGTTTTGCGTGAGAGTACTCAGCAAGAGTTCATGCGAAAGAAGCTCAGTGCGTATGTGGAAGCAATAAAGCGAATGAACACCAGTGTACTAGGAGGGAGAAGATTCCTATGGGTAAACACTGTGAGTCTTCCCTGGAGGGACGACAAGGCGGTCGTAGACTGGATAGAGAACCCCTCCCCTGCTAGAGTATCACAGTGGAATAAGATAAGTGATGCGGTCATGAAAGAAAACGGGATTCAAATCGTCGACGCGTTTCAAATTTCTAACAGCCGTATTGGAGCAACGCACGATCAGACTCACTACGCCAAAAGGTTCGAGAGGGGAGACTGTGGAGGAGTGGTAGAGAACGCTATAAGCAACGCCATTGCCAATGCATTATGCAACTACGAGATTTGAATATGGGTGCATACGGATTTTGAAATATTGCTGGTCGATCCAGAAAAGTACTACAATCACGGGTAATGCGACAAAAGTTTCAATATTGTCCTGTCTCGATCGATTCCAAACTTGCCCATTCTCCCCGGACATTTCTAGGACATTCGACATATTTGAATCAGAGCGTTTTACTTACAAATGCCCAACCATGCATGGGGTCAGCTAAGCTATGCAAATGTCTCACCGTGGGGATTTGTACGAGTGCAAATCTCTTATAAACATCGATGTACTCTGCCAGTTTGATAGTCTGTGTAGACGATTTTGGGTAGTTTTTTTTACGAAACTTGAATGAGCGGGGGAGTCTATTTTTTACTTTTCTCTCATCTTTCTTCAGATTTTCTAAAGAACTATGAAATACGTAGCCAGGATCACCTGTTCCGCGTGCCAGGATCGTGTTCTTTTTCGTGTTTTTTTTTGTAAACGAAGCAAATCAACTGCACGTTCCCGATTGTATTCTAAAAGCTATATTTGAGACTCAATTTTGACGAAAAACATTTTTATTGGGCAATGGAGAACCGTAAAACTTTCAAGAGGGTTTCGGTTACTTGGGATAATTTGTATATCATATATCTGATTTGTTTATCTTAGAAAATATTGTAATTGCTGTATAAAATAAGATACTCACTAACGCGCACCATGATTGGTTGAAAATGAATTTGTGAGTGTAGATCACAAATAGGTCATAACTCACTAACGCGTGCTCTGATTGGTCGAAAAATGCGAGTACACAGGGAGCCCAAGCTCGATATTTGTGCATGTTTTTAGCAATATGTACTGTTGATAGTGTAATAGGCCCTTTGTAGCTAGCACATCACGTGGTTGTACTGGAGAGCAAAAAATATCTGACTTCATTTATTTACAGGCCTTGTACGAGATCGGTATTGCTATTAGCAAAACCTGTTTGTAAATGCTATTTTTCACCTCCAATCGATTGTCGATCTTTCTAAAACAGCGATTTAAAAGATAGCTTGCTCTCCAGCATCCATGGCAACGCCTTTCTCATAGGGATCACGAGCTCAATTCATTCGTTAATGAAATATTATATCATCACGTGACTGTTAGCTGCAAAGGGCCTATTAATTATAACCGAAGAAATCTTGGAAATAAAGTCTACATTTTTTTACATTAACTATTCTTGATTGTTTTTGTCATTGGGACGAAGTTTCAGAGTTATTGGAGCTATTTTTAATTCACTACCCAACAAAGTGTATATACAATGACAAGTGAGAAAACAGAAATCACTTACCGATTTCAACCGTCTGGAAATCATGCGCTTTTTCATCACAAAATCCAAACAGAATCACGTATGGGCCTCATCGCTGTAAGAACCGATACATTTCCACTCTTCTTGGCCATGTCAATCGAATACTCGACCATTCCTGCCGGCATGAGGCCCTTTTAAACTCGGCAGAGTTGTCCAAAAGTCGCCATTTTAATGCGTGGCAAAGACTTTCTGAACGTGACAAATGTTGTGCGAATGGCCTTTCAAACCTCCCGGATGTAAAGGTGACATTTTTCCTCGTTAGCATACATCAAACTTCAAGCGACGTACATACAAATAAACAGAGTCCATAAATCGAAAGAAATTGTCACACTTGATAATCACCAAAAATTTGAGTGATATATTTTGAAGAATGAGCGTTTAAAAATCTCAACATTTACAAAGAATGTATGGCTGTCAGCAACTCTTGCCACCCAGCCCATTTTACAGTTTTGAAAACTCTATTTCTCCGTAAATATTTAACATATATGTCTCAAATTTTCGGTGATTACTAAGTTTCAAATTATCTTTCAACTTGATGTAGTCTGTTTGTTTGTAGCTTCAAGTTAAATTTATGTTAATGAGGCAAAAATGTAAACAATGACGTCAGCAAGGATTCGCCTATTGGTACATCGCAAATTTAACGCTCAGTGGTACACAATTTATCACCGAGAAATTCTCCCCGACCGAGAATCCATTGTTAGGTGTTGTAGACATGACCCG
The DNA here is from genome assembly GCA_030867875.1 of Actinernus sp. WN-2022. NCBI lineage: Eukaryota > Metazoa > Cnidaria > Anthozoa > Actiniaria > Actinernidae > Actinernus > Actinernus sp. WN-2022. Next base: position 70,706,081 of record JAOWCC010001589.1, on the reverse strand, counting down.
ATGTTGTTGCCAGACAAATCGGAAATCTTCACTTGTTATAATTGTTCGAAGAACTAATTTTTAATTGAGACAGGTCAATTATTTCAAAGCCAGAGTTTCAAAGCAAATGTCGAGAGTTGCTCCGTTTTCCTTTTTTTGTATTTTATAGTTGCTCCGTTTTCGCCGATCACTTGCTGATAATCTCCGATCGCTTGCCGATAATTTCCGATCACTCGCCGATAATGTTCGTGTCTTCTTCGGCGCTTCTCTTTATCTGCTCGTAGCCAGCACTCAGAAGGTACCGGAAGTGAGGGTTCTCCAAAAGTCCTGCTCTCTTCAGATCTTCCGACTCCAGAAGTGATTCCATGGAGGGCATAAAGTCAGGCAGACGAAGACCTGATGGACGGAAAATACGGCGTAAATAGCACCGATGAATCAATGGGCCTTTAGCAGGAATGCAATCACGTGGTTGTACTGGATGGCAAAACAACCTGACTTCATTTATTTAAAGACACCTGTTCTAGATCGGTAGTACTATTAGCAAAACCTGTTCGTAATCAATGCTATTTTCCGCCTCCAATCGATTGTCGATCTTAAAACAGCGTTTTTGAAGTTTGTTTTCCGTCCAGTAAAGTCTTTCCCATGGGATTCGTTATTGAAGTGATGTATCACCACGTGACTGTTTCCTGTAAAAGGCCTATTGGTCGCTCCAGAGTGGACTACAGATTCAAAGAAAAAACTATGAACGACGAACTCAAGCATGTTAATACCTGCATCAGAGGCTAATGCTCAGGAAAACAGCGTTTTGACGATTTTTCGCTTGTTATAATAATAATAATGATATTTGTATAGCGCATATACATAAATGTTCTATGCGCTTGACAACTACATGTACTAAATAAGTGTAAATATAAATATCTGCGCATAAATTACATTCAGCTGAAAACAAGACTGATTACTGTGTACAGATTATAGGTAGGTCAAAAAAGGTAGTGTTTTAGTTTAGCTTTGAATTCATTAACGGATGGACTTTGGCGTATATTTAACGGGAGAGAGTTCCATAATGTAGGTGCAGATACTTAGATGGCCCGCTGACCATAGGACTTAAGTCTGGCAGTAGGACGGACAAGGCGTAATGTATCAGCTGAGGATCGGAGTGTTCGGGTAGGCTTGTATATAGTAAATAATTATTGTAGATAGACAGGAGCTAGGTTATTAAGTGTCTTATACGTTAACAATAATAACTTAAATTTAATACGCTTATCTACTGGTAGCCAGTGGAGTTCTCTAAGGACAGGTGTGATATGATCATTTTTCTTAGAATAAGATACGGGCAGCAGCATTCTGAACAGATTGTAACTTCTGTATAAGATAGTTAGGGAGGCCGTGTAGTAGGGAATTACAATTATCGAGTTTGGACGTAACAAATGCATGAATAAGTGTTTCAGTGGTGGTCAGCGACAGTAATTTCCGTAATTTGGAGATGTTCCTTAGCTGAAAAAATGCAGATTTGCAAGCTATGCAAACCAAGTTTGATAAATATGTTGGTATCATCATTTTAAAGGTGCTCTGTAATTCTCGAAAATTTGAGTGTTTCAGTGAAAATTGGGGTGGTTAGAAACAATTCATTTTTGCAATATTTCTATACAGTCTTTATATGCATCTAGTCCACCTATCAAATTAGCTGAGATAATAAAGGAAGTCCATTGCTATGGTAACGGTTCCCACGGTCACGTGATTCGAGGACAACCATTCCGGGCAGAAAAAGCTGTGGATTGGTCTGATTGTAAGAAATCTGTGCTTACTTTTTATATTTTTAAAGGTTCTATGTACCCCTTTGGGTAAAAAGGAAATTATTACAGTACGTCCTTAACTTAGGTTGCCATGGCAAGCAAACATTTAAAATCATTTCCGGTATCAAGTTACATCCTTCTATCAAATTTGGTTATTCTAGCTAAAGAAGTAACGAATAAAAGCCATATTTAACACATAATTAGCGTATCTATTTTGAATTTCTAACGGGACCTGAAACAACCATTGGGGCTGATCAAAGCCAGGACCCGGCTAATCCATATATCGAATTGGAATTTAGCGTCGTTTTTTTTGGGTGGTTCAATGTTTTTCTCCGGAGGACCCGGAGAAAAATCCTCGGAGCAAGGGCGAGTTACCTATGCCAGATAGGCCTGAATAGATTGTGCTAGCAAATCCAGCCAAAGTTGCTCCAAAAAAAGGCTAAAAGTTGCTCAAAAGTTGCCAAAAATTGAAAAAGTTGCCACCAAAATTTGAAAAAGTTGCTCACTTTGGCGAGCCATTTTATTCTAGATAACAACTTAAAACATGGAATGTTGGATGTGTAATTCAATATAATCTTAAAGTTCAACATAACTACCAATAGTAGTACTTTCTAATGAAGTAAAGTAGTTTCTAATGAGTAAATCTCATGATATTGACTATAGACACCACATACGGTGATAAAGTTTACAGCCTCTTTGCATTGTTGTATCTAATCATGACTGAAGCCTCTGGATAATTCGCGGGCGATATTAAATAGATAGCTGCTGTCCAGTTCGTGGGCGCATATTAATTCATGCACGGAAAGTAGAAAACAAAGGAATGTTAATCATTTGCAGGGTCAATACTATTCAATACACGTCTACAGCATTCTTAGTGTCGACCAGTTTCAATTAACAGAAACATTTGGGATAATTTGGGTGTTTTATCATTATTTGTTGCTCAAAAGTTGCCAAGGAAGGCAAAAGTTGCTCTAGGTTGCTTACAGTACAAAAAGTTGCTCAAAACTCCAGAAGTTGCTCAAAAGTTGCCGAGCACAATCTATTCAGGCCTAATGCCAGAACCAGGCTTGAGAGAGGCCGAACCCATTGGGTGTTAAAGAAGAACTGGAAAATACGTAAGGAATGTTCGCTGTGAAGAAGATCTAGCGCTCGGAACGTCAGCTGCTACTCGCTCCCCACGGCGGTCAGAATACCTTAAACCACTTTTTAAATGAAAATGAAATATTTCTTTGTGTAGTTGACGTTTTTGAATCTCAAAAAAAAACAAGACGCCGTGTACGCATGACTGCAAAATCCCATACAAAAGCCTATAAATCCCGTCTTTAAGTATCATTTATGGTTTCATCCTATACTATTACGACTTTCCAAAAATGTTGATTTATAGGTGCTCTTTGAGATGACAGTATTTATTTCCAGGTTAGAGATCCCAGTTTGGTGATTTAAATCTCAGTGTGTTTGATGTATATCTACCTTGGCTGTAGGCCAGTTGAACTGTTTTGAAGAATACTGTGTTCCTTGCACTGGCAAGTGGATCTGCATCTCGTAACGCAAGCCAGCTGTGGACGACACACGACGGAAATGTTAAAGTGTCTATCAGGTCAAACATTTTTATCACTAATATCGATTCTACATCAAGTGAATAGTTGAATAGTAGAATATTTCTCGATTTGAGTGTTGCATCCATCCATGACTGATAGAGGTTTATATTTGTAATATATTCAAGCCGGTGACATAAAACCGGTCGTCATTTATAATACAGCGATAAATGACCTTTTGAAAACATCTGTTATATGTGAAGGTTATATCAGTGATTTTAGCAACTATTTTGTCAAAATCAGAAAACGGTTTCATTTACAAATAACATTAGCATATTGGAAATATAAACCTCTATAACTCATAGACGCAACACTCAAATCAAGAAATATTCTACCGTTCAACTATTCACTTGATACAGAATAGACATTAACGATACAGAGTTTTGACCCGATATACACTTCAAACACTTTTACCTTAAACAACACAACTGAAAACAAGTACACGAGAAAACAAGCTCGAGAAACACATCTTTTGCTTATGGGGAAAGTTATAAAGAAGAGAAAGTAAACAACTGCCTTGGGGTTGTAATAATCATGAATACTGTGTCGTTTTTAATATTGGGTTTGGGGTCCCGCAATTCAGAAATGTTAAAAATTAAGCCGGTTAGTGAGTGTAGCCCGGTAAAACTGCACGGACTTTTATCCAACGACATCCAATAACGTCACGATAACCTTATCTAGCTAGGAAAAAAATGGCTTCCCTGTGGTCAAAGTAGGCCGAGCAAAACGTTATGGTCCGCTGGCCAATAAGAACGGAGGTTTAGGACTGAGGAGAATTGTTCAAATACAGGGGTTTTTAGTAAATAATTTTCTAACTAGTAAACTCGCAGTGAATTACAAATGTAAACCTGCCAGTTTTAATTTAGGCTATGATTTGAAGTAGTTTTTTTTTTAACGCGCGCTGGGCTCATCAAAAACGAACGCACGTAACGTTTTTCCGAGGTGTACATTCCCAACCAAAGAGCCCTTCTCTTGTAGTGAGAACAATTTAAGAGAGGGCTCTGGGGTCGATAATGTCGAGGTGTGGAGATAAAAACGTCACGCGCATGCGCTTATGATGAGCCGGTCACGCGCATGCGCTTATGAGCCGGTCACGCGCATGCGCTTATGATGAGCCGGTCACGCGCGCGTCTTTCCAGTTTCCCGCCGAAACTAAAAGAAAACAGAGGCAATCACCCCTGTTTCTAGTTTTAAGTACGTACGCGTATTTAGCTAAGCCTTAGACTTTAACAGGTTGAAGTTTTCTTCATTTGCAATTCACTGTGAATTTACTAAGTTTTTTTTACTAAAAAAGTTTAAGACCTCGGAAACTTGTATTTGTACTCCAGAGCCTTCGTTCTTTCGGCCAGCGGACCATAACATTTTGCCGCGGTGTGTGAGATAGTTAACAATTATTCACCGAACTGGAGGTGAATAGTGATGGATATTTACCGAGCCGCTTCGGCGAGGTAAATATCCACCACTATTCACTGACACTGAGGTGAACAATTGTTTTAGTATATACCATACTGCAGGTAAATAGCCAGCACCAAATAGTTATTTTATTTTCTGTCAAATGGACAAAAACTAGCGCGGATCACTGCTTCCCTCAGAGGTGAATATGAAATCATATTCACTGTTTAAGTAGCCAATGAGTGCGCGCAAAAAGTGACATTCACTGATGTGATATATTCTAATGGTATTCAGCCTCAACCACAGGTAGTCCGGTTTCAGATATTTGTTTTGAGAGGCTATGAAGAGGCTGGTTTTTGTTACAGTTTGCAGATCGTATTATCTGCTATAGGAACGGACTTACAAAGCATGTACTCACTTGTCCTTTAGTATTGCCCTACACCAGATGTACCGCTTTAGAGCTTCTCCATCTTCTTTGTGAAACCCATTCTACACACAGGCAAATAAATAAATCTCTGGTCAGTATTTTTTATTCAGAAATATACTAGACAATAATAATAAAAATAATAATAATAAAGGTTTATTACACAGCCCATCCATTCCAGCGAATGGCTCTTCATCTGTGACGATGAAAATAAATACAATCAGATAACAAAATAAATAGATAATAATAATAATAATAATAATAATAATAATAATAATAATAATAAAGATATACTACAACACGAACATAAAATTGTATAGTCACGCTTCCTCACCCTCCTACCAAGCACTAACAACGACACATAAAATTTCAGTTTAAAATTGTCCACCACCCCACCTTACCCCTACCCATAGAAGACTTAAGGTTACGATAGTTAAATTATTGATAACTACTAAATATCAATTGCTCGGAAAGCCGCAGCCCACAACCAATCAAACGAAAACATTCCTTAGCCTGCATTATAACACATTATAATAAAGGTACCCCAACCTACACTTTCCCCTCCTCCCTTACCCCTGCCCATTCGAGACTAGGAATTGCGACAATAACAGTACAGCCCGAGACATCCCTTTGCCATTTCCATTAGATATTTTCTAGTTTGCTAAATGAAGTTTTTAGAATTAATTGATTGTCTGATAAAGGTAGGTAGCTTGTTAAAAACAGCAGTACAAGAATCCTGCAGTGTTCCTTTCTCTAGAGGTACTAAACGTTGAGGAGCACTGCTGGAGCGTAAATTACGCAGATGTTCATGCTTCTTCAGGGGGAGATAAGACGGCAGTTTGGATTTAGTTGAGCACTGCGTACAATTCAGGCATGATGCAACACTCTCCGTTCAATAACTGGAAGCCAGCCGAGTACTACAACTGAATGTACATCGGCATAACGATTTATCACAAGGCTGGCAGTAGCATTCATTGCCACCTGGAGCTGTTTCACAAGATAGACAGGTAAAGGATGAAATACAATGTCATTAAAGTCAAGTGTGGATAAGATCAACATTTCAGCAAGATACTTCTTGAGCGGAGGGAGCTAAGTGTCTGATCTTCCTCAAGACAGACAGTACTCCATAGCAAGACGAACAGTTTTCCTCACATGCACATGTTGGAAGTAGCTTGTGGGTGGGTACCCTTTCTAACGGTGTGCTATTTACTGTGATCATGGGAGTACGATTAGAAAGGCCATGAAACTGAGCCAGCTGTCGTGCAGAGAGCAGCATAAGCTTGTTTTTTTGTAGAATTGAAAGCTAGATTAGAGTCCATTGACCAGACAGAGAATTCGTTAAGAGTTTCATTTCGTTTGGACTCACATTGGAGTAAAGCGTCAGGACATGCATGTTCGTATATTGTAGTGTCATCAGCATATTGTACGGAAGTTGACGACAAATGTTGATGCAAATCGGGGGCATACAAGTTAAAGATGAAAGGACCAAGAACTAAACTGTACTTCCTGGTATTCTGATTTCCGGATTATGCATCTTCTCGAGGATAGTTTTAAAGTGGACAGTATCAAAAGCTTTAGAAAAATCGGCCATAATCATAAAGTCTACCCCTGAAAAATGTCATTGCATAAAGCATTATCAAAGAAATTCGCTACTAAGGCCAACAAACTGGCAATCCATGTGGGATCCACCGTATTAATAAGTGATTGCTATTAGAACGTACCGAAAGTTGAAGTAAATCCAATGCCTTCTTGAAGTCCAGCTCGGAAGAGTGAGGATTCTTATCTCCAACGTACAGCTGTAAGACAAGGGGCTTTATGTTTAGGTGAATATGCAGGGACAGAGCAAAATGAGTCTTTCCCTTGGAACTGACGACGAGTAGTCGAGAAAGTTTAATGAGCTGTCTTACTCCCAACCTGCAATTTGCCTTCATGGGCTATTATCACAGTTCAGCCATCTTGGATAAAACAATGGTTTTGGCCCCGGTAGCCTCGCACTGGTGTGTTTCAGAACGAGTTTACCGGACGAAAACAAATGTTTTTATTCTCCTGGGACTCAACATGGCCGCCGCGTGATCAATGCCCATTCCTTGAATGTGACAACTACAATTAAAATTATAACATAACCACGACAAAACATGCGCTCTGGCCACAGGCCGCCCAAGTTCTGACTGTATAACAAGGTTTGTATGGGACTTCTTCCGATAACTCAGAATAATAACATAAATCTTCTGTAATACAAGGTAAATAAAGGAAGAAGACTTACTTGAAGTTGTTTTGTCGTCCTATGTGTGTTTCAGGTCGCTAGAACGGTGTTTTATGGAATTCTTGAGTCATACGCTTCACCCCTCTAACCAGAGGGGAAGGCTGAACACTCGATACAACCACGGACTTCGCTCGAGGACGAATTTTTCACAAAATATCAATCCCATCGGCGTTTACTCGGCCGCGGTACAATCCATCGTTCAAATCTAACGGGTTTGGAAAGGAGTTATCAAGCCTGGGGACTTCTGAGGGATAATTGATGTCCATGGATTGTACCGCGGCCGAGTAAACGCCGATGGGATTTATATTTTGTGAAAAACTCGTCCTCGAGCGAAGTCCGTCGTTGTATCGAGTGTTCAGCCTTCCCCTCTGGTTAGAGGGGTGAAGCGTATGACTCAAGAATTCCATAAAACACCGTTCTAGCTACCTGAAACACACATAGGACGACAAAACAACTTCTAGTAAGTCTTCTTCCTTTATTTACCTTGTATTACAGAAGATTTATGTTATTATTCTGAGTTATCGGAAGAACTCCCACACAAACCTTGTTATACAGTCAGAACGGGTGAAGCGTATGACTCAAGAATTCCATAAAACACCGTTCTAGCGACCTGAAACACACATAGGACGACAAAACAACTTCAAGTAAGTCTTCTTCCTTTATTTACCTTGTATTACAGAAGATTTATGTTATTATTCTGAGTTATCGGAAGAACTCCCATACAAACCTTGTTATACAGTCAGAACTTGGGCGGCCTGTGCTCTGGCTGGCAAACAGCCATTGGCCAATTCCCCATGGGTTTCACGCTCACGCGTTTCCTCTTAAATTGCCGTGGCAATGTTTAGAAAAAGAGTAAACGCTACAGCTAAGTAACCATCGAGTTTTGGACGCACGCGGGAGTTGCTAGCCAGGAAAGAAGCATAAGAGTCTGTAGCTTCTGGAGTGCCAAGGAAGCCTTCCACGTGCAGCAATAACTCGATGGATACTAAAGCCTGGTCCACACCAGCGATGCAAGCATAAGCACAAGCGACATACGCAGACGTAGTAAATGCATTGATCATTAGTGGTACTGGTTACTGCGTCTGCGTATGTTGCTTGCGCGTATGCTTGCGTCGCTAGTGTGAACAAGGCTTTAGCTGTGGCGCTACCTTTTGTATGTTTTAACGGTATGACAAAACTACATCACACAGGTGTGCAAAATGTGCACATGTCCAGTCACCGGTAGAAATCGTGGGAGCAGTTCTAAATGGTTTCTGTTCAGAAAATCTTCAGAAACTCGACACATCACAAAAAAGACCGGTGGTTAGAACTGATCCATGAAAGGACTTAAAAATCGAAGTCCACATTTCGAGTGAAAATTCAACCAAAATGATGCACGCGAGCGTAATTTCCCGGGTGAAATTCAAAGCGTGTTGCAGACCTGTCTACACTAACACAAACATCAGCGCTGAACGCAGCATACCTCTATTAGTTGGGTGGGTGATAGTGGAGGCATTGTTTCTGGACTGAGATTAGAATTCTGATGAGAAAAAAGGTTGAAGCCATAGTAAGTATTCTATATTAGCAAAAATGCAGTGAACTATTCCAGATGTTCATTCAAGCAATTTGGAGTCCTGTGCACTAATGTAACGAGTAAAGACGCGGGAGATCTGGTAAGGTCACGAATGTCAATACAGAATTAGACTCATCCCTGCTGAAGATTGATCGACAGGTAGATAACAGGGCTTGGGATTAGAAGAAAATACCACCAACTGTTGCTAGTTGTCACTAATTTCTACAAGCAACATGGTCTGATCCACTAGCAACAGCAGGTAGACCGGTTACAGCGTCATTGGTTACCGTTGTCAAGGCCGAACTGGAGGTCAACCACAAATCAAAACAACAGTCAAAACATGGTCAAACACAGTGAATACACCGAGCTAATGCAGCGAAAAAAAGCACCGTTTATTTCAGTTAGAAATGTCATCCAAAACTTTTTTACCCAGCTATTTTATAGGTTTACAACCTAAAGAGTCTCGAGAAAGATATCTAACGAAGCTGAAGTACGTAGATGGACAGGATCCATATGAAATTCCGAGGGCCGTGTGGAAAGACGATCTGGAGACTTGGCCTAGTGTTACCTACATATGTCGGAATGTATCTGCTGTTTAAGGAAAGCCCGCTCATGAACTATAAAATACTTCAGTGCTACCAGAACTTTGCAAATGACTAGGTCAGGGAAGTCTTGAGCAAATAATTTGGCGACAAACGTCTGATGATAGCGAAGGTAAGTATGTGCGTGACGATCGTCGCGTCGTTGTTTACTCGATCGAGCGAACGTGAAATCTGATCGACGTTCAAACGAAATAAAAACAATCTCTCTTCTGCAGGTTAACCATTCACAAAGAATGTTGGAAAGGCCGCTTACTCCATGGGTTGTCTGTGAGATCTCGGGAAAGATATTGCATTGGCAGCTCACTGTGACTGTATGCGTACGAGTTGTAGTTCAGCAGAGTGATCCCAGAATCCTTCGAGTGAGTCACGTCGTTTGGCCCCACGAAGCTTCTCTTCAGTTGGGCTTTTGAAGCTGACTGAAGCTTTTCCCAAGGGCAAATTATTTGCTCAAGACTTCTCTGACCCAGCCATTTGTAAAGTTATAGTAGCACTGAAGGCACGTATGGTCCTGTCCATCTACGTACTTCAGCTTCGTTAGATATCCGTTCTCGAGACTCTTAGGTTGTAAACCTTTAAAATAGCCGGGTAAAAAACTTTTAGATGACATTTCTGAAAAATAAACGGTGCTATTTTCACTGCATTAGCTCGGTGTATTCACTGTGTTTGACTGTTGTTTGTATTGTGGTTAACCTCCAGTTCGGCCTTGACAACGGTAACCAATGACTCTGTAACCGGGTTATAAATAGAACGACAAGATTCTACTAGCAATAAACACTGGTATGTAATCAACTAAAGTCGATTGAGGTATGCTAACCGCCGCGGAAAGCGAGTAGCAGCTGACGTTTCGAGCGTTAGCCCCATATCTTCCCCGCCAACGCAGACCAACACTAGTTTTTACAGGAACTAGTTGCCTATCGTATCTACTAGCAATAGTTGAGTGGTCATGAGATTTTACTCTCATTTCTAAAATCTATTCGCATTTAGCCAGTGTGCGAGCCTAATTTCAAGTACTGTTATATAAGTGGGAAGGTATGATGGTGAACTTACTAATTAGGTAGTAAAGGTCGCTGTGTAATAAATCATATACGACACGTACATAAGGAAAGCTAAAGGCGCAAAGGGCATGTTGACAGGCAGGTAGTTAGGGAGGTACCATCTTTGGATACCAGGGGCAACTGGTGATGGGGAAAAGGAGCGACGGGGGAGGGGAGGGGATAAGAAAAAGGGGAGAAAGGAAGAGAAGCCCGTGGATTAGATGCTTTAACAGAACTAATCACAGCCATAGACTGAGTTCTAACTGAATTCACATACCGTTTATATATGTTGTCTTTTTTAACACAGCCTGTATCTCCGGGCGTATATATGTAAACGTTGTGTAACCACATCTAAACTTGGGCTTAGACCCCACCTGGGCCTAGTCAGGGACTTGAGTTGCCTGGCCTGTGCAGGGTCTAAGCCCGAGTTTAGGGGTGGTTACACAGCGTTCAAATATACGCCCGCGAGAGACGGGTTCTGAAACCTTCTGTGTTAAAAAAGACAGCATATAACGGTTTGTGTATTAAGTTAGAACTCCCTGTGCATATACTTTAGCCTCCAAGCGACTATTTGGCATACTTCAGATAACCGAAAATCAAACTATCCCGAAGAAAACCCCGAAGAACCGCCAACAGGCTACACATATTGTTATAATCCTTGTTATATAAATCTACAAAGAACGCACCTGACGCACGCAATATGCACACGAATGCAAGAAATGTGATACCATTTTACAGATTTATAATTATAATAAACAACTCATTAGTCAGCTAATACGGTTGCACCCTTTTACTCCTCATTCTCATTTTAGCTTGCCTAAAGGCTCGTTAATACGTACGAGTCGTAAAAATACACAGCCGCATTAGCTGGTTAAAACAATGAATTGGAACGGGACCTGAAACAACCACAGCGGCTGATCAAAGTCAGGAACACGGTGTTGGTTAGCCGACTAATAACCTCTGTTTATTCTAAATGCAAACAGTCAAATGTACAATTGAAGGGCTGTGTGCAAAAAGGGTGTAAGTGACTCTTGATCACGCTCTAAATTCTCCCTTAGAAAACAAAGGAATTGAAGGAGAATTTAGAATGTGACCATGAGGCACTTCGCCCTTTTTGCACACAGCACCTTCCATTGCACATTCCTACCTGGAGTACTTCCACTGGGAGAGTTTCTTGGTGGAGAATTACGTTGTGTTCATTAATGATACCTTCAATAAAAATGTCCCAGAACAATTGGTTATCAGTAAATACCAATACATTCACTTAGCTTATGAAAATCCAAGTGGGAGTAAAATAGGGCAAAAGGGAGCCTTGCTGTAATCTTGTTTTACTGGTGTCACAGGGATATCCCCCTCCCAAGAGAGGTGAATAAATGACTAGGGAGGAGAAGCGAGGAGGGAGGAGGAGGGAAGAGAAGCGGGGAGGGAAGAGGAGAAGCTGGGAGGGAAGAGGAGAAGCTGGGAGGGAAGAGGAGGAGCGGGGAGGGAAGAGGAGGAGCGGGGAGGGAGGAGGATCAGGGAGGGAGGAGGATCAGGGAGGGAGGAGGATCAAGGAGGGAGGAGGAGCAAGGACAGAGGAGGAGCAACGAGGGAGGAGGAGCAAGGAGGGAGGAGGAGCAAGGATGGGGCATGATATGATGGAAGTGAAAATTATGAAAGCCATTTGAATCCAAACTGCTGTAGTTTTTGACGTGCGTTCTCGTCTCGACCTAAACAACAGTTTAGTCATATAGAGAGCCGTGGTGTTCTTATATCTCGACTTACTGTCCAACTCTGCCTGCCATTGCATCTGGTCAAGCGAGTGCTGCATCCTGTCCTCTTCTTCGCACGCTAGTAACGTCAACTTGCTGAGACTAAGCAGGGTCTATGGTAAGGGAAATTTAACATGAAGGCTTTAAACAAGGAGCCAGGCACGCTCACAGCTACAGTTATTACTCAGCCTTTGTGAAGTGAACGTCTCTGTACATAGCTCCAAGAAGGTTTAAGAAGGTACCTACCTTTTTTCTTGAAAAAGACGCAGTTTCCCTTTCGGCAAGATTCTTTAGTGTGTCATGAGCCTTAAAACAGAAGCAGCAAACTGGCAGCATAAGAATACATTGACCAACTACTGCAATAGATGGTTTGCACTCAATCCCCAGAGATTCAAATGACAAAGGGCATGGCGGCCATGTTGGTGTACAGAACAAAAGAAGCTAACGAAGAATCTATTGTTAACTGTACACCAACATGGCCGCTATGACGTACGTGCAAAGGGTCTATAGTGACTGCAGCATTTCCCTGAGACTGGACTTAAGGGACAGACACCAGCGGCAACATTGCATGCAATATTGTCGGCAATGGCGAAATTCCTCAGTGTGTCCACGAAAGTTAGCAGTGACTTGGCATCGTATAAATGAGTCAAAAGCTGAAGTTCGCGACTAACTGAAGCCGGAGTTTATTGAAGCCCTCGTATAACTATCACCTTTTTGTGAACTTCGCGGCTTACCAAAGCCGCGGATACCTTCCTCTCGTTTAAATGGCCCTATAGACCTTTTCCGCTTGGCTCAACGTTGTCCCATTTCAGACCCTTGTGTATTGTTTCTTTTATTTCTGTTTAACGCATGAGGAGATACATTGATATGGAAATACTTCACACAAAGAATATTATCCCCGTAAGATTTTAAACATTGTGCCAAGCGGAAAAGGTCTATTGCCGGCAATGCTGCAGAAGTAGGATCGAGTTCTACTTCCGCAACATTGCGCGCAACAAATTGCGCCGTGTGAACGTCCCTACTGGCAATGACGTGACGCGTTCAGCCAATGAAATGCCACTCTTTTTAACCGCTGACCAAAATACCGTGACGTTGTAGGCGCGCCTTCTATGTTACAGGTAATGTTGCATGTTACAACCCTTATCAAATGAATTGCCAGCAAAGTTGCACGCAATGTTATAGCGAGTGTCCGTACCTTTAACATGGTACAACACAAAGAGCCTCACGAATTGGTCAACGTTTCAAAACTTGTGAAATTAGTTGAACTCTAAGTTCCATATAACATCCACAACAAAAAAGTAACGAAAATAATAATAATAATTTTATTTGTTATAGCAGGCTGATTATTATGGCAGCTTACAGCTGATGTGGGCCTGTTTTTACTACTCATACACTCCTCACTACAATGACTGTTTTGGACACACTACACTCGACTCACGGTTGATTTTTACAGAGGAAGGAAAACCAGAGAACCCGGAGAAAAACCCTTAAATGCGGATAAGGAATCAACAACAAGCCTAACTCACATATGGTGCACGAGCCGGGAATCGAACCCGGGATCGCAACAAAATAGCAAGCACTCTGTGTGAAGGGAGGCTGTGAACAGTACTTTTTCTGTGAGGTTTACCTTAAAGAAAGACTTTGTTTGTATGTCGTGCAGCCAGCTGAGGTGATGATGTGAGGATAAGAACTTGGCGAGGTTCTCGTGTTGGAGAACAGGTTGACTCATCAGCTTGTGACGTTCGCCTTGTGAACGAAAAAACAAAAATAGGTACCCAATGGGTACATGTGTCTACTGCAAATGTAAGGATAATGGCCTGTTCGTTGTAGATAGAATGTTGTCGAGCATTACCAAATATCAGACGCCGAAGAGCAACTTTACAATGCTTCTACCACGTTAGTAACAAGATAAAAAAAACGGGAAGGATAACAAGGACAAAAAACGTGGTAGGGATAGAGCTAGGCTCCAAATTAAGCATGTCCCGGAAAACGTTGTAAATATAAATTATGGACTAGAATTATGTACATAAGAGAAAGAGAAAACTAAGCGAGTACTAATTTAAAAACAAATATTTAATTACGAAGTATATCGATACAATGATATACATATCAGGCATGTTTTCACAAAAGGAGCTTTAGAACCTAAGACCCCCTTTTATGAAAACATGCCTGATCTTGTGTGCCTTCAGCTTTAAAAGCCAGTAACTCGTGTTTTTGCCGTTTCCTTGAAAGGGCAAATGACAGTTTAAGACTTTTCTGGCCTTTCTATCCCATAATTGATCTCTAGGTATTTCATGTGTGGGTGAGGGGTGGGGAGGACTAGTTCAAAAATGTTCGCAAAAAAAACAACTTTGCCTGGCGTATGGCGCAACGATTTCCTTAGTGATAGACGTACATTTCCCACTAGGTCTGAGAAAAAAAAGTGCATTTTTGGGGATGAAAACGTTGAAAAGTGACGGAGTTACTAGCTTTTAAAGTGAGCTATCAAAATTGCAAAAGGGTGATAGGCATGAACCTCCGCAAAGTTTTGAGTACTTCTGTGAAGAAAGTTTTGGTTTAAAGTGAATACTTTATGTTCTACGCTTGTTTGAAATCGTGTAAATGTGACCTTTCCTGACCCATGACCGCGTAAGTAAAAGCCTGGGTCGAAACCTGGGTAGACGTCATCTTGATGTCATATAATTAATTCGGCTTTGCAATCATTTGAAGAAATACTTTCAATGTTGACTAAAATGACTTTTTTCTTTACTAACAACTCAAAAACTGTATATTTTCTATGCATCGATGTTGTTGTGATAAAGAGGCGCCATGGAGAATAGTGCAGATGACATGACGTCAACCCAGGTTTCGACCCAGGCTTTTACTTACGCGGTCATGGGTCAGGAAAGGTCACATTTACAAGATTTCAAACAAGCGTGGAACATGAAGTATTCACTGAAAACCAAAGCTTTCTTCACAGAAGTACTCAAAACTTTGCGGAGGTTCATAAGCTATCAAAATTGCAAAAGGGTGATAGGCACTTTAAAAGCCAGTAACTCACTTTTCAATGTTTTCATCCAAAAAATGCACTTTTTTCTCAGGCTCTTGCACTATTAGAACTTGTATTTCAAGACTGCATCAATATAGACAATGTCTGATAACGTTCCTCACCTTTATCCATGTACCATTTGAAAAGGTAATCGGAAAATCCCTGAAATAAACCAAAATGGAGGTGTATTAGCAGGGTTCGACATGTTCTTGTAACACATGTAGTTGTCTCAGGAGCAACAACAGAACATGGTTTAATAAGGATAAGAATTAGGTTACCCCTGTTCTGCCCAAGACAGACAGACAACCATGTCTGGAGGTACCACTGCAAAACAAAAAAGCACTGAAGACTCACTTCGACAGGAGTTTATCGCTGTGTACAACAGTGAAATACCAAAGCAAATAGTAGCTCTTACAAATCTTTGATTTGTAATCATGAAAAGATCTGCATGGCTTCTCTATTTGGTGTTTAACTATATTCACTCTTTAAAGAATGCCAATTATATTGTTCAAATGTAAACACGGGCTCGCAAAGCATTATATAATCCTGATTGGCATTCTTTCAATAGGACAATTTTGGATACTAGTTCCCTGAAAATACAGGTTGCCCTTCAGTCGAGATATGGTTGTCCAAACATAATTTAGGTTGTCACAGACAGGGCAAATTTCGAACCGCCTGATCAGTGAGAGAACAGACTAATGAGATCCATTCAAATAAAGCTCTCGTTATCTTTTTGTTCCATATGCGGCTACAAAGACGCTGTAGCACTTTCAGCAATATTGAGGCACGAGCCTCCTAGTTAAAGTAAATCCGTTTTTTTCTGTAAGGTGTTTTTCGACAGAAGACTACAATGACAGATTCAGTGCTGGCTAAAATGTTACATGTACACTGTCGTCGGACGATCCACGGAGCTACGTTTGGAGGGGATTATCTTGTGGGGACGTTAAGCGTTGCACATGCACCATAACCAGTTACTCCTGCCATACAATGGTTCTCGGCATTTACTTGTACGATCCTAAAGAATTTACCTTTTCCTTGAACTGTGTCGCATAGCTCTGAAGGGATTCTTGGTCGTCTCTTGTCTCACACAGTTCAATGAGGACACCAAAGTCCTGGTACTTCTCAGCCAGGGATGTTGCTTGGCTAAACTGACCAAGAAGAGCTGTTGAAGCAATGGAGTCTGGATTACACTGTGATTCGTGAAAACACAAGTTGATACATTTCTATAGAATGATATTTAAAGTCGAAGATGCGCTCATACATCCCAGCCACTTTTTGGACAAATTTGATAGGAAATATAGGCTGTGCAAGTTCTAAATATAGGAAAATATAGTTTTTTTCCCCAAAATATAGGCACTTTATAGGAGCTAAAATAGCTTTCAAACAATAAATAGTAAACAATAAACACACAATTTTTAAAACATGTGAACTTTTAATGTTTTTGATCAAACCTGTTTTTTTTTTATTGATAGGAAATAATTTTGCTTTTGTTAATTCACAACAAAAATGCTAAAAAGTGCAAAATATAAATGTATCACTCAGCATACATCCTATTTATAGGAAATATAGGAAGATTTCTTGAAATATAGGCTCTTTATAGGAATCATCCTATACAAATTATAGGATATATAGGAAATATAGGAGGTCTGGGATGCCTGTGCGCTATAAAAGGTGAGGTACCTAAGGTAAGTCTGTTGGAGCAATGCAGAGTGTGAGGCTAAACTAAAGTGAGAGCGGGGAAAGTGAAGAAATCAGAAAACTAGTGGATGGAGATACATTCTTGCTTTGTTTTTCAACTTGTCATAAACAACATAATGTTTTAATTAAATGCTGTAAGAATATTCAATTTAGAATAACTGTGTAGAAGCTTATAAGCTCTTTCTAAAATCTGATTAATTCCATTCCTACTATACTACTGTAGTTTCATCAGTTCCATTATTGTGTTTACTTCACTATTAAACAAACTTTATTGCTACATAGCCATAAGATTTCCAGACACAATGTACGCTCTTAGTTTATAAAGCTTTGCATTCAAAAGTTCCATCTTATATAACTACTAGTCTTTTCCAGAAGAGAACATCATCCTATAATTTACGTGGTCAGTCTACCTTGGCTATACCTAGAGTTAACAGTACTAAATATGGTCTTCACTCCTTTAGATATTCTGGTGCTAAGTTATGGAACTCACTTCCCGTTTATATTCGTAATCTACCTTTAAACCAGTTTAAATCCACTATCAGGTCTCTTAACGTTTCTAATGAATGTTGCTCCTTTTGTAGCACTTCATAACTTTATTTAATCTGTCCATTTCTCCCCTTCCCACCGACGTCACAACCACTATTATATTAGCAATTGTACATAATTTATTAATTAGCTTATATTTTAATATTAATTTAGTTGTCTTATTTAATTTGTCTTTACTTATAATTGTTATTCTGTTTTCGGAGATATTAGCATGTATTTGCTATCTTAAATTCGAAGAAAAATAAAGGTTATTGTATTGATTGTAGGGTCACGTGGCAGTCATCCAAATCCAATGTTTCCCGCGCTGGCAATAATTCATCAATTGTTGCCCGCCATGTGATCACATCGTGACAGAGTCGCGCTCGCCACTGGCTAGCTAAAGGCAGAAAATATTTGTTTACCAAAATGTCTAGATCTTCATCAAAAGCTAACCATTTTTCGTCGAAAGAAAGCGTTCAAAATGGAACCAGCTCCAAAGAGTGAGAAAGTGAGAAATTGGTAGCTAAAAAAGGATGCACGAAAGACACAAAACGATACTAAAAATGCCGTAGCGATGCTGGCAACGTTTTGTGTTGAAAAGCAGCTTACCACAGTCGAGAGAAGATGACAAACATTGCTCGTATCAGGTAGGTCCTGTATTCATGCAGAACTTTGCCTCTAGTAAAACTTATGTCTATACAACAAATCACTTAATGACTGTCCCCTCGGGAATAAGTGAGTTTTGTTTCCCCTCGATCCTCGATGTTCCCCTCGAATCCGTCTCGGGGAACATCGAGGATCTCGGGGAAACAAAACTCACTGTTTCCCTCGGGGCCAGTCATTAAGTGTTTATTGACCCATTCGAAAAATGGCTGCCACTCTTTTGTATAATTTTGACGTTCAATATTTTCTGAAGAATTAATAATTCCATGTGAAAAAGAATCAGCATTTGAAGCTCTAGAGAAACATGAAAACGAGGCTAGCTAGTCCTGACTTTTTTATCTCATACAAAACTATCTAATGTTGAACCTCGGTAACTTCACAACACTTGGTGCCACAAAACATAATTAAATTCGCAAATCTCTAAATTTGCTGTGCTTATTTTAATACCAATAATTATATTTCCTAACGACACAAGTTTGATAGCACCACTGACAGAAAATCAACACAAACAAACAATTAAACAAACAAACAAACATGGGTTGCTAGTTGCTCTACGGCCTACAGCAGCTGTTTGATAAAGCAGAGAACAGCAACAAACCTAGTGGAAAGATGGCAGTACGTCGATCCTGTTCATACTTTTGATTCACCTCATCATAGCGATCTCTCTTGTCTGGGCAGTACCTAATAAACAAACAACACGTCCAATTTTATTTCCTCCTGTTTCACTTGTATGCATGGATGTAAACATTTAAACTAACGAGGATTATCTAGCCTGCTTGCCGGATCTTCTGTAAAAAAAATTCAGGATTTAGCTGATGGGTTTTCTTAACATCCATGCAATGTAGGGAGTCAGACACCAACAGTCCACAGCCATCGATGCTCGAACATCAATTTTATTAACATGTCTTTATCATGTAGCTGACCCTACTAATCTGGAACACAAATTCCTCAGTCAAATTGGAAAAGGCCTTATACGTGATGATGTCATGCTTTTGTGATCACCACCAAACCTCGCTTTCATGTTGAGAGGAAATGTTGTGTCAAAGTGAGGCTTGGTGGTGATCACACAAGCATGACATCATCATGCATACAGTCTAGTTAGGTTGGTTTTGCAGGAGGGAGGAAAACCGGAGAATCCAGAGAAAAACCCTCAGAGCATTAGGGTAAGATAGTTAACTCATATATGGCACTCAAATAGACAGGTTACCTGATACATAGTCACCCTGTCATGTCAGGTAGAATGCATTCTCTCTCAAATAGCCGTAAAAATGTGTGTTCTCAATCATTTGAGGTAAACAAATATTGTAATGCTTTGGAAAATTTTATCTATTTATCTGTGTGACTTACTTGAGTGACTCCAGCTGATTCACATAGCCATCAAGAAGTATGTCAGCAAGGTTGACCATTTGTTGGAACAGCACGGAACGCACCTGAAATGATACGAAGAC
Source organism: Actinernus sp. WN-2022 (assembly GCA_030867875.1). Taxonomy (NCBI): domain Eukaryota; kingdom Metazoa; phylum Cnidaria; class Anthozoa; order Actiniaria; family Actinernidae; genus Actinernus; species Actinernus sp. WN-2022. The sequence continues at coordinate 70,686,334 of JAOWCC010001589.1, read as the reverse complement.
ACATACTGATGCCAAACATTACGACATGCTTTTCATCACCTCATAGAAAACAGTTTGAAGAGGGAACAATTCAATAGAATGTCACATTACCTTCTGGTCTTCAGTACCGCCAATGCCTCTTTCAGCAGTAATTTGGAGCTGTGATTGGAAAAGGGCAGGGTTGTCGAGTTGAATATGATTTAGATCTACATCTTACCCAAAACCCTCTATCTTTTAAGTTGTCACTTTTATTGCTTACATCGCTGTTTAATTCTTAACAATTGTTCTTTTTTTTCCCTGCTTGTTGTTCTCGGGTAAGGTTGTTCTTTGTTCAGTAAAGTAAGTGTTTGGGTTGTTCTTTGTTAGGTAAGGTAAGTGTTTGGGTTGTTCTTTGTTGGGTAAGGTAAGTGTTTGGGTTGTTCTTTGTTAGGTAAGGTAAGTGTTTGGGTTGTCCTTTGTTAGGTAAGGTAAGTGTTTGGGTTGTTCTTTGTTGGGTAAGGTAAGTGTTTGGGTTATTTTTTGTAAAGTAAGGTAAGTGTTTGGGTTGCCCTTTGTTAGGTAAGGTTAATGTTTGGTTGTTCTTTGTTAGGTAAGGTAAGTGTTTGGGTTGTTCTTTGTTGGGTAAGGTAAGTGTTTGGGTTGTTCTTTGTTAGGTAAAGTCAGTGTTTGAGTTTTTTTGTTGTTGGAGTAAGATAAGTTTTGAGGTTGTTCTTCGTTATGTAAGGTAAGTGTTTGGGTCGTTCTTTGTTAGGTTGGTTAAGTGTTAAGGTCATTCTTTGTCAGGTAAGTTAATTGTTAAGGTTGTTCTTTCTTAGGTAAGGTAATAGGTTCATAATAGGTTGCTATTTGTTAGGTAAGATAAGAGTTTGGGTTGTTCTTTGTTAGGTAATATAAGTGCATAGGTTAGGATCAATGCCAGGGAGAGTTGAGGTAGAACAGTGCCCAGAAAAAATGTAAAGCAAGATATTTATCTGAATGGAATCACCTGTTTTAGGAGAATGCTTCTTAATCCCGTTGGCCCAGAAGTTGCTGTTTGAACAAAAATAAAAATTCAAATATTTTATTCTTCACGTCAGGTTAGGGTAACGTACGTACATTGTATTAAAGTTAGATTAAGGGATAGGGTATAAAGGAGTTAAGCAGTGAGTCACAACTTAATGGATTTACAAAGTAATGCTGTTATTGGAATACATATGATGAAGCCGGGAGAGTACTGCTCACATACCGGTCCAAAACATTAACTCTACATTCTGTCTAGTCCCATCAGGAGTGACCTGGTAGGTGGTTGAGCTGTCTTGTCTAAAGTGCCATGCCTCTTGGAGCATTTCCTGATAATGATAGAGGGTAGCGAAAGTAGTAAGAGGTTACGACACCAGTAATTATGCCACAGATTCTTAGATTTTGCAACAAATTAAACATTGCCAGTGTACTACGAAACAGAAACGATTACCTGCAGTAAAGTGTTGATTCCTGCAACAGCTTGCACATGTGCATCTTTTGACATATGGACTTTTAGAACCTCTTCTTCGTACTCCATGAAACCTACAAAAACGTCTGCAATTTGGGATACCTGAAAAAAGTCATTTATAAGGTATTGTGCCTTGGTCAAGGTCATGAGATAAACAAGAAATCAGGTATGTGCATGCTGATAGCAAAGCTCTTCACAAGCCAAAATGACCTCAATATACATAAAACATCAAGAAAAAATGTGTTGGGGAAGGGGGGGGGGGGGGGGGGGAAGTAAAAAAGGAAACCCATGCAAGTAAAAAAGATTCATAGCTCGCTGGTGCACGTCTGCCTGCTTGCTATCCGTGACTCACCTGCTCGTACTACCAACTGAAGGTATACTTACAGTTGTAATGTCAAACTTCTGTGAAATGGCCGAGTGGTCTAAAAGCCAATGCAGAAATTCTAATGTCTTGGGTTCGAATCCCTGGTTGGGCCTGTTTTCTTTTTCTTACATTTTTCTTATGTTTTGCTACTATTTATTGTTTTTTCTCTCTTCCACATTCCTTCTCAACAACAGTTGCACAATCATGTCAACATGAGGAGTATATTGAAAGTGAGTGAAATATCATTCTATAATTTATGCTCACATTGAGTTTTCGTTTTGATAGCTTTCTGAATGTACATAATTGGAGAACTTTGTCATTTATTTAAATTGGTAGCGTTCGAAAATAGAAAGAATTACTTATTGAAAGTGAAGCATTATCTACTTGGAGTTCCGCTTATAGGCTTGACTATAAATACTTTATAATACATTAATATATAAATAATTACTTATTGAAAGCGAAGCATTATCTACTTGGAGTTCCACTTATAGCCTTGACTATAAATACTTTATAATACATTAATATATAAATAATTACTTATTGAAAGTGAAGCATTATCTACTTCAGGCTCCGCTTATAGGTTTGACTATAAATACTTTATAAAACATTAATACCGTATATAAATAATTACTTATTGAAAGTGAAGCATTATCTACTTCGAGCTCCGCTTATAGGTTTGACTATAAATACTTTATAATACATTAATATATAAATAATTACTTATTGAAAGTGAAGCATTATCTACATGGAGCTCCGCTTATAGGCTTGACTATAAATACTTTATAATACATTAATATATAAATAATTACTTATTGAAAGTGAAGCATTATCTACTTGGAGCTCCGCTTATAGGTTTGACTATAAATACTTTATAATACATTAATATATAAATACTTACTTATTGAAAGTGAAGCATTATCTACTTGGAGCTCCGCTTATAGACCCATTCGAAAAATGGTGTCACCAAGCTTTGGTTGTAATGAAATGTTGGTACTAAAATAAACACTGTCACTTCAGAGAGCATGCAAAAATGAGTACGTTTGTAAAATTTAAGGAGCATAGCACCAAGTGTTGCGAAGTTACCGAGGTTCAAAATAAGAGAGTTTTGTATGAGATTCAGGACGTCAGGACTGACTAGCCTCGTTTTCATGTTTCTTCAGAGTTTCAAACGTTGATTGCTTTGTAAGGATATATTCTTCTGTTATCAAAGAGCTACATGTTGCTAACATGAACTCGCTCTTTCATATAGGCTAGTTAATTCTTCAGAAAATATTGAATATCAATATTATGCAAATTAGCGGCAGCCATTTTTCGAATGGGTCTATAGGCTTGACTATAAATACTTTATAATACATTAATATAGAAATAATTACTTATTGAAAGTGACGCATTATCTACTTTGAGCTCCGCTTATAGGTTTGACTATAAATACTTTATAATACATTAATATATCAACAATTACATATTGAAAGTGAAGCATTATCTACTTGGAGCCCCGCTTATAGGTTTGACTATAAATACTTTATAATACATTAATATATAAATAATTACATATTGAAAGTGAAGCATTATCTACTTGGAGCTCCACTTATAGGCTTGACTATAAATACTTTATAATACATTAATATATAAATAATTACCTATTGAAAGTGAACCATTATCTACTTGGAGCCCCGCTTATAGGTTTGACTATAAATACTTTATAATACATTAATATATAAACAATTACTTATTGAAAGTAAAGCATTATCTACTTGGAGCCCCGCTTATAGGTTTGACTATAAATACTTTATAATACATTAATATATAAACAATTACATATTGAAAGTGAAGCATTATCTACTTGGAGCTCCGCTTATAGGTTTGACTATAGATACTTTATAATACATTAATATATAAATAATTACATATTGAAAGTGAAGCATTATCTACTTGGAGCTCCGCTTATAGGTTTGACTATAAATACTTTATAATACATTAATATATAAATAATTACTTATTGAAAGTGAAGCATTATCTACATGGAGCTCTGCTTATAGGCTTGACTCTATAAATACTTTATAATACATTAATATAAAAATAATTACTTATTGAAAGTGAAGCATTATCTACATGGAGCTCAGCTTATAGGCTTGACTACATGTATAAATACTTTATAATACATTAATATAGAAAGAATTACTTATTGAAAGTGAAGCATTATCTACTTGGAGCTCCACTTATAGGCTTGACTATAAATACTTTATAATACATTAATATATAAATAATTACTTATTGAAAGTGAAGCATTATCTACATGGAGCTCTGCTTATAGGCTTGACTATAAATACTTTATAATACATTAATATAGAAAGAATTACTTATTGAAAGTGAAGCATTATCTACATGGAGCTCCACTTATAGGCTTGACTATAAATACTTTATAATACATTAATATATAAATAATTACTTATTGAAAGTGAAGCATTATCTACATGGAGCTCTGCTTATAGGCTTGACTATAAATACTTTATAATACATTAATATAGAAATAATTACTTATTGAAAGTGACGCATTATCTACTTTGAGCTCCGCTTATAGGTTTGACTATAAATACTTTATAATACATTAATATATCAACAATTACATATTGAAAGTGAAGCATTATCTACTTGGAGCCCCGCTTATAGGTTTGACTATAAATACTTTATAATACATTAATATATAAATAATTACATATTGAAAGTGAAGCATTATCTACTTGGAGCTCCACTTATAGGCTTGACTATAAATACTTTATAATACATTAATATATAAATAATTACCTATTGAAAGTGAACCATTATCTACTTGGAGCCCCGCTTATAGGTTTGACTATAAATACTTTATAATACATTAATATATAAACAATTACTTATTGAAAGTAAAGCATTATCTACTTGGAGCCCCGCTTATAGGTTTGACTATAAATACTTTATAATACATTAATATATAAACAATTACATATTGAAAGTGAAGCATTATCTACTTGGAGCTCCGCTTATAGGTTTGACTATAGATACTTTATAATACATTAATATATAAATAATTACATATTGAAAGTGAAGCATTATCTACTTGGAGCTCCGCTTATAGGTTTGACTATAAATACTTTATAATACATTAATATATAAATAATTACTTATTGAAAGTGAAGCATTATCTACTTGGAGCTCCGCTTATAGGCTTGACTATAAATACTTTATAATACAATAATATATAAATAATTACTTATTGAAAGTGAAGCATTATCTACTTGGAGCTCCGCTTATAGCCTTGACTATAAATACTTTATAATACATTAATATAGAAAGAATTACTTATTGAAAGTGAAGCATTATCTACTTGGAGCTCCACTTATAGGCTTGACTATAAATACTTTATAATACATTAATATATAAATAATTACTTATTGAAAGTGAAGCATTATCTACATGGAGCTCTGCTTATAGGCTTGACTATAAATACTTTATAATACATTAATATAAAAATAATTACTTATTGAAAGTGAAGCATTATCTACATGGAGCTCAGCTTATAGGCTTGACTATAAATACTTTATAATACATTAATATAGAAAGAATTACTTATTGAAAGTGAAGCATTATCTACTTGGAGCTCCACTTATAGGCTTGACTATAAATACTTTATAATACATTAATATATAAATAATTACTTATTGAAAGTGAAGCATTATCTACATGGAGCTCTGCTTATAGGCTTGACTATAAATACTTTATAATACATTAATATAGAAAGAATTACTTATTGAAAGTGAAGCATTATCTACATGGAGCTCCACTTATAGGCTTGACTATAAATACTTTATAATACATTAATATATAAATAATTACTTATTGAAAGTGAAGCATTATCTACATGGAGCTCTGCTTATAGGCTTGACTATAAATACTTTATAATACATTAATATATAAATAATTACTTATTGAAAGTGAAGCATTATCTACTTGGAGCTCCGCTTATAGCCTTGACTATAAATACTTTATAATACATTAATATAGAAAGAATTACTTATTGAAAGTGAAGCATTATCTACATGGAGCTCTGCTTATAGGCTTGACTATAAATACTTTATAATACATTAATATATAAATAATTACTTATTGAAAGTGAAGCATTATCTACATGGAGCTCCACTTATAGGTTTGACTATAAATACTTTATAATACATTAATATATAAATAATTACTTATTGAAAGTGAAGCATTATCTACATGGAGCTCTGCTTATAGGCTTGACTATAAATACTTTATAATACATTAATATATAAATAATTACTTATTGAAAGTGAAGCATTATCTACATGGAGCTCTGCTTATAGGCTTGACTATAAATACTTTATAATACATTAATATATAAATAATTACTTATTGAAAGTGAAGCATTATCTACATGGAGCTCCACTTATAGGTTTGACTATAAATACTTTATAATACATTAATATATAAATAATTACTTATTGAAAGTGAAGCATTATCTACATGGAGCTCCACTTATAGGTTTGACTATAAATACTTTATAATACATTAATATATAAATAATTACTTATTGAAAGTGAAGCATTATCTACATGGAGCTCCACTTATAGGTTTGACTATAAATACTTTATAATACATTAATATATAAATAATTACTTATTGAAAGTGAAGCATTATCTATATGGAGCTCCACTTATAGGTTTGACTATAAATACTTTATAGTACATTAATATATAAATAATTACTTATTGAAAGTGAAGCATTATCTACATGGAGCTCCACTTATAGGTTTGACTATAAATACTTTATAATACATTAATATATAAATAATTACTTATTGAAAGTGAAGCATTATCTACATGGAGCTCCACTTATAGGTTTGACTATAAATACTTTATAATACATTAATATATAAATAATTACTTATTGAAAGTGAAGCATTATCTACATGGAGCTCCACTTATAGGCTTGACTATAAATACTTTATAATACATTAATATATAAATAATTACTTATTGAAAGTGACGCATTATCTACATGGAGCTCCACTTATAGGTTTGACTATAAATACTTTATAATACATTAATATATAAAGAATTACTTATTGAAAGTGAAGCATTATCTATATGGAGCTCCACTTATAGGTTTGACTATAAATACTTTATAATACATTAATATATAAATAATTACTTATTGAAAGTGAAGCATTATCTACATGGAGCTCCACTTATAGGTTTGACTATAAATACTTTATAATACATTAATATATAAATAATTACTTATTGAAAGTGAAGCATTATCTACATGGAGCTCCACTTATAGGTTTGACTATAAATACTTTATAATACATTAATATATAAATAATTACTTATTGAAAGTGAAGCATTGTCTACATGGAGCTCCACTTATAGGTTTGACTATAAATACTTTATAATACATTAATATATAAATAATTACTTATTGAAAGTGAAGCATTATCTACATGGAGCTCCACTGATAGGTTTGACTATAAATACTTTATAATACATTAATATATAAATAATTACTTATTGAAAGTGAAGCATTATCTACATGGAGCTCCACTTATAGGTTTGACTATAAATACTTTATAATACATTAATATATAAATAATTACTTATTGAAAGTGAAGCATTATCTACATGGAGCTCCACTTATAGGTTTGACTATAAATACTTTATAATACATTAATATATAAATAATTACTTATTGAAAGTGAAGCATTATCTACATGGAGCTCCACTTATAGGTTTGACTATAAATACTTTATAATACATTAATATATAAATAATTACTTATTGAAAGTGAAGCATTATCTACATGGAGCTCCACTTATAGGTTTGACTATAAATACTTTATAATACATTAATATATAAATAATTACTTATTGAAAGTGAAGCATTATCTACATGGAGCTCCACTTATAGGTTTGACTATAAATACTTTATAATACATTAATATATAAATAATTACTTATTGAAAGTGAAGCATTGTCTACATGGAGCTCCACTTATAGGTTTGACTATAAATACTTTATAATACATTAATATATAAATAATTACTTATTGAAAGTGAAGCATTATCTACATGGAGCTCCACTTATAGGTTTGACTATAAATACTTTATAATACATTAATATATAAATAATTACTTATTGAAAGTGAAGCATTATCTACATGGAGCTCCACTTATAGGTTTGACTATAAATACTTTATAATACATTAATATATAAATAATTACTTATTGAAAGTGAAGCATTATCTACATGGAGCTCCACTTATAGGTTTGACTATAAATACTTTATAATACATTAATATATAAATAATTACTTATTGAAAGTGAAGCATTATCTACATGGAGCTCCACTTATAGGTTTGACTATAAATACTTTATAATACATTAATATATAAATAATTACTTATTGAAAGTGAAGCATTATCTACATGGAGCTCCACTTATAGGTTTGACTATAAATACTTTATAATACATTAATATATAAATAATTACTTATTGAAAGTGAAGCATTGTCTACATGGAGCTCCACTTATAGGTTTGACTATAAATACTTTATAATACATTAATATATAAATAATTACTTATTGAAAGTGAAGCATTGTCTACATGGAGCTCCACTTATAGGTTTGACTATAAATACTTTATAATACATTAATATATAAATAATTACTTATTGAAAGTGAAGCATTATCTACATGGAGCTCCACTTATAGGTTTGACTATAAATACTTTATAATACATTAATATATAAAGAATTACTTATTGAAAGTGAAGCATTATCTACATGGAGCTCCACTTATAGGTTTGACTATAAATACTTTATAATACATTAATATATAAATAATTACTTATTGAAAGTGAAGCATTATCTACATGGAGCTCCACTTATAGGTTTGACTATAAATACTTTATAATACATTAATATATAAATAATTACTTATTGAAAGTGAAGCATTATCTACATGGAGCTCCACTTATAGGTTTGACTATAAATACTTTATAATACATTAATATATAAATAATTACTTATTGAAAGTGAAGCATTATCTACATGGAGCTCCACTTATAGGTTTGACTATAAATACTTTATAATACATTAATATATAAATAATTACTTATTGAAAGTGAAGCATTATCTACATGGAGCTCCACTTATAGGTTTGACTATAAATACTTTATAATACATTAATATATAAATAATTACTTATTGAAAGTGAAGCATTATCTACATGGAGCTCCACTTATAGGTTTGACTATAAATACTTTATAATACATTAATATATAAATAATTACTTATTGAAAGTGAAGCATTATCTACATGGAGCTCCACTTATAGGTTTGACTATAAATACTTTATAATACATTAATATATAAATAATTACTTATTGAAAGTGAAGCATTATCTACATGGAGCTCCACTTATAGGTTTGACTATAAATACTTTATAATACATTAATATATAAATAATTACTTATTGAAAGTGAAGCATTATCTACATGGAGCTCCACTTATAGGTTTGACTATAAATACTTTATAATACATTAATATATAAATAATTACTTATTGAAAGTGAAGCATTATCTACATGGAGCTCCACTTATAGGTTTGACTATAAATACTTTATAATACATTAATATATAAATAATTACTTATTGAAAGTGAAGCATTATCTACATGGAGCTCCACTTATAGGTTTGACTATAAATACTTTATAAAAAGTCATCTATAGCTGTCACAGAAAAGGTTTTTAACAACATTTCCAAATGTGTTGTTTATGTTATACCTGTCTGAAGAATAAATCCTGGTCAGTCAGGGCCTTGTATGGTGCACTTGTTCCTCTCTTCTTCACGACAATTCTGATGACATCATCAACAATACTCTGATACCTGGTAATCATAAGACAGTGAAAAAGGCATTGAACCACAAGTGGCTAGGAAAAACCTGAGAAATTAAAGGGATTCACTTTTGCCAGGAAATGTTCTTCTCCGGGTCCTCCCTTCACAAAAACCAACACGCTAAATTCCAAACAGATCTATGGATTAGCTGGGTCCTGGCTTTGATCAGCTCCTATGGTTGTTTCAGGTCCCATTAGAAATTCAGAGTTACCTTTTGAGGCACCTGCACAGAGCTATAGCAGCATTAATCTTCTCAGCATGTTCACAGAGCAGACACCAAGTGGGGAATGGCTGATCTCTTATATTAACTGTCTTGATCTGCAAGTCAGAGCATCAAACATTATATTTTCTATGCTTACTTACATCAATTATGAAGTTTTAAGCACATTATAACACAAGACTTCTATAAAGTACATCTAGCAGGACAGGTATACAAAATGTGATGAGAGCCTAACAAGGTGCTGATGCCAAAATTACTAGAACTTGTCACTGAAACAGACTTTCCCCTCAATAGTACATGACCATTTCAAATCATAGTTAAGAGGTGAATGGTTAGACACCCAGAAAACTTCAAAGGGGCTAACAAAGGCACTGCAATTTTGGTTGGAAGGGGGCAAGACAAAAGATTGTGCACGGTCATAGTTCATTAGCATTCCCTGAACGACTGAACCCACACGTTTCTATTGGCTGATTGATTAAGTAAACGTATTTAATATCTATTGTGTTTTGTGTAACTATGGTCATGGTTGAAAAAAGCTAACAAAGACTATAACAAAAACGGTTGCTGGGTTTCATAACCATTCCACTCTATTGACTATGTTCAAATACTTAAAGCGTATATAAGGTCAAATATTGTTATCACTAATATCGATTCTACATCAAGTAGATAGTTGAATAGTAGAATATTTCTCGATTTGAGTGTTGCATCCATGAGTTATAGAGGTTTATATTTATAATATATTCAAGCAAGTGATATAAAACCAGTCTTCATTTATTATACAAAAAGATACTGGTACAGGTAAATGACCTTTTGTAAACATCTATGTTATATTAAATATAGCCTTCAAATTTTGAAGGTTACATGTATATCAGTGATTCTACCAAATATTTTGTCAAAATCAGTAAATGGTTTCACGCACAAGGAAAAAGAAATTAATGTAAATTCCCGAATTTATGTCAAATTTACATCACACATTAGCATAATGGCAATAGAAACCTCTATAACTCATAGATGCAACACTCAAATTAAGAATTATTCTACTATTCACTTGACGTAGAATAGATATTAATGATAAAAAAAATTGACCTTATATACACTTTAAAGGAGCTGTGTCACAGCGAGAGACCTCTATATTCGCAGTCCGGGCCTGGAGGGTTGTCCAATACTCTGACAAATTTATGCATACTGTAGCATTGTATTGTATTATATCGACATAACAATAGCTTAATTTTTTTTATATAATACAATAATAGAATGAAGCAATACAATTAAATATAAAACAATGCTATGCATAAATTTGTCAGAGTATTGGACAAGTATTCGGGTCGGACACAGTTATTTTCAGTTATTTTCATATGATCTGACAAATCTTACACAAGTGGGATGGTTAAGATCAAAGCAAAATTAATATGCAAAAATGACTCTCAAACTGTGTATAGGTTGTGTGTAGTCTTGAAGGAATACATTGCATATCATTCAATCAAGCATTGTTTGTAGCCAAATAACAGCCACCAATTGAACATTAACCCCATGCATGCACAACACCATGACATAGCCTCAAGTAGTTAGTACAATGTTAATACTGGTCCTGGTATATGCATACTGTAGCACATGTGACTTGTAACAAAGCTACAGCTCACCCTATCCCACAGGCCAACACCCTTTAGGAAATTAACTAGGAATTCGTGAGCCTTGAGCTTGTCCTCCAACTGGTGCAGGATGATCAGAGATGAGGAGGTTGAAATACTGCCTGCAAATAAAATGTAAGAAGACAGCTTGATGAACAACATAAACATACATGTTTACAACTTATGACAAAGTACAGTAATATTGCAGGGCTGTAGATAATACACGTAGCTGGGCAGCCGGCCATTGCCTGGCTGAATTACCCTGTTTTCATAATGGCCCAGCTTTGAAGGACACAATACATTATGGCCCCTCTATAATTTCATTTGGCCTTGTTATCTACATGTACATCCCTGATATTGGTCCTCAAGCACCAAAAGCTAAATTTCATACTATTTTAAAATTAACACAAGTCAATGCTCAATGACTGCATTTGATTTGATGCAATGATTAAGCCTGGAACTCATGTACATTTGTATTTGGAAAGCATGAAAGCATTATGAATGAATGCTGGCCTTCTCGCACATGGCAAAACAGCTTCAATGATCGTTCAGACCTTACAAGATTTGTAAGAGAGGTTTGAGCAGATTAGCAAGACTGTAGCTGTGCTGTAACTGTACCATAACTTTGCCATACCGTAACTCTGTACCGTAACCATACCATAACTTTGTCATACCGCAACCCTGTAATTTGATTGGATCAGATGGTGAAAAACAATTGAGAAGCCATTTCAATGTCACCATATGTCGTACCATGCCATAAATTGTTGCCATAACTTGCTCACTCGTACGAAATCCACGATTCAAGTAAAGCATTGAATGTAAAACACACCTGCTGGTATGGATTCAGCCCATCGTGGATCTGATGCTGGGTAGTCATCTATCAATTCTTCACTCAGTGCTGCAACAGCTGAATCAAGTCCAGTTTCACCTGACAAAAAGAGCTTGTCACACAGGCTCTGAGCTTCATCCTGGTGGACAATATCATTAATGTCTAGTACAGGTAAATTATGTTTGTATATGAAGGGTAGCATGTGACTGGTAGTTTTCATGAATTTAATAGAGTGAAGTGTGAAACATGCTCTCTGACTGATCAATCACCATGTGCTATTAAAGTTTTGTACAAAATCATTTGGGCTTCTGTATGTCACTCAAAAAGGGCCTGTAAAATATAATATGTAAATATCTTTTGACATTATTATACATTTTGTGTACATGTACACATGTACTTGTGGTACTATTAGAATCCACATCAAGAGCACCACATTGTGCTACTAACGTTTAGTGTTGAGTTCATGAAATTGACCAGTGAAATTGAACAATTTTAGAAGATCGAAATGACTGCCTATCATCAGACACTTAATTTAAGGTATAATTTGTACTATTGCTAAAATCGTATTTAATAATTATAATAATATGCCATTATTTAGCAATAGAAATACATTATTACTGGTAACCCAATAGTTTACATAATGGCCCTCCATAAAAAGTTAAGAGTATTATGAGCTACAAGGGGCAGAATAACTGCAGAAAAGGTATGATCACTGTGTTCATCTTACTTTCGTTTGTAGTCTTTTAATGCCAGCATATATAAATATCATACAACAACATCATCTCCTATGATAGGATCAATTTGAAAGTTATATTCTATACATCCATTCTAAAATGTTTCTTAAATTCTGAAACTTGTACATGTGTGCAAATACCATGTGTGAACTGCATGTTTGTGTTTATACCCTGTCGTATACGTAAATTTTTATCATTCTTAATCATATTCTTTCATACACGAACATATCAGCAATTGTGCTGCGTTTAAACAAATCATGTTTGAATAAAGGTTTTTGTATTGTATCGTATCGTATCATATTTTCACATCGGAGTTTTGTTGTCAATTTCTTGAAACTGACATTAAATTTTAGGAATGAAAAGTGATGCTCCATGTCAAAAATGTATTGTAAACAATAAAACATTCAATCTGTTATTATTAACACCATTATACAAATTATTTAACTTGAATATCCTCTGGGCCCTTTTTGCATGCCACATCCCATTTTGTATCCTTCTTTTTTTCTTAATTAAAGGTATCTACATCTACACTGGCTGAGGTCACACGACAGAGTTAAATCGTGATTAAGCCATGCTAAATCATGATTAAGTCTAGTCTGTGTGTGACCCTAAAAATAGCCATTTCTAGACTACGCCAGACGCCGATGTAATTGAGACCAAAAGCGGGACAGTTTAAAGAAATAACTCTCCATCTAAATTGTCTCAAATAGTAGGATTTAGAAGCGGCTTTATCTAAATCTCAATAATAATGCAAATTAATCAATATGCGAGTTTGTGACAGGGGATGTGAACAGCTAGTCTAGCAACCAGTCTTATCTCCTGCCATTACTGTACTTCAGTTCAAGTTTCCCCAGTATTATATCATGGCCGAGAGTACGCCGTATAGTCACTTCCAAATCTCCCGGGTTTCAAGACTAACTGGAGGTATAGAGCGGTTTTCAGGTGAGTGTAGTAAAACCAAATGCAAATTACCCACGGCCAGCCAATCACAGTAGCGAGTAATCACAAGTAACTCATAAATGGCTTTCCTGTGAGCCAATGACAAACCAAAGCAAAACCAAAAGCAATTTGCATTTGGTTTTACTTTGGATTCTGATTGGTTGGTTTACTTTCTCAGCCAATAGGAGAGCTTTGTAAACGCAAAACCAAAACACTTCCGACACTCAATTGAAATCCGCTCTAAAGTACTCGAATATTGATTGGACAAGACTGGCATCGCTGACTGCCTTGTCTGTATAATGACAGCTACATGTACTTTTCGTTTTAATTAACATTCCAAAACAAACATACCTCTCGAGTTTCGTAAATCGCGATTAGCTTTTACACTTTTTAAAATCGTAATTTAGGTTGCTAAATCTTGCTTAACCTTCTCGTGTGACCTCAGCCACTTAGAGCAGATTTCATATGATTGGGATAAAAAAGTTGCATGTCTGTAGCCTTACCATACTGTACTTACTGTACAATAACTCTGTAATTTGATTGGATCAGAAAGACAAAAACAATAGGGAAACCATTTCGAAGTCAACAACATGCCATACAGTTCCCTGCTAGCAGAGGTGACTCTCTCTGTCTTGGTAAAATGGAAGGCGAGGGAGAGACCTCTGCCGACATCCGACGCTTTCTCTGTCGCGCATGCGTGAAGTTTCCTTGGCAACAAGTGATGTGATCTCACGTGTACTTATGAGCGCACGAAACAACTGTAACAAACAACTGATGCGTACAGCTATTTCCGGTAAAACGTGTTTTCGAAACTGGTTTGACTCGTCCATGAATGTGGACGGCAAGTGTCGGATGTTGGCAGAGGTCTCTCCCTCGCCTTCCATTTTACCAAGACGGAGAGAGACCTCTGCTAGCAGGGAAGCCATACAGTAACCGTGCCATAAGTCACTGCAATGCTGTAACTTGCCCACTCAAACGAATCCGCTCTATTAAGTCTAACAACATCTTAAAGAGTAGAATTATTGTATAAAACATACAGATGTCATTATTCCATAGGTTTGAGAACAACAGTAGCACCACTTGACCAAGTCTCATGACATACTCCTTTGTTTCACCTCACCCGGGCATCTATAAGAGGACAGATGCACACCTAAATCACATCTAGTGCTACGTTATGAGCTCCCACTCCACAAACAGAAAATATCAATTTCTAGCCTTGTAAGACAAAATGTATACTTACAATGTTTTGCTGACAGAATTGGAGAAAAGCAGACTTGAATAGGCTCATTTGGTCATTAGATTCACCAGACGTAAACTCTTCTGACACATAAATATCTGGCATGGTTCTCTGAGATACCTAGGGTACAAAAATATTTAGTTATTAATAGCTTTACAGCCAGTCAGTAATATAAAGGAGTTAGTATAATTATACATATAGGCAAGCCCAACAGCAGAGCTGAAGGATAATTGCTGTACAAATTGTAGTTTATGCAGCACTTAATCAGCATTTTGGCACACGTTTAATAATATGACCCTAGTTGTAAAACCTATCCTGTACATAATTTAATAAATATACATTATAGTGTTTACAAGTAGACTGTCCATTTTAGCATTTTGACACTGGCAATATTTTTAACTATTTTAGACATTTATTTTTATTCTATTAACTTAAGGCAATTTCAGCATTATGTAAATCATAATAAATTATAGATTTTTTTACCTTTTATTTATTTTATAGTGTTCCCATTGAGTGTTTGTTTTTACTGCTATTTCAGACTGACACTTAAATAAAGGTTCATCGTCATCTGGCTCTACATAGCCATAGGTTCAATAACTGGTAGAATTGCAATAATGGAAACAAATTCAGTCATTTTCTATAGTCAAGTAAATTATATTGTTAGTAGTATTTTATTGTAATATGTTAACTGAGCACAGATATAAAAAACAATATTTTAAAAAATACTGGAAAATCAAGATACCAAATTAAAGGAAAATCAGGTGGCTTAAAAAACTTTTAAATAGAGGAAAAGATTAAGAAAACTGAGAAAGAAGAAAAAGGTAAAAAAAATTAAATGGAACCTGGGGTTTTATAGTTGTCACCTTCTGAACAGAAGCCACACACTTTTGTTACTCAGCCATAGAGCTTGTC
Organism: Actinernus sp. WN-2022; assembly: GCA_030867875.1. Lineage (NCBI taxonomy): Eukaryota > Metazoa > Cnidaria > Anthozoa > Actiniaria > Actinernidae > Actinernus > Actinernus sp. WN-2022. Next base: position 70,670,078 of record JAOWCC010001589.1, on the reverse strand, counting down.
ATTAGTCGCATGATTTGAAAAATAACATTCTACATGTAGAGGTGTAGCTGTGCACCGCATTTCAGGTGCGAGGGCAGATATGAATCAGCAATTTATATCTATGGTACTCCACTCATGTAGGCCAAAGTGAGTAATACAGTACTGCTCAAAACCTGTATTCTGAATTGCACCATTATACTGTTAGTACATGTAGCTCTATTGTTCTTGTACTGCACGTTCTAAGGTTAGGGTGTTTTGTATTGTTGGGTAAGCCAATGTTGTGGCTTGTTTCAAACAGTACAGGCCAGCCTGCCAAAGTGAGCTCCACTACAAAGAAACTAAACTAAAGTATACAATATGCAAAGGAAATGGCACGATGGAGGGAATGGACATTGGTTCCATACCAGTTCCAACCCAGAGGGGGAAATTAATGCTCTACTATCAAAACAATGTATAAATAAAGACAATATTAAAGAGCTACAACTACATGTATGTGTGAAAAATATTAAGTAACACAGAGTATTCAATTACATGTAGTACAGGACAGGTGTTAAAAAAGGAATCTTATACAAAAATCTACAAGTTTACACACAGTAGCATTTGTGTGCATACTGCAGCTGGCACATTACGTTAAGTAGCTGGACAAATAACTTCAAAGCCTCCCCTTTTCATAGTCCTTTCTTTAGAAATCTGTAATTTGTCTGCATAAAGTAGCCAGCACAAATACCCAGAGTAGATAGTGAATTTTGCAACTGCTCCATTGGCATACCTAATTTTAAAACATTTTCAACAACTTACATCTATTGATCTTGCTGTTGGTGTTTCTGTTGGTTGACTGCTGAAACGATATTAGGAATTTTGTGTTAATTTCAACCACAGTTTGCAAATATGTATTTGATTTCTATCTAATTCCATCCTTAAGTATAATGAATTCACTGACAAATGTTATCAAAATCACAGTACCTCATGTCATCCTCTGTAGCCATGACATTCAAGATACCATGCCTCCTTGAGAAAAACAGAGCTTTGTCATCCATTACTCCTGAACAAAAGAATAGACCAGTTCCCAGTTAATTCCAACATTTTGAAAGGGGTGCAGACATGGCCCAAAATACAGTGTTCGTATGGGAATATGATGCCAAATAATTGCCATAAAACAAATTTCTGAAATATTCACTGTCTGCAGACTTAAGATACCAGGTAAAAGATTACCTGATTTGAGGAATGTAGCATGCAATTGTGTTTTCAGTTTTCCATACATTTGTCTGTAAAATTTTCCACGAACTTTAACTTGTTATTACAGACAAATGTATGGAAAACTGAAAACATGATTGCATGCTTCCCAGCACAGCTACATCCCTCAATTTTTTATCAGACAGTGAGTTAATCTTTTACCTGGTATCTTAAGTCTGCAGACAGTGAATATTTCAGAAATTTGATTTTACAGAAATTATTTGGCATCGTATTCCCATATACAAACACTGTATTTTGGGCAATGTTTGTACCCCTTTCAAAATGTTGGAATTAACCACAAACTTGTCTATTAGAGATTGATTTTAATACAATCCCATGTAACAGTTAAGGCCAGCTTTGCACAAGGGATAAGCACACATAATAAATAATTATACACTGTACAATGGGCTTGAAATTAGAGGAACATACTAGCATGATGGTCTGGGTCCACGAGCAACAGCCATAAACCCATAAATAGTTCAGCCAGATTCTACTAGTGACAGTTGTGAAATATTACTGGCATTTCCAAAATTCTACTTCCATTTTGCAAGTGTACAAGCCTAATTTCCAGTCCTTAATGTAGCACTGTCATCTACATGTAAGTACCATATTCACTCCAGGATAAGCCGCACTCGCAGATAAGCAGCTTGATTCGGGGGAGAATATCAAACGTACATTGTAACCTTCAATCTTCATTGGAATTTCAAACTGGAGAAAACTCCAAAGTTGTACCTGTAATTTCAGCTCTGAAATAGTATAAACTTCATGTCTACATACATGTACTTAGATATATGATTTATCTTTCCATAGTGTTTGTTTACCGGGATCTGTTCATTCAGGTCACCTTTTAGATCAAATTTTACATGTCAATGAAGCCAAAAACGTGCTCGCGTTTGCCATAGCTAAGTAACCAGGCACCTGTTGGAAGAGAGAGAACTGAACACTAGAAGTTTTGTTTTCGCTGAACGAAGTCAAAACAATATGGAGTAGTTCGCTTTTTCATCAGCTGTCTGTTGCTATCTGTGCCTAAAAGGCTATCCGGAAGCCATCTATTGGAGAACAACTTGTTACTCAAAGAGAGGTGGAAGATCTGTTCGACAAATTTGCTGTTAAAGTGCAAAGCTGCAAAGAAAGATTGTGCCATTTAGCGTGGTATTTAATTGCTTGCGGAGGAACAAATATTCACAACATAAACGGATCTGTTAGGAGCCACCAAACTTGCAAAAGCAATGGCCAGTGCTTACTTTCTTTTGGTTAGGTATAGTATTTATTAGTATACATGTAGCTTAGTATTTCTTTTAAATGTTAATTTATGGAACTTTCCAGACCTTATGTTCAGTAGATGTTCTCGCAGATAAGCCGCACCCCCGATTTTAAATGAAGATTTCGGGTAAAAAGGTGTGGCTTATCCGTGAGTGAATACGGTAAGACTCCCAGCTACAGCACAATATTAACATGGTTACTAGATATTAAATACATTTTGTTCATTTAATAGACTATACCAAATAATTATTTTCCCTGCCCTACACAAAAATGAGGCAATTAGGTAAAGTGAGCTATAAAAATTGCACTAATTTAGTAGTTGATACAAGTAAAACAAAAGTTAGTAGCACAATTATCATACCTCAATTTACCCAATCTCGTCATTTCTGTGTAATGGGGGAGGGCCAGGGATATTCAGTAAGGTCTATTGTAAATCTCGAATGAAACCGTCAAGGCCTATTGTAAATATAGCACTACTCACCTGCACCAAGAATGCCATCTCCAGGAGATTTGAAGTCAACTTTGTTAACAACATCATCTGCCTTGTATGCTGGAGAATGTACACAGAGTGAAGACTTTATTAAACATTTAACCCATTTATTGCGATAACAATACCATAAAAAAGCTTTAATAAACAATTAGGGTATCTCCTGTATGGATGCATGATTCTAAAAATACCCTGCACGGCTGTCATTTTAACATTCATTTTACTATGGATGAGTAAATGAGTGAAGCAAATTGATTCCTAATCAATATTATGAAACATTGCATCATGCATTGTTCTAGTATCAGCCAATCATATTGTAGAAGTGACTCAATGGCAGAGATGCTATTTGCATAAATTTGTGTGTATTTGATTATTACTTTAATATGATGTATGCAAAATTATTAGGATGTGCATACATGTACTTTTGTAAAATTATATTTTTTCATAATATTATATTGATATGGTTTACACATTTTCAAACAAGTCATGCTATAGTGTATGCATAAAAAATCAGCAAATTTAAGAAAACCTTGCGGAATGTCGTAGTAGACATCTGCATGCTTGTATTAGTTATGTTGCTTTGGTTCTCCAGTTTACTCACATAATTATAATGTCAAATTTTAGGGGACAATATCATTGAATTTACACATGTAGTATAAGATGTGAAATTAACTTATTGGACAACTCCACAGTATATTATAATACATTTAATATATACCTCTTATCAAACTCATGAATAATTAATGAGAATATTACAAAGAAAATCACAAGCATGAAGGAATTTGGATATGTGATGAAACACTTGCATAAATTATCCAAACTTTCTTCTCTGTTTTCTCTTCAATGGTAAATTTGTTGGAGAAGCAATATACAACACTGTCAGCCGTGTTTCATCACATATCCAAACACCTTGAACGGAGTTTAAAAAGCTCCGCTTCGCGTCGTTTTTCAAGTTCAGTTCTCAGTGTTTGGATATGTGATGAAACACGGCTGACAGTGTTGTATATATTACTTATCTAACTCATTACTAATTCATGAAGGAAAAACAAAGAAAATAAATGTGCGATAAGTTATCTGTAAATCTGATACAGATTTCACCCTGATTTGCATAAACTTTTGCTTTGATTTTCTCGGCTGAAATAGGTCTTATTGCCAAAATAATTGAAAAACACAACTCTATTCATCTACATACGCACTGTCGTGTAGATGTTTGATAAGCCATATACATGTACAGAAATTGTGTCTTTATCAGATTTACTAACTCTCCCCTCTGGTTCAAGTTTGTAATTCTGATAAGGCTACTCATTCTGTATCTAGTACTCATAATGATACTAACCAGGTACACAGATAACAACATGTGCACTATACACAAATGCTTTAACACTCTGCTCAGGAAGCAGCAATTTGTAATCAAGCAGATGCTGCTCACGGGAAGCCTGTGGAGAGAAAATGTGGCACAGTGTTGTCTGGGTCTGGTTGTTCTAAGGTGTCCATCAGTTAAATCCCTATCCAGTGGTTAAAATAAGTGAGCTACATTGTACATGTAGGATAGCACTTATCCATTGGATAGGGATTATCCAGTGTATATACATGTAGTTATCCACCATTTGACCCTGGTAAACCTCGACTAGGGTATGAACCTGTGTCTTCTGCATGAAGGGCAGCAGTGCTAACCACTACACCACCACAGCTCTCTTCATGAAGTACTCACACTGTAGTCCTCACCAAACTCTACCACATTAACACTTTCTAGAGCTGTTGGAGCTTCTGCTTTTTCACCATTCAATGTTCCTACAAGCATGTAGAAATATAGAAAACTGTTAACAGGTTAAAACCCTGCAAGACATGCAGAGATTCCTTTCAATCTTCCACCAAGAGTAAAAGAAACCTCTGCATGCAACCATTTGATTTTCTTATGTGCTGCCTTTCTCAAACATGGACACAATGACATATCGTGTACTTTGTCTACAAATGTACATTAAAATGAAACTGGTTATAACCTGTTTCAATAAACCAGAATCAGATACAGGGTACATATGTATGCAATGAAAACAACTGCGGTCCTATTAACAACAGTAGTAGCTGTATCATGGCATGAATGATTAATATGAAGTCCAACAGTTGTACAGGTATGAAGAGGTTCCTGTTTGCTTTCAGCAGTTTGAGGAGTCAGTCTGTCATGCAGGGTACATGTTTTAACTGCTAGATCTCCTAGTTTTTAACACATATCAATGTTAAGCCTGAGGGGACTGAGGTTTTTTGACTTTGCCTGACCTTACCCCCAAATATTTCCCCACTTTTTACATTTTCCCCATTTGCCTGATCTAACCCCCACCCTGGTGACAACCCTGATTAAATGCCATGTATATTAATTTAGTAACTTACAGGATACATTGTTTTAAAGATCATTACACATGATAATGATAAGACTTTATTTCACTCACCTAGTAAATAGAAGAGGTGAGTTCTTGATGGACCTTTAAGGGCAACAGCAGTAAGAATAATAATACCAGACCTAAAAGAGACAATTATATGCATTTACTGAATGATGCAACTGAATAGATGATACATTTTATTATATTTAATCTAATTACTACCAGAATCACTGAACTGTTGGCAGCCCAAAAATAGTGATCAATCACTTGACTACTTGACTGCCCCAAAATAATGATCACGTGAGAGAAACGAAAGCAGTCAGGCATCCCCAAATTAATTATCTATCCGTTTACAGTTAAGTAGCTCACTGAGATCAAAACCAGTTTCGTTTTCATTCAAAACTCACTGCCTGGATTTTAATATCTGTTTGAAGCTGCAAGAATGAAAGCAGAGTGATGTGTACTAGCAGAAATGTTCAAGGCTTGAACCTTTGTTCATCTTCTTTCTGCAAAGACTGGCGATATTGCAGTCAAATCTCTAAACGAAATGCGTGTGAAACTTCTTATCTTATTTCCCATGTCATAGTAATAATAATATCTTTCCATCTTTCTTAAAAATAACATACAATGGATTAAGAACTGTACAAAAGTTTAAAATTACAAAAGTATATTACAAATCTATAAAAATATGCAGCATACCCTGGCATAAACAAATTCATGTGCATATTTGAACCTGAGGAAGGAATTGTAAAGCATTTTGGGGTAGATCTTAAATAATAATTAATAACGATCAACAATAGCCAACACCCAAATAGACTGTTTGTCCCTAAAGTTACCGAACACATGATTGTATAATAATTATTATTATACAATCATGTGTTCGGTAAATTTAGGGACAAACAGTCTATTTGGGTGTTGGCTATTGTTGATCGTTCTATTAAATTCACGCTTTGTTGCCTCTTCTCTCCATTCCTCAAGTGTGGCCAGACTTTTCCTAGGCACGCCAATAATAGTGAGGCTACGATCCTGCCCGTGTTGTATTTCTTCGGCCAGGTACTTTGGCAGCCCTCCCCGCACAGGTGAGGCATATTCGTAGCGAATCAAAAGTAGTCAAATGATCGATCATTATTTTGGGGCTGCCAACAGTTCAGTGATTTCAGTAGTAAGATAATTCAGAAATGTCAACATAAACAAACCTGAAATTGCAGACATCAAGACACCACACAGTAACTTGATCAACAGTTTCTACTGGAATCTAAAGCAGTTTTTACCTCTGTTAGCACATTTTACAAAAATTAATGGTGTATTAGGCACCAAAACCTACCACACTAAAGACTGAGCTTTGTGCCAAACTAAATTGGATTTTAGCAAAGATTTCACAATTTTTCTTTTTGAATTATGGTGAAAGTTAAATTGGTGTTAATCCCAAGTGAAATTTAAAACAAAAAATGATCTTGTCAGGTCAGACCTGAATGTATTAACACCAAACTTTAATAAGGTGGTTCAATGGTTGACAAATTACTTACAAAAAATGCAATACACTAACTTTGTGCCACACTAAAACAGTTCTTAATGAAGAGTTTGTCATTTTGTTTGTTTGTCACCAATAAAATAGTAATTACGGTAGAGTGTTAATCCAAAGTGAGAATTGAAATTCAAGTTAGTCTTCAGGGCTAATTTTGGGCACTTTTTTTAAATATTACGTGACAATTAGAAAAATTCCCTCTTAATTTATACATGGTAGTGCCACATTGTTGCTTCTGCATGAATGCTTTTGCCTTTGATTATATCAGACTACACTTGTCTAGTGACTGGTCTGCTAGGGGTATAGAATGGTCAAATCCGAGACTCGTAGAGATGCTGAGACTCTTGTTTCAAAATCCAAGCCAAGACTTTCTTCTCATACGAGACTCGCCGAGACCCTTGTATCGAAATCCAAGACTCATTTTTGAAATGCTGAGATTTAGAGACTTGCTTGGATTTTGCCGAGACTCACAATTTTTTGAGAGACCATTCTATACCCGGCCTTCTGCTACATGCTGCATCTGTCAGTCAGCAGTAGACTGCAGGAGTACAGAAATATAATACATCACAGAAAAGACAGAGGGTTAAGAGTAAAACTGCAAGTCTAGAGTTAAAAGATTTATTAGTTGAAATTGATCAAACCAATTATATTTGGGACTGGTCCAAGATACATGTAGGTACTTAAAATCGAAAATTGTATTTTTCAATAAAAATGCTTTTGCTGACTAAATTTCAACCAAAATTACCGGTATGAGTGCAGTTTGTTGTTATCAAGCAATATGCTAATTTGCCAAGTATTGGTATGCACACAAAACAATGGTGGGCGTCGATGAAAATGAAATGAGCACAAGATTCACTAAGAATAAAAACCATTTGTCTAGGTTTTAGAATCTTTCAAAGTATTATAAAACAAAAAAGGCAACGAAATTAACGTCACAGCAGAAGTTTGATTATTGACAGTTTTGAAGGCACTGCCAACCCGTTATATGGTTACTAGTTGTCTTATGATGGTCCTAAACGAACGAGACACTGAAAATATGTTAAAGTTTTAGTGACTACACATCTTTACAATGATTTAAGTGTTGCAGATAGGATGAATGCTTCACATTCAATGGTAGCATGTTTGCATTCTCTAAAAACACCAGATTAAGTTACTGAACATTCAGCTACATGTACATCTCAATCATATGGTCAGCGGGAGAATAGACCTGGAAGTGTTAAGTATAAAACTTAAACTTTATCAGACTTTAGGCCAGGGCAATAAAGGCCATCTAATATTTCATCATCGAACTCCGGTGCTCAGTCAAACAGTACACCATTTTCGTTCTGCCTGCCATCCAACATGATGGTGTAGCAACAGTTGCTAGGAAGTCAGGTGATGGTGCAAAAAACTCTATAGCGCAAAAAGGTAGGATGACTTTATAGTTGCACATTAGTAAGAGTCATTTGCCCCAGGCAAGTGGTAAAGCTTAAGTTTGAACCCTGTAAAGTCATGCATAAAATTTGCAGACCTGTAGATTATGGTATGATTACCCTGCAGCTACAGTCTTGTCACACTTATGGGAGGTCAGAGTGTTGTAATGCACATGCATCTACACATACCTGTGCATTGTATGTTAATAACTAACCTGAAGACTGTGCTCTGTAGCTGCCCTGAACATGCTTTCACAATCACACTGGTACAAAAGCTGCCACAAAAACAAGTAAAAGAAACCTGATTTTAGGAATATTGAAGTGTAGTTTACACACATAATATAATTATAACACAAGTCATACACATGTGCACATACATGTCAGACCTTGTAAAAACCTATTTACTACCCCCTTTAAATAAACAATTTAATATAATTCCTTATGCTACAGAATCACATGCAGTGTTCATTCTAGGGCATGATTTTGAGATATTCTCTCACTTTTACAACTCATTATTGCCAATGTTCAACATGAATGCAACACTTTTCTCACTCGTAGAATGATTCAGATTCTGTATGACACTAAATATCTCTTTTTGAGACTCGCACAAGTCTTGCAAAATTTGAGAAGCAATGAGAGAAATGTCCCACACTGCATATAATGTAATGTTTCTGGGGACTATATCCATCATGAAGGGTCTTCTCAGGATGTTATTCACAGGGGGACAAATCACATTTCATGCAAACAGTATATGGGAGTTAGAGTGCATTCGACCATATTCCAGAATAAAAATATATGGAATAGTCACTGGGTCAGGTACATTTTCCACTGTAAAGTACAAACTCTTGCTCCACCTGGCATAATTATGATATTTATTATACATTCATTTTAGTGTTCCAGTGGCTAAAAAGTCCTGACAAAAGTATAGGTCATTCCATGTATTCTTATTCCAGTACACTGTACAGTTAATCGAACACACCCTTATTTTATCAATATTTGATAAATCAAGTAAACCTTTTCTTGTATGCTGGTTGCTGATGTCATCTGCACCTCCCATTTAAACAGCTGATTACCACTTAACACATAGAAAATCCTGGAAAACAACCACAACCATCTTGATTAATGACCTCCACAAAGGCTTTAAAATAAGCAGAAACTTATCAAAGAAGTGATCATAACAGAGCTACAATGTGGCATAACATTTCTCAAAACTTATTTATATATGCAAGGTTACTGTAATCCTTTGCGTGCTTAGTACAATGTACATGTATGTCATTTTTTCCTTCATGGAAAATATACATTCAAGCATTTTGAATAGCAAGCAGTCCCACAGAACAATGGCTGCATATTGAGGTAATGAGGGTTTAATGAGGTGTTAATTTTCACCAGTTACTGGCTCCTGATGAGAGCACTGCTATTATTTATTTTAATAAAGTAAACAAAACAATGTTATAGAGCAGGCTTTGATCGATTGTTGTAGATTGTAAACCAAACCATAGACAGTCACAGGGACAAGTAAAAATGTATTGAGCTAATCACAAACTAATTAGAAGTATGGTATTTCGTTATTAGTTTTAGAGCAGTTCTCGACTGAGTGTCATAAAAACCAAAACCAGAGCCAATCACAGGAGCAAGTAAAATCAACCAATCACGACCTGATGTAATTTGTGATTGCTTTTATTTGAACCAATCATGAGGCAAAGTAAACACAGTCATGGTTGCCTAACCAATCAAAATCGAAAGCAATCACCTGATTACTGTTCAACACTCAATTTGAAAACCATTCTATATGAACCAATCACAACGAAAAGTAAATTGTGAATAATTTAACCAACCAATCAATAACAATCATCTTTATTGTAATTAGTTTTAATATTGTAATTAGTTTTCAACACTCAATTGAAAACCACTCTAATCAACTGTTACAAAACTCTTGTTTTGATTTGTACCTTGAGTTATCTGTAACCACATTGCTCACTAAAACCTTGTGTATGCTCTGAAGGGGAACAAATCATTTTTATCACTGATGTTTAATACCAGGAGTCCTTTACCAGGAGCATCCATCTTTCATACTTGCCCTGTGCAGCTGCAAAATTTGAACTGGTCTATTTTTAGATTATTCCAGCACAAAAGTATGACGTTGTTATGGTTACCACGGGTGAGATATTGAACAGCCAATCAATGACTAAAACGCAAACTGTGTTAAGTATACAAACCAGGTAGCCATTCAGTAGATCAAGCTCTAAGGAATGCCCTGTGTATGAAAACCATGTCAATAATGCAATATCGCGGCAATATCTCAGACTAAAAATAGATCAGCTCGGATTTTGCAACTTCACAAATCCAATACAGATAGATGCTCCTGGTAATGGGCTCCTGGCATTGCACATTTCACTTCATTCTCATTATATGTACATAATTGTATACTTAGTTGTGCAGTACTTTTGAGTGGTATATTGTAAAAATATATCACAGGAATGACTTGATGTTTCAGTATCACAAGACTTTGGGCTTTAGGCACCAATATGCAACTGTCAGCTTTCCAGCCTTCTACCTGGCTGCTGTGTGCACTGTTGATTTACATACACTGTATGCAACTGTGTGAAACCTCTGAGGTATGTAAAAAGCGAACCTGGAGAATAATAATCAGAATAGTGTAGATGCATAGTTTGCTTTAATCAGTTACTTATGTTTGTATGATGCCTGCAGCATTTCAAGGCCCTTAAAGGAAGTAGAATGCCCAAACAAACAACATTTAATTGTACATGTACTTCAACAAATTATTTTTGCCAGCCCAATGGCAAATTCTAATATCCAAGGCTTGTGGATTTTCGGAGCCCCGAATTTTATTGCTCAATTCTACGGTGGCCTTAAAGTGCCATGTGGAAAGCGTGATACTTTTTTTCCGATCTATACTTTCGCAGCGACTTTCATAGCAACTTTCGCAGTGACTTTCACAGCGACTTTCGCAGCGACTTTTGCCCACTATTATCGTGGGCTCAAATGAATGTATTTACTGTTTTTCAAAGGTAGTGGAGCAGCTTATGGACACAAAGAAACGGAGAAAACTGAACTGAGTAAATAGAACCGAAACCGAACAGAATATGGCTTACGGACACGAATCGAATATACAGAACTGAGTTTTAAAACTGCTTTTCGGATTGGAAAAACAGGAAATGACATGAACAAACTAGGAGGACAAAGAAGAATTATATTGAACCGGAAAAAGAATGACAGAACAAGAAAAACAAGCGAAACTGAACTCTGAGAGGAAATTATAAAATTGACCGGATCCCTGTGGAAACATCAACAAAGGGTGACTTTCAATGGAAAGGCGATTCTCGCTGGAAAATCAATAAAATGAACTGGAAACAAAAGATGGAGAAAAAAGGAAATGAATATTAATTATGTGTACTCGGCCACTTATCTCAGTTCAATTTGGCTCAATTCGGTGTCCTTTTCCAACGTTTTCATTCGAATACTCAGGGTAGAGTCCTCTGAAGTCCAGCGATTGTTGGATTTGGTTTCCTCGGTTCAGTTTTCTCGATTCATTCGTAATCAAGTCCATACTCTAGTCCGGGTTGAGTTCTCTTCTGTTCTCCAGTTCGCTCAGTTCTAAATCCCCTAATTAGCTAGATATACAAAATACAGTTTTGCAAAACAGTAAGCCCCAACAGTTAAGAAACCAAAGACCTTGAAACCTAAGATCTTAGTCGTACAATGTAGGTCTTAGTTTTCTAGACTACCTTTGAAAAACAGCAAATACATTAATTTGAGCCCACGATAATAGTAGGCAAAAGTCGCTGCGAAAGTATAGATCGGAAAAAAGTATCGCGTTTTCCACATGGCACTTCAGGGCCACAATACAATTATAGTGTTATCGGCTACTGTTATTTCCTTACAGCTGATAGGTCACTTGCAGGCTGTGCTCCAAAGATCAGGGATGTCATTTTCCTGCCCAGACTAGACAGGACGCCACCAGATGCCTTCAAAGTACACAGACTAATAGTTTTCTAAAACAAACAAACAAACAAAAAGTACATGTATATACTGTACACCAATATATTCCTCCGTGGACTGTTAAAAGAGCTATAATTGAAGGGCTGGGTGGAAGAAGGACCTAAGTAGTACGGTGGATGTATTTTTTCTATATTTTGTCAAAAATGCAAAATTTTCATTCTTCCCCCCTATTTATTAGTAGAAAACCAAGGTTATGTTCTTTATTTTATCATAAGTTAAATATCAAGCGAGATATCGCTCAATAGCAACAACAAATGCCTTCCCTAACAATGGCTACTTAGGCCCTACTTAGGCCCGTCTGACAATAGGGGCTGTTTAAACTGTGACATAATTTGTAAGAATTCAATTAGTTTTTATGGATGGGAAAATTGGTCCATAAAATAATGATACATGTACAGTATATAAAGTAGTGTACACTAATTACATGAAACAAACACATCATTGTGTTTAGGCAGCCATAAGGAACATTTGAGAGCAAACATTGTTTTCAGCGGAGGTTCCATTTAAGAACTTTTAAACTGAATCTCTCAATACGCTTGAATGTATTTATCTCAGCAAGTCTGTACTTTTTTTTTTATTTCCATTACTTTCTGTTAGACTAAATAAGTGTTATTCTCTGACTTCCAATGAAACATCTACAGAAGAGATCTCAAAATCCCATCATTTCTATTCTCATAAAATAGTAAAACATTTTGTTTTCCAAGAATGGTTATGCAAAAACACTTATAAACAAAAACATACCAAGACAAGACACAAGAAAGAACAATCATGTATGTGAATCAATCCATATTACTCTTTCTATACCTGAATTACAGATGGAGTAACCAGAGATTCCACTTCACTGGCATATTCCAGTTTTTACTGATAAAAATTTGAACTGAACTGAAAAAAACTGGGGCTAATGTTTTTTCATGTGGCTTAGTACCGAAAAAACATCTTATTCCAGTACAGAGTACTGGCTGATTAACTAAATACAAATAGCAGTTCTCTCTATTTTACCTGTGATGGCATCAGTAACATCAGCTCATTGGTGGTAGTCATCAAGATACAACCACAGTGCTGAAAACAAGTTGAGTTCATTAAATAAAATGCAGTAACATTGTACTAAAAAAATAACATGATAGGCATGGGCAGATTTAGGGGTGTGGATTGGGTGACAGCCACCATTATTATAATTTTATGACTCCCAAAAAATAAAATCCCTTTTTAGAATCATTGAAATTATGTAAACCAGTTTTAAACAAATTAAGCTGGTTTACAAATATTAAACCAGTTTTTTTTTTTTTTAGCTGGTTTAAAAAAAATCAAACCAAAGAAAAATTTCAAACTACAACATACAATGTACTATACATGTGCATGTATTCCATAATGTAACCACAGCACATAATGAAATGTGTAATATTATAACTCACGCACTCCAAGTTCTAATTATGAGTTCTTGGTGTGCTTTTATGTCAGTATAATATTTAATTTATAGGCTTTGTATTGGAAATTTTACTCTTATTCTGTTGTCCAGGCTTTGTCAAAGGTATGTTTATTTCATTATTTTGATGATAACCTATAATGATTGTAAAATTTGAAATTGTTCCCATTTATAGTAATGCCCACACAAATATACAGTACATACAGTACAGACATATAAGCACACCAAGAACTCAAGATTAGAGCCTGTGGTAATAAAAACCACATCACTATTCAACAGAAAAATTACCACTTAGAAGATTATGGCTTTTCATAAAAATTGTCAACTTACCAGAATGTATGTGTGACAGACTGCATAGGATAAAATTTTTGGTGTGTAACATACACTTTCTATATACAATTATGTACATGTAATAAATGAACAGTCCCTGATACATGTAAGTACCTGGAACGCAGTTAACGAATGGCAATGCCGTCCAACCAAGTCAGTAGTCATCTCTATACTACTGCTATCATGGGCCAGGCTGGGCCAATATCTCACAACACCTTCTGGTGATGCTGCCATTACGGCAACTGATGCAGCACTATTGCTATCGCCACCCATAGCACTCGGCAGGATGGCCACTAGGTTGGCTGAGTGATACAGGTCTGTGGGGGGTAGGGTGAGCTCTTTGCAGTACAAACTCTGGAAATGAACAACAAATAGTTACTCCAAACCTTGAAACTTGCATTTAGCTTACAGTGTGATTAAAGTAACCAGAGCCACTTACATTGTAGATAACAAAAACTAACGGTAAACACATTGCAAAATAAAAATAATGCTTTCCAAAATGCAAATCCTATCATATCCATGCGATTCTATTCATTCAAAAGACTTAGACTTCAGACCTACATGTAGTTCACCAAATTTGCCATTTACTGGATAAAAACTCGAGCAAGTTGAAATGCTGTTATCTTGTACTTGACACTGATTGGATCAAATAATCGTAAGTGGGAATGTTTTGTTTTCATTCAGACTGCAATGTGATTGGTTTTCACTGTCTAAGTGGCCCCAGTTACAGTAGTCACAGTAACTGTACTATGCATAGAGTAGTAGTCACAACAAATACTTAATTATGCAAGTACTTCATTATTGTGCACAGACATGTAATATTTTTGCATATTAGTTACATGCACAATATTTTTGTGGAATATATTTGAACTTTTTACCAAATATAGATGATTTCTTATACTCTTAAAAACAAACCTTAGCACCCATGGTGGGAATATATCTCCAAATAAACAGCTTACGTCCACAAACCAGCCATGCCCATCCTGATTGGTCAATCTTCGAACTTGCATATTGAGATGTTTGACCTGAGAAGATACATCAGATGTAAATGGATAGTACATTCTAGCCTGCAATACAGGCATTTTATTGCGGGTGCAGCACTATCATTTCAATAAGGGAAGAATGGGGCGACGGCAAAAAGTAAGGAGGGGGAGGGGAGGAGAATGAAAAAGAGAAGGGGGAGGGGAGGAGAATGAAAAAGAGAAGGGGGAGGAGAGGAGAATGAAAAAGAGAAGGGGGAGGGGAGGAGAATGAAAAAGAGAAGGGGGAGGGGGAGAATGAAAAAGAGAAGGGGAGGGGGAGAATGAAAAAGAGAAGGGGGAGGGGAGGAGAATGAAAAAGAGAAGGGGGAGGGGGAGAATGAAAAAGAGAAGGGGGAGGGGGAGAATGAAAAAGAGAAGGGGGAGGGGGAGAATGAAAAAGAAAAGGGGGAGGGGAGGAGAATGAAAAAGAAAAGGGGGAGGGGAGGAGAATGAAAAAGAGAAGGGGGAGGGGGAGAATGAAAAAGAGAAGGGGGAGGGGGAGAATGAAAAAGAGAAGGGGGAGGGGGAGAATGAAAAAGAGAGGGGGAGGGGGAGAATGAAAAAGAGAACGGGGAGTGGGAGAATGAAATAGAGAACGGGGAGTGGGAGAATGAAAAAGAGAAGGGGGAGTGGGAGAATGAAAAAGAGAAGGGGGAGTGGGAGAATGAAAAAGAGAAGGAGAAGGGGAGAATGAAAAAGAGAAGGGGAAGGGGAGGAGAATGAAAAGGGGGAGGGGGAGAATGAAAAGGGGGAGGGGGAGAATGAAAAGGGGGAGGGGGAGAATGAAAAAGAGAAGGGGAGAATGAAAAAGAGAAGGGGGAGGTGGAGAATGACAAAGAGAAGGGGAGTGGGAGAATGACAAAGAGAAGGGGGAGTGGGAGAATGACAAAGAGAAGGGGGAGTGGGAGAATGACAAAGAGAAGGGGGAGGGGGAGAATGACAAAGAGAAGGGGGAGGGGGAGAATGACAAAGAGAAGGGGGAGGGGGAGAATGAGAAGGGGAAGAATGAAAAAGAGAAGGGGGAGAATGAAAAAGAGAAGGGGGAGAATGAAAAAGAGAAGGGGGAGAATGAAAAAGAGAAGGGGGAGAAGAAAAGAATGAAAAAGAGAAGGGAAGAATGAAAAGGAGAAGGGGAAGAATGAAAAGGAGAAGAATGAAAAGGAGAATGGGGAGAATGAAAAGGAGGAGAATGAAAAGGAGAAGGGAGAATTAAAAGGAGAAGGGGGAGAAGGAGAAGGGGGAGAATGAAAAGGAGGAGGAGAATGAAAAGGAGAAGGAGGAGAATGAAAAAGAGAAGGGGGCGAATGAAAAAGAGAAGGGGGAGGTGGAGAATGACAAAGAGAAGGGGAGTGGGAGAATGACAAAG
This sequence comes from Actinernus sp. WN-2022, assembly GCA_030867875.1. Lineage (NCBI taxonomy): Eukaryota > Metazoa > Cnidaria > Anthozoa > Actiniaria > Actinernidae > Actinernus > Actinernus sp. WN-2022. The sequence goes on along the minus strand of JAOWCC010001589.1, from coordinate 70,653,643 downwards.
AGAAGGGGGAGTGGGAGAATGACAAAGAGAAGGGGGAGTGGGAGAATGACAAAGAGAAGGGGGAGGGGGAGAATGACAAAGAGAAGGGGGAGGGGGAGAATGACAAAGAGAAGGGGGAGGGGGAGAATGACAAAGAGAAGGGGGAGGGGGAGAATGAGAAGGGGAAGAATGAAAAAGAGAGGGGGAGAATGATAAAGAGAAGGGGGAGAAAGAAAAAGAGAAGGGGGAGAATGAAAAAGAGAAGGGGGAGAAGAAAAAGAATGAAAAAGAGAAGGGGAGAATGAAAAGGAGAAGGGGAAGAATGAAAAGGAGAAGAATGAAAAGGAGAATGGGGAGAATGAAAAGGAGAATGAAAAGGAGAAGGGAGAATTAAAAGGAGAAGGAGGAGAATTAAAAGGAGAAGGGGGAGAATGAAAAGGAGAAGGAGGAGAATTAAAAGGAGAAGGAGGAGAATGAAAAAGAGAAGGGGAGAATGAAAAAGAGAAGGGGGAGGAAAGTGAAGGGAATGCAGTTTGCCAGCGAACGTGGGTTTCTGATTGGTGCAGAACTGACAATATTGATTGGCACAATCATTCATTTGCCCTTATAGAGGAAGACTTCAACAAAGACTTCGGATATATCTTATATCACTATCTTACAGCGGTTTTGTTTTGCTCTAAAGAAGAAACGGAAAGACTTGTCTTTGGGTTGGAAGAATAATAATGATATAAATTTAATAATAACAATTTGTTTCTGTAGCGTTATTTCCATAGCATTATTTCCGTAAAGACCAATAACGCTTTACATCCATATAATGAAACTACATGTAATAATACAAAAAAATATTAGAACTATATCCATACACAGTAATACAGTCATGTATAAATGAAACTAATGATACAAAAAAAATTGAACTATACTAAAAATTAAAAACTATACTACTCAGGGCCTCCGATAAAGTGCGATAAAAAATCGGAAATTATGTGGCAATTCAGGGCTCATTATGCGACAATTCAGGGCTCATTATGCGGCAAATTATGCAATTTTTTTAGCTCATTTTAAGCTATTATACATGGTCTTAGGAGAAAAAAACTCTCTTCTGCACACTTACGAAGATATTTTGTGCAACAATTAAGAGCAAACGTGATTTTTAAACAAATAAAATATAAATATATTGAAAAATTCATTGAGTAAATTTCAGGCAAAAACGACAAGAAATACATTGTGTAGGCAGATGAGATCAAGATTCGCGCAAAAAAGCGACTATTTTACAGCAAACAATAACATGGAATATATCAATGATTCTGAGTGGTCAACACTCTATCCATTGTTTTCGTTATGCACCAATGAGAATACACTTTAGAATTAATTCAGTACCAAATCCCCGGCGCGTGAAGCAATGCAAGAACGCCTGGACGTTTTCGTTGACAAAATCGAATGGACGTATCGAATGGTGATCGTTTCTTGGCCTTTCTTGCGATGTTTTGGGCAGTAAATTACCGTGAAATTGCATTATAAAGCACCACAAAGACAATTGTCACAAGGTTGTACCATTTTTATTGACTCATATTGTGTTATTTGTAAGAATTATGCGCGATTGTGCAGAAATTTGCGATCTGATGCGATTTTTTATCAATTGTGCGGGATCGCACCATCGCACAATATCAGAGGCCCTGACTACTGTATATACATGTATACTAATATACAAAAACAAAAATTAATAACAAATAATGCTAACAATTTATATACAAGGGTAATCTATAAATTATAGGCCTGTTTAAAAAGCCATAAAAAGGGTAGTGGCTGAGCATTAGTGGCTTTGTGGCACCAACAGTAAACGCTTGATGGCTCAGAACTTTCGGTGGCTAGCCATTGGTGGCTCAGAACTTTTGGTGGTTAGCCATTGGTGGCTCAAGCCATTTAGTAGTTTGGTGGCACTAATGGTAAACACAAGGTGCCACCAATGCCGCCAAACGCTGTTGATGCCATCTGGCACTTGGTGGTGGTTGCAAAGTTTTGAGCAGGACTATATTAAGTACATGACATCAGCATGTTGATTGCATTTCACTTACGATCCCTAGAGGCAAGAGCCTCCCTAATCTGCACAGGAAGCGTCAGGCCAAATGTCTCCACTCTGTGATTGGGTGTCTCCTCTAAGACTTGAGCACTACTGGCTGACCTGTTCTGAGTTCTGACAGTAACAATGAAAGCACAATCACAACATCAAATTTGGGCTAAACTGCAGAATACATGTACCCTGCAACTCTAAGCTATATCTGCGTAGCCAGTGGCTATGCAGTATGAGCTACATTGTATAGGATGGGGAGGGGTGGTCTTGCTTTCATTGCATAGCCACATAGCCACTGTGTAGCACAGCTTCTCAACTTAGACTTATACCTGTAAGTTCACTGCATAGCACAGCTTCTCAACTTAGACTTATAAGCTCACCGCATACATCATGACATGTGTACCGGGTAGCCACTGCATAGCACAGCTTCTCCACTTAGACAAATACAGTCCCACTCAAAAATTCTGCAACCACCACCAAACACCAGATGGTGTTGATGGTTCCCAGTGATGTCAGTGCCACCCAGCGGTTACCAATGGTGGTGACAAACTGCCAGACGGCTCTGAGACAACTGCCGATGGCTAGCCGCCAGACAGCTCTCAACCACTAGCCGCCAGATACATGTAGCTCTCAACTGCTGCTGGATAGCCGCCATGTGGCTTTCACACACCGCCATTTGTGACCTTACACCAGAAAATGTACAATAATGACTTTCCGTTTAAACGGATAAAATAAACGACTAACAAACAGGTTTTCAAGTCGTGTACACAACTTTCTAGGCCATGTAAACGAGTTGGGAAGCCGTGTAAACGAGTTGGGAAGCCATGTAAATGAGTTGGGAAGCTGTGTAAACGAGTTGGGAAGCAGTGTGAAGGAGTTGGGAAGCCGTGTGAACGAGTTGGGAAGCCGTGTGAACGAGTTGGGAAGCCGTGTGAAGGAGTTGGGAAGCTATGTACACGAGACGGCTAGCCTCTAAATGCCGTCTCGTGAGCCATCGAGGGCTACCCACCAAACGGCATTGAGCCATCAATGGCTACCCACCAAATGGCATTGAGCCATTGATGGCTAGCCAGCAATTAAACGACATCGAGCCATCGTCAAGCTAGCCACCAAACAAGGTTGAGCTGTTGATGGCTAGCTGCCCGGTGTTTACTGTTGGTGACACCAAACCACTGATGTTTAGCCGTCAAATTTTGGTGGTTCTGGTGCTGCCAATGGTTGCAGAATTTTTTTGCGGGACTGTATACATGTACATGTAAGTTATAGAGGAGGGATTCCTTCATTCTATAAAAAAAATCTGAGGTTAGGTGGTCTAGCTCTCACTGCGTACTGCATAGCCACTGGCTATGCCGATATAGCTTAGGGAGCGCGTCCAAATATCGGAATCGGTGCTGACCGATTCCGATCATTCGGTAATAGATCCGATTCCGATGTCACTGAAAGTCCACCCGATTGAATCGGTGCCGATAGAATGGGAATAGGAAATAAGTACACTGTATCGGTACCGAAAGACTCGGAAGAATCGGAACGGAAATATGTATCAGTCTTTGATCTGTCAGATGACCTTCCAAATTGCTATGTTCAGTACTGCAGCCGCCACCACAACCGATTAAACCTGATCGCTACGCGCTAGGAAAAGCACGGTTTTCTGTATTCGCTTAATAAGCAACCAAACGAACTTTGAAGCGATTGCAAATAGCCGGGGCATTATTAAAATCCTAATGAAAGTTAATTAAAACTTTACTAAAACACGGACTAATGATAGATACATGTAGGAGATTTAAAACAGTGTACTGTAGATCGAAATGTTTGTTAGCTCCGCAAGCGGCGTGGAAATATGCCAGTTTCTTGCTACTTCAATGGTCGTTGTTTTAGTTTTGATATTGACACTTTTTTTCTTTGCTTCCCCAACTTCTCTAAATTTCTTCATCGTGTAGCATCATTAAAGATAGGACACATGATATGTACTGTACACCAACATTAGCTAGCTGACTAGGAAGCCCACATGAAACTTCGCTTCTTCGAAATGTCGCTTCGTAATTTCGATCCGTCCAAGATCAAGTTACTTTTTTCCAGCTCACTCGGTCAATTCGACCAACCTGAGTTGTAAACTTTATTTGGACTTTGACTAACTGAACTTTTCGGCTCATTTTCGAACGGTACAGGAGGACAACTGTAGAGTTTACTTCAGTTCAGTCAGTATAATCAGGCTAAGAATAGAAATCTGATGCTTTGAACCCGGTTTGAATCGAAGGCCGGAAGGGTAATATACGAAAGGAATGGAAGTGTTCAATTTTGTAAAGGTTACCGTATCAATAATTTCAGATCTGTCAGCCTTCCAGATCTTTGTAAAAGTCATTGCATGAAGTTTTCAAGTAAATTCGGACCATGCAGCATGCAGTTATCGAAATATCGTGAGCCGTAAAATAAACAAAACAACGGCTGCTCGCTAATAGTTCCCAGACTGGCGGTATGTGGCCCGCTTTAAAGCTTGACTCACTCGCTGAGCGCAAAGCATAACACCAAATAAACTTTTGCTTCAGTGTAGTTTCACATTTACGGCAGTTCCTTGTCTTGTTACTAGTATTAAAAGGTTTCGGCAGAAATCATTGTAAATGTTTGCGTATAAAAATCGAGTCTGAATTTCCACGTGCAATCAGTCAGGCGTGAATGTGTCAGTCTGATATTTTACAGAACATCAACAGAGTTTTGAAGCAACGTTTGTCATATTGATCAAGACGTGCAAAAACTTCTATACTCTTACCAGAAAACTTCTACTGGGAAAGTGCAATTCCTTTTGAATTAAAAGAGCTTTAAATGCATCGGATCAGATCAGTCAGTTCGCGTAAATGGAAATTAATTGCGCCCCGCGGTATTTGTGTCAGAAATGAGACACGCGTCTGGTTCAGTGACAGTTCATGATTGACGGCCATTACCAGAAATCAAGGACAAAATGGCGGATAGCTCATTATGCATAGCTTTAGCTGGGCATTTAAAGATGGCCAACATTTACAAAGAAATGTATGGGATCAAACATAAAACGTTTTATAGCCTTCCCTCTGGGAAAGCTTTCACTTTCCTGGTCTTCGCGTTTCAAACTCAGGGCTCGTAGAAACCCATTAGTTTAAAAATTTGATGAATCCAGTCACGTTTCCTTCGGTCAAAAATAATACGTCTTTTTAGCCATAAATCACCACAGGCTGCCGTACATTCCTTGTAAATTACCAAGAAGTACATCCCAAACCTCCACGTAGTACTCACTAACCAACAACGAAGGCAAAATCCTGGTCTTCGAATTTGCTTCCACAGATAAACAAGCCTTGATATCGCCATTTTTGAAGGCTCTTCATCGTACTTTGGTTCGGTCAAAACTGCTCAGAAAAGTGCTAACTTTTGGCTACAAGAAGCCGCCATTACAATTCCGAAGCCTGCCAAGGAACCCACATTTTTAGGTCAAAACATACAGGAGACGAAGACATTTTGTCTGCCATTCTTCATTCCACCAACAGCTTACTATTCAGAGGTATTACCGCTGTTTAGACCAAATGCAGGCTCTAATATAATAAAACGAGGGATTTAGCTGCATTTGGATTCCCTGTGGTCGAGTGCCAGTACGCATGCTCTGTGTTCGTGTGTTAACTCCACTGTTCAGTTATTCGCGGTCGCAAAATGTCCGTGATTTCTGGTAATGGGACTTTTATTAATTATAAGAATCCGGTACGCTGGGTATTTACCAAAACCATCTTACTGTATAGCTGTACTTTGTAAAACTGTTTGTCATGAATTCGAATTTGTCACGCGTTAAATCGATCCTGGTGGAAGAAAGGTTAAAATACGAAATTGTGCAATGAACACGTACGCTTGCCGAAATTTCTTCGAAATGCAATGCAATGTCGGTTGCTCTATCGGGTCGAATAAAAATGTAGTTCTTCATGTCTGTCTTGGGGTCTGTTTGTTGTTTTCCGAAGCGTGGGATCGCTGCCTGAGCAGCACGACAATTGAGTTGGACGGCTCCACTGAGTTCAACTCGGGTTTATGTCAACTCGTGATGGCGTAAATCATGTTTACAAAAATTTAATAGAGCAACTTGGAAATCGGACAGATCGGCTGTGAGTTCCGAACAAGTCACTGTTATGTTCGATCGGATCGGATCGGATGTAATCGGATCGAATCGGAATATTTGCTATCGGAATCGGACAAGACTTGAAAGTACCTCTACATTTTCCCGATGCTCAAGTATCGGAAAGGGCATCGGATCCGATTCCGATAATCGGATTTCCGCCCCATATTTGGACGTGCTCCCTTAGAGTTGCAGGGTATTCTGCACTGCAGTGCTCTAATTTGGGTTTGGTTGAGCAGTGAGTGTGTGAGACAATTTTTATGGTTGAATTTCCACCCTTCCTCTCCTTATCCATGTATGTGAAGACATGAGAAAACGAAAATGAAGAGAAATCTAGAAAATGGCAATAAATTTACCCTTTCGAAAAAAAATCTCTATTTTAGTTTTTACACACTCATAGTAGCTTGGGCTCCCTGTGGTTATAATTATCTTTATAACGCGTTAACCTTTACGAATTTCATAAAATAAGACGTCCAATATGACAACTGAAGGCTAATTCGTAACTTTTAACCAAGTTAAGACAATCCTTCAGAAATCTAACGTTAATTTCCTACTCACCTTCCTGCGGACGAACTGTCAAGAAACGAGCCATAGTTAAGACTCTGCCGTGGAGTAAACTGCAAGCTTTCTGCTCCTCTTGGAGTTCCTTTAGATGAAGGAAACTTTGTCCACGGTGAAGACATATTTCTTACAGAATATAATTCACTATTACTGTATTAGGTGAAATAGTTATCGAAAAGTTCCACTTCTTCTGCTACACATCCGCCATGTTTAGCCGAACCGCGCGAGAAAATACGCGATCGCTGATTGGCCTGGATCACGGTGCCTGGATTGGCTGAGAGCGAAAGGTACATCAATATGTTACGGAACATCAAATACGAATAACTGCTGACCAACTACTCTGGAATACAAAATTTTAAAATATAGAATATAGGTCAGATACAGAGATAGCAATCCACATGCAGGTGAGTTGAATTCATATTATGTTTTCTGCTGTAAGATCTTCTCCTAGATTCAAAGTATACGATGTTAATTTGGTGTTTTGTCAGGGTTGTTGAATGTACAAATGGCAGTTGTCATCAGAAGCATGTTGTCATCGAATGTGGGTTAATCACTTAATGTCATCGAAATCGAATGTCGACCAACTCCCCCCCCCCCCCCCAACCTAGATTCACAGTGGAAGAATAAAAACAAAACATTTATTTGCGAACCCAGCTACATGTATATTAAGCCCTAGGTAAGTGAAAACTTGTATTTACCTGTGAACCTGTTTTTGGAGTAGTTAGGGTATGTTCGGGTTTTTGATGAATCAAAGACAAAGGTATCAGACATTGTTGACCATGCAGTGCCAGTGGTTTCTATTGTTATGGATCCTTGATCTTAGGTAACACACAATTAATGCATGCCAGCCCGGTGTACTTGATCAATGCTTCTAATTGTTGTAAGTTGGTGTCTGTAATACCTACATGTAGTATGATCAGCTTGGCAGGTATTTCTGTCCCTTTTTAATTGATCATCTTCACATGATTTTGCCAAGAAAACAATGAAATTATTGCAAGATGGAATAGTAGATGCAGTAGAAATTCCAAGAGAAACCAACAAGAGTATTTTATTAGCCACATTAAATTTGACTGCTTGGCATCCTTGAGGATGCAAATAAATAAGTTGTGCTTTTTTTCATTTTGATGCATAAATGATGCAGAATGTAGGGGTAACCAAATCACTATTTCATTTCTCAAGTATACTGAACTTCGCATGCTGCCAGGAGACAAGATGAATCAAGAAGAGTACGACAGATTTCGAGAAAGATCAGACAAGATCAGTGCACTGATGGGAGAATACCTACTTAGAGGTTATCGCATGCTTGCTACTTGCTGTGACAAATGTGGGGTAAGTATCTATAGATGTCAGAGCTACAATCTTGGAACACCTTTGTGTGGGTGGTTTTCCAGTGAGGTGTTTGCATATTGCACAATGCTGAATGCAAAATAGAAAATCCGGTCAGTGGAAATACCATGAGCTGCGAACCACATCCTCTAAGTTGTATTCTTGTGTCAAGATGGCTTTGTCAGTGTACATCACTTGCGGCTAAATACAGGAATGGTTCTGACCTCTGACTATATAAACTAACTAAAATCCTAGCTAACCTGAGCCATAAAACATACCCTAACTGGTCAGTAAACATAGTTCCCAGGTAAATAACAAGGTTTTGGGCTAATTTGTGACTAGGGTTTACAAGTAAACAAGTTCTCACAAAAATGGCAAAGCCATCTTGACATGAGAGTATAACTTAGAGCACATGGTTCGTGGCTCATGGTATTTCCGCTGACTGGATTTTCTAATTTGCATTCAGCGTTATGCAAAACACCCCCACCGGGTGGTTTTCTCCCTGCCCCTTTGCAATGTTGGGAGAACTAGCATGGTTTGACATAGTAACATAAGTTTATATTATATGGCTAGTTAACTTCATGGGCTATAATTGGTCAGTTTGCAGTCCATAACTTCCCATAAGGCCATAGGGACTTCAAAATTGAAGCAAAGCTGGTTTCCTTGCGCTTATGCCATAAAATAGGGAAACAATTGGTTGATTATGACTTACAGTAAAGTAAAGTAACTTTATTTAATGTTGGTAACTTGTGACAGTCTGGTGAGACTGAGTGAGACTGATAAACTTGAGGCCGACGTGGGACCAACAATTATTTTACGTCCTTATCCGAGAAGACGTGAAGGTCTAACCATTTGCAGTTTGAGAACGAGATTGTTTCACAAAGGCAGCACCTTCTACTCAGTTATTTTAAGACCCTGAGTGTTGATCCAGCTGGGGCTTGAACCCGCGACCTCCCGCTCAACAGACCGGAGCTTAACCACTGAGCTAACTGGGAGGTGGTATGAACCTTGTGCTGATTTCACAAAGAGGTATATATGATATCCCAGTTACCTGCTTATAAATAAATACTTTGCAGACTGTGCTGCTGAAGTTCCGTGATCAAGGTGACTATTGTGTAGCCTGCAAGGAAGTTGATGTGGACACTACCCTTTCAAGTAATGAAGGTACTAAACCTTTTTTGAATTCAATTTTTAATGTTAATTGTTATCCATGAATACTTAATTAAGGGTTAGAGACCGGCATGCATGTTTTATTGATAAATATGTACAGGCATGCACTGACCATACAATGAATGAAAAATAATGAATACTGCAGGAGGCCAGCAAGGCAGCCAGCAAGTGCCTGTACATTGTATTTGTCAATACAATAAAACACAAACATAAAGTCTCTAACCTTTTAATATTCCAACTGAGTGCACAGCATGCTGTGGTCAACAAAAAAGTACTGTGATTAGCCAATCATCTTGGATTTTAATTTGTACTGCATTAATTGGAATAGTTATTAAAACCTGATACAACCATCAATAGTTGTAGCGCATCTGTAAAATGAATATCATTAACTAGTGCAAGACTTTTGCATTACCTACATGTACTGACATTTCTCATGTTTCTGCTGTGGGACCTCTAATTTACTATAAATTGCAGCTACGTACTTCATGTAAAAACGAGAATGGTGATCCCCTATTTGAGACCTTGCTTGGGGTAACAACTGGGCGAAGTTTAAAAAGTTAATTTCAGCTTCTTTTTCAATGGAATCACCTTAACTGGTTATAATAATAATAATAATAATAGCATTTATTTAAACACGGTATTGGCGATACTGCAGCATTCAGAGCTGATGTGACCGTGATAATACAAAAGGAACGATAATGAAATCTAGCTAACCTCATTGATTATGTAAATTACAAGTTTTTGATTGAAAGACCATTGCATTATAAGATATTGAAATGACTCACAGATGAAACTGGACACTCCTAAATGCTGTAGTGCTGCATTTTTTCCATCTGTATAATATCAGGTAAATCAGGAAATTACTAAATAAGGACACCGTACAAATACTTATTCATGCATTTATCACTGCAGTAGTCTACTTTATGGTCTACTGGCCACTAAGTTAAATAAGCTTCTGACAGAGGGTACAGAATGCCGCCGCTTGGTGCTTATATGTAATACATGTATATCTTGCTTTGATCACATTATTCCTCTCCTTTTCCATTTACACTGGCTTCCAGTTAAGTTCACAATAGACATTAAGGTTTTACTTTAGTATTACATTTAAGGCATTAAATGGTTTAGAATTATTACTAAAACAATGGCCAAGTATAAAGACTTTAACAACTTTAGCAGACCGATCATTTACTTTAGCAGCATCTACATTGTACCTTATGGAACGGCAGTTCGTAATGCCACTTCAGGGCTCTCCTTTTTATTTTTTTCTGAAGACATTTTTTATTTAGAAAATCTTTTTATCAGTATTTTGAATGACTATTATTCCATTGTCGTTGTAACTTCGTGTTAGATTAGTTTGGTATTACGTGTAGTTTTTTAGATTTGTAGTTAGTTTTATTGTTAGTTCTTACTATTTAATTGTTATAATTATGCGCATTTGAACATTTATCTATGGAATTGCGCACTATAAGTACATTATTATTATTATGACTATTATTATTCTGTGACTATGCTCAAAACTGGATTGAATTCCCTTACAGTTGCATAACATAATCCAGTATATTAATTTCAGTTTCCCAGCCTGAGGAAGAATTACCACCTCCCTGGCCAGATAGCAGATCGACCCTTCCGACAACCTCTAATGTTACTGCAACTTCACAGGAATCGAGGCCAGTAGATGACAGCAATCCTACAAATGTCATTGTTTCCGACTCTGTTAAGGTGGCTATTAACAGTGTAAATGACAAGCTTGTGTGGGCAATTGATGCCCTAAAGAACTCTTCATCTACAGAGGAAGCCATTCGGATTTGTGAGCTGTTAAAAACATGTGCAGAAACGTTGAATGCTTTGTTTAAAGTTCACAAAATTGGCTGAATGGTGAACCTCAGTTGGTTCTCGCTAATCAGCTCGATCTACAACAAACATTACTTGTAATAGTGTTGACATTCTTTTTATACATGTAGCTTCTCTTGACCCCGGGAGGGGGACTCCCATATCAAAGGTGTTAGGATTTGACCCCTAAGAGGTACTAAAATGGGCATGGCTCAAGCTTATTTTGACTCCTAAAAGGTACCGATAAAAACATGCCAACATTTTAAACTTTCGATGCCTTTTATTGCTATTACTTGGTGTTGTATCATCAAGCACCTGACCCCTAAAAGGTACCGCTTTACATAGAAATGTCTGTGTTTGATCGTGGATACCCTAAGTGGTACCAAACTCCTGATTTTGACCCCTAAAAAGTACGACGAGCATCCATGTACCCCTCGCATAAGGGAGTCTCCCCCCCCCCCCCCCCCTCCCCCCGGGCTCTTGACTTTACCAGCTTTCGAGTCCTGAGGGCTGGAGTGTCTAGCTATAGCCAAGCAAGTAAACTATAGGGCTAGAAACTCATGTTAGTTAATAGTCCACTGTATCGACCAACACTCCTTTCTTGTACACAACAAAAGCTAACCGGGAAAGTTATGGCAATGACTTACGGCATATCTACCACCCGCCCTGCAAGATAATTATTGCTACTATCAGAGTAGATTTCGTATGAGTGGGACAAACTACGGCTATGACTACGGCACGGTTCTGTTCATTACCTAATATGTATTTGCCAATTTTCAGCGAATTTCAGCAAAGTTTTCATTACCTCTATTTAAGAAGGGGTTCAGATCAAGGTTTTCACACGACGTATTACAATAATTGATGTGTTTTTGACAAAGAAACCTACAAAGTATAAGTATTTTGGAGTCTTACATGTTGGAATCAACGAGCACAGTGCATCACACTCAGTGTTATCTACTCTGCCAGGAAACTGGTTGCCCAAAAACATATTCCTAAATATGTAGTGTTAAGAAACTACAGACAGTTTGACTCACTTAGTTTAAACGGAAAATTAAGTTAGCCCCATCGCATAGAATTGAATCCTGCATGGACTCCAAGAACCCTACCTGCCTGGGAATTATGGAAACAGATGTAGACAATTGCCATTTTACAAACAATGATAATTGAAAGGCCTATAAACGCTGAAAAAACTCTAAATACTGCAATAAAGTATAGGGCAGTACAATATGATAATTTCTTTTCGGAAATTCAAGGCAATTTGTGCAAGACTTGGCATGGTATCAATACTATCCTTTCTAAGAAAGAAAAGTAAACAATGCAACCAACTAAAGTTGTTAACTGATCCAATTGAAATTAGTAATGCCTTTAACAAATGCTTTGTTAATATTGGGTCTAATTTGGCTTCTACAGCACCATGAGAGGGCGTAGCCTGAGGGCGGCACCCGAGGTGAATAAATACCATATCCCCCAACGGAAGGCTGATAAAATGCTTATAAATAAATGGTGAGGTTTAGTCGTACTCAATAAAAAATATTTTTTCATAAATCATTAGGAAGCATTGTTTGCCTAGTACATGCATGGTTGCATAAACTTACTGTTCACAAGATTCTCAGTTGTTGTCTCTGCTGTCCTTTCAACCAATGTGGCTTGTAGTGTAGTGGTAGGACAGAGGCTAATTAAGAGAGTGAGGGTTCAAGTTTATTTATTTTTTAACTTCTCCTTTCAAGTCACTTCTCTGTAGGTAAAGAGTAAGCCAGTAGTTCTAAGTACTGCTTTTATATTTAATCTAACGATTAGAAAAGGACCTAGTCTCGAATATGATAACGATTTATCAAATACGTTCTAAGCTGGCTTTAGACCACAAGCTCTACTTGACTGAGTCACTGCTAGCTCTTTTATATGCAACTAGTGAACACAAAAGGTTTCTAAAAGCCCTTTCGTGTTAAAGTACATATGAGCCCTAGCCAGTTATCATTGACTACTCGAAAACGAGGCTATCCCCGCATCGTGGATGCCGCAACGTGCATCCGAGTTCGAAAGGACAATTCAGGATTTTTCATTTTGTCTCCAACGCATAGAGGAACACGGCAATATTCCGTCCGCTACGCCATTTTTCTTTTCAGCTAAGCAACGATGCGGGGATAGCCTCGTTTTCGAGTAGCTAATGATATGCGCATAAAAAAAAATTAAAAGAAGAATCGCATAGCCAAAGCTGAATCGCACGGTGCATTTGCGAAATCAGAAGCTGATTGGCTGAGACGGAGTGATGATTCGGAGTTGAATCACCACTGTATACTACGCGCGCTATTTATAGCTTAGCAAAATATCAACAAAAGTACTAAATCTTCAAGTAATTCATCGGACTATGCGATTCAAGGAAAATCACATGCCTAACGAGGTAATTCCACGTTAAATTGCACGAGAAAACCGATATCGCCCGAGTCGCTTATAGAGTCAATAACCTATTTGTGGCGTCGAAATATTCCCTGATATTTCGTCCGCGGACATTATCTGATCCGAGAAGAGTACAGTTCCCGAGAGCGAAGCTCGAGGGAAACTGAGCTTCGAGGATCAGATAATGTCCAAGGACAAATATCAGGGCATATTTCGATGCCACAATGTGGTTATTGTAAGAAAATTGGAGGGACCACAAACGAAATGATAAACAATCGGACGTGCGTGTCCGCGCTTGCTTTGCTATTTTCGGCTTCAATACAACTAGGTAAAGGTTTGTAGTCGTTTCTGAAGAAGAAATTACACGGTTTCTTCAACAAAATGAAAACAAAAACACCGCCAGAAAGACTAACCAAGACCTGGCGTTATTCAAGACTTTTTTAATCCAAAAAAACAACCGAGGAACTTGAAGAATTAGCCTCCTCCGCAGGCAATTATAACTGCATTGGAAAAACGAGAGAAAAGACAAAGAAAATAGGAGTTGGGTTACCTGTGGTGCTGACCGGAAGGAAATTCATATTTGGCGTGCATAATACGTAAAGAAGGGGGTTCGCAATATAGCATTACAAACCCGTGAATAAAAACGATATCAAGCTCTTATTAAACATATAATAATCTCTATTTATATATATATATATACTGAATATAAACTGCTAGTGCCATTAACAGTTTACAATCATGGCCATTTTTATATAAAAGGAGCAGTGTCAACCCCGATAAACTTTCTCCTCACCAGAGACTAAGGGCCATCGACATATTCGAAATGCCCCGCTTAACGCACAACGGACGTTTAGGGGGGGAGGGGGTAAGGGCATGGACGTTAGTGTGGGGCATTTAGAACAAACACTTTTTCATCAATAGAAGTACACTTTTTAATCAAACGTTTCTAGTCAGCTAGATCTACATTAGAGCGCAATTTCTGTTGAATTTCCCGGAAATTTCAACAAGGTCGTTTGATTAGAAGTATCATGAAATACCTCAAACCTCCAGGTAAGTGAAACTCAGTTTTATAGTCGTATCCGAATGGGTATTTTAGTCAAGATCCGAAATGAGCTCGTACGGGAATTCGAGGTACTGACTGACTGTACAGTTGCAGCTATTAAAGCTTTAAGCTTGTTTTATACTTTGTTTATAAGTGAACTCCCGTGTATTTCATTACTGCTTTAATTTCCTGACCTAAAAAAAGCATAAAACAATGGGTGGACGTTAAGGGGGAGGGGTCTGACCTTAACGTCCGTTGTGCGTTAAGCGGGGCATTTCGAATATATATGTCGACGGCCCCTAAAAGAACAACCTAGACTGCTTTCCATGGATTATGAAGAAAATTAGAGACTATTATGGATGGCAAAGATCGATTCGAGTGGTGAACAATTGACCGCAATCTAATTTGCATAATTTGGAATAAAAATCTGTAGAGGAAAACTAATGCTACCACAGAAAAGATCACATTAAAACTAGTAATTGTGTTCAATTTTAGAGCAATGTGTAGAATTGATATTGAGTTATAGGCATTTCAAATGCAGACAAGGATAGAATGTACGTTCTCATACAAATCTCTAGGGGACTCTAATTTCAAATGGCTGTAACTTCATTGCTTTTAAGCTTCACAAGATCACTAATATCGGCATGCTCTTTCACATGGTAATGTTTTCTGTACATGTGGATACACTATTGAAAAGTAAATACGCATTTATGAATTAATGCGGTCTATGTCAGGGAAATTTACTTCACTCTTAGTTCATGGCGGAGCGAGTTAAGATCTCGTAACCATTAGTTAATCTTTGTCACATTACATCATTTTGAAAATCATATTAACAGGGTATTTCTCTTCTGTCATAGCTCAAATATTATTTGAATTCATGGGAGCTTAGTACGAGAAAATGGCGCAGTTTCGTGAAGAATGCTTTATAAATTAAGGATCTATGTTGCGTCTTCCGGAGCCTCTCACCTCTGTGGCCCAGGTTAGATCCCCGGACGTGGCGCCACATGTGAGTTGAGTTTGTTGGTATATCGCCTAGCTTGCACCGGACGTTTTTTCTCCGGATTCTCCGGTTTTCCTCCCTAGCTCCCTAGGTTCGGGATAGTATTGCTCAGGTAGTAATAAGCTTTAACCATTGCCGATCTTTAACCTTTCCTAGATCCTCTATCCCTTTGTCCCATGCAGCTTGTTACAAGAAGAAAAAATATCTACAATCCATGGCAGAAATTAACGTTAATTTTCAGTCTTATAACACAAAAGAACGCAACAGCGCGGTACGGCAGAAACTACGATATTTATGACCGACTCCAATTTTGCCGATCTTTGGGGCAATCTCTGTCTAGCAGGGTATGGGACAACTGGCCTTGCATATATCGTAACCAGACTCCTTCACGCGCGGGCACGAGATAAATAAGGTGGCTCATAGTATTGCGCGCATGCGCAAGGATTGTTCCTTAAAAGGCTCCATTATTTCTCACAGTTTTGGCTACATATGAATGAGAAAAATCCTAGTGATAAAGCCGGCATGAAGGACTGTTCAGGTAAAGAAAGCTTTCTTTTGGTACCAACGATTTCATGATCACCTTAATTACCTATTCATACATATCAGACTTTAAGTATTAACGTAAGTGCCGTCATGATATGTCCGTACAATATAATATAATATAATATCCCCTTCCCCTCTCCCCCTCGTATTCAAATCAGTGACCCTTAATTAAAACAATAGGCAGGAAGTCCCAACCTTGCGCGAAATATTTTGCCAGTTAAGTTTTGTCCCTCCATAACTATGATTTAGTTTTTAAGAAAAAGTAATTGGTGTCACATTTTGCATACAATTTCGACCGTAATTTTCACACGTACTGTAAAAGCTCTTTTGAGAAAACACGCATCTTACTCTCGAAAATCTCTGGAAAATACTTATGAAAAGTTGTAGCTCTGACGTAAGACGCTTCGTAGCTCTGAGTAAGACGCTTGAAAATATCTTTCTAACAAGATTTCAGAGGGTAAAAAAATAGTCCTCCTACGCTTCTTCGGAGTTTTATATTGAACATTTTTAAAGGGGAACTGAACTCTAAAATCAACCCGACAAGTATACAAAGATGAAGTCGAAATTAAAGAAACAAGTTCTGAAATTTTATTAGCTTTATGAGCGGAGAATCGATTACTTTTCGAACTTGAAAACTAATTTCTCTTCATAGATGTGCAAACAGAAATAAAATAGCAGAACTTATTTCTTTCGAATACATCTCAGTTGATTTTAGGGTTCAGTTCTCCTGTAATACCGCGTTGTGCATTATCGGTTGTAGGTACTCTTATTACATGGGGTATCTTTTATTCTCCGTACGTCAACATTTTCTGCATGTTTCGAAGAACATATTTTCTTCGTCAGTTGAGTGTTGCTGTTTGTTCGTGGCCACAGTAGTATTCAGTTATAAATTATTGATCCGATCCAAATACGTTTTCCGCTTCTTCTGATACCTAAGGTGGCATCCACGTTAGCGAATTTAGTCAAGGCTTCATAATAAAACGCATTGTCAATCACCAGTCGCCGCTCGTTCATTTTTGTCTCCATTGTTGTTCTCGTCCTCGCTTCTTTTTCTACCGTTTTCAGAATTCCCAGAAATTTGCGAAGAAGAACTTGGCGGTCTTTGTAATGGATGACTGCTGCTTCTACCAGCCTGACTAGCACCAAAGCTTATGCTGGATCTTATGCTGGACCTGAATGAAAAGACGCTGTTGGTTCGAGAACGGGAGTACAAATCTTCTAGACGTACGTCTTTGCACATGAGAAGCTTCGAGAGCATCAGTTTGATGGTGTTGCGCAAGTCTTTGTTTCTGTAAGAGTAAAAAAACGGATTCACGGCACTACTACTGTAATGCATCCACTTAACGAACCCCATAAGTCGTTGAGATGTTATTTGGTCTGGGAGAATAGCAGGGTTGAATGTTGCTACCATTGTGAGGCTAAACAAAGGCAGCCAGGCCGCGACGAAGAGCACCGTTATAAGACAAACAGTCAATGATAACCGCAGCTCGCGAGCGAACACAGCGTGACTTGCGCGGCAGTGTCGCGTTATCACCCGTCTAGAACTCCCTCGGGATCTGCGGAAGATGCAACCATAAGCGACGAAGATCACAGCCGCAGGGATAAAGAAGCAAACAATCGCTGTCAGCAAGGTGTAGACATTTTGCCACCTCCGATACTGCAGTGGTTGTAAGGAAGCAATCAGGGCCGAGAATGTCCACGCTGTAGCTACGGTGCAGTAGCAGACCTTTCTGGAGAGCAATCGGTGCTTTATTGGTTTCATAACCGCGTGACAGCGCTCGCAGCTGATGCACGTTAGGTGTAGAATGGAAGTCGTTCCGATGAAGATATCAGCAGTGATGTAAAACTGGTAGGCGTAGAAGTGGAGTGTTTCGTTATTGTACTGTCTGACTATGATATAAATCCAGCAAGGGATAGAAACCGACCCGACCAGGAAATCAGCTGACGATAATCCGATGACAAGAATGTTTGTAATTGTTCTTAGTCGATAATTAAATGCAAAAGCACCGATAATGAGACCGTTTCCAGCTAGTACAGTCACCATTAGAAGACTATTGAACAGTAAGGATACAACCATATCACCGTGGGATACCCCGGTCGCTATTGGCGTGGTGTCATTCGCAGGTATAGCGCTCCAGTTTGGCTGAACAGTGGTGGTCATATTGACTCAGGTTTAGCTGAATAATGCTCCCTTGCCTTCTATTGAGCCTTTTTATAAATCAAACTCACTCCGGCAGGAAGGCAGCCAGAGTCAAATATATAGGCCTTATATAGTTCCATTCACACTGGAAGAGATAGAGAAAAAGAAAGCGTGAGCAAATAATTGGGTGAACATTACGTATATTAAAGTGCAAGTAAAGCCATAAAACAATACTCTCTTTGCTCCAAATTCTATTTCCAATATACTTCAGTTGTCTAAATAAGTTTTCTTCGAGAGACTGGAGCAGCAATTCAACTAGAATAAAAGTTACCCGAATTGCAGGATTGATTCATCTTGTGATGTCACAATGGAAACCTACGAATTGCGGTCGTTTCGCCACCAAGTCGTTTCGCCACCAGTCGATTCGCCACCACATTCTAGTCGATTCGCCACCACATTCTAGTCGATTCGCTACCACTCAAAGTCGATTCGCCATCACTCAAATCGTATCTAGTGTAACAGAATTTTCGCATCATTGTTTTTTATCTTTTGCTATGAAGGCTGAAGTTCCTAGTGTGTTGGAAAATCAAATGGAATTAACGCCGCATCCGATGGCGTTTTTGTGGAATGATGATTTGAAAGGTGTGTTTTGTGACAGCATTGATTCTGAAGAGGTTCATAACGAGTTGGATAGTTTGTTTGACTCTTCAGATGAAGGAAGTTCGGACGTTGAATCTTTAGTTAATAATTCACAAACATTATAGTTTCTGCTTCTACAAAAGTGATGTTTATTAGAAATAGAAGAGCGGTCCTAGGAGGACTCGTAGGAAAACAGTGCAAAAGCAGAAATGGTTTGACAAGAGCTGTCATGATTTTAAAAAGGAACTACGAAATTTGGGGTATTTAGTTTCGAAATACCCAAATGATCCTTTTCTGAATCGTTAATTGATGTAGAACAATTGCTCGAGCCTTTTTTGATAGCGAGCATCTTTTGAAATGGTGAGGCATTGTTACATCCATCTATTGAAGTGGTGATGCTTTGTTATATCAGAACCCATTCAAGTTATTTCTATTGAAATTCACCACTCCCTCTGCCATTTACTGGCAGAGGTAGTGAATTCAATTTACTTCGGCGTCATAGCAACGGCGTCATATCAACGCCATTTCGAGTTGTAAATTTTTCTCTGTTTTTAGATGCTCTCATGAAAACGTTTACCGTTTATTCCCTTTCAAATAAACTACACGGCACGCTTACTTCAACCGTTTTCCCGTGTATGAGTCGATCGGTAACTTATCGACTCATCAATGATTTGAGTGGTGGCGAATCGACGTATCGGCTAAATAAACTATACACAGCACGCTTACTAGAATTACCATTTATTCCCTTTCAAATAAACTACACAGCACGCTTACTTCATACCGTTTATTCCCTTTCAAATAAACTACACAGCACGCTTAATTCATACCGTTTATTCCCTTTCAAATAAACTACACGGCACGCTTACTTCAACCATTTTCCCGTGTATGAGTCGATCGGTAACTTATCGACTCATATTTGAGTGGTGGCGAATCGACGTATCGGCTAAATAAACTATACACAGCACGCTTACTAGAATTACCATTTATTCCCTTTCAAATAAACTACACAGCACGCTTACTTCATACCGTTTATTCCCTTTCAAATAAATTACACGGCACGCTTACTTCAACCGTTTTCCCGTGTATGAGTCGATCGGTAACTACACAGCATGCTTACTTCATACCGTTTATTCCCTTTCAAATAAACTATACACAGCACGCTTACTAGAATTACCGTTTATTCCCTTTCAAATAAACTACACAGACCTACACAGCACGCTTACTTCATACCGTTTATTCCCTTTCAAATAAACTACACAGCACACTTACTCCAACCGTTTTCCCGTGTATGAGTCGATCGGTAACTCATATTTGAGTGGTGACGAATCGACGTATCGGCTAAATAAACGGCTACACCAGAATTACCGTTTATTCCCATTAAAATAAACTACACTTACTACTAACACTATTACTTCAACCTCGATCGGTAACTTATCGACTCATACACGTACTTTGAGTGGTGGCGAATCGACTTTGAGTGGTGGCGAATCGACTAGAAAGTGGTGGCGAATCGACTAGAAAGTGGTGGCGAAACGACTGGTGGCGAAACGACTTGGTGGCGAAACGACTGGATACCAAACCTACATGATTTTATTGTAGTAGTTTTCTCTTGGGAGGGAGTAGATTCATCTTATGACGTCACAGGATCCATGAAAAGTAACCAAAGCCAGAAATGTTGTGCGAAACAAACACAATATATATATATTTTTTTGACATTATACTTGCATTTTAAGCAACTCGACAATGTCGTTTAACTGCTCATTTCCTCTTCATATTCCCTTTGTTTCCAGTCATTTTTGATGGAGTGCTAGACTCTAGTTTGCATTTTTCTTGATAAAATGATAATTCACTGAGGTAGCAACGCGTGGCAGGGAATCGAATATTTGACGCACTAGAGAAAGTCCCTTGCGCGCGATACGTGCCGAGTGCTTTATTCAGATTTCCAGATGTTCTGTTGTTACTTGTTCAGTTTGTTCTTTTAAAAGCGACAGGCACATTGCCTTATCACCCGCGTATAAGGCGTTTTTATTTAGCACGAATATTGATGGCATTTCATTGGGGCTGCGCTTATCAATAGCTATAGGATCATACCGTCAGTCGACATTGTCTAGTCATAAAAAATGATTTATGGCCGGATATATATATACTCCAAACACGCTGAAAGTGTTATATCCCATTCACATTGAAAAATACAACGTTATTATGCCATATAAAGGAAGATCTTTATACCTTCAACGAGACGAAACCTTTTAACAGTTCATCCACTAAGTCTAACATCTCACTGACTTAAAAGCATTTTTAAGCACAACTTTTGAATGATGCTATTTCCTGTGAACTGGGTAATTGAGCTTTTATATCTTGCAAATATTTCAAAAGCTGTCAATCTCCAAAACCCGAGTTTTTCTCCGGGTCCTCCGATTTTCCTCCCACAAAAACCAACACGCTAAATTCCAATTCGATCCGCCCGGCTTTGATCAGCTCTTATGGATGTTTCAGGTCCCGTTAGAAATTCAGAACTTTATTACGTAGGACGGTTTTTTCAGAGCAAGTGACGGAGGTTTCTCTATTGTTGCCGGGTCTTTGTGCGCATAACTTATGTTACCAAAGTGCTGACAGACAACGCGAAGGCTCAAAAAGAATCCGCCACCGAACGGTCGGTATTTTTTAACCTGTACTGTCTTATGTAATTATATAATGTTTCTATCTTGGTATATAATAATGAGTTAGGAGGACCAGATTGGAAACAAGTGTAAGCTTTATCTGCATATCCTCATTAAAGTGCCTATGAAGCTATTTTTTTTATTTTAGATATCAATTCTACATCAAGTGAATAGTAGAATGGTACAATATATCTTGTTTTGAATGCTGTGCCGCTGAGTTAAGGAGGTTTTAATATCCAAAATGCTAATTACATGACGTCAGGGGAGGCATCAATTATTATACAATTTTTTTTGTTACCCATGGTTGAAATAAAATGATTTTAGAAATTTGTTTTCCTATATCAGTAGAAACGCCCAGTCACAACCACTAAGAAGTGATTGCAGATACCTCCCCTGACGTCGTGTAATTAGCATTTTGGATATTAAAACCTCCTTAACTCAGCGGCACAGCATTCAAAGCAAGATATATTGTACCATTCTACTATTCACTTGATGTAGAATTTATATCTAAAATAAAAAAAATAGGCTTCATAGGCACTTTAAATAGTGTTGTTGTTGTTGTTATTATTACTGACAATTTACATGAGCTGAGCAATCCGCGCCGGTTGCTTTAAATGTAATCTCGATAGCACATCTTATCATTATTTTAGTACACGC
Source organism: Actinernus sp. WN-2022 (assembly GCA_030867875.1). Taxonomy (NCBI): domain Eukaryota; kingdom Metazoa; phylum Cnidaria; class Anthozoa; order Actiniaria; family Actinernidae; genus Actinernus; species Actinernus sp. WN-2022. The sequence goes on along the minus strand of JAOWCC010001589.1, from coordinate 70,631,514 downwards.
ACAATACCGACACATGATAAACTTAAAGTGCAAGTTACATGCTAAAAAAGTGAAATTTATATTGTACTGTTGTGTTTGATTCTCACAAAAAGGTATTAATCTTGCAAATGTTGTATTATTTCTGATATTTAATCGTGGAACCTGTGACCAAGTGAAAACTACTACAATAAAACCCGTAGGTTCAATTGTGACATCACAACATGAAATGTTCCCGCAATTCGGGAAAGCTTTTATGTAATGATTAGATAATGGCACGAGAGTTCTGTGATTTAGAGTGCCGAGCATTTAGGGGGATTGATTGCAAACCAGCGATTATGTAAGAAATGCCACTACGTATGCATGTGATCATGCAGGGCAGCCGGCCCATCGGCAATCAGTTCTGCTGAATATCTGTTCGGTGAAAGCACAGTTAATAGAGTGGAATGGTTATATGTCTTTGTTAGCTTTTTTCAACCACTACCCTGCACAAAACACAATAGAAATTCCAATGTGTTAATCAATCAGCCCGAATAGAAACGTGTGAGTTCAGTCGTTCAGGGGACGCTAATGAACTATGACCCTGCACAATCTTTTGTCTTGCCCCCTTCCAACATAAATCGCAGCGCCTTTGTTAGCCCCTTTGAAGTTTGCCGGGTTTCATAACCATTCCACTCTATTAACTATGGTGAAAGGTTGTCTAAACTTTCCGGTATTTCGTAAATGTTTGGCTAAAGTTTCGTAAAATTGTAAGAACGGAAAACGTCGGAAATGTTCGGCTAACATTTTTGGAACATAGACGGAAAAAACTGAATATGCTTGGCTAAGACTTTCGTATGTAACAATTATCACTTTTACTGCCTTAATATGTAATTTATGACAGAGTAAATATTAAGAAATAACAAAAGATACAGTCCCCTGAAGTTTCGCAATAATAAGTGTCAACTAAGGATCTGGAAAAACGTCAGCTAAAATTTCCCATTACCGATCAACACATGTATAAGCTATACATATGTATAAGTATAAGCTAGTAGGAGTTATAATTAGAGATGATCTTAAGTGGAATGACCACATAGATTACATTACTACCAAAGACTATATTCTCTCAGATTACTCAAACGGGCCGCTGTTTCACCCGAGGAGATAATCATTGGATATAACAGCTCCGTCAGATCCATCTTAGAATACGCAGTAGAGGCATAGCAGGACATTCCAGGGTACTTATCAGCCCAATTAGAATCAATACAAAAACGTATCCACAGTACACCTACAATGAAGCCCTGGCCGCAGCTGATATGGTCATACTAAGTTGTAGAAGGGAATCCATTTGTAATTCATTTGTTCAGTCCATGAAAGATAAGTTAGACCATCCCCTATCATTTCTATGTCCTAAGTCAACAACAGTCAGAATACCATATAATTTAAGATCTGGCACTGAAAAGGTGGTGACAGGAACCGCTAGAACCAAGAGATCCCAGGATTTTGTGACTTTTAGATATTAGGAATAATTTATAGTTATAATTATTGTATAGATTAGTAGCCATTTTCTTGTTTTAATATCACTTGTTAATTCAGTTTTTAACTGCTAGAGTGAAAGAACCGATATTGTCATTATTATTTTGTCATAATCTTATGTTTTCGTACCAAAGGATTTCGGGATGATAATAAAAGCGCCCTGAAATGTTCTAAGATCTAAGGAGTTGCCCTAGGTTCACCGAACAGATACAAATCTACCAGCGCAGTTTGAAATTCATTTAATAAGCGGTATAAGTGATTTATAAATAGTAAAATGACATTTTGGAGCATTTTTGGGGAAACCGTCGTTGCATGGGTGGATGATAGATACCTCACATCTCGTTCTGCGCAGCAAGGACTATATAATGGACTATTAAGTACTCTCATTTGTTACGTCCAGATTAGACTTCTGTAACTCGCTTTTTTATGGTTTACCCAATCAACTAATACAGAAACTTCAAAGCATTCAAAATTCAGCTGCAAGATTAGTTTGTCTCACTAAAAGACATGAACACATCACGCCAGTATTACAACAACTACACTGGCTACCAATCGAGTATAGAATTCAATATAAGGTCATATTATTAACTTTTAAATGCCTTTAAAACAATGCTCATGCCTACCTTATAGACTTGATCAGTACCTACCAAATCGTAACTTAAGGTCTAATTCCAAGAACTACCTCGAAAGGGTTCAATTCAATCTTAAAGGTTACGGTTACAGAGCCTTCTCAGCAGCGGCACCCACACTTTGGAATGCGCTTCCAGATAACCTCAGAGATTACTCTGATAAATCTTTACCTTGTTTCAAAAAACAACTTAAGACTTATTTATTCAGGAGAGCATTTTCTCTATGATCATTAATAATTACTATTTATTATAATCTAGTTTTTTTAATGTAATTACCTATAAATAGCCATTTTTAGTATACTGATTTAAATTCATGTAAAGAACTAGATAATTTTTAGATAATTATTTAGGATGATTTTTTATTCATGTAAATAGCAAATAGGATAATTGAAATTCATGTAAAGCGCCTATGGACTATAGGAATCGGCGCTATATAAATATTTACTATTATTATTATTATAATTATGGGACCACTAATGCTCTTATAACAGAGATCCAAACCGCTAATTTGAAATCATTTAATGGCCGGATTTGAAAATTCGTCTCGAATGCAATGAAACAGTTAAAAGAAAAACGAAAATACCAGTAAAAAAACTAACCGACAATTAGCCGTTGCGGTAATTGCTACAAATACCCCTTTCAGCTGTGTTACGTTCCTCGTCTTACCTAAATTATTATAAACGACTGCTTCTGCTACTGTTATAGAGGATATTACATTGCCGTGTGGAGATACGGTTTTTATCTTTGAGTGGTGAATATCGTAATACACGTACGAGCGCACCAAACGAAGATTCTGTCTATCTTTCACCAAGCTAACAATTACCGGATTTCACGTGACATGACCGTCTAACGTCACAGATGTGTAATAATGTGTTGAACTTTTATGTTGCCCGTACATAGAGGATATCAAATGGCCGCGCGGACATATGTTTTTTATCTTCGAGTGGTGAATGTCACAATAAGATAAAACCGTATCTCCAAGCTGTCATGTTCGAGTACGAGTCTGTTTATCAGTCACCAAGCTATACAGTATACAAGCTATACAGGATTTTATGCGCGACGTCACAGTCGCGTAATAATTTTAGTAATGGCTCCAGTTTGGTATTAATTATAGCATAATCAGTGAATAAAAAACGGTTTTTAAAATAATTTAGATAGTACGCGCTTTCTGATAGCCATATTTTCATTAGCCTGTGCAAACATGGAAATGCGTCACACCGTAGTGCTTCTTTTATCAAAATAATTATTTTATAAAAGAAATGAAACAGATTAGGCTAATTCTCGAGCAGGTACAAACACTCGACCTGCGGTCTTGTGTTTGTTCTGCTCTCGAATTCTCCCAAACTTACAGAGGTTTGCACGAGCCTGTGCAACACGGAAGATCTGTTTTATTTCTTAAATGTTAGCTGGTATATATTCACACACAATATCATAGATGGGTCTCCGCATCAGTTACTGCGCAGTCTTGTGGCAATCCCTGGAAAACGAGCTCATCAGTTAGGCATTAGTTTCTAAAACCTTACGGTTTACTAACTAGATACGATGGGTATGGGCGCGTCCAGAAAAAAAACACAGAAATTCCGGGTGCCGGAAATGAAATGGAATGAACATTTTCGGGCCCTTAACGAACATTTCACGCAATGAGTTCCATTCGACTGTCCACCTGTAATTTGTATTTACCGGATGGTTTATCATGATGGCAATGGAACATACTCTTCTTCCGTCCGGTTTTTCTAAGTGGAAAAGTCCGTTCCATTCGACATTAAAATTTTCGAAATTTCTAACCGGGTGATTTTGCTTGAATGGAACGTGCCAGTTTTTGTACAGTCCCGTAGTTCAATTTGCAAACAAGTAAGCCTCGTCTACACTAGCAAGTTTTCCTTGACAAGTATTATTTGCACGTGTGTACGCAAAACATGTCAAGTTATTCCTTGACAAGTCTCCTTGTTCAAAAGCTAGCATGCCACTGAGCATTTGAGCATGCAAGGAGACTTGTGAATGAAAACTTGTCAAGTCGCGAAACTTGGTCGTGTGTACGGCTCGACAAGAAAAACTTGACAAGGATTGCGAAATCTAGTTGCCATAGTCCTCGAAACTAGTACACTAGTCTATACATTCCGCTATCACCAAGAAAAACTTGTCACGTTGTGCCATACACATGATCGAGTAAATAAAACAGGTCAAGGAATACTTTAGTCAAGGAAAACTTGGTCATCCGTACACACGAGCAACTAAACATGTCAAGGAAACTTGTCGGCAAGGAAAACTTGCTCGTGTGCATTGTTCCAGAAGTTCCATAGCTTCTGGCCTTCGTTACCAAAGCTACAGATAGTTTCAATGCATACCTTATATAATATATAATTATATAATGTATTATCAAGAATTCTCTTTATGGTCCTGGTTTGTAATAATAAAAAAACTTTACGTAATCATTGTGATCCGATGAAAAACATATATTTACCATGTACATACTTACTGACAAACAGCTGACAGTGTAAGGACTTTAGGCGTTAGAAATAATTATCTATCTGATCCTAAACTGTATTTCTGCAAACGAAAGTACGTATTAAGGTTTTTTTTCTAATTGTCGCATAATATTTGAAAAATGCGCCACAATCAAACCCTGCAGACTAAATTGAATTCCAATTCTCTTTGGATTAACACTCTAATTACTATTGTATTAGTCACAAACAAACCGTATCGTATCGTATCACAAAGTTAGTTTAATTTCTTTCTTTTCTTTCTTTACTGAGTCAGCCATTGAACCGAAATTTGGTGTTACAGTATTCAGGTATATAGCCCTGACGAGACGTTTTTGTTTTACGTTTTCACTTAGGATTAACACTCCAGTAGATTTAACTTTCACCATCTAAAAAGCAACACAAATATTGTGAAATCTTGCTAAAATCCATTTTAGTTTGGCACTAAAAACTCGATCTAGAGTCTGTTAGTTTTTGGCGCCCAATACGCGGTTTTGTGAAATATCTCCTCTTAATTTCATCATCAGCCTCTTCTTACCGCGCGTAAAATATGGACATCATTACGTTTGATAATAATAACACTTTATTTAACGAGGATATGCAGATAAAGTTTACACTGGTTTCCAATCTGGTCCTCCTAACTATTATATACCAAGATAGAAACATTATATACCTATAAGACATAATAGGTAATTCTTTAACTACTCAAAAAAGGAATATACATTATTGGGAAGATATGAAAAAGATTGAATAAAATATAAACATTATAGCTTTAGAATTAGACAATTAAAAACATATGTAAACGTAAGGTGGTTACAGGTATTAATGGAGGGATCTAGAAACATCGTTATTTATAACTCTTTACCGCGTCAACAACAATACAACTGTATGGAGTGTGTTAATGTACTGTCGCCGAGGTGTGCAACGACAATAGTAAATTTATTATAACGTAACTTACAAACAAGTACTTCCATAAAGAGGTGCCGCCCTTTACATCTATAATAGCCTATAATTCACGTGTCACAATAACTTTACACTTAGTTTGGAACGGGCTTACAAACCAAAAATAGCTAGCTACGCCCCTGACGTGTGTCACAAAGACTTACACTGACGTGCAAAAATAGCTGAAAATTACAATTCAAGTGTGTCACAATGACTTACACTTCGTGCTATAATAGCTTAGGCTTCACGTGTGTCGCTCAAATAATCTGCTGACTTGAGATACAATGAACATATGTGCAGACATTGTACTGCAAGCACAATTCGAAAACGATCAATCACCTGTAACTCTCGAACAGGTATACGCACAGCTAGCATTCTGGTTAGCTGAAATTATTTTAACATTCTTTTTCTCCGTGAATAGCTATAAAAAATTGCCAAAAGCTCTTTAACGTATCTAAGCTTTTCTCTACTTGACATCTTTTCAAAATCCTATCTAACTGTTCATTCCGAAAAATGAGCGGCACCGTAGCCAGTTGCACTAGCATCACAATGATTACCTCGGTACACGTAACCTATATACTGCCGAATATTGCAATGTAGATAACCATTAAAAACATCAATATGCTGTAGTCAGAATTTAATTTCCGTCTGAGAATTCAGTTGAAAAAAACACAATATCGACCAATACCGCCTTGATTCAATGCTTGTGCATTAAAGTCTCAAGAAAATTGATCGAATGAATGCTTGTGCATTCACAACATATAAGTCTGGAAAAAATTCGAGTAACACTTCTATAGCGAACGTGATAGAATTCTGAATTGCTGCAATTCAAAGGTTCATTGACTATCCGGCCTGCATCAAAAAGCCGAATCACTTGCATTAATGAGCTAGATAATTCAGCTACCTCTTAAAATTATTTCCAGCTATCAGCGGCGTTGTGAATATACATAATTGCTGAAATTCCTTCTGCTCTCCATCTAGCAACAAAAGGCCTAAGCAATAGTAAATAGATAACACGCTGACAAGAATCCAAAAGACAGAACTTAAAAACGAAATATCTTCGTTTGCTATCAAGGTCGTGATCCAAGCGAACCTTAAAATCTTGCAAAATTCTCTATGTATTATAAACTAGATGGTAGCCAGATTAAGATCGAATTCCGAATTGAAACATTTCAGGTAAAAATGGCATGCTTCGTATTTGACTTGAAATCTTTGAAGATACTAGTACTGGTTAACGGAATTTACTGACCTGCTGACATCTAGATCACGCGCCTTAACTTCTTCCGTGCACATGCAACTACTGATAAAGGAATAGAACAATATGGAAGCGAATCTACTTCGATAATACGGCTCTTAGTCAGTAACATTTCTAACGAACTGAACGCAATGTGAAGCACTCTCGGTTGTTTGCAATATTGCAACATATCCTAGTAAACTTCCAAGGAAGTCTATGACCTAGCTTGTTCGAAACCCGCTCTGATCACTAAAAATAAATGTGAGAGCTGTAAATTACTATAGGCTTATAGCACCATACTTAGAATGATTATACAATCCTACCCTGAACACTCAATGAATCAGAGCTAACTTTATCTAAATTCTACAAATTCCTTTCTGAATTGCTTAAATTAAATTATGTAACTTCGGTATCCAATTGCATATGGCCATGGCGTTCTTGATAGGACAGACTCCCGGACAGACTCTCCAGAATTGACCAAGTATGCCACAGTAGAAACACATGCAGGGAAGAAAAGAATTAGAATTAACACTTGCAGAGCTCGAAGTAACATCGATCAAATAATTAGTATTCGCATTCTTGAAGAGCAGAATCGACACAAGTACCCTTCCTAACGAAGCGTCTATATCTCTGCGTATAATTTTCCAACTTATTAGGATACAGCTTGTTAATGAGAAGTATTCTACTGCAAAATCCCAACTGCGTTGGTCTGCTAACTTACTTTATCTGTAATAAGAGCTTACCGTTCCTCTAGACGTGTCTTGACCTCGGAAAATTTATTTATTTCTAAGCCGAGTTGTGAAAAGCATCGTGTAAAGCATCGTCTGAAGTGCTCTCGGCTGTCATCTCATTTCCCTTCTTTTTGAAGTCATAGGTATTGGAGTTCACTGCGGCCGGTCTTTACTTTCTTGACCAAGAACTGTAGGGCGTCTTCATGGTGTAGTTGAAGTTATATTTTTAATGAAGTCAGTTGAGAATCTACCATTCTTATATACTTCTGCGCGAAGCTATCAAGTCCAGGCGCTGTGTAGAAGTCAACCTCAAATTTGCCTTCCGGACGCTGCACGAACGGCGAGATATGAATTGTTCGCTGAAGTTGCTCGTTATATACATGCACAATTGCATGCCGGCCTTTTGTCACCAATGACATGCCAAATATAAATAAAACTACGACACCTTACTACAATGATGCTCTTTTAAAAGCCGTTATGAATACGCTTTCCGACTTCACTTGTTCCGTCGGAAAGCTTCAAGACATCACAGTCAGTAAAGCCTAGTGCTCTTCAATTATTAGCATTAGTGAGTCTAGTTTTAAAATATTTCCTACAAAATCTATTAAAGCTTGGTAATGTATCAGATTTAGTAGCAGTGCTAGAAATGATAATTATCGGACTTACGTTGTGTGGTGTATAACATGAAGGTGAAATTAATTTCGTTTGAAAACCCTTTCCAAATGAGCAATGATGATATTTTCCGTTTGTCAATATCTCATCTCGTTCATTTTTACAATGTAACCGTGTACACAGCCTGGAAACAATCACAAAATGAAGATCTCTACGATCGAATACTCGGTAAAAACAGGAGAAATACATCACTGTGAAAATTATGACGTTGCCATGGAAACGCTCTTGTCCCCAGGTTCCTTTCACACTGAACATGAAAGTGGACTTATGTCTCTGTTATACAAAATACACTCAAGACATATACAATGCGTATACTGTTCCAAAGCTTCTAATAAGATCACTGCAGTAAATTGTGTTTGACAAAGGAGAAATTAGGGAATTTATTTTCCTCATGGAAGAAGCCTGGGGACAAGATTGTTTCCACGGCAACGTCCTGATTAGCAAAGAGATGTGTGTTTTTCTTTGTGCCATATCTATGCAAAGTTTTAATTGTTTTTACCGTGTATTTGTTGAGATATTCTTCATTTTGTGATGTACACGTTTCTACGTCATAGATACCATTTACATATTGTAAAAAGAATGAGATGACCAACAGAAAATACCATCGTTCCTCATTTCAAAAATGTATTCTCTGAGATCGACTTGATTTTTATTTCATAGGCACTTTAACAAATTTATGACGACGGACTAGCGCTCGACAAGTCAGCTTCAGCCCCCTTTTCAGTGGTGCCAAGCATACCCTTATCAAATATTAGCATTAAAAGTTCATAGTTTTAAAAAGTTCATAGCCTGCAGGCGTGCGCCATGTAGGATAAAAGTTCAGTTCATGTACGTCGAGAGAGCTAGAGAGACCGCGAAGATAAACATGTGCTGAAAATGTGTTTGAACAAGCCTGGTTCTCATTGGCTAAGAGTTCATCGTGTTCACTGTGTTTGAACAAGCCTGCTTCTCATTGGCTAAGAGTTCATCGTGTTCACGGCTGTGTTTGAACAAGCCTGCTTCTCGTTGGCTAAGAGTTCATCGTGTTCACGGCTGTGTTTGAACAAGCCTGCTTCTCGTTGGCTAAGAGTTCATCGTGTTCACTGTGTTTGAACAGGCCTGCTTCTCATTGGCTAAGAGTTCATCGTGTTCACGGCTGTGTTTGAACAAGCCTGCTTCTCATTGGCTAAGAGTTCATCGTGTTCACGGCTGTGTTTGAACAAGCCTGCTTCTCGTTGGCTAAGAGTTCATCGTGTTCACTGTGTTTGAACAGGCCTGCTTCTCATTGGCTAAGAGTCCACAGTGTTCACTGTATTTGAACAAGCCTGCTTCTCATTGGCTAAGAGTCCACAGTTTTCACTGTGTTTGAACAAGCCTGCTTCTCATTGGCTAAGAGTCCACAGTGTTCACTGTGTTTAAATATAAGCCTGCTTCTCATTGGTTTTAGAGTTTACCGTGTGCGAATATATACCTTATCAACACACAGACCAATCAGATTTGGCCATTTTGAAAAAAAGTGTACTCAGATGAAATGCAAATAAACCAAACGTTACCCAAATTCTATTTCTAATATACTTCATTTGTCTAAATTAGTTTTCTTTCAGAGGCAGGAGCAGAAATTAAACTAGAATAAACGCTACCCGAATTGCGGGATTGATTCATCTCGTGATGTCACAATGAAAACCTACGGAATTCTATTGTAATAGTATTCTCTAGGGAGGGAGTTGATTCATCTTATGACGTCACAGGATCCATAAAAAGTAACCAAAATTAGGGATTAAATACCAGAAATATTACAAAATTTGCAAGATTAATACCTTTTTGTGAGAAACAAACACAATAGTACAAATTTTTTTTTTTTTTTTTGACATGATACTTGCACTTTAAACAGTCTGACCTGCTTCATTTTTATTATCGGTGGGCGAAACGCTCTGGTCGTTTTCGTGAAACCTCGCGTCTAACCTACGGGTACAAACCAAATCCGGGGTGCCGGGTGGCAGTTTGTGTACACAGTTCGCGCACGAGAGCAGAGTCCGAATTGTCTAAGGAAACGTTTCTTTAGAAACTAAAAAAACGACGCCAAAAAGGTATATCAGAAGCAATCGGTTCGTTTACGTAAAATAAGTAAACTGGAAGAATTACAGATGGTCCACGTGGAAGAGAATTATAAAAATTCGAGCTTACCTTTTTCAGATCTGACAGGACCTGTATATGGAAAGAAGGGTTTTCAAAAGCGTCTTGAAATAGTTAAAATCAATCACTATATACTGATTGTTTCCGATAAACACCCTGGGTAGTATGATATCGGATTGGCCTTCTGCGTTAATGTAATTCTAGTTCTGCAAGCTTCGATTCTTGACATCGAGATAATTCTCGCCGAGAGATTTCATCTGCTGATTATCTTGAGTGCTTATTTTAAAATCGAATATCCTGGACAAGTCTGTATCTTTCCCTTTGTCTTCTTTATTTACTGAGCAGGGAAGGCGTTCTGAATACTTGATCAAACAGATTTGGGGTTTTAATGTAAATATACTCTTGAATAAAAATCGGAGCAAACAAACAATCTAAATATAAATCGTCCTTTTCAACTGAGAAAAACCAGTAAAAATGACCATTTAGCCGAACGCGTGTACACCTAAGCGTCGATTAAATACCCTTTTATGTTTCAAGTCGAAGCGTTTTCACTGGGTTCGTTCACTTGAAAATTAATTTAGGATATGATCTGCTGAACCAAATTTGCTGAACCTAAAGTAATGAAATCTTCCCGGTGCTATCTTGTTGAAATATTAATTTTCTATTACAGCACAACCCTGAGAGGCAGATTTGGTCTAATTTTAATAGGTATAGATGAATGGAGCGGTGTGTTTTAGAACTGATAATATAACGTTTTCCGGCTCGAGCAACAGATGTACTCCAAGTCGGCGAGACCACAGTGAGACTCACAGTGCGACTAATGAAACCAGGGCCACTTAGACCACGAGAACCAATCACATTGCAGAACGGAAACAAAGAATTCCAACTTACGGTTACTTGAGCCAATCAGTGTCGAGAACAAGACAATAGCATTTCAACTTGCTCGAGCTTCGACCGGTAAAAGGAGGTTCTGGAGTCAAAAATCGCATCAGGGTTTAGTTCTCATTGTCTAAGTGTTTCACTGTAAAACACCCGTTTTTGTTGTAAAAGTGCAACAAATTAACTTAGCGACTAGTTTTCAACAAAAAGGTTAAAATAGTCTCTGCCGGCTCAGTCTGTTGTGAACATTTTCTTTTCGTCCACTGGGGGCTCAGCAAGGTTGGAAGACCTTCCCATGAACACTTGCGCTTTTAAATTCGTCAAGAAGGCAAGAAACTTGAAGTTTAATTTCCCGCGAGTTTTGTCATTTCCAACTGAATATCCCCTTCAATTTTTTTTAACTCTAGAAACTACAGACGGATTTAACAGTCAGAAATATACATTCTAACTTTAATACTCACTAAACATCTCAATTTTTGTGCTTTTCAAACAATCGGGTACTTTTTTCGAGAGATTCAAGTTCACGGTGAAAAAAGTTAACTAAAAACCTTTTAGACAACGAACCTTACCTGGAAATTAGCAAGAGCAGTAACATAAGTGATTGTGTGAATTCATGCAAAGGCTCCAAAGGGTTCCATGTGTATCGATTACATTTTAATTCTGATCACTACCCCAACAGCCGGATAATATACACTGTTGGGTAATTAATTGAAAATAACTCCAATGACGCTGAAACTTTGTCCCAATGACAAAAACCAATTAACAGTAGTCCAGTAAGAAATTTAGACTTTATTTTCAAGATTTCTTCGGTTTTAATTACACTATAAACAATACAATTCTGCTTAAAAACATGCACAAATATCGATCTTGGGCTCCCTGTGCTCAAAGCATAAGTAATTATCTGCAATTTTCCCATTTTTATTAGGCTTTCATATTTGCCAGAAATGCAGGGAAGTCAAAGCTAGCGTAAACTTACGTCAAAATCCCAGGAAAACCTTTGGTTTTGAGATGCTTTGTGAAAATCTTTGTCCGGCCTCCACGAAATTCTGATCACGTGACAGTTAAAATGTTAGTTGCTGCGCAAAGGATTGCGGGAAGCCCTTCCAACCTCCTTGCACAATGCTCAGTGAATTTAGCCCTGACATTATCCCATGCATTAACAGTACGTTTTCTTTCCAAGTTTAATTTTCGTGTTATAATTACCTATGATGTGTGCGGAACTCTAAATAGCCCATAGTGATATTTTAATAAGACGCTTTTATAGTTCAGCCATAGGACTTTCGGTAAGCGAAATTAAAAATCACCATAATTGAATTAATTCTATCTATAATAGAATCTAATACGATAATAATATTCCAAAAATAGAATCTCAGTATAAAATTTAAAACACTCAAGCTATATTAAATTAAGGCATGGGTGGGTGGTAACGTATTTTACAGAATGTTAGCATCCATTGTAGTTGCCAATAATGGAAATTTCATGCAGAATGATCTAGACGAAAGCATAAAACAACTATCTCTTAAGTCTTTCAAATCAAAAGTTAAGATTCATATCCTGCAGTCATATAGTTAAATCATTTTCTTTTCTAACATTAGCCGGTTTCCATCTGGTACCTTTTCTATTGTTGTATTGTTTCTTTACATTTTATCCTTATTACTCGCTTTTTATATTCGTGTATTTATTATGCTACATTTATATTCTCATCGTAAATTATCTTTTTTTTCTCAGTCCTTAGTTTTATTGCCAACCTCTTATTGTGTAAATATTGTTTTAGTTACTCAGCTCGTTTAGCTTCTAATATTTATTCTGAGTAACTTTTACCTATTACTGTTTCTCCTTATTAACCTGTATGTAAATCATCTTCTCACCACAAGGTAATAAAGTTGTTGTTGTTGGAAATTTTACAGGTTATCTATGGTTGGAAAGCAATATCTTAACAAGTGTGGACTAGAAGATATGGCAGATCACGTGAATGGATGCATAGCAACATGTCTCCCAAATAAAGTTACACAGTTACATACACATATGCTGTGCTTAATAAATATCTTAAGTTTGCAATTAACTTGAGTTTTTAACCACCCTCTCCAACCTTGGGTTTTGATTATGAAAGTGTCTAAATAAGAGAAGTTTTTTCACCATGCATTTGTACACTAAATCCAGTAACGCGGATGTGGAAGAATGAAAACGCCTAAATCCAAACAGACGTAATTGAATTGTAATTGTAATTGTAATTGAATGAATGAAATCCTGGTTTCATGCAAGAGAGACGTGACCGTATACAAATATAATTATAGGTTATACCATGGCATGAGGGGTATTAGTGATTTAAATTGCCCCGAGAGCCGAGGGAAGATTTGTAAAAGTCCCGAGGCCGCTTCGGCCGAATATTCAAAGAGCATGAATGGATTTTAATTACGTCACGTTTATGGTTTTAAGTATCCCACATGGAGGAAGCGGGTTTGAGAAATTAAGAGAAGAATATGCAGATTGAAATACGTGATCCCACATGGATTACGTTGAAGGTTATGATGAAGACAGGTCAGTTTGGATTCAGTATTTTTCATCCGGGAGCGCAGGGCTAGTTGTGCCAGAGGGGAGCAGGAGTTGATGCTTTTGACCTTCTCACTTCCAGCCTGCATTCTCTTCTAATTTTCCCTCATTACGCATGCAGGGGAAATTTAGAAATATGCATTGTCTCGAAATTTCCCGGCGGGAAATTTCGAAACAATGCATATTTCTAAATATCCCTGCCATCAGGGAAAATTAGTGGTTTAAATGTGCCTCGGAGAACAAAAGAATCCGAGGCTACCATGGTATAATAATAATTACTGACCCACATCAAAACCCATTGTTCTCTCTCTGCACTATATCACTGAATGCAGCCTGACAAAGCCAACATACTGCAATATTATTAATAATGCAGCCAAAACTGGCCACAAATATTGCAGCCTGTAGCCAGTTCGGGCTGCAATATTAATAATATTACAGTGTACAATACTCAGGGCACTCTCAAACTGCCAGTCATAAGTGCAATGACTCACGTCAGAGCTGAAATATACAAAGTTTTCACTCACTCACTTTATGCCTACACAGACGTCTAACAATTATGGGACCTCATTTTCTGCACTGTACACCACCTGCGCATGTTAGTGACGCACATTCGAGGTCAAAAGGCATGAAAAAGAAATAGAAACTTGAATGGTCACTGATTAACCATTATACACAACAAAGTAAGAGGAATACGAGTGGGTGCAAACATATACAATACCGCAAATTTCATTGGTTCATACATTTCAACACAATAGAAATCGTGGCTCAAATCGTCAATATTGTGCAATAGAGAGAACACGAGTTTTGATGAGGAACAATAATTATAACAGATAATTACTTCCCATTAGCATAATTATGCGGCCTCAGCTGACTGCAATATATCTGATAATGCTGATGGCCGAAATAATTATCTATTAAATAAACACTATTGAATTTAAAAAACTATAAATATTATAAAGGTTTAGTTACAAGTCAGTTCAAGTCTGACATGGGTTAAAAATAATTTCGTTTTAATAGGCCACAGAGATCAACATGATTAACGTCTTTTTTTATCATTTATACTCTCTGCTTCTTTGAGTGATTTCGGTAATAAGTTCCCTACCTTAGCCCCAACGTAACCATAGCTTTTCTTAAGCGCCTCAGTCTTTTGTCTGGGAATGAAGAGATCTGTTTTGGACACTGCGCAAATTATATGAAGTGTAGTTGGATACTTTTGAGAATAATAATTCAACTGATTCAACTTACCCGAAGAAACACCATGCAGCTGAACCCGCTAGCAGACTAAAGCATGCTTCGTGCAAGACTGATGTGTTGATGGCTTTGGCTGCTCTAGGAATCTATATGTAGATAATCTCTCACTAGTTCGTTCTACGATACCATACAATACAGAAATCCGTGTAAACAATTACAGGTGAATATATACATTAATTTACTCGCCTTTAGAAATCCGCGTTTGATTAATCACACTTGTGCGACAAAATAGGAAATTGGTAGGAAATTGTAAAATAGAACAAAGCATGAGACATAGTTGTACAAAATAGTTCAATTAAAGTGCCTATACCCCAAAAATACTTATTTACATCGATTCTGTATAGCGCCCTGACTAAGAATTCGAAAAAATGAAAGTGAAAAAACTAAACTTCGACGTTTTTGGGGCGTCAAAGTTAGGGAAAACGGATTGGTTACCTTTCAAAATGGCGGTCAAGAACTCTGCATATTTAAAAATTATTCACCGGAGGTGAATAGTGGTGGATATCTACCGAGTCGCTTTGGCGAGGTAAATATCCACCACTATTCACCAACACCGAGGTGAATAATTGTTTTAGTATATACCACACTCCAGGTGAACAGCCAGCACCAAATAGTTATTTTATTTCTGTCAAATGGACAAAAACTCGCGCGAGATGATCGCTGCTTTGCTCGGAGGTGAATATGAAATCATATTCACTGTTTGAGTAGCCAATCAGAGCGCGCAAAAAGTAATATTCACTGGTGTGGTATATACTAATATATTATATTGCATGGTCTGACACTAGCTTCTCGGCAACCCTTTGCGACGTTTATAAATGCCTTATCTCGCCATTCTAATGCCCGTTGATGTGGTTTGCCTCATGTTGCGGCGAGCTAAGGCTTTCTCTATGCAATCCTAATCCTGTTAGTTACGAGGGGCGCTATAAAGTGTTATCCGCTCAACTCAAGGAGCATATACGGTAAATAAGTCACCGGAGACTTGTTACGTTTTATCTAGTCCGTAATTGCGTAGTGCTGCTAAAATAGTTATTCCCCTTAATGGTATTTTGACGGGCGTCATATCACGAAAGGGTTTCTTCTATCTGTTTTCTAGTATATTTATAAATTATACTGTATGTATGTGTGCGCGTGTTTCTTACGGTAGTATAGTGTCCTTTTTCGACTGAAAGTCTAAGCCGGATTTATAGGGTCACGATTTTCGGGCATTTCGGAGATTTTAGATCGACGGTGTTTCTACTGAGCCTCTCGAGCATGTTCTAGAATATGGAATCGACTGGACTCTGTAAAACATGGACTGGACTCAGAAAAAATGGACTCGAGTCAAATGACTATTTCTGATTCATAAATGTATTAGGGGGTGGGAGTGAGTACATAGTTTTCTGAGTCAAGTCCATTCCATGTTCTAGAACATGACTTCTATCTAGGCGATCACAGATAACTACAATAGGTCAAGTGCTACTTCCTCGAAAAATCATCTTTACTAACTCTCATGTGCACGTATGTTTTTACAAGGACGCCGAAAACTATTAAAACAAGAGCCCATCTGGGCTTTCACTCGGGCCACATGAGATTGAAGATGAAATTACACTTTTATTTGAAATCCTCTAGTAATATCCGAAGGGAAACGCACGCTTATAGCGGAGCGCGGTAATTACGTCACAAGTCTAGACCCCCCCGCCAAGACTCAGACAAACAAACCGCTTTTCTTGTATCAACTTACAAGAATTGACTAGCACTTCAGTTCGTCCTCTGTCTATTCTACCAGAAATGACTGCTTTCCTGGACCATATTTTGAAAGAGAACCTGATGATTATACTGTCGAACAGCTTAAACTTTGGCTGAAATACAGAGGATTGAAACAAAGCGACAAACGTCGATCTTGTCAAGCGAGTTTTGCATCTTCGCTGGCCAACCAACGAGACAAAAATTGCTTACTATATAGACTGTCAAGTCCTATTTAAACTGTATCCCAAACTCATCTTTTCCCATGCAATATCGTTGTAAGACTTCACCTAAACATTGAAAAGTTACAAAGGTCAGGTTTTCCTGTATTAAGGCAAAAACAAAAGAATGTAGCCGCGTGCCGAGTGCAATCATCTTCTTCAATAAAACTCATCGGAGACCAAAGCTGTTATGGCTGGAAGAGCATATACATTAAAACTATGAACTGATAGCATCCTAAAATTCGGCAATCTTGCTTATGTTGGTGTGCTCTTTCAAACCATTATATTATTGTTTGCATTTATCGAGTTTTCAAATTTAATACCTGCAGCTCCGAAAGAAATTAACTTCATTTGTGCTCAGAAAATAAATCAAAGCATTGTAGATGTACTGTAGACGAGGCTTTGCTTCCAAAATTTATTTAGAATCCACTGATAAATTCAAGTAAACTTAATGGTTGAACAGTAGTTCCTTCTCATTGTTTACTGGTGGATACCGCATAGTCAGGGTTTCAGTAATTTATAGCCACTTGCGTTTCATTGCCAGACCTAGTCTCGTTGTTCTGTGCTTTTAAGGTCTCTTGTACAAACATTTATCCAACGCTGACATTTCTCACTGAATTTGCTGTAAAGGTTTTGGAACAGAAAAGCTCCTCCTGTGAGTGATCAAAAAGGCCGAGAAAAGATGAGAAACCTCTACTAGCGGTGTACCGATCGATGCTTCATTCTCCGAGACATATCTCTTTGAGCGCCGGATTTATGAAGGTTTTTCACATCTAGAGTCACTCTTACATCTCCCCCAGCAACAATGCTTGGTAGTCACCATTACTGATATGACTGGGAATCTTAATGAAGCAGCTGAAGGCATTGATTTTTTTTTTATCGAAAAAAATACGAATTCGGTCCTAATTTAGTCTGCTGTTCTGCAGGTTCAGAGTACTAATAGATTAGTGTCTCAAATGTATGTTTATATTTGTCCCATATTATAAGTTGTATCCTGTCCACCTATGATGGAGCTATCACTATATTTCTCTACTGTTCTTTCTACCCTGCGGCTCTTTGATCGCGTCCATATCGGTATTTGTTGGACTAAAGATTATTAACTGAAATGCCCGTTTTGTTTATCTCTATTTAAAAGCTTTTACCCTCCTTCCCAAAACTGCAGTCTGCTCATTATATTACAGAACTATAAAGGGAACTGTTGGAAGCCTTTAATTTCTCGAACCAAAACCTCGGCCGTGAGGAGTCTTGTTTACCGTGAGAGTTGAATAACTGCTTCGGTCATCATAAATTATTCTGTGCTGAGTGTTTATTACCTACGAAACGTACCTCAAACAAGAGCGCCAGTTGAAATATCCTGAGCCTGTTGGAAGGCTTTCGCACGAGTGAAGTTAAATAAAACATTAAACTGCTTACATTTGAGAGAAAATTCCTCGCGCCGTCGTCCACCATCTTGATTTACTGTATTAAATTATGTAAATAAATTAACCTGGCGATTGTTGTGTGACCAGCACAGTGCAATCTGATTGGTGTGAATTTGACCTTTAACGCATGCGCAGAAATTTTGCTACATGAAACAAAAACAAAAAAATTAAAAAAATTCGGCTTGCAGATTTAGACTCGGTGCTGCCATAGGCAGCCCGAGTAATTAGAGGAAATTTAACTGACCATACACTTAATTAGGGTCTGTTTACATGAAGGGAGGTGGAGACCTGCAGCATTGTTGTTAGTATGTAGAATACAATACAATGGAGATAGTTGGCGCGTTTATTTATATTCATATTAATAGGAAAATCACATGCCTGACGAGGTAATTCCACGTTAAATTGCACGAGAAAACCGATATCACCGAGTCGCTTCGATTTGAATCGCACAGTCCGATGAATTACTTGAAGACTTCGTACTTTTGTTGACATTTTGCTAAGTTATAAATAGCGCGCGTAGCCTACAGTGGTATTTTGAACGAGTTGTATAGCTCTTGGACGATAACGTGGTTAAATTAACTATTGATTGATTGTTCCACTTCATGTAAATACTAGTTTAGATTTAGGTTATTTTTTTTACTATTGCTATTAGGATGTAATGCGCACCTGATCATATTGGCATGTAACGTGCGCAATATATATTTTTTATTATTATTAGCATTGTTGTTAGTATGCAAAACAGTCTCGAGGGATTACAATACTAAGATTGTGCTAAACATTGATATAAAACATACGGCGACTGGAAAACAAGATGAGAAGTAAGGTGTTCGAGCTCGACTCTGATAACAAGACGGCATGTTGAAAAATAGGTTTGAAAAATAAAGGAAACGGAGTGACAATTGACAATGTGTTGTCTTATCGCAGATGCAAGAAAGTTTTTCACTTTTGTCTTTTTCATATAAAGTTTTTCGAATTACCGAAAACTTCAAAACACGCCTCACGCTACGCCTATCGGGTTTCATTTGTTTTCTCAATATTTGGAACCCCTGATAAAAGACTCCAATTCGTGTTTGAAATAGTTCTTGTTAATCGGTGGGAAGAGGACAGCACGAGGACAGCACTAGCACAACACGAGCACAACACAAGGAAAACCACGAGCACAACACGCGAGGACAGCACGAGCACATTGACGACACTGTCCAGCTGAATACAAAGGGACGTTCCAATGAGGATGTTTCTATTGATCTTTAATCGCAGAAAAGTGATGCAAACAAATAGGTTTTTCAGTAATTTCAATGTTATATTATATTACTGTCATCTTAAAGAAGCAGTAGGCCGGATTTAATGCCTGACAAGCAGCTACAAGTACTGGCAAAAATTAAAAAGATATCACCATAAACTATAGAATGGGAAATTGCCATTTGGCTTTACGTAAGCAATCAGTGAAATACAAAACAAAAATTCGCTCTCTTCTTACGATTAAATTGACACGCGAATGAAACTTGAATGGTCACTGATTAACCATTATACACAACAAAGTAAGAGGAATACGAGTGGGTGCAAACATATACAATACCGCAAATTTCATTGGTTCATACATTTCAACACAATAGAAATCGTGGCTCAAATCGTCAATATTGTGCAATAGAGAGAACACGAGTTTTGATGAGGAACAGATAATTACAGATAATTACTTCCCATTAGCATAATTATGCGGCCTCAGCTGACTGCAATATATCTGATAATGCTGATGGCCGAAATAATTATCTATTAAATAAACACTATTGAATTTAAAAAACTATAAATATTATAAAGGTTTAGTTACAAGTCAGTTCAAGTCTGACATGGGTTAAAAATAATTTCGTTTTAATAGGCCACAGAGATCAACATGATTAACGTCTTTTTTTATCATTTATACTCTCTGCTTCTTTGAGTGATTTCGGTAGTAAGTTCCCTACCTTAGCCCCAACGTAACCATAGCTTTTCTTAAGCGCCTCAGTCTTTTGTCTGGGAATGAAGAGATCTGTTTTGGACACTGCGCAAATTATATGAAGTGTAGTTGGATACTTTTGAGAATAATAATTCAACTGATTCAACTTACCCGAAGAAACACCATGCAGCTGAACCCGCTAGCAGACTAAAGCATGCTTCGTGCAAGACTGATGTGTTGATGGCTTTGGCTGCTCTAGGAATCTATATGTAGATAATCTCTCACTAGTTCGTTCTACGATACCATACAATACAGAAATCCATGTCAACAATTACAGGTGAATATATACATTAATTTACTCGCCTTTAGAAATCCGCGTTTGATTAATCACACTTGTGCGACAAAATAGGAAATTGGTAGGAAATTGTAAAATAGAACAAAGCACGAGACATAGTTGTACAAAATAGTTCAATTAAAGTGCCTATACTCCCAAAATACTTTTTTACATCGATTCTGTATAGCGCCCTGACTAAGAATTCGAAAAAATGAAAGTGAAAAAACTAAACTTCGACGTTTTTGGGGCGTCAAAGTTAGGGAAAACGGATTGGTTACCTTTCAAAATGGCGGTCAAGAACTCTGCATATTTAAAAATTATTCACCGGAGGTGAATAGTGGTGGATATCTACCGAGTCGCTTTGGCGAGGTAAATATCCACCACTATTCACCAACACCGAGGTGAATAATTGTTTTAGTATATACCACACTCCAGGTGAACAGCCAGCACCAAATAGTTATTTTATTTCTGTCAAATGGACAAAAACTCGCGCGAGATGATCGCTGCTTTGCTCGGAGGTGAATATGAAATCATATTCACTGTTTGAGTGACCAATCAGAGCGCGCGAAAAGTGATATTCACTGGTGCATGTGGTATATACTGAAGCGGCGAGGTAAATATCCACCACTATTCACCAACACTGAGGTGAATAATTGTTTTAGTATATACCACACTCCAGGTGAACAGCCAGCACCAAATAGTTATTTTATTTCTGTCAAATGGACAAAAACTCGCGCGAGATGATCGCTGCTTTGCTCGGAGGTGAATATGAAATCATATTCACTGTTTGAGTAGCCAATCAGAGCGCGCGAAAAGTAATATTCACTGGTGTGGTATATACTAATATATTATATTGCATGGTCTGACACTAGCTTCTCGGCAACCCTTTGCGACGTTTATAAATGCCTTATCTCGCCATTCTAATGCCCGTTGATGTGGTTTGCCTCATGTTGCGGCGAGCTAAGGCTTTCTCTATGCAATCCTAATCCTGTTAGTTACGAGGGGCGCTATAAAGTGTTATCCGCTCAACTCAAGGAGCATATACGGTGAATAAGTCACCGGAGACTTGTTACGTTTTATCTAGTCCGTAATTGCGTAGTGCTGCTAAAACAGTTATTCCCCTTAATGGTATTTTGACGGGCGTCATATCACGAAAGGGTTTCTTCTATCTGTTTTCTAGTATATTTATAAATTATACTGTATGTATGTGTGCGCGTGTTTCTTACGGTAGTATAGCTTCGATAGCACCTGTCGAGTAGTGATGATTTAGTTATGGTATGTCAGTTCTTATATTTGATTCAGATCTATGTAATATATCTATTTTTATTTATTCTTCTCGACAAACGAGTGATTAGTTGTAAGGCTAGGAGCCTAGTAAGCCCCATATATCAGAGCTAAATAAAATATTGTATTGTAATATAAAATAACCAGAACAAATGAGAGAGGAAAGTGCTAACATAAATTCATTGGTCACAAGGTTATGAAGGTTCTGTTGGTACTGCGACTGTTTTGTTTGGTTTAAGTAATAATTATTTGGCTAAAAACTGGTGTTTATTATAAAGTCTGGACAGGTAGTGTCCTTTTTCGACTGAAAGTCTAAGCCGGATTTATAGGGTCACGATTTTCGGGCATTTCGGAGATCTTAGATCGACGGTGTTTCTACTGAGCCTCTCGAGCATGTTCTAGAATATGGAATCGACTGGACTCTGTCAAACATGGACTGGACTCAGAAAAAATGGACTCGAGTCAAATGACTATTTCTGATTCATAAATGTATTAGGGGGTGGGAGTGAGTACATAGTTTTCTGAGTCAAGTCCATTCCATGTTCTAGAACATGACTTCTATCTAGGCGATCACAGATAACTACAATAGGTCAAGTGCTACTTCCTCGAAAAATCATCTTTACTAACTCTCATGTGCACGTATGTTTTTACAAGGACGCCGAAAACTATTAAAACAAGAGCCCATCTGGGCTTTCACTCGGGCCACATGAGATTGAAGATGAAATTACACTTTCATTTGAAATCCTCTAGTAATATCCGAAGGGAAACGCACGCTTATAGCGGAGCGCGGTAATTACGTCACAAGTCTAGACCCCCCGCCAAGACTCAGACAAACAAACCGCTTTTCTTGTATCAACTTACAAGAATTGACTAGCACTTCAGTTCGTCCTCTGTCTATTCTACCAGAAATGACTGCTTTTCTGGACCATATTTTGAAAGAGAACCTGATGATTATACTGTCGAACAGCTTAAACTTTGGCTGAAATACAGAGGATTGAAACAAAGCGACAAACGTCGATCTTGTCAAGCGAGTTTTGCATCTTCGCTGGCCAACCAACGAGACAAAAATTGCTTACTATATAGACTGTCAAGTCCTATTTAAACTGTATCCCAAACTCATCTTTTCCCATGCAATATCGTTGTAAGACTTCACCTAAACATTGAAAAGTTACAAAGGTCAGGTTTTCCTGTATTAAGGCAAAAACAAAAGAATGTAGCCGCGTGCCGAGTGCAATCATCTTCTTCAATAAAACTCATCGGAGACCAAAGCTGTTATGGCTGGAAGAGCATATACATTAAAACTATGAACTGATAGCATCCTAAAATTCGGCAATCTTGCTTATGTTGGTGTGCTCTTTCAAACCATTATATTATTGTTTGCATTTATCGAGTTTTCAAATTTAATACCTGCAGCTCCGAAAGAAATTAACTTCATTTGTGCTCAGAAAATAAATCAAAGCATTGTAGATGTACTGTAGACGAGGCTTTGCTTCCAAAATTTATTTAGAATCCACTGATAAATTCAAGTAAACCTAATGGTTGAACAGTAGTTCCTTCTCATTGTTTACTGGTGGATACATAGTCAGGTAAAATACAATACAATGAAGATAGTTGGCGCGTTTATTTATATTCATATTAATAGGAAAATCACATGCCTGACGAGGTAATTCCACGTTAAATTGCACGAGAAAACCGATATCACCGAGTCGCTTCGATTTGAATCGCACAGTCCGATGAATTACTTGAAGACTTCGTACTTTTGTTGACATTTTGCTAAGTTATAAATAGCGCGCGTAGCCTACAGTGGTATTTTGAACGAGTTGTATAGCTCTTGGACGATAACGTGGTTAAATTAACTATTGATTGATTGTTCCACTTCATGTAAATACTAGTTTAGATTTAGGTTATTTTTTTTTACTATTGCTATTAGGATGTAATGCGCACCTGATCATATTGGCATGTAACGTGCGCAATATATATTTTTTATTATTATTAGCATTGTTGTTAGTATGCAAAACAGTCTCGAGGGATTACAATACTAAGATTGTGCTAAACATTGATATAAAACATGCGGCGACTGGAAAACAAGATGAGAAGTAAGGTGTTCGAGCTCGACTCTGATAACAAGACGGCATGTTGAAAAATAGGTTTGAAAAATAAAGGAAACGGAGTGACAATTGACAATGTGTTGTCTTATCGCAGATGCAAGAAAGTTTTTCACTTTTGTCTTTTTCATATAAAGTTTTTCGAATTACCGAAAACTTCAAAACACGCCTCACGCTACGCCTATCGGGTTTCATTTGTTTTCTCAATATTTGGAACCCCTGATAAAAGACTCCAATTCGTGTTTGAAATAGTTCTTGTTAATCGGTGGGAAGAGGACAGCACGAGGACAGCACTAGCACAACACGAGCACAACACGAGCACAACACGAGCAAAACCACGAGCACAACACGCGAGGACAGCACGAGCACATTGACAATACTGTCCAGCTGAATACAAAGGGACGTTCCAATGAGGATGTTTCTATTGATCTTTAATCGCAGAAAAGTGATGCAAACAAAAGGTTTTTCAGTAATTTCAATGTTATATTATATTACTGTCATCTTAAAGAAACAGCAGACCGGATGTAATGCCTGACAAGCAACTACAAGTACTGGCAAAAATAAAAATGAAATCACCATAAACTATAGAATGGGAAATTGCCATTTGGCTTTACGTAAGCAATCAGTGAAATACAAAACAAAAATTCGCTCTCTTCTTACGATTAAATTGACACGCGTACGAAGTTTCTTGTTTTCTTGAAATTACATATAGTTGCCCTGAAATGTATTTTATACAACGCAGACAGTTCTATGCCTATGGTCCGCTGACCGGCTCAGACCCGGTTTTGTTTTCATTCCTGTACATTACTGCGGAATATAACAAGTATAAATACCATGATCGCCTCGCATTCCTTTGTTTTCCGAGGGAAGTTTAACCTCAAAATTCCCTCATTGGGATGAATGCTTCTAATTTTCCTTCATGTTTCTATGCATTAGGGAAAATTAGAAACTAAATTTCCCTTATGTGTAATTACAGGAGGGAAATTTAGCATTGTTTTTTTTAATTTTCCCCCATGTTACATTCATGAAGGAAAGTTACAAGACAACTCAATCTCTTCAACCCACGGTTTTGTCCATGTGGGACGCTTTTGCAGGTTGCGCATGCGCAACCTGAAGCACATAAATTGCGTCACAGTCTCCTTTCCAAGTTTGTTGCTGCCGTATAAACATTTAAGCACCACTGTGTGTTTTTTAGTGTTTTCCGGGACCCTACCATCCGTCACACTACCCACTGCTTTATCAGACACGAAACTGAAGCAAAACGCTCAGCCATGTTCAACACTAAAGTTGGTCAGAGTGAACAAGACAATTCACTTTCTTGAAACGAATTTGAATTAATCATTGTATGCATAAAACATGTGCACTGTTCTTATAACATGGCACCTCGAAAAATTAGTGATTAAATTTCCCTGCGAGCCTCGGGAGGATTTGTAGAATCAGCTCGCGTGGAAATTCAATGGTACAATGGTATTACTTATAAGAAAACGGGTGGTCACGAGCTGCGGAAATGACCAGGAGTCGTCAAGTTTGAGGCGGAAACACAGACTAAATACAAAACATCAACACAACAAAAATAAGGAGTAATATTGTTGCTTTTTTACTCTGTAGCTTGTTTCAATCATTGACACGCATTCGGTCAGCAAGTCCCATTTTCGGCCCCTCATACAACTAGATTGTTGGCTCTTTTTGATGTCGCGTATTTCTGAAAACCAGCCATCGCTTCATACCCCGAATACTTGAAACTCTGAACTTTTTAGCGGGACCTGAAACAACCGTAGAGGCTGGTCAATGTCAGACCTGGCAAAACCACAGATCGAATTGGAGTTTAGCGTGTTGGTTTTTGAGGAGGGAGCAAAACCAGAGAACCTGGAGAAAAACCCTCGGAGCAAAGGCGAGATAGCAATTAACTCTGAACTCAACTCATGTGGCGCAGCAAACGGGAATCGAATCCAGGCCACAGCGGTGAGAGCACAGGTAGCCCAAGCTTGGGATCTGTATAATATTTAACAGCATTTGTATGGGATTTTTTAGTTTTCCATGTACAACGTAAATCTTGAATAAAACTCGACAAAAATCTATACAGTGTCTTCTTGTGTTCCTTAACTATGTCTGTGCCATGTTACAGAAGACACTGTATATGTTTTTGTCGAGTTTTATTCAGGATTTACGTTGTACATGGAAGACTAAAAAATCCCATACAAATGCTGTTAAATATTATACAGATCCCAAGCTTGGGCTACCTGTGGTGAGAGGCGAAGCGCCACACAGGTTTCTTAGCTATTAGTAAAACCATTTTTTTTTTATTTAAACATATTTACTCTCTGCATTTGCTCCAAAAGCTAAAGGCTTATCAAGGGAGCTCATACAGAAAAAATACAACAAGTATAAGGGCAGTTTCAGACACACAAAAGGAAACATAAAATTACAATTTAGATTAATTAAAATAAGTGCATAACATTAAGTTTAGAAAACAAAAAGAGAAAAATATATATACAAGTCAGACTGTAGCGATGGAAAATCGATTGGTATTTAAGATATAATTTTGAACTAACTCAAAGAATTTACAATTTAAATTGTAGTTTTTGTCCTTAATACCATTCAAAATATACAAAATTTTCTTTTTGTCGCTACTGTTTGACCAGATATTACCTAAGAGTTGTGCAGCAGAGGTAAAAAAGATATCGCGCTGAGCAGCGTATCGGGGGAAAGACAAGAAGAAATGTTTAATCGTTTCATTTGGATAACCACAGACCACAGTCACATTTTGGAGTCGGATTACATTTTATTTTAAATAAATAATCATTAAGACTGAGAAGGACCAAGTCTTAAACGTGTATGAAAAATCGAGGCCATTCTAGATATAGAGTAATCATAAAGTTTATTATAGGTAAAATGATAATAATGTTTCTTTACAGCAGCTTTATAAGAAGGTAATGATAACGATTTACGTATTTCTGTGCTTAATGAATTCCAGTATGTTATTACAGAGGAAAAAAAAGAAATCTTGCAGTTCTTGCAAGACCATTTACGAGATATAACGTTTTGATCAGTGTTGATACGATCAAAAAACCAGTATTTTTTTTTTACAATTATTCAAAGCGGCAATTCTCCAATACTTAACTTATTCTTATCTAGTTTGGCATTTCTATCGAGCTAGTGATAGCAGAAAGCTCGAACGTATCCAGGAAAGGGCCCTTAGAGCTATCTATTGCGACAGAGTGTCCAGTTATTATGAACTATACTAGACAAAAAAATTAGCTACTATCTGCACCCTACAGAACAGAAGACTCCATGACATGGCAACTCTTATGTACAAGGCCAAGAACAAACTATGCCCAGTAACTTATTTTAAATCTCGGGCAGTAAGTATAACTTACGTAATAAAGAATTTGTAATTCCTAGATTTCAAACCATAATATTCGGTAAGCATTACATTAGAATAAGATATATGAGGGTCTGAATGGGGTTAACTGACTACTGACAAACGGCCTTAAAAATAACTGACAACTGACAAATGACTATTTTTTTACTGACAACTGACAACCGAAAAATAACTGACAACTGACAAATTTGTTTTTTGTGGGTCAAACATTGTAAATTTTCTCTAGTAATGATTAATTAGGGCTAACTGACAACTGACAAATGGCCAAAATTTTAACTGACAACTGACATGTAGACCCCCCCCCCCCCCCCCCCCCCCATTGAGACCCTCATATATGGGACCCAAGTTATAGCTAAGAATACCAGAGAACATTAGACAATCACCATCACTGTCATCTTTTAAGAATAATATCCGTAAGCTGGACTTGAGTGTTGTGTTGGCCGATGACAGCTTCACCAACTGCCTATTATGTATAGTACTTGAGCTGAGGTGCACACGTTATCTAGTGCGTGCGGTTGATGCAGGTTAGGGGCGGACAACACAACCCTCAATATCTTATTATAAAATTATAAAATATTATATTATAATACTAAATTATATATTATCCTAATCACGATTGTACATATTATTCATGAATTAGTTCTTTTATAATTCTTAACATTGTATTATTTTATAAATTTAAGTTAGGGTGTCCCCATTTAGAGGTTGTTATACTGCGATGTAGATTGACACGTAAATAAAGTTGTTATCAGTAGTAATGAACATTTTACTGGTCAGAAATTAAACCAACATCCTCTCTGCGAGCTTCGTTCAAGGTACAAATAACCTTTTCAGTTTTCAACGGGAGGCGAAAACCGAGAAGAGACACCGAGGATCGACACCCGAAGGACCGCTAGAAAAACAACAAGACGGTGCCCAGTAAGTTGTTATTACTCCGGAATCCTGGGCTTTCCATAAACTGAATGTAAAATATATTAAAACACTGAACAATCGGTCATGTTAAAGTAAAATTATAATAAGCCTGGGGCCGGATTCACGAAATCTTTTCGAAATCTTTCATAAGATATAACTTGAGAGAATATTTGTGACCATCCTAAGACGTGACATAATTACTACTCACGAACGATATCTTAGGGCTCTATACTAGTCGCAAAGATGTCATATTTAGCTCTTTCAATAATACAGAAACTCGTTTACAGAAAATAACGTGTAGGTTTGTCTAAATTTCTTCTTAGTAAATTTATATATTTAGTATTTCTTGTAGAGAAAAGCGATACTGCCTCAAAAGGATTTCATTTAAAATCTAAAGGATTCGAGCGATCTCGATACACCCGCTCACGTTGTAAGGCTCTTCGACGTTCCAGCTCCAACAAAATGGCCGCCATTATTTTGTAGTTACATTTCTTAGTAGGTTAAGAGGTCGATTTTGATGTCCTAAGTTTAATAAGAGGTCTTCCTGAATACCATCGCTGTGTGTGTCCCAAGATGTATCTTAGGAGCCTCTTATTACAAGAGGCTTTCATGAATACGCCCCCTCGTTTTCACTAACGACAAAAGCAAGCGTAATCACAAACAACATACGCAGACGCAGTGCCGTATTTGTCATTAGCGGTACTTGCTCTACTCAGGTGTGAGATAAGAACAAGCAACATACGCAGACGCAGTGCCGTATTTATCATTAGCAGTACTTGTTCTACTTACAGGTGTGGAACAAGTACTGCTAATGATCAATGCATTACTGCGGTTGCGTATGCTGCTTGTATACTTATCCTCCCCATTGTTCGAATGTTTAAGATGTTAATTTGAAAAGAAAAATGAAACCGCGGGCACGCTCAAACAAAAAATACATACTATACAAATATAGATATATTTATATACACATTTATTATATTATATTATATTAAAGTTTCAAGTGCGCTAGTCGCTGAAGACAGGGGCGGTAAGTCTAATATAGAGCGAGCTGCTTGTTCTGTAGTACTTGCAGAGATGTCATTAACATGCTATTTCCTCTGACGCCCCAAACAATGTCGCAGTAATCAAAAATTGGTAATATAACCGTATTAAAAAAGACGATACGGGCCTTTAAAGGAATAAACCGTTTGATTCGGTTTAGTAGGCCAAGTTTTCTGCGAACCTTAGCACATAATTCAGTCGTCGACAACTCATGTTACTATTTATTGTCACCTATAGACGCGCTTTTTAAATTCATAAAATTCTGGCTTCCTGTGCTCGAAACGAGCCACAGTACTGGCTAACTCAACAATACAAAACACCCTAATTCATAGAGCGAGTGGCCGGGTGTTCGGATTCCCTGACTCGGCGTAATATGCGAAGTTGTTTGTTGTTATCTTACCCTTGCTTCGACGGATTTTCTCCGGGTTCTCCGGTTTTCCTCCCTCCCCCAGAATAAAATTCTAATTCGGAATACTTATCCATAAGACTCTAAAGCCTCTGGCTTGGGAAAACCAGTAACGGCACCTGTATCTTCGACGCAACATTAGTGTTCACCCGAGACCCAAGAGAGCGGGTATTCACCGGAATTTTGAGTGAGGGATTTCATCCCAAACTCAGTATACAATTTTTCAAACACCTTTTCACTCTTTCTCGATTAATTTTGAAGATCAACATCAACATAACAAGAGAAACAAATGAACATATACAGTCGCATACATCCCTCTCCAAATCATACACTCTCGTGGCTCAAATGTGTTTTTTACGCTATGCGAGGTACCAAAACACAAAATTAACTGACATTTGATCCAAGTGAAATGGACTGTAAAAATGCCAAGATGCGAAGCCAGGCCAAGAGATCATTAAACGATAATTTTATTCTCTTAATATTTAACAATTATTCACCGAAGTGGAGGTGAATAATTATTAAATATTATTCGCCGAAGCGGCTCGGTAAATATCCACCACTACTCACCGACACCGAGGTGAATAATTGTTTTAGTATATACCACACTGCAGGCGAATAGCCAGCACCAAAGTTATTTTATGTTCTGTCAAATGGACAAAAACTCGCGCGAGGTGATGCTGCTTCGCTCGGAGGCGAATATGAAATCATATTCGGCACTGTATGAGTAGCCAACCAGAGCGCGCGAAAAGTGATATTCACTGGTGTGGTATATACTAATAGTACTTATCTTGCTTTAAATAGGCGACAAATTTAACACCCTATTAAGTGGTACTAAGAAACACATTTTAACCCCTAAAAGTTTCCAAGGAACCACACCAAGAATAATGCAATCCTCTTCCACCGGGCGGATTCGTGTATGGAAAGGTTACAAAAAATCTTCCACGTACCTGTAATCGACTCAAAAGGAGAACGTTTCGAGGGAGCTTCTATCGATCGTTCACATAGCATTTTCATTCTTCCTCATGTTTCGCGTTCTCTCATCTTTCCTCGAGTCGTTGCCCATGTAATCATCGAACGAGACACAGGCGACTCATACACACATGCAGACAGCAGTTACACTTTCGAAGAGTTTTGTGTTCGAAATTTAGGTAAATAAACCAACATTGAAATTGATTTTAACTACAGGACGGCCAGAGTATTCCGTTCGTCAGGTTGCCTTGGTTTGGTCAAATGAATTCTGACACAATAAACCAGTTCGCAGTTAATAGACCATTTTCTCAAGTATGCGCACGCAACAGGCTTGACGGGCCGGTAAATACTTCACATGGGCAATCACGTAGTGGTTTCCTATAACCCTCCCTGTTATTTCAACCAATACTAAATCCAAGCTGCCTACATGAAGTATTTCT
Source organism: Actinernus sp. WN-2022 (assembly GCA_030867875.1). NCBI lineage: Eukaryota > Metazoa > Cnidaria > Anthozoa > Actiniaria > Actinernidae > Actinernus > Actinernus sp. WN-2022. The sequence goes on along the minus strand of JAOWCC010001589.1, from coordinate 70,600,376 downwards.
TGGCGGGCCGCGAGTTTTGTTAGCTTTTGTTAGACTCGTTCTGATGCGTCAGCCTTTGTTATTCAAATTATCGGCTATTGTTCAAAAATTGGTGGCTATTGTTCAAAAAGCGATTTGGCGGACCAATATTGCGTGCGATACCTGAGAAAATGGTCTATATGAATAACAAAGGCTGTCGCATCAGAACGAGTCTAACAAAAGCTAACAAAACTCACGGCCCGCCAAGAAATACTTCATGTAGGCAGCTTGGATTTAGTATTGGTTGAAATAATAGGGGGGGGGGGGGGGGGGGGGGGGTCAGGTTATAGGAAACCACTACGTGATTCCCACGTGAAGTATTTACCGGCCCGTCAGGCCTGTTGCGTGCGCATACTTGAGAAAATGGTCTATTCCGACATTTTGAAAGGGTGCAAACATGGCGCGAAATACAATTTTGTATGGGAATCCGATGCCACATAATTTCTGTAAAACCGGTTTTCCATACATTTGTCTGTAAATTTTCCCTCGGACTTTCAAAGGTTTTTTTCACACATACAAATAATAATTTGATGCACTGACGATTCCCAGCACAGCTACGTCCCTCAAGTTTTTATCAGTTAACCTCTTAGGCCCGATTCAAACGTCGAACTTTTCATGCGCCGAACAACACGATATTTAAGGCGGCTTCTTTTGATATCATTAGGTTCGGCGCATGAACTGAAGTTCGACGTTTGAATTGGGCCTCACCTGGCCTCACCTCACCTGCAGACAGTGAATATTTCAGAAATTCGATTTTAGGGAAACTATTTGGCATCGGATTTCCATACAAACACTGTGTTTCGCGCTATGTTTGCACCCCTTTCAAAATGTCGGAATTAACCGCGAACTGGTCTAATACCGTTGTACTGCTCTAAATTAGAGCCAAGCTACGCAAGCTGTTCAGTTTTCTCAATTAAAAAATGCAGTAATGTGGTCTCAATCAGAACACTCACGAGAGTTAATAATACTGGCTGTCATACTCACTATTTGTCAGTTAGGCAGGACATTACTGTTTGCCTTAGCCAGGTCATTCACTACTTTTGTATTTGGTTTAGGCAGGACATTCTAACTTTTGTATTTGTCTTAGCCAGGACATTCTAACTTTTGTATTTGTCTTAGCCAGGACATTCTAACTTTTGTATTTGTCTTAGCCAGGACATTCTAACTTTTGTATTTGTCTTAGCCAGGACATTCTAACTCACTCTTCTGTATTTGTCTTAGCCAGGACATTCACTATTTGTTTTTGTTTTGGCCGAGGCGGACGTCCATTCACTCTTTTTGTAGGAAGCGATGTATTGAGCCGATTTTCAAGTCAGTTAATTTCAGTTCATTAACCTCATTAAAGAGTTTCACCTTTGATGCTAAAAGCATTAATATGCTATATGTTAATCGCAATAACAAATAGCACAATCAAAGACATTTTGCTCAGATAATACCAACGATGGTTTATCAATCTAAGAGTATGAATTTGTTGCTCTAGTTTCAATAATTTTCACCGGATATGCATGGCCCACTCACTTACCGCCGTATAGCATTTGACAGAACGACTCCGCAGACGACTCTCCGCGGACAAGCACGCGGCCACGCAGTCAACCGAAAACAAAAAAAAACAGATCTCGACAGATCGGACCTTCGGACTAAGTACCGGATATGTTTGCGTTTATGACCGCTTTTCGAGATTGTTCCACCATATTAAGATCCACTCCTGCTGTCTTTTTAATGGAAAAGGCGAGGCACCACCACTTTAAAGCTTTTAGTGACATAATATATGAAGACTGTTAACAGCTGGGTAGAACCGTGTACTAGGCATAAATGCCTTTTTATAGCATTTGACTTTTCTCTGTAATTCGAAGTTCTTCGAGTAGCTTTCGGAAGGTAGAAATCGCAAAGCGCCATAAAGTTCTCAAAAGAGGAAATGGTAATATTTGACCTCCTCGAAATGTGTCACCGAGCATTGACATTAACAGTCGCAGTTATGAGGCCTTTTCTCGTTAATTCACGCCGAAAATGAAGACATTGAACGAAGACAAAATGCAATGATGCTCGCTGTCCTTCAAGTAAAAATTCATCGAAAAGTCATTGCTTTTCCCAAGTTGATCCTACTAAAGCTTAATTCACACACAAAGTGACTTAGTCTTTGCTATGGGCACAGAAAAACAATATAAAACTTCGAGATAGCTGGTATAATACTGAACAGACCAAAAGCACAGTATCCCGCGTACAGTACTCACCCAACTCACTGAAGAAATCTTCCTTTGCGCCGACCTGTCGTTTTTTACTCGCTGAAACAGAGTTTTTCCAAAGTTTTACCAGGACGTTTTCCAAATACAACGAGCCGGACTACATCAATCTTCGTAATAAATCACTTTGCATGTCGGAATAGTTTTTAGTTTTTGTAGTAAAGCAGATTATTCACCACTTGTGTATAATCGGTTCCGCTTCATCTGCATAACAACAAACGGGCTTGGAGCTAACATTGGACAAACAAAACGGCACTCTTGTTGTTGGCAAGCCCGTCAAAGAATAAAATCGGTATTCTAGCTCATTCAGTGCTTATCAATCTTATCACGTTTTCCCACAGTATTGGGATAAGACCACTTGAACTCCTGTGTGGGGAGGGAGCGAAGCCGATGGAGTGTCCATCGTTTACAGACTTTCAACTCCGTTGGCCACCTTTCAAAACGTGTTTTCTCGACTAGGCACCTTTGCTCTATTGTCGGGCTGGGGTTAATTTCTACTAGCTTTGTTAAGTTCAGTAAAGGCATTGTAGTCGTTAAGCCAGTAATTGAAATCACTCTGCCTCTTAACTTACCCTCGAGTTGACGACTGTCGAACCCGTGTCATAATATATCTTGAAAGGCTTTAAGTTCAGTCAAGCCAGATTTCTATCGTTCAGAGCCGCTGGAATATATCGAGACGGTGGAAAGAGTACGACAGGTTCCATTCATCTCCACATCTTGTACTACTTCAGTGATTTCGTGATAATAGTCTGTCGTCTGGCGATGTTTCAATCTCAAGTGGTTTGCGGTATAAGGACTGTTACAAACCACAAACGGGTATTCGTATGTTAGTATCTCAGTTTTTTTCTAGTGCAACCGGCGGAAATACAAAATAAGCACAAGTGTTGATGTTTTGTTTCATTTTACTAACACGTTTTTGTAGCTGGAATCAATGTTTTGATAAACAATACAAGGTCAAGACCAAGGCGGTCTGTGTTTCAACGATATCTATCCTATTTACTTGTACATGATTAGCTCCCCCTCATTAGTCGGAAATGTGTGGTTTAATGGTGCTTCTCATTTGAGAAAATGTCTCAAAGCGACAGACTTTCTTCTGTTACAAATAATTGGTACACAAACAACAATTAAGGTACTTGTCTTCAAGTGGCTCTGCGACTATCGAGGACACTGCAGTCTTAATTAAACAGCTTTAAAATACACTGTTACTAGACTGGAGGCAACAACAAAACAAATACCACACTTAATTGAAAAAGCTATGCATTTCATTTGTTTTAATTCACCGAAATTTCTCCTTTGACAAAAACTAGACATAAACATGTCAATCGTATGAACCCGGCGTTTGGACTATAAGAACACTTTTACGACAATAGTATGCGCAACACTATTTAGGAACTGAGAGGCCGGAGTAAAAACAAAACGACACTCGTTACTTGATAAGCTCGCTTGATAACGCCTATTTTCAAAACATTAATTTTCTGCTTTGTGACAGCAACAGATCCTTCAGCTTGCCTGTTTGTTGCACCATTTCAGACCACAAGGCACAGAATCCTCTAGACAACTGTCACGTGGTCTGAAATGGGGCAATAAACAGGCAAGCTGAAATAGTCTAGAACCCACTTCGACGATGTTGCGCACGCAACTAGAACGATGCACATAAAATCTGAATAATAGAGACCAGAGACTGGCAGGCCACACAGACTACATGTATTTGGCGGGCCACATCTATTGCTCTCTGATGCGTGCGCAAGATCGTCAAAGTGGGCAATTCTTATTCTGATATTTCGAAAAATAGACTTCCCGTCGTCGTCTTGAAAAACGGTTTGGACAGATAAAAATATAGCACACTTAATTTGCAAAAAACATCGCTATCTCAAAATTTAATAGGAAATTAAGCCTAACAGCAGAAGTGCTAAAACAATGCAATAATACACAAGGGACAACTTGTCAGTGGTTTGCGACTGATCAAGTTGGCTATATAATGATTACAAATATTATGCAGTAGGTTGTTTTGCTTTTGATAGGTCAATGCGGTTAAAAGAAAGCAAGAACTAAAGGGGTGGCCTTCACCTCCTCGGAATCTGGAATAGTTAAAGTGCATAAAAGCCCAAATTAGTTATACTGGATATCGATCGTACATTAAGTGGATAGTGCAACGGTTGAATATTTATTGACTACGAGAATTAAGGTTTATATTTCCAATTTGCTAATGTGTGATGTCATCACCGACATCACGTATTATACAAAAGCATGCTGGTAGAGACAAATTACCTAATTTTAAATTCTAAGTTATATTTGATGAAGCTTAATGATTTTACAAAAAAAAAATCTAATTAGAAAATAGCTTAATTCACAAGTAAAGAGAAATTCGGCAAATATCGGTTATGACATCACGTCATTTGCATATTAGAAATACAAACCTTTACATCTCGTAGACGCAACACCCAAATCGATATCAAATATAACTAATTTGGGATTATATGCACTTTAACAATTATTCACCGACACCGAGGTGAATAATTGTTTTAGTATAAACCACACAGATGAATAGCCAGCACCAAATAGTTATTTTCTTTTCTGTCAAATAGACAAAAACCCGCGCGAGGTGATCACTGCTTCGCTCGGAGCTGTATAGCAAAGAATATCCCATGTTTGAGTAGCCAATCAGAGCGCGCGAAAAGCACTATTCACTGGCGTGGTATATACTAATACAGACTATCCAAACAATAGCCTACCCTGAAACAATACAAACCCTAAAACAATACAAACCCTAAAACAATACAAACCCTGAAACAATAGCCTACCCTGAAACAATACAAACCCTAAAACAATGCAAACCCTAAAACAATGGCCTACCCTGAAACAATACAAACCCTAAAACAATAAAACCCTAAAACAATAGCCTACCCTGAAACAATACAAACCCTAAAACAATGCAAACCCTAAAACAATGGCCTACCCTGAAACAATACAAACCCTAAAACAATGCAAACCCTAAAACAATGGCCTACCCTGAAACAATACAAACCCTAAAACAATACAAACCCTAAAACAATAGCCTACCCTGAAACAATACAAACCCTAAAACAATGCAAACCCTAAAACAATGGCCTACCCTGAAACAATACAAACCCTAAAACAATGCAAACCCTAAAACAATGGCCTACCCTGAAACAATAGCCTACCCTGAAACAATACAAACCCTAAAACAATGCAATTCTTTGTCAGTGCAATCCAAATGGGGTGCAATAAAATGCAAGGTTTTGAGAGGTGAAGGCCCCCCTTGTAAGAGAGCTGGTAGCGCTCTTTATACTATTTCACGTGTTAAAGGGGCTGGGTCAGCGCTCATTCGTTACCAGTCTATCGCACGGCCAAAGGCAAAATTTGATTTCCGACTCCGGAGTACGAAATCAAACCTCCCTCCGAAGGAACCTTTCAGGAATCCATTTCCATCGCTCTTATTTCGAACCTCTAAAGCATTTTTTTTTGCAGGAACATTTTGTTTAGCAGGAATGTTTTCTTTAGCATTCATTCTAAATCTAGAGTATTTCATTTTTACATTTTTTGTTTGAAATTCTGATGAAAGAAGGCTCTGCAGGAAGGAGAGGTAAACGAGTCGGGGCAGGAAGAAAGAAAACGCCTGCCTTGAGGCAATTGACGAAAAAAATAAATGACCGACACTGGAAAAGCCAACATGCTGCTATATACTTAAGCAAACAAATATTCAAAACCTGGCGGGAGCTAAAGGCCAAGGAACTTTTGGTAGTGACTCGGCCTTCGCGGCCGAGTCACTTCAAGAGTATAGTTGATTGAGATTGTTGCCACTCGAAACGTTTAGTGTTTGACTCAAGGTATAACAAAAAGTAACGCCAGAAGATAAATAACATTGCTAAAAACCTTTTGCTAAAAAGCAATGTTTTATAAAACGGACAAAATGAAAGAAAAGAAAGAGTTTATTTTGCGACTTCTCTGAGCACAAGCCAAAACACACCAAAGCCAAGACAAACTCACCAGCCAAAACACACCAAAGCCAAGACAAAGGACAACCCGAACTCACCTGAAAACGTTTTCCAGAATCAAAACAAGGTAATAAAACATACCTGAAATTTAGCTGAACCAGCTACTTTGTCGGCTCTTCAAAAATAATTATTTAGGAAACGGCGAAGTTCGAGCCAAGCTATCTCACTGACTTTATTCTAGCGAAGCATTTATAAACACTTCACGAACGAACCAAGGCTTCACAACAATTATCATGAAAGGAGGCGAATTCCAACTCTCTTTACAAGTCTTTAGAACTCCAAACGATGGGAGTTTTCCGTTCAGCAAGGCAAACCATGTTTCGCAAAATGTTGACGATTTTCACAAGAAATGGCGCCAGATTGTCCTAAGCGATGACAAGTAAACAATCCCTAGTATTACATTTGACGAGGTGAAGAATTTTTGTACACATTTAGCCGGACTTTTATTGCTGTATTTTCGGATAAATCGAGGTGAACTTCCGTAACTGAATTTTACTTTCTTACACAAAATCTACCCGCTAACATTTAAAGGGTTTCAATCTTACCCTCAACCAATCAGAAATGAGCTCTCATTGAACTGACCAATCAGATACGATGCTACTGTTGCTTGCGAAAGAAACCATTGCGATCGCAGAAGAATTTTGAATATCTATATGCTAATTACCTCAAGAGCATACTTACTGCGCACGGGCACCAGCCCCTTCAAGTGGAATTATTACTCGGGGGCCGGTACGAGTCAGAAATCGCAAGTGTCTTTTTATTTATTTTCCAAGTCGAGCTATTTCGCCGCTAACCAATCATATTACACAGGAGCCCATTGTTCGCTGGACAACTCAACACGTGACAGGATCAACCAATCAGATTCGACACCTGTGGGATCTTCGTTCTCAGAATTGGGACATTCTTAACCATTCTTTTCTGAAATCAAAGGTTTCTTCGACTGAAATACCAAGATGTTCAGTTATTCAAGGGCTGAGAGGACTTTCGTTGGAAAATTCTCACATTTACGAAAGGAGATTGGCGACCCAAACGCACAGCTAGTCTGGCCGGGTCAAACAAAATTGTAAGTAAACAAACTTTTAAAACAAGCTTACAGTGTTGTAATTTATTAGGATAATGGCTTCAAATAGAGTAGAAACTGGCCCAATTTTTCAGTTCTTGGATCTTACAGGAGGCCAGCACTTAAATTCTCCGGGTTAGGAGTACTTTTAGTTTTAAACGTTCGGGTGTCATCTACCAGATGATCCAAATTTCTGAAATACGAGACATCATTTGGGATCGTTATTTATTTGAGAACTAATAATTTACTTTACATATCAGTTCTATATGTATAATTTTATGTATAATTTCATTACAATATGATTAATTTTATCTGAACTAAGTTTGCGATGGTCGGCCTTCACTGGCCTCATGCAGTTTGCTAACTGCATTGTCTGTTAAATGCCTAAATGCTCTAGCGGAATCATCTGCAAATAGTTTATAGACCTTCGTGTCTTCTTGAATCGTAGGCCGACACAGAATGCAAACAAACCACCCTCGAGCGGAGTAGATATAGTCTTATATAGAGAGAATATATTAAAACAGTGTCCCTCCCCAATACCTAGTAGTAATCTTTCTTTTCCTCCCTTGGTGCTACTATATATATTATATTAATATGCAGGCTAAATCCAGTAGATGGTAGCATGCATACTACATAGAATATAATCATGACTGCTGCCTTAAAATATGTTTTGCTATAAATAGGTAGGTAAATATTGCATGTATCTGTGGCTTCCGACCCATGGGAACCCACATGCAGGGGCGTTCGTTACAGAGATATTTGTTGCCCATCGGTGAGGGGTAAAAGCTCACTTTGGTTACATGCACAGGAGCTTGTGAAGTAGTGTGCTCTCAGATCTCACACCAGTACAGGCTTTGTTGTTCAATGCCATTGCACTTCAAGCGCCAAGGCGGCTATATAAAAGTTCCAAGATTTTGAAATGGTTTTAGTTTCCATGGTCAAAAAGAGCTTCGATACTGTATACAAAGCTATGACAGGAGTGAACATATGTTTGCCAAGATATTATTTCAGCAGCACTTTGAGTTTTTGTGCATTCTAATTTATCCTGTGTTTCTTGTCCCTTGAGTTACTAATGCTTTTTTATTTTTTCTGTATCCCAAGAGGAAATGTACCAATTTTCTATAATTGGAAAACGAAGCACTGAATGCTCTGGAGAACTATCACGTGGTCTCAAATGGGGCAACAAACAGGCAAGCTGACTTGGTCTATTATCCGGATCCCCAATGCTGGAACTCCATGAACGACATGTATTTACCTATTCCTGGGTGGCCCGAGTTAAGGCCACGCAGGGCCTCTTGGACTAATATTGTTCGAAGCCAGCAACAGTCTGAAGACGACACTTTCAAGTTTATTGTGATTTTGGATGTACGTACACATTCGTTCAATCATTTCTTTCTATCTATTACTGACACATTTTTACTTGTTGGTCTACCATATACCTAGAAATGCATTATAATTTGTATTTGGTTGCAGTTTTCTTTCAAAAAATAATCAAGCTTATATGAAAGTAAAAAAAAATCGAGACTTCATTTTTAAAGGAAACCCTGGCTGTTGGAACAAATTGCCATGCAATTGTTTGGCAATATATTGGCCTAAATAGAACATTTGTTGAAACATTTGAAATATATATATATATTAGTTTTAGAAAAAATTCGCAGGCGCCGCCATCTTTTTGAAAAAGATATACACAATTCCTTTCTTCTATTTGTTGTCATACTGGGATCAAATACGACAAGAAAATCTAAGACATGAACGTTAACATGAAAACAATACAAATATTTTCAATTTATTTTGAACAAAAACCGCTAATTTTCACGCAATCTGATTGGCTTATTTTCCTCACCAATAAGAGGACATTACGCGCCTCGGCGAAGACGCCTCGTGGATCCACGGCTATTTTATTATGACGAAATTCATCATCAATAATAGGACAGACATAAACAAACTAACTTCAATTTGTACAATTATTGCCGACAAGCCGCATGACGTCACTTCGAGTTAACGGTTTTATCTCACTACACGTGGCCAGTGTCGTGTCGGAGCCAGTGCTTCCCGGGAATCAAGCACAGAGCGTGATATTGCCCGTGTCACTACCCAGTAGTAGTAATCGATTGAGAGGAAGATAACCCATGGATGTTATGTTACCACGAAACACATCTGGGGGAAGCTTATAGCTCGTGTAAGGCGCCTGAAAATCAAAACAATCAGATAAGACTTGCTTCTTTAGTACTCTTATAAGGCGAATATTTGTTTACAGTTTTCTTCATTAGCATACATCAAACTTCAAGCGACGAACAAACAACAAACAGAGTCCATAAATTGAATGAAAATATCACACTTGATGATCACCGAAAATTTGCGCGTGATATAATAAATACATTGAGTTAGCAACTCTTGCCACCCAGCCCATTTTACAGTTTTTAAAAGTCAATTTCTCTGTAAATATTTAACATATCAATGTCGAATTTTCGGTGATTACTAAGTTTTAAATTATCTTTCAACTGATGTAGTCTGTTTGTTTGTAGCTTGAAGTTTAATTTATGCTAATGAGGCAAACATGAAATAAACTTAAAAGAAGACACTGTACCAGAAGCAAAGCTCAACAGAAGTGTCCAGAAATGTGGACACATTTTATTGTCGAGTCAGATAGACTCGCGGCTATTTGTCTTGTCAGTAGTTATTCACGGCCTACAATCCCATGAACAGAACAAGACTTGTATAGCTAATGTTACAAAGTATTTAATACTTTAATCGGCTAAAGCATAACGTATTCGGATCGTAGCAATCGGCCACACAACTTAATAAACCCTTTACTGAACACTTCTGTTGAGCTTTACTTCTGGTACAGTGTCTTCTTTGAAGCTTATTTCACTTTCTCTGCTTGTATTCGACGAGTTAATTGCATATTCGCCGTGTTTGTTTGTATCCTGTACGATGCGTGTCCCCTGTAACGATCCCAAGCACCTTTGCGAGACCACCCTCGCCCCAATCCCCTACTCTTTTCCAAAGTGGCCAATAGAGCGAGTGGTTTGGATTGACGGCAGTGACGTCATCGCATGTGTTTGTTAAAGTGCCAGAGGATTTTTCTCCGGGTTCTCCGGTTTTCCTCCCTCCGTAAAAACCAACCGTGAGTCGAGTGTAGTGTGTCCAAAACAGATAATGTAGTGGGGAGTATGAGGAGTAAAAGAAGTCCCCCACCAGCTGTAAGCTGTAATACTCAGCCTCCTATGACAAATAAAATAGTTTTCTTTTTATAGAATTTACATTGTTACTACACTAAATGCTTTGTGCTTTTAATCCATGCATCGGATACGATGCCACGATTGTTCGAGATTTTCAGACTCCAAGTTGTACCATAAAGAAAGATTAAAAATTTAAAAACCTACTTGCATTTGGTGAGCGTTTACAAGCGTTAATTACCCTATATCATTATGACGTCACGGCTTGTTTATGAGGGGGACAGAATCGACTTGAACAATAGAATGTTGAACTAAATCTGCTCTGCTGAGGAAAATTTAACTTCGAATTGTCTGGTTTCCAGATATCAGCTGTATCAATGTTTATCCCACAATATTTACCTATTTGGTGGCTGTTACCGCTATTCTACGTTCTACAAAATGCATTTGATAGCGATTTCCTTTGTGTTGTTGCTGTTTTGTCCCCCTCCCGCGACCGTGATCCTTAGCGTTTAAACAATAGATTGTTTTGATATGACGTCATAATGATATAGGTACCCTAGAGCAGATTTTGTATGAGTGAGACAAACTACGGCATGTCCGTAACCGTGCCGTAACCGTGCCGTAACCGTGCCGTGCCGTATTTCTGTAATTTGATTGGATCAGCAGGACAACAACAAATAGAGAAACCATTTCAACGTCAAGGCATGCCGTACGATAACCGTGCTGTAGTTTGTCCCACTCATACGAAATCTGCTCTATATGCGCGGGGCGTGGGACCCGTTGACGTACCTCTGCCAATTCGTCCTGCGTCTGGTGTAAGCCGATACGATTGGCTGTGCTGGCAGATATCACGTGATCCTTGAGAACAATTAACAGTTGAAGAGGGTCCAAGTGACCTACAACATCACCATAAATCTGGTCAGTGCTTCAGTACTAGTTCCCTAGCCTGGTTGGTCCAGTTCTGATTCCAGTATTATTCCACCCACCTATTTAAAGGTAACCTCGGCTGAGAAACAATGTTGTTCTAAAGTGCTCGTTATGGATGTCTAAGTCTGCTGTTGTATTTGTCTCCAGTAAATTGTACACTAGATGTCATTTATGCACCGATATTCCCTGTCGGTAAAACTCATTTGAATTTCCTGCGCGCCGCCATCTTGGATCTCATGACGTCACAGTGTTGCTCCTATTGTTACACAACAGAGCTATTGTTTTCTGACAATAAAGGGCAACACTGTGACGTCATCAAATCCAAGATGGCGGCGCGTAGGAAATTCAAATGAGTTTTGTCGACAGGAAAATTGGTGTATAAATGACATCTAGTGTACAATTTGTACTGAAGACAAACACAGAAACAGACTTTGAGAGCAAACATTGTTTTTCAGCCGAGGTTTCCTGTGTTTTGTACTCTGGAAAGAAAAACACGACTAGGGCTACAGAACACGAGAAAAAGTGTAGAAATTACGAGCCGCGTATTTCGGCAAAACTAAAATCCTAGACATTCAATGAACACTTGAATGAGAACAGAAGTGAGGGAACTTTACTGGGAGTACCTTTGAAACTCCCGATACGCACTCCATCATCCTTCCACAAGGCTAAACCTTGGTCCACTGACGATGTTAGGAGAGAGTTGTTGGAAAAGGCACACACCTAGTGGTAAATAATATCGATTTGAAGTCATCTAGACTGACATCATTACAGTGCCACTACTGAAACTGGAGCCACTTAGACAACGAGAACTAAACATATTGCATAACAAAAATAAGTATTCCAAATAAACCCTAGCATATCCATGCGATTTTCTTCATTCGAAAAACTTTGACTTCAGGACTAGTCCGCCTTTTACCGGATCGAAGCTCGAGCAAGTTGAAATGCTATTGTCTTGTACTCGAAACTGATTGGCTCAAGTAACCGTAAGTTAGAATACTATATTTTCGTTCTTCAATTTGATTGGTTCTCATTGTCTAAGTGGCCCTGCATGTGATTGGTTCTCGTTGTCTAAGTAGCCCTGTGATTGGTTCTCGTTGTCTAATTGGACCTGTGATTGGTTCTCATTGTCTAAGTGGCCCTGCGATTGGTTCTCGTTGGTTTCAGTAGTCGCACTGTGAAGGCACGTTAACCCTATAGAGCGGATTTCAATTGAGTGTCGGAAGTGTTTTGGTTTTGCGTTTACTAAGCTCTCCTATTGGCTGAGAAAGTAAACCAACCAATCAGAATCCAAAGTAAAACCAAACGCAAATTGGTTTTGCTTTGGTTTATCATTGGCTCACAGGGAAGCCATTTACGAGTTACTTGTGATTACTCGCTCCTATGATTGGCTGGCTGTGGGTAATTTGCGTTTGGTTTCACTACACTCAACTGAAAACCTCTCTATCTGCATGACCTACTTTTTTCAAACTTAGTTGTCAATACTTTATCATAAGCAGTGACCAACTCGAAAGCTTTGGCTACTTTGGTCCCTGCACACTAATTTTGTAACTGTTATATTCTTGAGCGTATGGCTTACATGTTGTTAACTTCGATGTAATTATGACCTGTAAACAGTGTAAAATAAAGAAACTTGAAACTCAATGAACTTGAGATGTAGAATGTGACCTTCAAACTGCATTACACTAATAGTGCAGGTGAAGTGAAATAAGAATATATAAATACATAAACATTAAACAATAATAAGTTAATGTGTAGGAGATATTATAACAAGTTTACAGTCAGCAGTGTGCGTTTGGCTTTATTCTGTGATGTTTGTGTATTTAAGTAAGGAGGAGCCTATATAACTCCAACAAGCACTCTTGGGCAAAACAAACTATAAACCATCACAACACAAAATCAGTCCACGACAACACACTACAACTCCAACAGGCACTCTTGGGCACATAAACAAACCATAAACCACCACGACACAAAATCACTCAACAACAACACACTCCAGCTCCAACATGCACTATTGGGCAAAACAAACCATAAACCATCACAACACAAAATCAGCCCACAACAACACACTACACTGACTCCAACATGCACTATTGGGCACATAAACAAACTATAAACCACCACAACACAAAATCACTCAACAACAACAACACACACTACAACTCCAACATGCACTCTTGGACACATAAACGAACTATAAACCACCACAACAGAAAATCACTCCGCAATAACACGACGGCACCACAACGAAACCACGACATGAACCACAACAGAATGAAGCCACGTTGCAACGTGACCACACTTTCACCCTACAACAACAATCGCATCACACCAGATACAATCGGCACTATTGACTAAATTGATGTGAAAACAGTTCGTACCCGTCTGTTTTCAGATCAGTTTAGTCAATAGTGCCGAAGAAGCTATCGTGTTTAAAGACGCTTTTTCTGTTTCCCGTGATCTGTTAAAATGTTAACTAAAACGCTTTCAACAGGAATTATTAAATAAATATATGCATACTTGAAGAGTCAAACCTTCATAGAAAAATTACATCGGCGGATCCAATCCCTTTCGCTGACAAATGTTTCGAATAATTATTCATTTGAGGTCCGTCTTCCGATTCTCCTCGCATTAGCATGATTTTCAGTCATAAAAGCCGGTAGATATATCAGACAGGAAATATATATAATTTTACATTTCAAATAAGTGTTTTCGAGCTTTCGAAGTAACATTTCTGAACTGGAACGAGAGCATGAAATACTAATGGTTCGAACAACTGTGGAAACGCGGTACAATGTAAGCGCCGCCGAAAAGTGAATGACACATATTTCGCTATAAGCCTGGTTTCCAAGAGCGACGCAAGCAAAATAATTATGCGTCAAGTGAAAACGAACCGTGAAATTAGCACAAGATTCACTAGTTTCCCAGTCCTCTTTTTGTGAAACGACCAATATGACAGCGCGCGGTTTACGCGAGAGCGACCTAGGGCGAGTGTTTCGATTGGCCACACATGATTAGCTGTCAAAGACCCTTGTGTTTATGCGATATTCCGTTTTCACGAGCATAACGCGAACGCAAGCACAAGCACAAGGAATTGTTTTTATCCTTGTGCTTGCGTCGAGCCGGTTTTCACTGTGAAATAAGGACTTTGTGCTTGCGTCGCTCGTGAAGAGCAGGCTTATGGGAAACCTTCGTTTAGGCGTTCCCTCGCAGGAACCGGGATCGTGCTCAAGAGCAGACGAGACTTTTGTTGAACCTTCTTTATTCGGCGTTACTCCGCGGAGAAGTCCGCGCCAGCTCTCTAGATTCTACAGTGTTACAGCTTAAGTAGTTACATTCGTGCACGCGCGTGCAAGTTGGCAACATGTGCCTGGAAAACGGGTTAAAAACCTGTTTTAACTCGACCCGCTACTCCGCGGTCTTACTTATAAACAAATACCCAAAAGCACCTGAAAAGGTTTCAAGATACTGTTAAAGTACAAGTTGTACATCTTCTGCAACGAACGATTTAAGAGACACAAGGATAACTGTCTGTAAATAAATATGTAAGTTCTAATCGAAAGTTCGTGAGTTTAAGAGGTAGAAAGTTATGGTTGTGAAACTGGCAAATAATTAGACCAACCTGAGTTGCCAAAGAAACTCCTAAGTTGCTCTTGCGTAGAACCCATAAATTGCACGCAGAGAATTCTCTCGAAATGGGTCAGGTGTTCAGTACCTGGAAATTCACATCGGGTGTTTAATTAACACTAACAGTTAAGCCTAGAGTTCCGTGCTAATTAAAAATAACACCTCGATACGGACACTATCAGTGAAAACATTCGAGTTGAGAATAAGTTCGTTAGAGGCCGGAAAAACCATTACGAACTGGAAAACATAATTAGTGAGTGTGTGTCTAAAGGTCAACTCATTTTGTCCCTATATCTTATAATTTAAAAAAATGATGTTATAATCATTATTTTGAAATCCCACACTAGATATTCCTTCTCGATATTCCGTGTATTATATACGCGATGCGCTTTGGATACTAAGTGATTTAAACTATAGCGGTATTTAGCGCATGATTACTGCTAGGAGGAATTACTAAATCTATATTCGATAATTGACCAAAACCCAATCAACAATAAAGAGTTTTTTGAAATGATTACATATCCACTCTTAGTCGTGTAACACATATAAACCATTTCAATGCACACCGGCGGGACGCGAATCTCTACCGGCCGTAATTTCTCGCAAGTGAGAACATTTATGCTGGTTTTTGTGACGTCAGAGCTGTTTTATCGAGACATCCAAATCTTATTAGTGCCTAGCCAAATGGTAGAGAAAAGGGGGTAATAATTTACAGTCTAAAGCGGATTTTTAAAATTGTTCGATTAATTATATCGGCATTACAATATTCGCGTCCGAATTGTATTGATGCCAAACACACTTCAATAAAATGCACCACAAGCAACATATCAAATTTACACAATACTTTACGACACAGTAACAGTACAGTGCAACAGAATACACCAACGTGACAACACTAAAACAAACCCCCAGAATACTGACAGCACAACTTCGCACAACCACAACACAAAAGAACAATAATTATATCATAACAAAACAACAACACACCGCACAGGGTTCAATCACAGTTTCTGGGAAACATCCAACCCACCCCTCCCCCACACTTCACCACTCCCCCACACTTCACCCTAACCTTTAATGGTTAATCATTAATAGAACGATGCATATCTAAGGGAGGGGTGGGTAGTTTTCCAGAAACCGGAATTGAGCCCTGCACAGTATACACTACACTGGACTTTACTCTTACCTGTAGTATGTCATTGGTGTGCGCTCTTCGTTGGCTACGGAGTAAACCTCCACGTACGTCTAACACGGACACCAGTCCCGAGGAGAACCCGACAGCCACCCAACGACCATCGGGAGAGCAGCATATATCACGCACTGAGCCTGTACACACAGACAAGAAAAATCCAAAGAGAAACTGGATACACAGAAGGCACGAATGTGACACGCTGCTAGGGGTTACTCGAGAGCATCCAACAGGGATAGGTAATCAACGGGATTCGTTTGAGATCCACGAGTGGTGTTAGAGCGGATTTCAATTGAGTGTCGGAAGTATTTTGGTTTTGCGTTTACTAAGCTCTTCTATTGGCTGAGAAAGTAAACCAACCAATCAGAATCCAAAGTAAAACCAAACGCAAATTGGTTTTGGTTTTGCTTTGGTTTGTCATTGGCTCAAATGCAGGAAAGCCATTTATGAGTTACTTGTGATTACTCGCTCCTATGATTGGCTGGCTGTGGGTAAGTTGCGTTTGGTTTTACTACGTACACTCAACTGAAAACCGCTCTATCATGATATTTAAAGTGGCACTACGATCAAATTTTGAGATAGTGATTTTTTTTTGCGTATTTGTAAAGTAGAGTTGTTACATTTTTTGCTATCCACACCGTTTTTCGATATGACGACGGGAAGTCTTATTTTTGGGGGTCCGAATCTTGAGTTTTTATGTCCGCCATTACTCGAACCCGTTCCTGTGACAGAGCTAATTTCCAGTGGACGCGACGTCATTTTCTCAACACAACAACATGCGGGGCTACGTTTCACACAAACTTTCGCATGAAATTATAAGTAAAGTACATGTTTATACTATTTCTTTCCAAAAACGAAAGGAAAGAACGAAGTTTTGACTAATGGAAATATGCATTTTCAAGAGCGACGCGTTGAGAAAATGACGTCACGACAGCAAACCGTTGGTCGAAAAGGAACACACTTCAATAATGGCGGACATGATTTCGACGGTAAACTCTCTGCAAAATTCATAGGTTAATTTGGTCCTTTGGTAATATTTTTTACTGAATTGGATATTTTCGACACTGTGTGTCGTTTTAGAAGACAAACAAGTAGAAAAGAAAATAGTCGAATTTCGTCGTAGTAGCACTTTAAGTAATATAACACGCTTTCCGTGTCTTTCTTCCCTGTTACAAATACGCGGGATATGTTGGGAGAACAAAGAAAAAATCAGCGGCTTGTGATTTTTAAGTTTTGCTGTGTTCTCCCAACATATCCCGCGTATTTGTAACAGGGAAGAAAGACACGGAAAGCGTGTTATATTACTTTTATAAAATAACAACATGCGCGCACTGTTTCCATGTCTTTAGCCTCTTATATAAACATGCCTTTTAGCCAATCAGAGCGCGTGTACCATTTTGGTTATCTTGATGTTGGATCATTTGATTTGATGTTATAGTTAGTACAGGATGGTCTTGTTCTCCTGTTTAGGCTCATGAGCAGTTCTAGCCATTATGATTAGCGAGGCACATTCAAATGTAAGTTGGGTGGTGAAACGGTTGTTCTCGTCACGTTGTGACGTCATCTGTGCATTTATAAGGGCAGACCCAGGGCAGATTAACATCCCTTTGTTTTATACAATAACAAAAAGGAGGCTGCGATATGATTTCATGCACAACGTGACCTCGTCTGTACTCTAATACCGTCTCACGGTTAGCTCAGTGGTTAAGCTCCAGTCCCTCACGGTTAGCTCAGTGGTTAAGCTCCAGTCCCTCCCGGTTAGCTCAGTGGTTAAGCTCCAGTCCCTCCCGGTTAGCTCAGTGGTTAAGCTCCAGTCCCTCCCGGTTAGCTCAGTGTTTAAGCGCCGGTCTGTCGTGCGGGAGATCGGGGGTTCAAACCCTGGCCGGACCAACACTCAGGGTCTTAAAATAACAGAGTAGAAGGTGCTGCTTTTGTGATCGAACTGCACATGGTTAGATCTTCACTTCTTCTCGGATAAGGACGATATATCATAGGCCCTCGGGAACCTCCATAGAGGGGCTTTAAGCCTGTTGAGGTTCTCCGTCCACCTTCGAGTGGTAAAACAGAATAAATCCAAGTAACAGATGGCTATCAGCCAATCAGAGCGCGCATTTAGCACTGTTGATCGTTCCCAACCCACCTGCCACGTTGCTTGTTGTTACCTTCCACTCTTGCACGAATCGACACTGCCGCACGTCTACGAATCTGAAATTGGTTAACAAAACGTGGATCTACACATCAGCGACATGCAGTCCTGGGCAAGCGAAGGGACATTGTTGCGGAAACTTGTTGCTGATAATGCTTCTTGGGTGAGCAAAAACGACCGGGAAGCAAGAAAAATGTTTTGCTGCCTGGCCGAGCAAACCAATAACACTTCACGATAAACATGAGGATTTCAGTGCTATCCGACTGAACTGTTTCCTCCTTTGCCGTCGCGCGCAACAAACGTGTCCTGTTTGTTCCACAATGTTGCTTCGGTCAGTAAGTGGAAAACGTTTGTTGCGGGATGCAAAATCGGAAGTAAAACTTTTACAAAAAATAATTCAGAAACGTTTTTTTTTGCTTCTCGGAAGCTAAGCAAACTGTTGTACTCAAAACATGTTGTTTCTCAGTTTCTGGAGCGTTTGAATCTTATCCTCCCAGCAAAACTCTTATTCTTCGCAGAAAACTTGAAGGTAATCGCTAAATTTTGAAATTTCCGCCATTTTTGTATACGCTGCAGTCGTCCCGAGTCACCGCGCATCACGTTATTCAGTAAATGGGTCTGGATGGAGATTAGTTATTCAGCTCGTCAACATATTGTTGGATGAAAGTTTTTTCGATCAAACATTTCACTCAACAAAAATGTTGGTCCAACATCGTATAACATGGCGTGCTAAACAGTCAACCATTGATTGTGACCAAGAATGTTCGCAAATGTTCCCACCACAATGTTCAAACGTGGTCTTATTATCCGGAAACTTTCAAATATCTGCTCACCGAAGCATCGTGCCATTTGTTTGAGTTTCAAACGTCACGCGACATATGCAACTGTGAGTCATTCCCCTCATTCAAGTCTCAAATTGCCACTCACATCTGTCCTACTCCTTCACTTAACTTGATTTTTTGATTAACTTGATACGTAATTACATTTATAATAGGTATATTTTTAGACAATAAATAGCAAAACATTATTTTATAGTACACTAAGGTTTATATTTTCTTAAAGATTGTATTTTTTATCCACACGCCCCTTGTGGAAATCAGCAATAGTTAACGGGGCAAGCGTATTAAACAAAGTTTTACCTCCTACCTTCTGCGCATCTCACTTGCGCATGCCAATTTACACTATCCAATTAAGGGAGAGAAGGGTTCGTGAGGCAATTATTTACTGCAGCTTTATTCATGTCCTATTTGCCTTATTTTCTAGACTTTTATGAGCATGTACGCTCTTTGTTGCCAGGATCGCGAATCGGTCTTGTTTTAAGTTCTCTTTTCTGTCGCCTTCAGATGATATTGTGACATCAACTAAATATATTAGTTCTGTCAATGTTATATTAAGAATTTCCTCCATTCTGAATTGGAATTGGAAACATGGTTATGACGTCATTCCATGGTCTACACTCTCACAAACCAATCAGGGCGAGCGTTAGTAAGATGACATCATTTCCATGATCTACACTTACAAACCAATCAGAGCGAGCATTAGTAAGGGCTGACGTCATTTCTATGATCTACACTCTCACAAAATCATAGCTTTTAATCAATCAAAGCGCGCATTATTGAGCATCTCATCAACATTCAATAACCTAAATCTAACATGTGTAAGTGTCTAACCTGGTAGTGGCCTCCGAAGTTGCTACCACTACAGACTGGCTTGGCGCCGGCATGGCTGTCATAGCAACCACAGTATTCCCCCTCGGTAGTTCCAAAATTCCGAGTGTGCTGCCAGAGACTGGGTCCCAAATCTTCAAGAAAAACGTTATTTTAATGCTTAAGAAAATACCAAAAGTAACTGAATGCATGTTATGCACGGTTCGCTCCCGCCTTATTGAAACCCCGCTGGACAGTGGAAGATAAGTGCTCAGGCAGAAATTACATAACACTGACAGGGAACAAACCTATCTGTAAGGGAATTTGATAACCTACGAGCGGCTCTTCTGGGAGTTTTTTTTAGGGTAAGTTAGATTTTTCGAGTGGTCAACGTGATTGTTGGAGCTGCGCACAACAGAGTATCCAAAATCAAACTGTTTAAAAAAAGCCACAATTAGTCTGTCCGTCCGTCTGAACGTGTCCGCGCAAACACGCACCAGAAATGATCACAGGTAAAAGCATGAGAAGAAAAATATCTAAGTGAGAAGGAGGAGGAGGCGGCCTACTTAAGGCGGACTACAATACAAAACAAATCCAAGCAAAGCAAAGTATCCACATACATGAACAGAGCCATCACAGGAGGCTGCTTGTCGAATGGATTCCACCATGTCCACGGCAAATACACCTCGTGAATGATGATAGTAGGTACACGAGCTGGCTGACTGCGCTGTACCTCCACCGTGATTACTGAGAGACCACAGCTTGACGGTCTTGTCTTTGCTGGCCGACAAAAAGAAGTGCTCACTGTCCTGTACGTAGATCGAGCGAACAGAGCCACTGTGACCTGGAACAGTTACGTTAGAAAAGGACGCTAAAATACAAGTACTCCACACCACGGCAAAACGATACGCTCCGCTGGCCAAAAGATCGAAGGCTCTGGAGTCCAAATACAAGTTTCAGAGGTCTTTAACGTTTTAGTAAATAATTTTATAACTTTGTAAACTCACAGTAAATTGCAAATGAAGAAAACTTCAACCTGTTAAAGTCTAAGGCTTAGGGCGCGTTCGATTGACCGTATTCCAGAATAAGAATAGATGGAAGTCTCTGGAAACCACTGGTTCCTTGCTGACATAGGAAATTCAAGATACATTTAGTATTCCAGTGGCTAAAAAAATCCCGATATAAGTGATTTGTAATGATCTTTCAGTGTATTCTTATTCCGGAATACGGTCAATCAAACGCAACCTTAGCTTTTAAGTAGATTTCTTGTTTTTCGTGAAAGATTTCACGTAAATACGCGTGCGTATATCCCAATGCAACATTCTAGTTAGCCTATTAGAGATTACTTAATGGAAAGTGCTGGCGTAAAACGCACGAGTTCGTTTTCACAAAACGAACGAGCGAGTGAGTTTTGTGAAAACAAACAAGTGTGTAAATACCATACAAAAGCACTTTCCATCTTGTAATTTGTTTATTATATACATACCGAGATTTTTCTCCAATATCAAACAGGTTTTATTTAGGTCTTGTCATTGAACACGTACATTTGTAGCTTTCAATTTTTTGTTTTGCATTTCGTATCCGACTCAACGTAGACTCAAATTTATGCTCGATACAATCAAAATGGAAAGAAAATCTTACTTTCTAAACTGACATCAGCCTTGAAATAGTTTTCAACATAAATATGAAACTGTCTTTGATTCAAGAAATAAAGTTTACAAGTTTACATCGTCAATAGATTAGTATACCTGCTTTTGTCCAAGTTCTTTGCAACGAGTTTTCAGACATCTCCACGGCTTGTAGGTTTTCTCTGCTCACAGAATATTTACGATTTTTCAAATGTCGATGGTCTATGGAAGTTGAAATCACTCCACGAAGGATTGAAAGCTCGTAATCTTCGCCGTATTTTCTTTTGACACTAAGAATGATTTCACATAGATTATCTCAATATCTGTTGAGTTCTTTCGGTAGAATTTCGCTTCTTCTTTGTCGCTTTAAGTCACTTTACGGCTGTTTCTCTAATTTTTTCCTCTTGCGATTTTGTTTTCTTGGTCGATAATATACTCCTCAATTGACTTGGAAGTTTTAACATCGTTGGTTGGCTGTTTACAGATCAATATTACATTATTTTTAAAAAAAGGTCAAAACTCCAACTTTCGTAGTGAATGAAAGTGGCGCCTCCGATCTCAAGTCCAGTTTGAAAATCTGTTTGGCAGGTGTTTTCTGATTGGACGAAACGCTTTTCGCAGGTGTGAAAAATTCGTTTCGCGATTCTGATTGGCAAAGGAAAATTGTGAAGTGGGTTTTCGCATGAATGATTCCATTCGTAAATCTCAGTATATATGTGATAAATTAGTATTCTGTATATGATACAGAATACTAATAAGCCCTATGATACAGAGTACTAACTATAAGCCAACTAGAATCCTGTATGGAATGATACAGGACACTAACATGCTAGAGTTAGTATGAGGAGGTCTCACGACCGATCACTGACTTCCTCTATCCCGGGCCGGGTAAAATGACAAAGTACATCTGCTCTCTTATTATGAACACACCATCTCTTCCATGTGGGACCTGTTTTTCCACACGATACGCTCTGCTCTATTAATGCATACACACTGTCTCTTCGATGTGGGACATGTTTTTGTGCGAAACTAATTCATCCCACATCGATAGCAAGGTGGAAGAAATGAAAGCTTAAAATTTTATGTGGTGCATATCAAATATCATAAGTGAGATACAATATTCGCGTCCGATCTGTATGGGATTTACAATGGCTCGCCGAAGCAGCTCGCCATTGTAAATACCCATACAGATCATCCGCTCATATTGTATCTATTACATACAGATTTACAGGAATAAAGATTTAGCGCTATCCTAGGGATATAGTTACCCTTTCATCGAACAACCGGGTCTTGTTGTATGCAGGAGGCACTCTTGTGTAATCCAATCTACCAAAATGTTTTTACCAATAATCCTTTGCGAGTGAAAACTGTTAAATCCGTTATTAGATCAAAGGAGAAAAACTTGAAAATAAGAAAGAAACAAGTTAATTGTTTTCAAGGCACTGCCATGTTAGAGAATGGATGGGTTCAATGTGTTGCTTTATATCGTGTTAGGCTCGTAAAAAAAAGTGTTGTCAAATGAAAAGCGGCTAACGGTAAAGCAATTGCTTAATTACGTCTATTTTAGGGAACAAGTAAGGGATGCATGTGGCAGGAGAGGGGGGTTATAAGGTACAATGTAGGTACATTGAAGAATGCATGGCGACAAGCGGCTGTCAGTTCATGGAAGGAATGAGCAATTCCTGTATTTAGCTACAAGTCATTTGTCAAATGTACAGGCGTTATCTGTAAGGTGGATTAGGATTATTAGTCTTCATACCCGTGAACGTTTGTAACTTCATCTGCTGTAGATTGAACCGAGAACCTCTTCCTCTTGTAGTAGAATCTGAAAGTCAAAAGTTAGAAAACAGCTTATTGCATAAACCGGTTCATACATGCATAGTATCATCGTGTACGTTTAATTCCTGGGAGAATCAAACCTCGTGCGCTTGGAGCGGTCGTACCACTAATGATAAGTTGATATAATGTGGCAAAAACACGAGCGCAATCAGCGAATTCGCTCGTGGTCAAATCAAATGGTTTGGGTTCTGCACACCAAGGGAAAACGTTATGCTCCACTGGCCGAAAGAACGAAGGCTCTGGAGTTCGAAGTATGATGGTGTCACGGAATTTCTTCTTACTGTTTTTCATTGTCTGTCTGTAGCGGCGTATATTTAGCGTTATGTAATTTCGTAGTGTGTTTAACACAATTTTTCTATACGTTACGTAATGTTTTCAAGAATGCTAGTCCTACGTCGTATGTTTATTTTTATCAAAAGAAGTCATTTTTAGCAGTTAGGTAATTTTGTTTATTTAAAGGAAGTTTCACGTAAATACGCGTACGTGCTGAAAATTAGAAACAGGGGTGATTGCCTCTTTTTTTTAGTCTCGGCGGGAAACTGGGGAGTCTCGCGCGTGACCGGCTCGTCAAAATCGCACGCACGTGACGTTTTGCCGCGGATTGCTGTTAGTACTGGTTAAGCCATTACATTGATTCTTTACCGGCCCAAGTTCGATTCCCGGTTTAAAATTTTTAAATTTTTTAAAAAAAATACTGAAGATAATGTGTATAAATCCTTCAGTTCTTTTTAAAATTTCTAAGTATCGTTTCATAGAGAAACAGGGAATCAAAGAGAATCTTATGACGTAGTTGATAAACAGCACGCGACGATACTACCCTGTCACGGCCGTCAGTCGACCATTGGCCATTCTCAATCCACTGAAAAAGATGGCGGCTTGTCCTTTTACCCACAATAACTTGCGCGCGAAAAACGTTAAACCGTTATAAAATCGCGGTAGAGATATTTTGAATCTTTAAAACAACCAAGTACAATGCTGTTACCAAGGCAATGTTATTTAAAATACATGATTTCTACGTGTTATTTTGACTGTGTTAGGTTTGCAAGGGATTGTGGGTAAATGTACAAGCCGCCATTTTTTTCGGTACGGTGGATTGGTATATACTTCATGGTAGTTTCGTTCCATATAGTCTCCCTGCATAATACTGTAAAACAGTAGAGAAAATGATTATGCAGGGGAGACTATTCTCACTGCTAAAAATGCCGCGTACAGTCCTTACCGCCATTCTCCTAGGTGTAATTGTTTAGAATACTCCGCATTACCACGTATGGAAATCCACTTATATAAGGGAAAGAATCCTAACTTCGGGGCATTTTACCTAAGTTACGAGAACGGGCTAGCTTAGTATAGGTTTTCGACCTTAGCATACGTCGCCGAAGCCACATCCGTAGAACTGGCTGCTTTGGAAGCCGCAGTGTAACGAGTCCCAGATCCAGTTATGACAGCAGAACCTGCACCAGCTCCGCCACCAGCGGAGGTAATTCGCTCTTTTATCTAGCTACTAGTTTTACTTTGTTTTCCGGCCGTTATCTTTACCGTATTCCTCGTGAATTTAGCTTCATACTCACTAGTTACGTTAGTCATCTTCTCGTCCTTCCTAACATCCTATCGGTTTAGCTTTTCTTAGGTTACTTAATTTCATATCTGTTTAGTTATAGCTAGTTGTACCTGTATTTAGGCCTTGTTCGGTCGTATTGTGGCGTTTCTATGTCATACTACTCTCTTTTACGCGGCTTCTGCGCCAGATTTGCCCTCACTATTTCGTATTTTCGGGTATATTCTTCCAGCTCGGTTTAGCCCTCCTCTCTATTATTAATTTTCTAGTCGTTACTCTTTTCTGTTACACTTTTCTTAAGTTTCCCGTTTGTTGTTTTACCACATAGTTCTCACCCTGTTTTGTAGTAATCCCTTCACGGCGTTTTATTCCTTACCATTGGTTATTATTTGTTAGCTGTTTTAGTTTTTGCTATTATTTCGGTCACGCTTAGTCGGTCCTCTTCGCCCCTAGCCGTGGTATCTTAGTCATACATTTGTTTATTCCTCCGTTATTCTCGCTCGGTTTTACACTCGTGCAGGCTGCACATGATTTCCTGCTTGTTCCTATATTTTTATCATTAGCTGTAGTTACCCACCAGGCATGTTTTGCACTTGTCATTTTGTTCTGGTTTATTGCTTACATTCGTTTCGTTCATTTATCTTATATCTGCCTTTGCTGTAACTATCATAGATTTAGTTAATTGTGCATGTTTCTGTTGGTTCTCGTGTCTTGCACTAACTATAAGTCTTAGTCGTGTTTCAGCTATCTTCGGCCGTGTTGGGCGTGTGTCGACCCTAGTGCGGTTTCAGCGACACCAGAGTCGACGTTTTGGTAGACAGCAACTGGTCCTCTTGGGCAGTTGGGAGAGGCAAGTTTCTACGTCACCCGCTATCTCTGGGATTATGCAAGTGATATTCCGCTTTAGCATGATCAAAAACTTATCCTTATCGTTGCATTACGTTCCATCTCAAGAGAATCCTGCCGATTCACCGTCTCGTGTCCTCTCCGATACGGATGCTAGCTTAAGTGCGCCCGTTTGGAGACAGGTAGACACGGCGTTTGGCCCCCACTCTATGGACCTGATGGCCTTATCCACCAATGTGCAACTCGACCTTTCAGGACGCCCCTTGCGCTTTTTTGCACCAGTCCCCTGTCTGCAATCAGCAGGTACAAATGTGTTTGCTCAAACCCTCTCTCCGCACGAGAACGCCTACGTTTTCCCGCCATTCGTGCTCATTGGACCGCTCCTTAGGTACCTTTCTTCCCAAGGCTGCGCGTTCACCATTGTTGTTCCCGACTTATGCCCCAGGAAATACTGGTGGCCAATCCTTTGTGGCAAGGCCATAGCATCCTTCAGACTGGGTTCCAAAGGGGACAAAACGGTCCTCCGGTTCCCCACTATAAGTCTGGTGCTTCATCGTGGGAACCTCGCCCGTTACAGGGGAACTTGTGGGTATTTCGCGTTGCCAATCGGTAGTATATCACACGTAACCTACTTACCCTAGTCGTGTTCTATAACTAGGCATTCCTTTTAATATTGGTATTAAACCTTTCCTCCCTAAAGTTCTTAGACTTTATTGTTACGTTTTATTAGTATTGCTGCTGGCACATATTCTTTTTGGTGTTAAAGACTAGATTTACAGTTCTTTCATTTGTATATTTTCGCCTTTGGTGTTATGAATACATAGCAGACATGTAACCGTTCGCCTAATACTTAGCTGCGATATGTTAGAATAAATGGTATTGAAGTGCACCACCTTTTGTGTTTCTCCTTCACTCCTCGTCCCAATGCTTATTTCCCTTCTATTTCGTTTGTTTCCATACTCCAGCCTCTCTTAGAGGTTCCCCGGATATGGACACCAGCTGTTCGATGCCCCGAATGCTCATACCCAAACGACACGTCCTTCTCCTTCTGCCATGCAGCAGTGTGGTTACAACGGAAAAGCGCCAACACCGACGTTACACACCCTAAAAAAGTTGCTCTCAATCTCCCTGCCATCGATCAGCGTTTGAACTCCCTTAAGTCAGTTAACAAGAATAAGCCGTACCAGAAGCAGAAGGTTAGCCTCCAGCAGGAACTTGAGGATTTCCTGCTTTCCCTACCTACACCTAAATCTTTGTTGTCAGCAGCACCACACGACATCGTTAGATTCCTAGTCTGGAAAGACAAGGGGGGTAGAACCAAAGTCCATGCCCCGTCCTGCGCATCCTGCTCTCACTCGCTTTTCCCTGACATTAGGAATGGAGGGTCTTGGGTTTTTTCTGAGTTTTTGGGAGAGATAGCATCTTTTGCCATTATCCTCACGTAAATACCTTGGCGTCTAGGCATTAAAGTATGTAACACAGTATGAGCGAGTGAGCCGGGGGCAAAATTCTATCACCCATAACTCAATCAAGCTGAGACAATGAGAGGCAGAGGTTAGGAGTGAGAATCGTTTACTATTCTCACTGCTAAAAATGCCGCGAAATTCAATCACGCGTAGTCCTTACCGCCATTCTACTAGGTGTCATTGTTTAGAATACTTCGCATTACCACGTATGGAAATCCACTTATTTAAGGGAAAGAATCCTTAACTTCGGGGCATTTTACCTAAGTTACGAGAACGGGCTAGCTTAGTAGCATAGGTTTTCGACCCACCCTCCTCCCCTTCGGCGACGTACGTTACTGGCCGCGCACGACTCACTCCGTACTTCTTATTGCCTCGGCAAAATTCTATCACCCATAACTCAATCAAGCTGAGACAATGAGAGGCAGAGGTTAGGAGTGAGAATCGTTTACTATATGTGGAACGGAATACTACCATGAAGTATTTTTCCATTTGGTTGACGAATATGGATGAAAAACAAAAAAGGAATGGAAAACTTACGAAGTTGGTATTTCCAGTGTTCCAGCCAGCTTCCTCTCAAGTACTGATCAGATGACGATGACACTTCAGGCTTCCTAAAAAAGAAGAAAGAATTGATCCCCAAAAGGTAAAGCAACTTTTCGTAGCTGGAATAATCAGAAACTTGACACGGTTATGTAACGCGATTTTCATGTTTGTTTCTCATTACACCATAACAGGGTTACCATACAATAGGAGAACAACAATTCCCCGACTTTTCACTGCCCATAAAACTATTTTCACTGTAAAATTTTCGCGAACATTTCACAAAAGTTAACCAATATTTTTTATATGGATCACTGCCAAAACAAAAGTCGAAAAATCAAATTCCCTGACCTTGACAAAATTGTTTCTTCATCGACTTTTCCCTGACCGTGGGACCCTGCATTAGAACCGGATCCTCTCTTTCTATTGTTTACAACAACTGCTCAGTTTCTCGTTTCCTGATTGGTTGATTGATTATGTGACCGCTCATGCAAGTTTGATTGCTGCAATTTCCCTCGTCTTCAAGGCTCTGGCACTTGACAATTTAGTCAGTTGTTACCGGCTAGCGCCTCGTGAAATACACAACAATGACCACGCGATGACGCAAACCGACGACATACCACGGTTAAGTATCGAAAATTTGTTAAATAAAGCAGCATCGAATGCTTCTATTTTTTTTTAAACATGTAAGACGTTTTGTGCTTAGGAAACATGAACTTGTTATTTATTCCAACCGATAACCATTATTACATGAAGGTTTCAAAAGGAAGTAAACAATTTAATATTGTGATGAAAAATAAAATCCGGTTCGCTTTTCATACCCAGTGTCTGGCTCCTTGTTCTTCTCATTCTTCCGTCCAGTCAGCCATGCTGTGATCCTTGGCTTTGATCTCCTACTTCCTTTGCCAGCAGGTTGCTTCTGGGACTTCTTTGACACTGCTTCCTCTGTACCTTTGCCGACATTCTTGTCTCCAGTCCCTTCTTCCAATCCAGAATCCAGTTCACATTCGTCCCCAGGCTTCTCTCCGTTAGAGTCATCATCGGAATTACGTAATCCAAGTTCTCCTGGCTCTTCACAAGTGGGGTGTGACAGCTGTGCATCATGACTGCAGCACAAGTTCCATATAAGGTCGTGATTATATAAAGCTGTTTCCATGTACTTGCTTCCCATAATTCCACACAGTGGCACATAGGCGTGATGAGCCATCGCAGCCGAGAACGTCTGGCAGAGTTCTTCGTACATATTAGTTTTGTAAAACGCCTCTATTTGATCTGGCCTTGTTATGTCCCCTTCGTGGTCTTTTTGGACTACGGGGGAAGAGAATCCTATATTTAATTAGTCTGACAGAATGGTCTAATCCTTGATGGATATTAA
This sequence comes from Actinernus sp. WN-2022, assembly GCA_030867875.1. Taxonomy (NCBI): domain Eukaryota; kingdom Metazoa; phylum Cnidaria; class Anthozoa; order Actiniaria; family Actinernidae; genus Actinernus; species Actinernus sp. WN-2022. The sequence goes on along the minus strand of JAOWCC010001589.1, from coordinate 70,571,079 downwards.
CCAAGTTCGAGACGTTTTAACAAAACATCAAGGTAACACAGCACATTTGATTCAGTGCTGAAATACTAATTTTGCTTAAGCCCTTTAAGCATTATTTGTTAAGGTTAGTTTAGCTCTTGACTGAGATTAGTTGGTTGGCTTACTATTGCAGCGCGAAGCGCAAATGTACAATGTATGATATATGTATTGCATACTTTCGTGCACGTGCCACATTATCCAATCACATACAAAAGTGGCACATCAAATAAACAAACGAAACCACAAATGACGAGCCGCTTATATTTGGCAGGTAGCACGTTCACGAAAGTATGCGAAGACATTAAAAGTAGTCATACATTTACGCGTGGCGCTGTAACACTTACTACGTATGAGATGATCTTTAGGATACATTTACAGTCGAAACGACAAAAATTCTTTGACCAAATAGGCAGTTGTGGGATAATCGGCGTCAAGAGATGACGGTTACACTAGAGAAGGAATAGCCTTTTTGTACCACCCGCCATAAAATATGTTATTTCACTTTCTTCATCAACACACTAACCTTGTGTGCTTTCAATTTGTGACAGTTTTTGACTATCATCAGTCTCTTCTACTGAGCTCGAGACAGCCGTAAAGGATGACTTTCCCATCTTGTACTCCTTCTTCTTCAGGTGAATCAGCTCGAAACACGAGAAAAACTGTTGTAAGGGAGCCGTCATGAGCTCTCTCGCCAACTCCCGCTCCAGCTTCAGACTAAGAGCTGTTAGTAGATCCACATAACTATGGCAGAGGGCCGCTCTTGCGTCCCCTCCACCAGGGAATTTGATATTCCATGAGGACAAGATCCGTAAAACAGGCTGGAAGAAGGTCTTGAGTAGGGCCTCGAAGATGTCCACAAGGGTGTCTTTAGACATGTAGGGAATGCAGTACTTGAGAAGTGCGAACACGGCACCTAAGGAAGCTTCGCCCCTGGCACTGAACTTTGTGTGTACAGTACTGATCTGAAAAATGCAAAATGTACGATTAACCTAATTTTGGTAAACTCAAAGTAACGATAATAACGGTCGTGTGTAAATGGTTTGTCTGCCCCGTATCTGTATGTGAAGCTCCACTTCAGCATACACAGTCATCAGAGGGCAGCATAACTGTTTCTCTAGGGAGCTTAGTGAGCGTACACCCGAGACTTTGAAGATGCACACTGTATTCAACTCCCATTTCAAAAATATAAAATATCTTCACCATCCACCAAGCTACTCACAATTTTCTCTATGTAGGGGAGGTATTGATGGAGCACAAACGCCTCTCCATACAGGATACAGAAGCTCCCCAAACAGTACAGCACCCATTTGGCCTTTCTATCCTCATCCTCATGTTCATACTCCTCTACACCCAGTACATCAACATAGCACTGAGGTAATATCTGGAGCAACTGATGGGCCAGGTACTTGGACGTCAAGACCGGTCCAAGACGAGGAGCCAACCACATGACGCTCTCAGCAGCAATTCCTGACACATACGCTGGGGTGAGGTCTGAGGCTCTCTCAGCTTCTTTTTCTTCGGGTTTATGTACTGGGCTGAGTGTTGTGTCTTGGTAGAAGCCGTAGGCTGATTCTCCGTTGGTTTCTTCGTTGGCATCAGATGTCTCTTCATCGGATTCTGATCCAGAAGAAGAATTCTCTCTTTCATCCTCTTCATCCTCTTTTCCCTGTTCTAACTCATCGTCCTTGGTGTCTTCTTCAACGTTCTCAATGGGTATGCCATTTTCCCCAGAATTATCATCTTGTCCAGTATCAACAGTCGATCTATGACCAAAGTCTTCAAAAGCAATTACGTTTTCTTCGTTTTCATTGGTAGTTTTCCTTTCATCCTCTCCACTATTAACCTCATCTCTTTTATCACTCGTTACATCTTGTTGTATTTCTTCACGATATACCCCATCACGTTCAGGAGTTTCTCCAATCGCATAGTCCTCTTTCTCATCCTCTCCTCTTTCTTTCGAACTTGCTTCTTCTTCCGTTCCAGTCGTGGAATCATCCTGAGAAGTATCTTTCATAGCCATTGCTAGCTCATCGTAAGCTGAGAGAAAGTCCTTTTTGTCGCCATCTCGATCATCAACATAGTCCTCGAATTCTTCAGTGTGACCTTGACACAAAAACACTGGTTTACGAGGACCTAGGTACTCATCGATATCATCAACATGCACCGTGTAGTTGTCAGTGTCTTCCTGATCGCTGAATGTGCCACTAGCATCTCCCATGTAATCATCATCATCCACTGAAAGAAATATGGCCGTCTTCGATTGCTTCTCTTTACTGGATCTCTCTTTGTCACTCTCACTATCGTCTACCACCGCCTCTTCACTGCTATGGACTGAACTTCGATCAGCTGCCTGTGTCGTCTTCTCAAGCATTAGTTCAAATGCAACGGCATCAATAACAAAGCTAACAAAGTGAGTCAGGAAGTTCTCTAAGCCGAAACGAACAATTATCTGAGAGAGAAAGCCCTGAGCTGCTATATGCTCATAGTTCTCGAGCGATCTTGAATCACACAACTGGATTAGCGGCTTCAGGAAAGTCTTGGCAGTCACCTTGGGGCCCATTGCATGGGCAAGAAGATCAAATAGATTCGTGAAAGCATACAGGCAAGTCTCCTGGCTTGTAAATAACGGCTCTAAGTGATAGAGAAGAAGCTGAAACCCTTCGTCATCAAGTTTGGGAAGTAGGGAGGGGAGAAACTGCAGCGAAACATCAACTTGGGAGATGGTGTATTCAGACTCGTATCTAAAACAATGTCCGAATCTCTCGGCAAAATTCTCAGGTAAATATTTACTACTGGTGGTGTTCAAAAGTTCTTGCATGTCCTTGTGGCTGGATTGAATCCTTGCCTCGTTTAATTTGACCAGGAAATAATGAAGTTCCTGAAAATGCAAGGGAAATGGGAAGATGCCAGTTTGTGGGTGGAGAAGAAGACCAGCCGACAAAGGTGGAAGACCGTACTCCTCCTCGTCACCACTCTCGTTAGAGGTGGTGGAGCTCCCATTCATGGTCTCCAGTTTCGATTCTTGTTTTAGTAGGCTGAACACTCCACTTCTTACAAACCTTGGATTTAATTTAAAAAACTTTTACAATTGGGGAAGTCACAGAAGATGGTATTATAGACTTGTTGGGATTATGTATTCGTTAAAGTTAGGACACCTCCTAAGAAAGCACGATTTCATTGGTTCCCAAGAAAGCTCATGTTTTATACACATCTACTACGTACATGTAGATTGGCTAACAAAAAAAATCAAGGTTTTCTCCGAGTTTCGTTTGTAAGGGCCATTTTTGAAGACCCATGTATTTTACAACGAAGCCTTTCGGTTTTTCCTTTCAAAATTACGTCAAATCGTTTGCAAACCTGGGTAACAACTTTGGAGTTGCTGAAACCAAGTCTTTGATGGCTTGAGTCTTCTGTTCAGGCGAGAGTCCCGCTGAGACAAGACGTACTTTCTCAGGTAGAACCATCTCCACTATGAGACATCCAAGGGACTCCATATCCTTCTGCATCAAGTGCCTCAGGAATGCATCCCGTGTTAACAGCTGGATGATAATAATAAATATAAATAATTATGCAAATTTAGTCAGCGCTTTTCATATTTATGTGACTTGTACATATCTACAGTTAGTTTTGTCTTTACTCATATTTTATCCAATGAGAATTGAGGTAGAGTAGTAACGAAGCTAGGAAAGTCTGGGTCTCGACAGCACGAAAGGGAAAAATCGTTATGTGAAACATGCTGTATAGGAAAATGTCCATCAAAATATCGGACCCATACAATAGCTTAGTTTAGCTGGCTATTCTGTTGATCATAACTTCTCAAGCTGGTACAAAACAATTGTACAACGTTGCACCATCAGATGAACAGAAGTCCTCAAGAGACTGGAGATCCATTTGGAAACCTTAGCCTTCTCATACCGAACTGACACTCATTTCACTAAGGCAGAACCATTTTTGTACGTCAAAATGTCCTACGGTAATGGAAGATCTAATAATGTGAAAGAAACCAAACAATGGAATTTCGAACTTTGGGCGCCTTTTTGCATTGCATTCAGTGAACATACTTCGTGGATTGCTTGCCATCACCCTACAACTATTTTTTTTCTGAAATGAAAACTTACTCTGGGCTTAGAAGCCATTTGATCAATTTGCTTTTTCATGGGGAACTGTCGCCTAAATTTCTGGATAGCCTCATACTTGTTCAAAAGATCCAGAGGCTTGCTGTCTTCAGGGAGATGAATCACCTCTGCCATTGGTACCTTTGTATCATCGTCTAGTATGCTTTCCTTTGGACCAATCAGTGAATTGAGCGTGTTAACGAGTGGATTCGTGTTATTGTGAGTATGGTCGGTACTACCACGATCAGATGCAAGCTTCGTTCGTAACAAATCCGTGTCTTGGGATCCATCATCTATGCTCTCCAGAGACATCATTGAGCCTTCCAGATGAGGCTTATGTTGGTTAGGTAAAGCAACCTGTTCGGGAATAAATGAAGTGCAATCGTTCTTCCAACAAAGGGGTGGATGACGAAGTGGTGTAGAATTAAGTAGCGTGGTGCACTCAGATTGTGGAGGATGTGGCTGTGTGAACAGCTGCACCACCCCATGGTTGCTTACAGACTGGTGCTTGTCAACTAAATCTAAACACACATTTTTGGCCTTGATGGCAGACTTGCCGCTTAGTTTATACCCAAATGTGAGATCGATCCAATGGTGTAAGTCTCTGGAGATGTTGTCACTCTCGAGGACTTGCCGATGCCAGTTGATGAAATCCTCGGGGCTTGGAGTCCACGGAGGTACCGCAAGATCCGGTAGATCGGGATGAATTGACGTAAATATTGTAGAATCTGAAAAGAACTGTGGAATACACTCATCGGGTGTCCATGCGTACAACCGCTGCATCGTGGATGGATACTCGTTGGGTACCCAGTTAGACCTCAGGTGTGCACATAAGACTGATACTGGCGTCCTGCGTGCTAAGTAAGCATGAAAGGTAATGTCAGAAAGGACATCTGAGACGTGGTGAGGTACAGTAGAGGCACTCCCACCTTCATGGCTCTCAAACCATGCCTGTTTATACGTCATGTCAAGCTGATGGTCCCCCTTATTGAGTCGAAATTTAGACTTGGATAGATCCCTAAAGCCGCTATGTTGATCAGAAAAATCTGTTACCCAAGGGAACAAGGGATGGTAGTTTGGGTCACCCATGCGACGGCCTGAGAAGTAGTTCAAGGCCATCAGGTAGTCAAAGTTACTGATTTCGTTCCGTACCCACATGTCGACAAGAGTTGATAGGTCGTGTTCAGGCCTTGGTGGACCATTGCTAGCATGGGCATCCTCTAGATCAACAGAATGTTGCACGATTGTAGCATCATCACGTGGTAATGAATTATTTTTGAAAGCAACAACACCTTCACCTGCAGTATTAATGTCACATCTTGCATCATTTTGTTTAGATACTGGTTGAGCATCGCTAAAAACAGCATTGGAAGAGGTAGTCAGCTCTGAGATCGTGTGGTTGCTTACCTCAAGAATTTCCCTAAAAGATGGAGTTGTCAGGTATAGAAACAATCCCTTGCCGACTCTCACGTTTTCAAGAGTCAGTTTCCCAAAAGGTAAGTCATGCTCGTGATACCAGCGTAAGGCATGGAGGAGTTGATAAACTACAAACAACAGACGTACAGTACTGTGTGACATGACTGCTGGACTGAATGTAGAGATGTCATGAAGGCCAAGAGGGAAGAAAGGTTCAATGAGAAAGAACGCTTCATCGCTTTCGAGTGCACAAAGGACTGGAATAATGTTGCTATTCTTTGGAGCTTCTGCATTGGATGTCCCATTAGATACCCAATGTTCATCATGTGTTTCGTCACCAATTGTAGGTCCGTCTGTAGAGATTTGATCTCTCTTAAGTTGAAAAACTGGTATGCCAAAAACATCTTTGATAATATTCCTCATGCTGTCCTATGAAAAAAAGGAATTACAAGTTAATAAAATAATTATCTTGAGAAAGGGTACAAGATTGTGTGTTAGATTCTTTAATCTTATGTAGTGTTGTCAATCATTAATGAAAGCCAGCAACTATCAGATCTTTGCTGCTTTTCTACTTAAGTGACCTATTAGTTTGCTGCTAAAGGCCAAATTAAAATATATTTATTTCTAGTTACCCGACCAAGTATGTATTTCCCCTGCTGACCCCACAACCTTTTCCACCAAAAGTTCAACTGCACATCTGTGAAAAATTGAAAGCCACCCAGTGCAAAAAGTTAGAGAAAAAAAAGAAGTTAGTATCTACAACCTACATGTACCCTAATTTAACCCTAATTTAACCCTAATTTTGTTTGGCCTAATTACATGTAAGCTGCCTAATTGGATTAAGTGACATTGTCTAAATCCAGACAAATTGCTAACATCAATAAAATAGTTTATTACCGTTAGTACTTGGAAGCATATTCAGTAATTTGCACTCTCCTTATTGGTAATGTGGCTTACACTACTACCTTTAATAGTAAGTTACAAGTGGTTGTTGTTGTTTTAATAATTTATTACATAGTTTTTAGTTCAATTTTCATCAGATGGTGGGTGTAGTACGATGCCAATGTTGAGATCTTGCACATGGAAGTGAGACAAGTATGCCTGCGTAGTGGTTGATCCCTTCATGCTCCTTAACACTATCCGATTTTAGACCTTCAGTTGTCTATTTCAATTTCAAAAGACCAAATAGACTGCTTTCATTAATGCCTATTCCCATTTCAATACTTTATCCTCACTCTGATGTCAATGAGAGAACCAGCAGACATGGATCATTGAACCTAGTCTGTCCCCCATTCAAATGGGAGACAGAGGGAGGGAGGTCATTTGTAGTGTCGTCTACACGTTTCTACACGTTCCCAAATAATTTTAAAAGAAAACTGAGTCTAAGTAGTTTCAAGAAAGCTATGTTCCAACATTTTACTATTCTTTTAATAATTAGCTCTGCCTTTGGCGTCACATTTTTACCACTTCTAATATAGATACATTGTACATATCATTTCAGTATTGATACATTTCTCTTTTAGCTTGCCTGTAAATTAATTATATTTTGTAATTGTTATTCTGAGTTTTTAATACTTTGACATTAATTGTACAAGGGCCACTGGTTTTTCAGTTGTAATACTGTTGTGTCTACCCTCTATACATGTAAATAAAGTTGATTATTATGATTATCCACATGTACAGAAAACATGAACACATGTGAAAAAGCATGTCAACATTTGCGATCTTGTGAAATTTGAGTGCTGTAGCTTAAAAAGCAATGAAGTTACAGCCATTTGAAATGAGGCCTTTCTAGCCTCACTGTCATGTATTTTCTGCATTAGAAATTCCTATATCTTAACAGCAACTCTCCACATTGCTCTAAAACTCAACACAAGTAACATATATTTTAATGTTATCTGTCATGTGGTAGCATCAGTTTCCCTCAGTCTACAAATTAATCTTTGCAATCATGCAAATTAGGAGGTGGCCATTATGAAAGTGGTTTGTTGCCGTGATATTCTTACCTTTTCACAGGCCTGTACCCCAGTTGTTTTTGGTAGATAGGACATAGCTAGAGTATAGCTATCCAGGGCAGTGTTCCAGCTGTGACGGTAAGATTCAAGGCTTATTGCCTGGATCAGTTCTGCTACAGTCATGTCCACAGTTGACTTGGCATTGTTCTCAAGTCTATGGAATGCACTGCTAGGGGTTCTGAAACAGAATCAAACAAGTTTTCTAAGCTCAAATTAATGTATCCCATAAGGGTTAGAAGCATGCAGAATTGGCCTATGTACATGTACCATAGAATGCAAAATCAGAGGACTTCTTTGTGCATGCTGATGCAGCATGCAAAGAGGTTGGCGTTTTCGAAGGCTACCAGTACTAGTAAAGCGAAGAGCAAAGTGAAATGAAGATTGTATAATCAGGACTTCTGATATTAATGCGCTGGTGCAATTTCGTGCAATCGGTCTCAAATTGCATCTGATCGTGTACTTTGGTAATTTTTGCATAATCAGTGAACAAATTATGCAATTTGAAAGAAATTAAGCAAAAAACACTCCTTAAACTTATTAGAATTATATTAGAATTTTCAGAATATTTAAACGCTATTGAGCCTATTTACCTTCCAAAATATGCTAGCTAGCTGCATGCTCCAACGTGACATGCAAATCAACAACCAGGCATTCCTTGCAATTTTGCACATGAGGGATTGGCACTAGTTGATTTTTATGGCAAGTTGTAACCATATTTGAAGTTGGGAGAAGTTGAGATTCTGAAATTTTGTTTCAAGTACGAGCGTTTAATGAACTCAAACAAAAAAATAATTCTGTGTTTTGTGGTGTGGCTTATACAAGAGGCTATTCCTTAACCCTTTCAGCCCTGAGTTTTTGAAACCTATTTTTAGCTATTTCTAGACTGAAAAAAACCCTCCCCCTCAGAAAACTGTAGTCATTGTTACCATGGAATTTGTTAACTGACCTGTAATACTGGGGGCTCAAAGTTTTTAGTCAGCCATTTTAAACACAGTCATTGGATTACTACGGAGCTGGTGGGAACCGTGCCTGGTATTTTGACTGAGAAAGAGCCTTGCTTATAGGGATGGGCCATGAGTTATTCAGTCATCTTGCTGTGGGCTTTATAAATTGATGTCTGGAGCCACCTATCAGCTTTTTTTGGAATATGAAGCTATTAGATCAAAATGTCTTTAGACTTAGTATATATTTTGAAGAATGAAGATGGAGGAGGCCATGCTGCCACTTGGTTGGTTTCCTGGCATGCTTTGCGGTCAGAGTGGTTGAATTCAGCTTCCTCTGAAGTGCTCATGGAATGGATGACTTGGTGCTGGGCAAGTTTAAGTGTTCAGGGGCAGAAAGTGAACTTGAAACCCTGTATTTGATGTAAAACAGGCATTTTTGTAATTGTCATTTTAGTCCCTTTTTCTGAAATGAAATAATGTTAACTGTAGTTAACTTATGCAAAGAAAGGAGGATTTACATCTAGATGAAATGATTCATTTTTTAATATGCCTAATACAGTTCAGTAGGATCATTTGTCTATACATTATGTTGTGTGGCAATTTCAGGGCCTTCATGCTCTTTCAATTTAGCAAGACTGAAATCCTCAAAGCAAATAACCAGTAAAATATGTCAAATGATGTGTACCGGCCTTAAAGGGTTAAATGATTTTGGCACAAGATGTGTTTGGCTTATGTATGAAGTGGGCGCCGTGAAGTGTGGCTGATACATCATTGATAAAATATGGTAATTAACTGTTACTCAGATGCTTTATAATTCTTTTATATTACATATGCCTAATGGACAGCAAAAAGCAATTTACTTGTTCAGAAACCTTGTAAACAAGGTTAAGTTGACTGAACGGAAAAATCACATAATTGTCCACACAATCTACCCTGAAAATGGTGCACAATTTGCTTTTTTTTTTTTTTTGCACCCTATCAGAAGCCCTTTATATCCATACACAATTTAATTACACTTTGTATTATTTGGAAGTTAACACATATTCAAGGAACTCCCCATAATTTTTTCTCAGTCAGTGGTGAAATTTGCATAACAAATGAATATATTTTAATTTGCATAAACTAATTCAATAACTGAAACACATTCTCATTGATTATTATGAATCATGTTTATTAGAATACTTGAAGCGAAACGTCTTCAGAAGAGATTTTATGCATACATATATCAGGACTCGAAATTGCACCCGATACGGGTGTAAATACGCCTGGATTTTTTCGTTTTACGCCTAACGTTTTCCACTTAGGCGTAATATTACGCCAAGATCCTACAAAGGTAAAAAATATCGGAATACAAGTCTTATTTCGAAATCTCTAAAACTATCTTGTTTTTTTTGGAAAAAATTACTACCATTTGCAAGCAAGCGTTTAGTGTAAACTTTTTTGTCTGCCCAATGTCAAAGTTTGACAGCTACTATCTATAGGTTTTGTCATGCAAAACATAACCTTTTGTTATGCAAAACAACTTGTTTTGCGCAGGAAAATAGTTTACATTACAGGAGCTGTCAAACTTTGACATTTTGCGGTTAAAAGTTCAGACTTCACACGCCAAACGTTGCCGCGTAATTAGTAAACTTGTGTTTCAAACTTGAAACAACAGACAAAAAAGTTTACACTAAACGCTTGCTTGCAAATGGTAGTAAAATGCAAACAATTTTTTGTAGAAAGATGAGCGAAATCGTCTCTGCTTGCCACTATTTGTATCAAAGCCGGCGCGATAGATCTGTTTTAACAGCCTAGCTCCGCCTAGACATGTACGTTACACTTAAACACTTGCATGGTTTCCTGCAAAACTTTGCGTGACCGCATGGAAAAACGCCTTTGTCAAAAGCAAATGATTTGCAACATTAAACTATTTCTTTTTACCCTTTTCCTTTGACATACAAATTTCAGCTACTAATGCACAATTATTTACGCCTAAATTTTGGATAATTACACCTAAAATTTTTAAGCTGGGCGTAAAATTACGCCTCCTTTTTTTTTTTTTTCGAGCCCTGTATATGCTAGCTGGTTACAACTTTCCTTGTCATTTCTTGTGTATATTTTAACCTGCTGTCTTTAAATCACTTCAAAATTATTCTGCTTTTATTCCCCCATAACTACATGTAACAACATATTTAAGGAACGTAATTCCTTTAAGTACACAAGAAAGTAACAACTGTATGAGCATGTGTCCGAGTTGTGGTCCACCATCTTGGATTTCCAAGGGAGGGGCCTGGGGCGAGTGTTTTCTCAAACATCCGATCAAGCGCGAGCCTGAACATGAACTCCACAAGACTGATACTTTATTGGAAAATTTGAGGGCTTCCCTCTGAATCATTATTTTGATGAATTAGCATAAGAGAATTAGATCACAAGCAAATGGACAGCTACATGTAGTTTTCTTTGGAAAGCAAAGGAGAGGAGCTTGAGTAGAAAATCTCACTAACACTCGTGCTCTGTGAATAATATGCCATTTCTATTGTTCATATGGCTTTGTTTGTGATGGGTCATTGCAAAAAAAAAATTAAACAGCTTCGTCACACTGTCACGGATTTGGCTGTTTGCTCAGCTGATTGGATATAATGAGCATTGCCTAACAATGCAATGCAACAGGGTCGCAATGGATTATAGGGCACCTGATAACATGAATACAAATTGTAGACAAACGATCAAGTAACTTGAAGTTCACAATGATAAAAACTATGTTGTATCATAAACAATTATGCAAATCTTTCTTTTTATTTCACAGTGTGGTACTTGAAAAAAGTACTTAGCATGGTGCAGCATCATGCTAGAATGCTTTGGGGGGAACCCTGATATTAGTTACCAAGCCAATGAGTGAGTAAGCCATGAATTCTAGATACCAAAGAATCCCGGATCTAATTTTCATAAATCTTTGAGTCAGAAAGTAACTGTCAATCATAAATAGCAATGCTATCAGATGTTCCTGTGACAACGGTGGACTGAGACGAGTTAGCCTCGGTTCTAAGAAAGGTCCGAAGTCAAGGTTAGAGACCAAGAGACAGCGGAGAGATGAGAGTGTGAAGAACTCACTGAGATCATGTAGCTAAGAGTGCCACTGTTAATTGAGTTAATTAATAAAGCTGAGGAGTCTTATTCCACACAAAAAACATTGCAGAGCTACCGAGAGTTGCTTTAAAGTTGTCCTGCGACAATCAGATATTATATGTAAATTGACACTTATGTTTTAAGAATGAACTATAATAATATTAATACCATAGAATTCCGAAAGTACATGTAATATTGCAACTCATAATTTGTGACTACCAAAAGTTACAGCAGTTTTAGAATAGGCCTCTCGTAATTCCCAAAAGTAATGACCCCTCTAAAAATAAGCAAACCCATAAAGTAATTCTGATGTTAAATTATTTCTTTCTAACCTTGCAGTATGTCAACATAATTCCTCTTCTTCCCTACCCCTACCCTCCTGTCACTGATAAGCATCCCCACCCTATCCCAGACAACTGAATCAAAATACCAGAAAAATGCATACACTATACATGTAACAAAACCAGGTTTTTTTAACAACTTCATCAAGACTTCTACATGTACTTATCACTTGTAGACAGAATTTGTTTACACGTACCTGAAAGTAATGACTACGAAACGAAATTTACTCCTTACAGTTTTAAGAGAAAATTATTTAAAATTACATAACTATACACAAAAATTGACAATCAAATGGAAAAACAATTTTCCTGACCCAAAATAACCACCTTTTGTGCAACAGATTCTAAGGGGCCTGGAACACAATTGTGACATAAATACCCTTGCAGTCGCTTTTGTTTAGAGTTTGAAAACAAAAGCGTATGCAAAGGTATTTACGTCACAGGCCTAATTTACATGCTTATGACCGAGCGAAATTTGTTGCATGAATTTTGCCAAGTTCGACTGACCTTTTGCAGTTTTGGCAGGTAGGATATTCAGTTCTAACAACAGAAGCCGATAACTTAAACCTTGTTTCATAAAATTAAGTGAAAACAATTTTTATTTCATAGACACTTTAAGTACCTAATGACCACCCAAAAGTTATGACCCCAAGAGCTGCTAAATCCAAAAGTAATGACGTTGCTACTTTCTGCAGATTTCTACGGTACAATGTACATGTAGGTATTTTATCTGATCTAATAAATGTAGAGATCACATACATGCATTATATGTCACTTTTGTATTGACAAAAACGTAGAATTTGATATAAAAACTTAGCCTAACTGCTTACAAATTGTGGCTTCCAGCAGTATTGGGCTTCTTCACCACTTTGATGCAAACTCTGATCCATGGTAGGTTGGGTCCAGGATGTGAAGGCTGTAGCACTAGTTGCCTCTCATACTCTGATGCTGGATAAACATACTTTGACTGATCAATATTACGAGTTGCACCAACAATGACATCTTGCAACCAGGACTCGTGTACCTTGAGAATGGGACAAAAGAACAGCATAACTATTAGCTAATACATTGAGCAGTTGGACCACAAGAACAGCAGAACTATTAGCTAATGCATTGAGCAGTTGGACCACAAGAACAGCAGAACTATTAGCTAATACATTGAGCAGTTGGACCACAAGAACAGCAGAACTATTAGCTAATGCATTGAGCAGTTACACCACAAGAACAGCAGAACTATTTGTACTGAGCAGTTGGACCATCAAAGCACCAGTCAAACAGTTTCAACATTTGTTGATTCAACAATCCGAGAACAAATGGTTTCAACATCTGGTAAACATTCTAATTAACTGCTATGCAGTGTATTGTTCTCTGAAATGTTTCAAGCCTTGTCCAACGGTTTCAACAATGGTTTCAACAAATGTTGTACCGATATTGAAGAGATGTTGAACTAGAGGACTTAAATACCTTTTCTTTGTCAGGGATATGAAAACAACAGGTCTCTTCAGGACTTTCCCATGTGCACTCAAGGTTCAAATTTAATAGTATCCCATTAACCAATGATTAATGTAGTTTTCAATGTTTGGTTACTAACAACTTCATGTCGCCCCTATCCACACAGATGTCTCTTATTTTTGCAATTTTTTACAAACTTGCTATTCAGTTTCTATTTACCAAATCATGCTAGGTATTCTTACTAATTCCCACGTTAACACTGATAGGTGCACAAAAAGGATTAAACAAAGAGACTATTATTGTTTACAATCTTGAGCAATAAACCTAATATTTATAATAATAATAACCTTTATTTTACCATGGTGGTACATACAAAATTATTTGTACAGCTGGGCTGCTTTTCAAGCAGCCGTGACTAGCCTAAACTATCCTAAATACATGTACATATACATATTATACGTAAGTTAAAATCTAAGTTAAAATCTAAGTTAAATACACTAACTTTAATACAAAATTTAAAAAAAGTAATGATGACTAGAACAATCATGTTAAAAAGACTTGCATTGCATAGAATTGCATAAGGCAGCCTTAAAAGAGTGTAAGGAAGGAGAATCCTTTAAATTTCTGGGTAACTGGTTCCATAATTATTGTGCTCCGCTGTACATGTAGCTAAAGCTCTTTTTTAGATATTCACGGTTACGACTTGGCATGAAATAGCTACTTTGGCTTACACTCCATAGACCGTAATTAGTGATTTCAGAAAGTTTAGTAAATATTTCAGTGAGCTACAGTACCGCCTGGAATTATTGAAGCATCGGGTCGTGGTCAAACCGCGGTCATTGGACGCGGTATTACCGCACCATGGACGAGGTTTTACCGCGGTAAACGCGGTCAAATTATTCACCGCAATGAAAGCCGCGGTCAAAATCCACGGTCATGACACAATACTGTAGTATTGTGCGAAAGTCATGCAAACGTATTTCGACGAATTTCGCTCTTTGTTCCTACGAATGTCGCGGGCAACTTTTTGTTCGAAATTTCGACCAAGAATCGATCAGATACGCGAAAATTCGAATGCCAAGACGAAATATCGCCAACCTGCGAGCGACATTTCGACGATATTTCGTTTATTGTCAAATGAAAATTCGGACCAGGTTATCGAAATATCGTGATCCGAAATTTTGTGAGCGTACGAAATTTTGCAAGCATACGTGTTCATTGCCCAGTTTTGTATTTTAACCTTTCTTTCACTAGGATTAACGCGTGACAAATTCGAATTCATGACAAACAGTTTTACAAACGTACAGTAAGATGGTTTTGGTAAATAACCTGCGTGCCAGAGGTGTCAAAAAGTCAAGATTCTTAATAAAAGTCCCCGTCAATCGTGAACTGTCAGCCAGACGCGTGTCTCATTTCTGACACAAATACCGCGGGCGCAATTAATTTCCATTTATGCGAACTGACTGATCTGATCCGATGCATTAAAGCTCTTTTAATTCAAAAGGAATTGCACTTTCCCAGTAGAAGTTTTCTGGTAAGAGTATAGAAGTTTTAGCACGTCTTTCAATATGACAAACGTTGCTTCAAAACTGTTGATGTTCTGTAAAAATTCAGACTGACACGTTCACGCCTGACTGACTGCACGTGGAAATTCAGAAGAGTTGAGATTTTAATACACAAACATTTACAATGATTTCTGCCGAAACCTTTTAATACTAGTAACAAGACAAGGATCTGCCGAAAATGTGAAACTACACTGAAGCAAAAGTTTATTTGGTGCTATGTTTTGCGCTTAGCGGAGTGAGTCAAGCTTTAAAGCGGGCCAACGCACCGCCGGTCTGGGAACTAATTGAGCATCCGTTGTTTTGTTTATTTTACGGCTCACGATATTTTGATAACTGCATGGTCCGAATTTACTTGAAAACTTTATACAATGACTTTTACAAAGCTCTGGAAGGCTGAAGGTCTGAATATTATTGTGGATATACGGATAACGTTTACAAAATTGAACACTTCCGAAGTTGAGACATGCGATTTATAGTAACGCATTCCTTTCGTTTATTACCCTTCGATTCAAACCGGGTTCAAAGCATCGGATTTCTATTCTTAGCGGAGCCATTCTTAGCCTTAATTAGTTTCACCGATAAGTGCTTCTTTACCCGCCGTTTGAGTTCTGAATGAAGCAAAAATAAAAGATTCTAAAGTCTTAGTTTTACCGATGAGTGCTTCTCTACCCGCCGTTAAAGTTCTAAATGAAGCGAAAATAAAAGATTCTAAAGTCTTAGTTTCACCGATGAGTGCTTCTCTACCCGCCGTTTGAGTTCTGAATGAAGCGAAAATAAAAGATTCTAAAGTCTTAGTTTCACCGATGAGTGCTTCTTTACCCGCCGTTTGAGTTCTGAATGAAGCGAAAATAAAAGATTCTAAAGTCTTAGTTTCACCGATGAGTGCTTCTCTACCCGCCGTTAAAGTTCTGAATGAAACGAAAATAAAAGATTCTAAAGTTAACAGCGGTGTCGAATAAAGAATGAAAAGAACGCCGAGTCATCACGCCAAACTCGCACGTTTGTGATCATGACTGCTACATCTTCACACTAAAGTCAATGATTTCGGCATCATACAAATCTCAGCGGCCGTGACCGCGGCCAACTAATTACCGCAGTTGACCGCAGTTTTACCGAGGTATTACCGCGGTATTACCGCGGTCATTGGACGCAGTAAAACCGCGGTAAATGCTTCAATAATTCCAGGCGGTACTGTAATCAGGACACAGCCCATGATGGACCTTGCACATCATGGTGTACCGTCAAGTTTGATCTGGTTGATAATAGTACTTCTTTTTTCTTATTAGATGTTAATTTATTTAATGCCTTCCACACATCATTTGAGCTAGATGTACATATAGTGGCGTTGGAGTCAATTTTTGCACGATAATAATCAGTCTTTGCTTTCTTTATGTCTAAGTGCACTTTACTGTGAGCAGTTCTGTATCTGGCCCAGTCCATGGAATCACCAGACCCAGGGCGAGATGAAAATGAAAAAAACAGCTTGCCCTTTGGGCAAGCTGTTCCTTCATTTTACTAGCCCGGAGCCCTGAGGAGCTAGCACGAAATTTAATTAAAACAACAACAACAAAAAGTTTATTTACTATGCAAAGAATGTGCTTTTGTTCGTCGCCATACTTAGTTATGATGGCTTGACCAACTCAGAATTAGATTTCGATTGCTGTAATTTCTGTAAATCAGCAGCGATATCCTTTTGTCTGCTATTCATATCGATAATATGCGGTAAAACTACAACTAAGAAATCACCTACATATTTGCTGAACGTGTTCTACACAACACGCCACGTGCAAAAAAATGTGAGTCATCAATCTGCCGGCTAGTTGTGTGAAACTGTCACGGAACTCTGTCAATTACATGCAACTCTAATGTGAAAAAAATTTTAACTCGCCATTCGCGATCACGTAGTCGCTTCTCAAATCGGGGATTCAGGGCTCAAAATAACGGTCTGGATTGGGAATTTGACCAGTCAAACTTTCCACTTGCCGGTCATGTTTACCCGTTTATATTTCCTCAAAATAAAAACAAAGCTTCAGTCAATAGTCTGTACAGTGTAGTTGGCGCACGATCTAATGGGATTCGAGTTGTTGATTTCAAATTTTGCGTTAAGTTTATTATTTGATAAAGCTAAATACATTTCAGAATACCTGACAGAAAATAAAGACCTCGTCCAACCCTAGCTTGATATAACTGATATAAAGGACATTTCATTCCTGGCGGCCTGAAGCGGAGGAATAAAAGTTTTCAGTTTCGAGGTTGTCTAGCACGTGACTAATTTCTACCCCAGATCGAATTTCATGTCGTCGTAAACAGCAGAAGTACGCAGTTTTGTGTTTACTCAGTTCGGCATTTATATTTTGAATAATGTTCTCGAAATAATATATTGCGTGGTGATCTTGATCACTGAAGATTTTGCAGGAATTGCTGTCCGATTCGCTAAGTAAAGAAACAATTTTCAGTAAGCTTAAATTAAATAACCGCAAAGAAAGCCAGTTGAATTGAAGTAGCCCTAAGCCGCCGGCGGTCTCGCTCAGAATTATTTTTAAATACAATTTTACGTATACAAATATCTTCACCAGTGTTGACTGAAAAAAAATCACTATTGAGAATAACAAATGTTTCCAAAAGAGGTTAAATAATAGTGGTCAATACTTATAGTAATAACAAACAAACGCGGAGCCTATAGCATGTATAGACTAGGGATGGGAAGATAACTTTTGAATTCGGCTGCATGCGTTTCTTCGCGGAACTGGCAACGAATCTTGAATGACTCACGAAATTTACAAAATTAGAATCCTAGTGGCAATAAATACCATGCAGGATGTCAGAAGTTTTTTCTTTGCTCCGAAGTGCTTTTTCGTTTTTTTTTCTTGCATTTTACCTTTAGCGACGTCAATTTGAGTCACGATCGTGAGCGGCGGGCTTGCTCTGGCTTGATCGTCGCTCGCCGGGGTGGAACATGAAATGTAATTTAAAATGTACATTTTTTGACTCGCTGTAAATGAGGTATAACCCAGCAATGTATTGGCCCTGACGCTCTTGCCCGTCGGGCAACCTGTGACAGAAAAACACTAGCCCGACGAGTCGCTCCACTAGCCCCGGGCTATCGGACAGCACTTTCGTCGCGCCCTGCAGACCTGTTAGCTACTTTCTTCAAGTGGTCACAATGAAACATAGCATTTTTTGTCCTCTGATACCTAAGAGGCAGGTTGACTTCTTATTTTCTTTTTGCACAATGGTGCATGTTTGTTCAATATGTTCATAAAAAGTTTTTCCCACTAATGCCAAAGGGTGCTAGGATCCCTAAGAGAAGTCAACATAGCAATCGAGGTCCTGAATAAAGGCATCCCTGTTCATAAGTTTATATGAATGAGATTCAATTATGTTGGGAGGGCCTCGAGGAATACATAAATTATAAATCATGTTGTGATCACTTACAATGTAGACAAACATCAAGCTCTCCTGATTGTGACAATTTATGCTCATCATTAGTAATGTGGTAGTCAATTGCTGACTTGCACGTTACATCATTGCTGCCATGTTGGTCGATGTTAACAAAAGATTACTCATTAGCTTCCCTTGTTAGTTCCACCAACATGGCCACCACAGCTTTGTTATTTGAATCTCTGGAGATTGGTTGCAAGTCAGCAATAACTAGTGATCCTTGTAGGGCTGGCAATAATAGTTTGTTTTAGGTGAAATAATTGTAAAAGTTCTTGGGGATGCCTACTATTATTATGTGCAACGTACATGCAAGGGATATAACAAATATTTAAATCTTTATACTCATGTTAACAGCACACTAACCAATCGAATTGAACCTTCAAGTTTCTTTAAAACAAAACTACAAAATTACACCATGATATAGAACGTCTTGATATGTTCAATAGAGGATATAAGCAATACAAAAGCTTCTTCTAGCAAATTGATTTCAGTCGCAGGTTACAGTGAACCAATATTATTTCAAGTTGCTCTAAATTTCTCTAAAAGTAGTATTTTTCATCTACTCGAATCTTTGCCATCCTTCAACAAAATTGTCTCATATTTTCTCCAGTAAGACTAGATAGCATACTCTGCCAAATTATCATGCTCTTTAACTTATTTTTGTCTTTCCTTGTGAGAAAATTTATCATTTGGGGGTTGACAGTGTATATGTCACAGTAACCTTTTAAATACACTCCACACTATTTTCCGCAACTTTTTAGCCTTGCACTGGAACTCAGCAAAATGCATTATTTTTCCGTTCTCTGAGTCTGACACAAGTTGCAGAGAAAATTGCTAAGTCAGTGTATTAAACAGCATCTATTCCGTGGACTTACCAAACAGTTTACTCTGGCTTCTCTTTCCGTAGAACATGCTCTTATGAAGGAACGGTCGATGTCCATATACTGTTCAACCAAAGAAATAATTTCGCTTGGCTTTTGGCTTAGCGCCATTGGAGGTGGAAAACCTAAAAAACGCCAGCTCAAACCATAGCTCAAACGAGAAATTTCATGATGCTCTCCGCTCCTCTCCGCTCCTCCACCATTTGACTTATTTCGAAACCGATTACCAGGCTCTTCCTTTTCTCGGTTACCACAGGTAACCTACAACTTCTGGATATTCCACAGGGACCCATAGAACGTGTTTTTATTTAATTTTATCAGGATAAATACCGAGTTACCGTGCACGTCTCCATCGTCATTAATATGCCAACCAGAGCTCCATTGGCTCCTGATAGCCTCCTCCGCAGGCATCTCTAGTTAGTAAGAAATGGATATCTCTAGTTAGTAAGAAATAGTAAGGTTGGGAACCCTGTGGAACTGGGAACGAAAACTTAATTTTTCGCCCCACGGTCCCTCGCGCGCCCACATGAATGCTGTTCCGTACCAACCTCGTTCCCAGGGGTCTTTACGCGCCTAATCAAAGATGGCGTCGAAAGTACCCCTGGTATAATTTCAAATAGCGCGTGCATTTTTGCTTTGAAAATAAACTGGTGATGTCGTCTTTAGCATTGCGCGTTCAAAATTCGTTGAAAACAACTACAAATTCATCAGAACTTAGCCGTTTTTGCCTTTTATTATACTCACTTCGCAACTGGGTACAAGTAGAATAATGTACGGTTGGAATTCATTGGGATCACACTTCAACCGCTAACCGTTTTTCAGCGATGATGAATCCAAGATGGCGGATGCTCCTCAAAATATGCCCACATATTGGGCATATTTTTGGGTCACATGACCAGCCTTACCAGGGGTACTTTCGACGCCATCTTTGATTAGGCGCGTAAAGACCCCTGGGAACGAGGTTGGTTCCGTACAAACCTTGCGTACAAAGTCATTTCTAGCCTGCTTGCAGGCGGTGGAGGGTGTTTTTTCGCGCAGCAAACGGATCATCGAAGCGGCCGCCATGTTGGCCGAGCGTGATTGAGACCTGGGATCGAATGACAAATGGAGTGCGCCTGCACGAAAGCCCTAGATCCCTTCCACCAGCGGACGGGATATATGATAGGCTGAAACGGTGTCAATCAAAGCTTATCGCGGCAAGTGTTGAAAGCAAGAACTGAAAGGAATAAGTGTAGCCTGCGAAGCGGCGTAACTACATGTAGAATAAGAGTTGTGTAGTGAGCTTGCATGCAGTTGATAAAATATGGCGAATAATACAAAAGGCTTTGTCTTTTTTGAAGACTAAGGTGAAGTACCCTGGTTGCAGAGGTTTTCTAGAGAGAACAGCGACGGAGAAAGAGCCGCGAAGGCGGCGATCGGCGAACTGCGAGAGGTTTGTTGTCGAGTTCTCTTTTCGCAAGTTCGTAAACCGTAAATATCAGGCTCTATATATAGCTTCCTCCTGCTCCGTTTTCAAAGTTATCGCCTTCGCCTTAACCCTGGTTCCAGAGGTTTTCTAGAGAGAACACAGCTGCTCGCTTCTTTCTCCGCGGCTAGGTAAAGTTACTTTGAAAACAGAGTAGGAGGAAGCTAGTATACAGAGCCTTTATTTTGTCTTAGAATTTAACGACCTGACCTGTGAATTGTGACCTGTACTTTAAACCTGCCGTTCTGGCTGTGCTTTCGACAGGTTTGGAAAGAGTATGATATTTACGGTAAAGAGAACTTGACAACGAACCGTGATTTAATTCGCCACTGAAAAGTATTGTTGTCGACCAAATTGCAGAGATGCAATCCGGCTATTGACTTCACGGCCGATGAACTAGGAAATAATCCGAAATCCGCCTCAATACATTTATGCAACGGTCATCTTTCGGCAAACATTCACTAAGATGGACTTCGAGTTGTCAGAGAAAGACGATCACAACATTTACCTGTGTACTTTGCACTCGTAGTTTGTTTGTCTATTAAGTTCTTCAATATCGAGTTCCAGACAAAACATTGTCTCCATCGGAGTTTTCTTTGAAGTTTAGAGATTTTTTCGATCCTGTATTTATCTTTATGCGAGCTTAATTACTCGGGCTGCCAATGCAAGTCTTTTTTTTTTTTTTTTGGTGGGTGTCGCAAAATGTATGCGCATGCGTTAAAGGTCAAATTCACACCAATCAGATTGCACTGTGCTGGTTACGCAACAATCAAATCAATCAATCAATAATTAAAGCTTACAGCTTGTGGGGTCGTGTATAACTAAATATATATACAATGATTATAAGATTATAATAATATAAAAACACCTAACGGACGATTAAACAACTACTGTCTAAATTTATTTACAATAATTAAAAGAGATAATGCTTTAAAGTTAAAATATGAATTATGTATATAAATATTCCCCTAGTCTAAATTTATAGTCTGCACTGAATTAGTGGAGAAGTTAAAATCTTTAAAAGTATCCATCTTTACTACTTTGTTTGATAGTGCCTTGGTGCTTGAAGTAACAATGCTAGTGTTCTTTGATATTAATGCGTTCCACAATATTGAGCCTCTATAGGCAATGGAGTGTTTCATGTAACGTGTATTGAAACGTGGCGTAATAAGTTGGTCAATAGCACGAAAAGAATATTTTGGTTGGCGTTTTTCAATTATGCCCGACATAACTGTAGGTAACCTATTTAGGTAGGCTTTGTGAATTAATTTAACAAAAGCTAACTTATAGTTATCGAATAGCGTTGACCATTTAGCGTGGTTTAGTACGTCTTTAGAAGGCATATCCCTTGGTAAGTTGAATATTATTCGTGCAGCCCTACAGTGTAATCTTTCAAGAGAGTTAAAATTATCTATACAATTACACCCTCCCCAGGCTACTAACCCGTACGTAACGGATGG
This sequence comes from Actinernus sp. WN-2022, assembly GCA_030867875.1. Taxonomy (NCBI): domain Eukaryota; kingdom Metazoa; phylum Cnidaria; class Anthozoa; order Actiniaria; family Actinernidae; genus Actinernus; species Actinernus sp. WN-2022. The sequence goes on along the minus strand of JAOWCC010001589.1, from coordinate 70,548,858 downwards.
CAGAATAACTTTACAATAAAACGATTGGAGAATGTCTGTTGATAAAAATCTTGATCGCTTCAAAAGATCTAACTTCCCTGCAAAGTTCTTTTTGAGTTGGAGCGTGTGAGCTGTCCAGCTAAGTTTGTTATCTATAGTCATCCCTAGTAGGCGCGTCTGTGAAACCCACTTAATGACCGAGCTTCCTACGTACACAGGAGCCATAGGGCCCATACAGCTACTTCTACTTAACAACATGGCTTCACATTTCTTAGGGTGTGGTGTAAGGTTATTTTTAATACACCATTCATAGAGTTCCTTTAACGCGAGGTTAAGTTCTTCAATGACCTCGAGGCAGTTAATTTCTTTACATAATTTAATACAGTAAAGCAAGATGGCGGAAGACCCGCGAGGAACTTTCTCTCTAATTTGGAGTCTCATCTCTCAAATGTAAGCCAGTTTAAAGTTTTATTTAACTTCACTCGTGCGAAAGCCTTCCAACAGGCTCAGGATATTTCAACTGGCGCTATTGACGGAGCCGAAGGACCGCGTTTTTTACCCAGATGATACGACACGTACGACGACCTGAAGCCAGTGAACTGGGGCCAGGATCCGGAAAGCTAAAATTCGAAGAAATAGATATTGGAATCTATAAGCCATCGGCTCGCTGTGCTGCATTTAAAACATCCGAGGAAAACATATTATTTTGGGTGAAGGCACTTCAAGACCAATATTACGAGTCTCTTAAAAACTGTCAGAGATTTAAATTTACCGTAAGTTGGATCAGTCGAGAGTATTGAGATCAAGTTATTTCGTTCCAGCGAGGATATTGACCTAGCGGAAACGGTACAAGCTGTCGAAGGATTTTACTTATAATCATCCACGTCTACTTAACAACAGGAATAGTTATGTGCCAAGGCATGGGCAAAGATTGAGTTTCCCAGATTACAGATGAAAGTAGATAACTTAATGAATGAAGAAACAGAGGTCACGCGCGACATGCTTGAGTATGGGGTGCCAAGTGTCCAAAAATTATATGTCACAATTATATGAAAATTATATGGAAATTATATATATAATCGTTATTATATCATATAATTTCTTTTCCTCCTGAGTTCATTATTTCAAATAATGTTCGTGTTGTTATTTCATTGTTTCATATAATGCAACACTGCCTTTCGCATTATATGAAACCATGATCGCCATTCATGATCTATTATTTCATATAATGCAAGACTGCTTTTTAAATTATATGAAACCATGATCGTCATCCGTTATCTATTATTTCAAATAATGCAACACTGCTTTATAAATTATATCAAACCATGATCCTAAGCCAAATTCATTATTTCAAAGAAGTTAATGCTTCAATTTTGCTATAATCCATTATTTGATATAATACATGTAGATTATATGATTTAAAACCATTATATGATATAAATCCCATTATATGATCACATAAATCTCATTATATGATATAATCCCATTATATGATATAAATCTCATTATATGATATAAATCCCATTATATGATCACATAAATCCATTATATCATATAATCCCATTATATGATCATATAAAGCCATTATATGATATAAAGCCATTATATGATATAAATCCATTATATGAAAGAACCATTGTATCATATAATATCAATTGTATGCGCGATTGTATGCGCAGTTAGCAAATTTCAGTGTCGGTGTAATATTTAACTTAAGCCTCGATATTGTGTTAACGTATCTGTCGTCTCAAAGTTCAACTATCATCACCTTTTCGAAATTAATACTGTGATAATCTGCTGTACTCTCTTTCGGTTTCCTTAATAAATGACGGACCAAGTGGCCAGCGATTTGGCTTCGGCGTTAAGCTTGTCTACGATCGGGGATTGCTGTTTAAGACAACGGCAGGACCCTAAAATACCTCTACTAGTACAAACGCCAACTCGTCGAGCCCAAATATCACACTCCCCTAGCCTCTCAGACGTTACGCGAAAACCGAATTTCTGTTCGAACTATTCTTGATTAATGAGGTTATTTTCCCTTTCTCTTTGAATTTGACACATGAAGTTAATCTCTATGATATGTAATTAAATTAAATCCTGTAAAAATACGTTGGATCCGAAGTGAGGACCTATGCAGCCAAAAATATAAACAATAACGAATGAAAAGTCCGAAGACTACAGAAAAGCTGATATACAACGTAAAAATCTAATGACGTGTTACCCGATAACCAAGCATTTCTGTTGCTCGAAACTAGATGCTTTTTAGCTCAGTCCGGGTCGATGGTGCAGTGGTACCGAAGCCTGCGTACTGTTTGCTATGCCATACTAACAAGTTCTAATAAGAACGAAACAGCTGTCTATGGCTGCAATCTGGTCCGAGCGCTTTTCGTGTCAGGCCTAGCTAACCGTAGTGCTTTGTGTTAGAATTTTACGTTGTTTATATTTTTGGCTGCATAGGTCCTCACTTCGGATCCAACGTATTTTTACAGGATTTTTGTCCACGGTATTTGCTTATGAGTTTTTTAAATTAAATTGCTCGTTTTCATGAGACATGCGTGTTCATAGTACTCTTTTCTTTTCTTTTTCCACTTTTTTTCAAGGGCTCGCGGTCCCATCACCCTGATTTGCCTAATTTTCAGAGTTTGTCTCTTTTCCAAGGTGCACTGGTTCATATTGTTTCTGGCTTCCTTAATCAATATTGTAACCAGGCATGTGCTAGTCGACTTTTTTCATGGGCTGACCGTACCCCTGCTAAGCCACACCCTCGTGTCCCTCAATTTCCTAATTCGTATGTTTCTGAAGGTGACGTTTTTCGTTACATCATTTTCGATACTGTAAAACCGACGAAGGGGGTGTTTGTGTGTAGCATGTATAATCAAGTACAACTATATGAATACGTTTTTTTATTTAATTATGTACGTATGTGTAAGTGTATATTTCCTCTCTTTTTTTTTTTTTTTCGGGTGTTCTGAGTCGGTTATCCGTCGGTGGACAGTGTGTTGGTTAAGCAGTAACGCAAGAAACAGTAATTCTTCGTCGTCTACACTCGACGTTTCTCTATTAGAATGAGTGTCCGTGCTTTATGTTTACAAACTCAAGCTGAAAGAGTTTGTAAATACAATAAAGCACGGACACGAATTCTGTATCTGACTTATCAAACGTTTAATTACATATCATACAGATTAACTTCATGTGTCAAATTCAAAGAGAAAGGGAAAATAACCTCATTAATCAAGAATAGTTCGAACAGAAATTCGGTTTTCGCGTAACGTCTGAGAGGCTAGGGGAGTGTGATATTTGGTCTCGACGAGTTGGCGTTTGTACTAGTAGAGGTATTTTAGGGTCTCGCCGTTGTCTTGAACAGCAATCCCCGATCGTAGACAAGCTTAACGCCGAAGCCAAATCGCTGGCCACTTGGTCCGTCATTTATTAAGGAAACCGAAAGAGAGTACAGCAGATTATCACAGTATTAATTTCGAAAAGGTGATGATAGTTGAACTTTGAGACGACAGATACGTTAACACAATATCGAGGCTTAAGTTAAATATTACACCGACACTGAAATTTGCTAACTGCGCATACAATCGCGCATACAATTGATATTATATGATACAATGGTTCTTTCATATAATGGATTTATATCATATAATGGCTTTATATGATCATATAATGGGATTATATGATATAATGGATTTATGTGATCATATAATGGGATTTATATCATATAATGAGATTTATATCATATAATGGGATTATATCATATGAGATTTATGTGATCATGTAATGGGATTTATATCATATAATGGTTTTAAATCATATAATCTACATGTATTATATCAAATAATGGATAATAGCAAAATTGAAGCATTAACTTCTTTGAAATAATGAATTTGGCTTAGGATCATGGTTTGATATAATTTATAAAGCAGTGTTGCATTATTTGAAATAATAGATAACGGATGACGATCATGGTTTCATATAATTTAAAAAGCAGTCTTGCATTATATGAAATAATAGATCATGAATGGCGATCATGGTTTCATATAATGCGAAAGGCAGTGTTGCATTATATGAAACAATGAAATAACAACACGAACATTATTTGAAATAATGAACTCAGGAGGAAAAGAAATTATATGATATAATAACGATTATATATATAATTTCCATATAATTTTCATATAATTGTGACATATAATTTTTGGACACTTGGCACCCCATACTTGAGAACATGAACATGTTCAACACTTTATATTATACTAAGAAAACAAAACAAATTACAGAGCCTGCAAGTTCACAAGTCAATGAAAAACCCCGAGCCTGTAGTTTTGGATCAACATATCCTTGAAACTCCAAAAGCAACATACACATGAGTCAAATTCAAACCGGAAGAGATGGAATTCTTTAGATTATTCACGAGGATAAATTTGTTAGCCCGCAATAAGAACTCTCTCGCTGCTTTAATGACCTTGATTTGTAACATGTAGGCTGACCTAACTGATATGCGTAATGAATTCTTACTCTCGTCACATCAAAACGAAACTCAGTCATTTGGAAGACAAATTAGTGCAGCAAGATAATATATACAAGACTGAAATCAAGATGCTGTCATCACGAATATATTATTGACCTAGAAGTTGAAAATGGCGAGTTGAAAGCGGATATAATAAGCTGAGATCCGACTTTCAAACTTTAAAAACAAAATCAAGACTACAAAAAAGAAGACAATGAAAGACCAAGGTCTCCAACCTACTGAAGCTTATCAGTTTGTTCAAGAGCCATCTTTCTTACATGACAACCCGATCCCTATTCATCAGAATACATTTTCTGTGCTAAATGACGAGAGTTTACAATCACCTGACCGACAACTCACTACTAAAGAAAGGGACCATGAAGTACGGTAGTACGGTTAATTCTCGGGTTCAAAACAATGAATATATGCCTACTCAAATGCAGTGTGTTAAACGAATAAGTAGTGTTTAAATTAAAAGGTCAACATACGAGAAAAACAAAACTATTAAATTACATATATACTAGAGCAGAGAATGAAAGTCACCGCGCTACAGGCCACTAAAGACTGGAGTGCTAAATTCAGCTAATAATTCTTCCCTTTGGTTATTACTAAGAGGATTTCAAATGAAAGTGTATTACATCTTCAATCTCATGTGGCCCGAGTGAAAGCCCAGATGGGCTCTTGTTCTTTTAAGAAAGGAAGCAGCCGCTTGTGTGGCACCTGACTGCGGTGCTGGTGGCTTTGTGAAGCAGCTTGTATTAAATGTATGTATTTCGGAGGATTTGCAAACTCTTTGAGAGACTGATGGGGCGAACGCAACAAGCTAAAACTGCACTGTCTACATATATATCTAAAGTGGTACTGTCGCAGTCCTTTCCATGGAGAACTTTGAACAAAAATAGCTGGTTTTATTGAAATTTCCATATCTAAGAACCAATTGACAATTTTACTAGCATTTTGCATTACATTTGACAGCGAGCGAAGTTTGTTTTGAATATTGCACGCATTTCAATCAAACCAAATCAAAATTGGCAGGCTGTCACACGTCGACTCCTATTGGTCAATTAAGAATGGGTTACAAGTTAACGGAAATCATGTGCGTGGTTACCCTGGGTACCAGAGGTTCTACTGTCCCATTCGCGGAAGTTAGGAGCCGAGGAGCGAAGCGACGAGAGTCGAGCCATTTATCATTCGATCCCAGGTCTCAATCACGCTCGGCCAATATGGAGGCCGCTTCGATGATCCGTTTGCTGCGCGAAAAAATACCCTACACCGCCTGCAAGCAGGCTACCACATCTGGGAGTATGGAGAAGTTTTATTTAGCATGCAGACCAGTGTTGCCATAGAAATATAGTTGAGTGACATCCACCAAATGGACGTTTCCGTTGGAAATTCAATTTCGAACCTGCACGTGTTATTGAGAAAGAGTGTAAAAGCCAAGCCTAAGACTTTAACAGGTTGAGGTTTTCTTAATTTGTAATTCACTGTGAGTTTACTAAGTTATAAAATTATTTACTAAAAAAGTTGAAACCCTCGGTTATTTGTATTTGATAGCAGAGCCTTCGTTCTTTTGGCCAGCGGATTAACCGTTTTTCTCGTTCACCCAGATACATTACCCTATATCATTATGACGTCACGGCTTGTTTATGAGAATCGACTTGAACAATAGAATTTTGAACTAAATCTGCTCTGCTGAGGAAAATTTAACTTCGAATTGTCTGGTTTCCAGATATCAGCTGTATCAATGTTTATCCCACAATATTTACCGTATTTGGTGGCTGTTACCGCTATTCTACGTTCTTCAAAATGCATTTGATAGCGATTTCCTTTGTTGTTGCTGTTTTGTCCCCCTCCCACGACCGTGATCCTTAGCGTTTAAACAATAGATTGTTTTGATATGACGTCATAGTGATATAGGTCAATTGGCCAGGGCTTATAGACACTTTAAGAGTCCTCGGGGCGCTTTTCGCGGACATCTTGCAAGTAGACTATTCGTCCTCGTGGTTATGGGTTATGGCAAGTATTTTGCTATTAATCTTGTTAGCATTACCCATATAGCTAAAAACAGCTTCCAAAGTGTGTGTTTGTTACCAAATTGAGGTTTTGGGAGCTTTTTTCTACTTTTAGATCGACAGCAACTACGTGTGAGCGATTTGCCGTAGAGAGCCTCAAACGTATTTCTGCTCGGACACGTACACGACATGAGTAGCCTGCATCGCATCCAAACTGAACCGGGGTTCAGTCCGGATGCGATGCAGGCTAGACATGAGTGGTTTGATCGCGATAATTAAACCAGGCTGCCCGAGTGATAAAAGAATGTAGCATTAATTCAGGTTCAAATGTACTTTCACACTTCGGGATTATGACACTTGTGGCCAAACTGGAACTACAGCCTAGTAGAAACCCCATGGAGTTGCAACATAAATCCTCTTGCATCTCTGCGGGATATCGTTTTTTATTGGTTGCTAAGAACGTCTGGCTCATTATGAGTTTATTTTCAAAAAACATCGTACGTGGGGAAAGTTAACAAATTTGAGATTGAAAAATAATTGTTTTTCCTTTCCAACTGGCTGGATGGTGGCTTCTTGGAGTTTTCACAGTAAAAAGAACCTATAGCCAAAAAAAACCACCTTTATTTTCTGGGTGTAGTTTGGATTGTAGACATCTCATACAGCACTTGAGGCATATTCAATCAAAATGCGTATGTGGGGATATGCTCATTGCCGCAGCCTATTGTCTTTTGCAACAGTTCTTAGCTGAACCATTACTTAATGATAAACTATGTAATAATGACATTCTACATGTACTTGAAGATATTTATCTAGGTTGATATAACAATTTAATTTTGAATGCCAACAGTTCAGAGTTAAAGTGTCTATAAGCCCAAGCCAGAAATTATTTATTTGGGTGCAGTAAAGAACATGTTTTAAATTTTGGGCAATTTATGGTTGTAATATATTGCTTTAAAATGCATTACAAATCCTTGAAATGACGTCATTTAAGGGCATTATGCTAACGAGTTGAAAATGAATTCAGCATTGAATTTCTTCATTTATACATTTGTTTTTCAGGTGTCAAACATTAATTTTGATACTTACTATCTCAGAGAATGATCTTTTAAATCAAAGATAACTGGCTAGGGCTTATAGGCACTTTAAGGTTTAGTGCTAATGCCATGCAATGTACTACAAAATGTCTAGTGTCGTCAATGTTATAAAGTGAAAACCAGAGATGAAAGTTGTGTTCAGCTTGTATACAGTTAGCACTTTTAATTTGAATACAGCACAGTCATTATATTTATGAAAAAAATATTGAATGGTCTCTCAACCAGTGTGCATTTCATGCCAAATTTCCAGTGGCAGCTATTTTCTCGCTTTAATAAATCTAGTGGGGAAAAAACAGGAATGAAACTTGTTAGGCTTTATTTATACTGCTTAATATATGTTATTAGTGACTTTTTGAAGACTCAAACAAATGGCACAATTCTTCTGAGGTTAGATATTTGAAAGTTCCAGATACAACAATAACAGATGCGTGCAATGCACACTGTGTCAAGAGACTCTTTAACAAATAGCACTAAACAGCACTAATTAAACTATAGCAAACAAAAGGGGTATAGAATGGTCCCTCAAAAAATCGTGAGTCTCTGCAAAACTCAAGCTAGTCTCAAAATCTCAGCATTTCAAAAGAGAGTCTCGGATTTTGAAACAAGGGTCTCAACATCTCGGCGAGTCTTGGATTTCACCATTCTATACTCCTAACAAAGTACTTATTGCTATTTAGTTGTTCATGGATATGACTTGCTACCAATACATCAGGTCGAAAATCAATGATATTTTTCCTGTTGGCACAAATTATGATTACTATTACATTATTGATGGGATACGTAAAGAAATGCTGAAGAATCAATCATTTCTAAAATACCTGAAAAAAAAAAATTTGCTAATGTTATCAGTTTTTATGACACCTTAAACACACCAAATATACTTTGCAGCCGAAGAATGGCTTATATTGTAAACTCCTCACGCAATGCTTCAAAGGACATGTCATCTTTGGATTGCCTCTCAAAGTATTTTGCTGCTCCTGAGCACTTCTTTTTGAGATCTAGATATGTTGGGGAGGACACCATCTTGAATTTGACAGATGCAGTTTCTGGACACCTTAAATTATACAAAGAAGACATGTTTAATAGCCAAGTGCTGACCTTGTCAAGACAGTTTTCTATGAAGGTTAATTGAAGGTCTGTGTGCAATAAGGGCATAAGTAACTCCTGATCACATTACTAATTCTCCCTTAGGAAACTAAGAATTTGAATGAGAATTTAGAATGGCTTACACCCTTGTTGAATCCCTTCAATATTATTGGGTTGGTAGACAATGTTTATATTTTGCATTCCACTTATGGTGTATCAAATGTTGAAGTGTAAGCTACAGGTTTCAAATTTGTGACTTTCCACCAGTTATTGGAGGATGCAGGTTGGTGCAGTGGTAAAATGCTCGCATCTCGACGCTGCAGTCCTGGGCCAGGTTCAATAAAATCCCTGTTGGGATGTGAGATGGGATCCCGGCCATCCCATGTGGGAATCCCAACCGGGACAAAGTTTGGATCCCACAAGAGATGGCCGGTATCCCACCTGCCATTTTAACCTGGGAAGTAACACAATAGGGAGGTCACATCACAGACATCAAAATGTATTATTATGTACAATTCAGCCTCCTTTTGAAATAAATACGATGTGAAACCCTGTGTTATCACAGGCTACCCTGGATGCCAGAGGTTCTACTTAGTAGTACTTCTCTCTTTAAGCCAAAGTTATGGCATGAGGTGCTGCCAGTGAGGAGCTCATCAGCAAACTTTTCCGATGTGTTCCAAGCTTTTTTACCAATGACCCATAATAACGTATGAAATCAAACACACGTGAGAAAACAAACCTCTGGCATGCCCCTGACAGGAGGCTCTCATGTATATTTTAGATAGACTAACATGTATTAATAATTTAATTACTGATATTTGTAATCAAGTGCCATAGGGCAACTATACAATAAGTGGATCATGGCGCTATGCAAATTACTATTATATAAACAATTACCAACATTAATACACAAATGAAATCTCAATAACTTACCAGAAGATAAGGACAAGTTTGCTCCTTTCACCACCTTCTTTAGCAGTGAAGTCTAAATTTAAAGCAATATATCTTGTTTCATTGGATGGCAATTCATCAACCATTTGCTCATGGAGGACAGTTTTATATACTTCTTTTTCAAAGACAACTTTATCCATTTTGTCATTAAGTTTGAACACCATGTAGCGGAGAGTGTGGTCCTTCTTAATTCTATTCCAGGCCTCAACTACCTCAGGTGATATTGGTATGCCAGCCTCGGGGAAAAAGAGATGGAAAAAACAACAGTAAAAAGAGGGCAATAACATGACATGACTGTTAATACAAAGTTCTGTTAGGCTTAAGCTATATAATGTACATGTATTGTTAAATATAGACCACTCCTAAGCTGAACGGTCACACTCTTGAACGGTATGAGGATTCTGTTTTAATCTGAGTAATTTGATCCAAAGTTACTTATTTTGGCTTGAGATTATCAAAATATGACTTTGACAGCAGCTGGATTACAACAAATCTGGAAAGATGAATTTTTACCAAACATAAGGCAAGAAATCTAAAGAGAAACGAGTCCACTTTAAGCTTTCAATCGAAGCTTTCAACTAAACAATCATTTACAGAGATAGAGGCCTCTCAAAAATTCCTGTCAAGCCAATATGACAGTGTAGCATAGGTAAATTCATTGCCCGATGAGGGAATTTCTCGTTAAATTTCATGTGGAAAAAACTATATCATACTAATTGAGAAGCGAGTGTGATATCGGTTTTTCAAATGAAATTAATTTTAACGTGGAATTCCAGAGTCAGGCAATGAATTTTCTTTGAATCCCATATGTAGCATTTATGACAATAATAAAACTATAATCAGTTTGGGAGTCTTGCTGAAATTCCTACAACGCACGAGTAACCCATTGTGTGGTAAACTGAAGAGCAAACAGGAATAGGAGTGGGTCGGTACTTCTGTAGTTAATTAATAATTTTAAGTCTCCAGGAACGTCTGTTACTATTTTTAACAACATTTTAGTGTAATTTAAGAATTTTAGAAATTTATATTTTAGATTTTTTTATGTTCCATTTCTGCTAGTTATGTATGATTATTAGTATTAGTATGTTATCATAGTATTGTATAAAATTATATATTATCATAGTTTAATATTATACATAGCTTAGAGAGGGCCACTAGTTTATCAGTTTAATTTTACTGTCATGTGTAACCCTCACTAAATAAAGTCGATTGTATTGTATTGTAATAAAGCTAAAATTTCCCAAAACTGCATTTTATGCATGTAAATTCGTTTTTATTTAGGTACACTTAATTTTAATCTAATCTTTACCAACGAAGCGAAAGTGCATGAAATGGAGACAAAATTGTGAATGAGTTAGAAAACTGACAGCCTGTTGAAATTACTTGCTAATGGTGGATGGCGATAAGTGAAAATGTAAATCCTTACAAAAAGAGCTGAACAAGTAAATGAACAAACTTGTCAGAATTGTGTTCGTTACTTTATAAGCAAATTACCAAAATCAATGTTACTGCTGAATTTCTCAGTCTCACAATAAATAAGCATGTTTTCATACTGTTGGATGATGTGTTCAGTTCACTCATTTCCAAATTTTCCTTGTACCACTATGCACTTTTCTAAAAACATAGAACTCTCTACTTTTTTCTCCGTTTCTCATTGTCTGCTGACTCGATTTTTTGTGTTTTGCCAAAAAAAAAAACGAAAAGAGGGATCGAGAAGAAGCTCCTGGAAGGTCATGCTCAATGGTATGTCACACAACTCTTGGTACATTTGAAGTTATTCCATTTTTCATCCGTACTTGGACAACAAAGTCAATATTTTTGTCGTCCATGTTTTTTTAACACGCCTTGTCAGTACCAGATCTCTACGGCCATGATGCTGAGTGACCACGCCTTACTAGGTCCAGACGTTTTTTCCTTCTTTTTTGGTCCGTCCGACTGAGCCAAAACTTGAAAATCCCACCAATGAGAAATGGAAAAAAAAGTAGGGATAGCCTTATCTCTTGTTTAAGGGCACTTTCCATTTACACGAACTGACTGGTTTGATCAGCCAGTTCTCAAATGGAATGCGTCAGTTCTGAGAACTGGCCGTTTGCCTAGAACTGACGCGTTCCATTTAAGAACTGGCCGATCAGACCAGTCAGTTCGTGTAAATGGAAAGCGCCCTTAGTATGCAATAATAATTATTGTAAATAATGAAAAACATGTAGTGCGAAATACAATGTAAAACAAAATCTGAATCTTATCCTAGCTAATAATGGGCTAGCCTGTGTATAACTGACACTACACCCCTTTGGAAAAAAATGGTGCACACAATGGGCACAAACAAAACAGGACTCAAAATTATGATCAATATCGTACTTGCAAAATGAAACCAAATTGCTATCGTTTGCGACTAAAACTTTTTGGCAGTCACAAATTTACCAACAAGGTTTCGCCTACATACATGTAACCAGTGAATAAGTAAATGAATAAAATGTCCATCAGTCTGAATCTCTTATTTAAAATATATTGCAGGTGCAGCTTTTTGTCATAAGGCTGCAGCCGAATTGTACATATTTTTAAAGGCTAAAAATAGCAAACTTGCAACCACATTATTTTTCATAACTGGTTGCAAAATACTGCAAAATAATATAACCAGATGCTCTGAGAAACAGATAACAAATAATAAACTTTCTCATAAAGAAATAAAAATAACTATAGTCAGATTACCCGAGTACTGTATGCTTTGGTATATTTGAGACATGATTTTAAAGGGGCTCTGTCATGAGCAGTTTTCAAGCAATTGACAACAATGACAGTTATATTTACAATACAAACTGGCTCTTGCTCGAAGGCATTCAGTTATAAAAATATATTTGTATTGTCGTCACTGCTGCAATGGAGATTCAGGCTGAGGAGAAACACATTCTGGCGAGTTTCAGTGACTGGATGTAGAATTTACGTGTTTTGCCGTAAACTACATTTCTAGGTGTGCGAGTTGTGCTTTCTCGATGAGAACCTACAAAATATACTCCTTTATTCTCTCTCCAACTTTTAGGGAGACAAAATTACTTACAAATGCAAGAGTTCTTGTACTGTAAGTCAGAAACGTATTAAAGGGGACGAATGCAAGCAGGAATGAACAACCAAAGCATAATTTCACTTCACTGGCTGCCACGAAACCCAGGCACTATAAACACAAAACTCGCATCTCAAAAGCAGTGTTTGAAATTGTTTCAGGCTTCGTAAATGTTCCAGACAAAGACTATACTCTTGTGGGCTCTTCCAAAATCTTTCTGCAGCCAGATTTGTTTTCTTTGTCCATCCCGGCCAGTTGGCAGCTGCCATTGAAGCTCAAAGTTCTTGTCGATGCCATCCCAAAATCTCATTTCAACTACATATGAATACAAACATCTCTGCTAAATATATAACTTGAACAACTAAATATGAAAGATAAACAACTACCGTATTTACCCGTGTATAAGCCGCACCTTTTCACCCAAAATTTTCGTTAAAAATCGGGGGTGCGGCTTATCTATGGGAACACCTAGAAAAGGTATCAAAAATTCGCATAAATTACCATTTGTTTAAACTCCACTGTATGTGGATGCCACTAAACCTTTATTAAAACTAAACTAGAAGCATTGGTCATTGCTTTAGCAACTTTGGTGGCTCTTAAAAGAGCCGGTTGTGTTATGTGGTTTAACTAAACCATCCCTGTCAAAAAGTCTTTCAAGCGGTTTACAGTCGCTTTCCTTGAACAGCTAAACGTTACAAGACATGGTATTTCCATTCCTCTCTTCTAAGACCTACCTTAGACCTAATATATTAGAATTTCGTGAATATTTAAACGTGATTAAGCTTATTTACCTTCCAAAACACGCTGATTCGTGGTGGCCAATAAAAGCATTTGCTGCTGAAGCCAGGGTACAGTACATTGAAATACATGGTGACCTTAATACCAATAAATGGAACAACAGACAGCTTCTTTCTACCAAAATGTTGTACAGTTCAATGCACTGTCCTGTCCTCAATATTCCTTACTCCTATTTTCCATTGTGCTAGTCCTAGATGACGGTTATCGATTAACCATCTGTCAAACTCATTATGATCCTGGCAGTGACTAGCCTGCATGCAGACATTCTCTCTCCCTGCAAAAATCGGGAAAGAGACGTCCACGAAATGCCGTTGATAATCGTGTTCTGGTCACATGTTTCTTCTCCAGTATTTGAGGACCACACGCTGATTGGCTGTTGACAGAGGATTGTAATAAAGTCATATATGATTGGCTAATAACTTCCCGAGATGACGCCATGTTTACTTTTTGAAACCCTTCATCCCATAGTGGTATTCATTCACAACAAACGTCTAGTTGTGTCTTATGTTTTGCCAGAAGTTTTGCCCCATTTTTTTGTAATGGGCTCCTAGTTTTGCTGATATTGTGAAACATAATGACAAGAATCTAGGATAAAAGTAGAGTTTCTACTCCTTAGCTTCGAAGTTCACTTAAATTCGCCATATATTTGTAAACACTGCCTCTTGAAGTTGAAGAAAAGACGAGATGTGAAATATAATCTACAAAGGCAGATATTTTATTATACAAGTGTTATCATTCGAAAGCCACAAACGCAGATCTGGTCATAAAGAAGAGCGACATGTGCTTGGGACTGACTCCAGCTCTGCCCCGAAACGAGCTGCTCTAGATGGAAATGGGATCGAGCCGATGTACATTGTACTTCTCCTCGTAGAAGGTTGCCGACCACAAGAATATAAACTCCTCCTGACTCAGTTGTTGTAGGTGAAAATATTGAACCAAACAAAACGCAGTCGTCCAAGTCAAGCCGGTTGAATGGCCGAACAAAACAAATGTTAACACGAAGGCCTTGAAAGTTTGGGTAAGATGTAATATGTTTCGTGGAACTTATAGCCAGATTGCATCGGCTGTATGGAAGAATACAGTTTCGAGAGAAAATGTCCAGCAACTCTTTCTCAAAGAAGTAGACAGAGAATGTACGCAGTTGTGTTCACTAAAATCGCCAAGGAAAAGTAATTACGAATTTTAATTATGATAATTTATGACCAGAACACGATTATCAACGGCGTTTCGCAGACTCTCTTTCCCGTTTTGCAGGGAGAGAGAACGTCTGCACGCAGGCTAGGCAATGACCTACTGCTCAACATAAATAATCATAAGTCAGGTGACTTGAATTGGGACAACAAATGTCCGAGCTTTGTACATTTCATTCTCATCCGATGTTCCCGAGATGTACTACGTCAGAATAAATAGCTTAATCGTGAGAAACTACCTTCAAGAGACTTCGTGATTCGTTTAAAACAACGAGAAATTAGTTAGGCTCCGTTCTGATTCTGGATATAACTAAAACTTATTTCTGCCTTCGGGATCGGGAAATCAGTTGAACGTTCGATTTATGAAACTGTTCCACGCCTATACATTGGCTACAGAATAAGGTTTACTCAGCATGAAGTAAAAGCCCTTGAAAGAAATATAGCTTAATGAAGAATTAACACTCACCATTTTGATTGGGGTTAACGATACAGAGAATTTGAACAACACTTTCACAGACTAACAAGTCCTGCTCCAAAGGCGGGATGGAAAGAAGGCTACCGCGCCTGAACACATTCCTTACTTGCTTCTGCACTCATAGGCATTGTCTTCTTTTGACCAAATTTGGTCATGTAACCTCCGCATGGTAATAACCTAGTACCCAGATCTCCCATATATATACACGGTCACAAGGAAGTGAACTGCATTCTCGACCCCAGATCCTTCTCTACATTTTTTTGTTTTACCTTTCGCCTTCATTGCCAGCCCTGGAATATTTTTACACCCCATTTCATCGTCGAGTATGATTCAAGTATACTGGCCTGTATACTAGATTCAGGCAACTCGTTTCTACTTCGACGTTTTTGGCTTTCGAAATCGCGCCATCTCAGGGTAGTATAATAAAAATAATAATAATAATAATAATAATAATACATTTATATAGCGCCAATTCCCTACAGTCCATTAGCGCTTTACATATAATATAAAAATATAAATCTTAAGAAAAATTCATTAAAAAAATAATAAAAAAAAATAAAAAAATATGCCTGTCTAAAAAGTAAGTCTTAACATGTATTTTAAAGCTCTCAACTGTTTGGCTATCTCTTATAAAGTCCGGTTAAAGTGAGCTCCAGAGCCTAGGCGCGGACACAGAGAAGGATCTATAGCCATACCCTTTCAAGTTATATGGTGCGAATTCTAACAGGTTCTTAGAGGCAGATCGGTACATAAGGACGGATTAGACCTTTCAGATAAATAGGAGCCGTGTCATTCAGGCACTTATATGTAAGTAATAATATCTTAAAACTGATCCTATATTCTATTGACCAATGTAGCTCCTTTAAAACGGGTGTAATATTGTCGTACTTGTTTGTTATAGATATTAAAATTTTGGACAACCTCGTCCCCAGGGTCTTCTCGGTCAGATCCAAGATGGCGGCTACTCCGAGTGAAGACCCTGGTCAAGGAGTCAAGGAGGATTGGAAGGCTTTCCCACAATCCTTTGCGTAGCAACTATTCACAGGCGCGGTTTTCCTTGATTTTCGCAAGGCATTTGACGTTATTAATCACGACTTACTGCTTAACAAACTCCATGTATATGGCCTCTCATCGCACCCGATAGGTTGGTTCAAGAGCTACTTGTCAAACAGGCGTCAGAGAGTATGTATCAACCAGACTCTCTCTGATCCATTGCTGATCAAATCCGGTGTACCCCAGCCTCCATTCTTGGTCCTATTTATTCTTTTTATCAATGATCTTCCTTTGCACTGGTCTAACAGCTCTGCCCTATACGCTGACGATTCAACTTTCTATGCCTCAGCATCAACTATTACAGTCGTCAATGAAAAACTTCAATCTGATCTTGAAACAACTGTCAAATGGACTTCTGATAATGGCATGGTTGCACACCCACTTAAGACCAAGTGTATGTTAGTTGCCAACCATCAGAAAACACCTCGTGCTAACGACACTTCACTGAATTTACATCTCGGTGGTAAACGCCTCGAACAAGTAGAAAAAGAACGCCTACTTGGAGTGCTTATCGATTCTCACCTGACCTGGGCCTGTCACGTCGAAATGCTAAGGAAAAAGCTCATCCAGAGGATAGCTGTGCTGTCTCGCATAAAGCGTCATCTACCAGTCAAGTACCGCATCCTACTCTACAACGCAAACATATCAAACCGTTGCTTGACTACTGCTCAACAATATGGAGAAATTGTGGAGTATGCCACCTAGATGATCTCTTCAGAATTCAGAAACGCTGTGCTCGCAACCATCCTCGATGCTCCAATGGACACTAGATCTCTTGTTTTATTTAATAAACTGAATTGGCAACCTGTCGATAAGCTTTGTATCGCTAATCGTCTCTCTCTTGTGAAAAGAATTCAAGACAAACGGGCGCCTGATTAACTTATTAACAAGCTATCGTCTTTTAGATTTACTTCTGTGTACAATACCAGATCTGATACTAACTATAGACTTCCTGTCCCACGCACAAACACTCTCTGCAGAACATTTTTCTATTCAGTTATTAACATGTGGAACACTCTACCGAATGATATTAAAGATTGTAAATCAATAATTTCACTTAAGAAACTGTACTTCCAATTTTCAATGTCTAAGTACACTCCTGATAATTTTCGTGTTAGTAAAACTTATTAATGGTCTATGATATATATTTCGCGAACTAAGTAAATTAGGATATATATTTATGTTTTTTCATATATCGCTTTCGCTTTCAAACTTTTTTAGAGCGATCTTTGTATTTTTGTTATTTTCAATCCTTTTTGTTAGGGCCACAAGGGAGAATACGGTATTTACTGTAATTGTGCACCCTCTTTAAATAAAATGTTATCTATCTATCCATCTATCTATATTATCAATTTTCCCGGTCACATGAGCAATTCATTCTGCGTTGAATTTCGTGGAGATCGGACCTCAGCAGCACAAATTTTCACAAAGCATCTCAAAACCAAAGTTTTTCCTGGGATTTTGACGTAAGTTTAGGCTAGCTTTGACTTCCCCGTATTTCTGGCCAATATTTTACAATGAAAGCCTAAGAAAAATGGTAAAATATGCAGAGAATTACCTGTGATTTGAGTGAAAAGTTTTCAATTTTAGTTCGCACGCACTCTGATCACGCCATTTCGAACAACGAGCGAGCGCTCAAAGCTGCTTTTGTACGAGCGCGCGACTGAATAAACCAAAGTATTACTTATTTCTCCCCTTTATTTTTTCAGGTAATCATAATTGTTTTTAAATAAAATGATTAACAAAGAATAGTCTGGTTTTAGTATATATGGGTAAAATATGGGTTTTATGTGGGCCATATATGGCCCGTGTATGGACATTGTAGTTCGTGCGCGCTCTCGAGAGAACCAAGTATGGCGATTGGCAACTCTTCCTCTTCTCAGCTGGTTTTCTTTGCCTCCTCGTATCCCTTAGTAACAACTGGCGACTTCAACTTCCCTAAAATCACATGGTCTGAGAGTGCGGTAACCCCTTCGGGTGAATCTGATAGTTTCTTCTATAACAGCTTGTGTGACCATTTCCTATATCAGACTTTTCACCCACAAGAGGAAACAACATTCTCGACCTTGTCATCACCAACCTGCCGGACCAGGTTAACAATATTGAGGTAGTCGACCTTCAAGAACTAAACTTGTTCTCTGACCACAGAGGCATTCTGTTTGATTTTACAACACGGCTCAAAGAAAGTCATAAAATTAGGAGAACTGTCTTCGACTATAGGCGAGGAGACTTTGAGGGAATGAATCGGCGTGCTATCGAGTCGCTTGATCTTGACTGGATGATTTCAGATTCTCCATCTGATATCAACGATGATTGGAATTCATGGAGAGATAGCTTCCTTGCCGCAGCCAATGATTTTATCCCTATCAAGACCATAAAGGGGCGTCATACCTTAACCTGGTTAAATAGCAGTATTTTACATCTACTTAAGCAGAAAGAAACCCTGCGTCGGAAGCTTCAGGATATCAATTCTGATGCTTTACGCGAAAAGTACAGACATCTGCGTTCATGTGCAAAGAAACTAATAAAAGCCAGCAGGGACCAATTTTTGGGTTCGTTGAGCTCTACCCTGCAATCAAATCCTAAGCGTTTCTGGTCGAAGTCTAGTAGCGTCCCTCAAGAAGTCACGATAGCTTCCACCAACGCAGATTCAGCTCGTGTCGGTGCCAGTACTCCCAAAAATGTAGCCTGTCTTTTCAATCGCTATTTCAACTCCGTGTATTCCAAAACTACCGATGACGAATGGACGCCTGACTCACCTATAACTAATGTGACTGTCTCGGAGATAATCTTACTACCCAGTGAAGTATCTAAAGTGTTAAAGTCTTTAAATCCAAACAAAGCTATGGGACCTGATAACATATCTGCCCGCCTACTAAAGGAATGCGCGTCAAGTATTTCATACTCCCTCACTCACCTGTTTAACAAGTCACTCAAGCTTGGAACTCTCCTACTGAATGGAAACTTGCCAACATCACCCCTCTCCACAAGAAAGGAAATAAGAGTTATATAGAAAACTACAGACCCATTTCCTTGATGTGCATAGTCGCTAAAGTACTGGAGCGTTGTATTTACAATCGTCTGATAGACCACCTTCAAAATATGATCTCTGAAGCTCAGTACGGCTTCCTTAAAGGCAAATCCTGTACCACTCAGCTACTGACAGTCCTCCATCGCATTGGTCAAAACCTGGACTTGGGCAAACAAACCGACGTCCTTTACTTCGACATCTCTAAAGCCTTTGACACAGTTGACCACAAACTACTCTTGCGCAAACTTAGCCGATTTGGTATCACAGGTGGAGTGCTAGACTGGTTCAAGAACTACCTCTCTGGTCGCCAGCAGCGTGTAACAGTTCATGGCGCTGTAACAGCGGATTGGTTCCGGCCAGGGAAATGGTTCCGGCCGGAACTATTTCCCTAGGGTTTTGGTTCCCCTTTGGGGATATGGTTCCGGGGTCATCATATTTCAGGGTTTTGGTTCCGACATATCAAAAGGCTAGCTTTTTCGTTCCGGTCGGAACTAAATCCCTAGGGTTGCAGTGCAGTTCATCACCATTGTGCAAACTGCACATGGAGAACCATACCCACATAAAACAAAACTGATTTAATATTAGCTAGCTGTGTGAAGTCTTCAGTCACGTGATGTTCAGCAAAATCGTTTATATCTTGCCTCGGTTTAGCAAAACAACAACCAAACTGCTGTCACATGGTCACAGACGCAAAGCAAACATCACCCGACCCTTTGGATAGTGTGACGTCATCAGTCACGTGACTTTTAGCAAATCGCTTTATATCTTGCCTAGGTTTAGCAAAACAACAACCAAACTGCTGTCACTTAGTCACAGACACAAAGCAAACATCACCCGACCCTTTGGATAGTGTGACGTCATCAGTCACGTGACTTTTAGCAAATCGCTTTATATCTTGCCTAGGTTTAGCAAAACAACAGCCAAACTGCTGTCACTTAGTCACAGACACAAAGCAAACATCACCCGACCCTTTGGATGGTGTGACGTAATCAGTCACGTGACTTTTAGCAAATCGCTTTATATCTTGCCTCGGTTTAGTAAAACAACAACCAAACTGCTGTCACATAGCCACAGACACAAAGCAAACATCACCCTTCCCTTTGAGTGGTGTGACGTCATCAGTCACGTGACTTTTAGTAAATCGCTTTATATCTTGCCTAGGTTTAGCAAAAAAACAACCAAACTGCTGTCACATAGCCACAGACACAAAGCGAACATCACCCGACCCTTTGGGTGGTGTCACGTCATCAGTCACGTGACGTTTAGCAAATCGCTTTATATCTTGCCTCGGTTTAGCAAAACAACAACCAAATTTGAACAACAGAATACTGACAATTCAAGTGTATAAATGCAATACAATGACATATTCAGACTTTGAATTTGATTGAAAATAGATCAAAAACTCGGGGAAATGTCCGGCTAAAACTGTATGAATAAATGTGAAATGAAACATAAATTTCATAGCAAGAAAAAAATTGTAATTCTTAATGAGAAAGCTCTTCTAAGTCCGCCTCTCAAATTCACAGACTGTTTTACAAAAACATTTGCGCTTATCGACACAAGACTTCAGTTGACCTTTCAAATAATTTATTCTGAGGTACGCATACTCTAAATCACAGAGATGTTAAATAAAGCGATAATTAGAAGAAAAAGTACATTAACAGACAAACTGAGAGGAAATTTATTCAAATCAAAAAGAATTTACGTAACTGAACTTTTGGTAGTGTTGTTGACAGCATCCCACCTTCGTGCACATATGCACTGAATCGGAATGAAAGTCGAAGCCTACCTCGAACTTAACTTTCAGCTAACCTGTGAATAATAATCTCATAAAGTAAGCACGTAGCTTTCAATAAATTTGCCAGTGTCTGAATGAAACAGATAGATCTTTTCCAATTTCTCTCACGAGTCACGGCAGAAGACAGTCTCAAGCTACAAAACTTGAATTTTGATCCTCTTCACAGTAACGTAATTTAACGTCTCAGATATTATATATATGCCCTACTTCAGCTAGCGCTGTGCATTTCAAGTACTTTTTCCTCTCTCTTTGCTGGCAGTTCATGCTTCTTGTTCGTGTAGTTGCCCCACTGAGCCGTAACCAGAAAACGAGCACAGCATTTCAGTTGGCATACACTGAAAACATCAGCTTATTAAACTAAGATTTGTAAAAATCTTAGCGGATCATGTAAATATTCCGCTTGGCTCAATGAGGGTTTCTGCCGTCAAAGTTCATTTTTTGTTTCAGTTTTCCCCATATTAGCAGACATGTATAATGTCTCGAGCTCTCAATACAGTAGAAAGACTCTGGTTATTCTGTCGTAAAACATGCCTTAGCTGTACAAGACCTGACCCAAATTTAGGTTGTATTGCATACTTGCCCACGATGGAATAGATTTCTGACAATGACTCATTGAAATTGATATCTCCTTGTCTCGCCTAGTCTGAGAGCTTTGAACTTTCTTATCTGCTCAAGCATGTTAAGGCATGGTTTGAACATGAAAACGAGGCTACAGCTATTTTCTTGAATAGAGTCACTTGAATTTGCTCAAATCCTAGAACAATGGTGGTTATAACTAATCTCAGCGATTTTAATCGTCCTAATATAAAATTTCGGTAAAATGTCTATCACGTGACCAACCACGTGATCACAAAAAGTTGAAAATTAAATTAAAAACGGGGTGGTGCATTTTATATTTTAAGAAACGATTTTGTGTTTATCTGATTACACTTCTGGTTGACTTTAAAGGTCAGTCCGGAATGGTTAACCCTGATAGACTGTTAAGGCGAAAATATACAAAACAGGTCACGTGACCTATTCTTGGAACCATTTTTCGCCATTTATATCCTCTTCAGTGATAAAAAGTCAACCATTCCGGACACAGTCTTATTACCCATAACAAGCTTAACATTTCGAATCGAAAATCTGAAACAAAACAATAACTTCCGCCACCCCATTTTGATTTCTTTGTTTTATCAGCCTTAAGGTCACGTGACCTTCAAAACACAAACATACCGATTCTTAAATGTTAAGACACACGATTACCGTATTATTTCAAAGTTATAGGGTATTTCATATGTAAATGACAAAGATAGCGAATTTTGAATGTTTTATCAGAACGGTTCAAAAACCATGCCTTAACATGCTTGAGTGAGCGCGCCTGACGAGATTCGATACCCGTTGATATCCAAATGTGTTTGGATATTGTATTTCGCTTACGTTTCTAAATGTACATTGGATCTGTCCAGACAGCGCTGATCGAATGTATTACGGCTCCTGGTTGTTCATGTATTTTTATGGTCAACAAGAGCGCCAGTTGAAATATCCTGAGCCTGTTGGAAGGCTTTCGTCCTCGCGGGTCGACCATTTTGATTTACTGTATTAAATTATGTAAATAAATTAACCTGGCGAGTGTTACGTGACAAGCACAGTGCGATCTGATTGGTGGTGAACTTGACCTTTAACGCATGCGCAGAAATTTTGCGACACCCAACAAAAAAAAAATAACGGCTTGCATTTTAAGACTCGGTGCTGCCACAGGCAGCCCGAGTAATAAAGTAGGCGTCCCTCAATGGCGAAATTGCAAGCATTCTTTCGGAGCGCTCTCTTCTTTCCGTTCCCGAAGTCTACACCACTTGGATAACTACCATTTCTCAGGTAGTTACTGCTCGGCATTCATTCTCGATGGTTCAGTATCTCGGGTGTTACCTACGCTAAACATTTTTCTTTTCTGGTTGGGAATAGCTTAACTATAGTTCGCGTGTTCGCGTGTATGACTGACTGTCTCACGGACTTCAGTACGCATTCTTTATATTGCAAAAGTTTTAAATTACCTCTGTTTCGTGAAGTAAAAAAAAGGAAGTTTACTTTAGATGTTTATCACATATCACCTCAACTTTTGCTTCACGCTAACTTTCCACCAAAAAAGGAGAACACTTGATTTTATTTCAGTATTTCTGGCCTAACGGATACAACCAAATACTCGTTAAAAATCTCATACAAACCCTTATAATTTAAAACACAAACAGAGCTTGGGTTTCCTGTGTTTGAACGTCGAACTTTAGTCGCGCCGAACTTAGCTAGATCAGAACAATTGATCAGAAGGAACCGCTTTACTGCGGCCGGCGTAAGTCTTATCGTTGAACATACTTTGAATAGCTATTCTCACGTTACACCATGCAATCTCGATATTTACCATCTTAACGATTAACACTATCTTCTGCTATAGTCGTGTCCTGTAGATAAAACGTCTTATATGTCTTATAAGACGTCTTATAATAATAGCATCGCACCCTTTTCCAGCATGTAAAAAAGCCCTCTCCTAGCCTGGTGAAAACAGGAAGAGCAGAGGCTTTGCCGCTCCTTCCCAGACCCGTAAATTGCTCCATACATCAATAAAGCCGGGTAGACAGGGCTTGGTATATAAAGTTACCAAGATACGGTGATACAGTGATACGAAGATCTAAAATTAAGCGGACGCTAAATATAAATGGCCCACGCTAAATACCGTGGCGTGATCGACGCTAATTCGTGCATTAACGGTATTATCTTTCAGCTTGGTTGAGAAAACGGAAGTCACGAACCCAGACAACAGTCCTCATTAAATGCAGTGACACCTGTATCTCAGTGGTGGGGGCCATTTAGTATCCGCTTAAAAAAATTGAGATCTTCGTATCACTGTATCTCAGTAACACTTTATATCAGGTTATATACCAAGCCGGGTAACTTCATCTAGCCTCCTCCTTTGCTCAGAAACTACATCTGAAATCTTAGCAGCACGGCGGCAAAAGTTCTCTGCGAAATTCGTGAAAGGCAAATTTGTTCCCGGCGGTCTTAGATTGCTAAACGTTTCGGCTAACATTCGAACAGATAGGGTTTTGCTACCTAATAAAAATGTGTCCGACTGCTTACGCTCTCCTCTAGATCTTTACGAAACTGAGCCGAGAAGGGACTTCCGACTTTTGAATTAAAATTTCCCACTTCTGAGTTAAGAATTTTCTAACACCCCGTGGTTCAGATGGGTTGATACAGTAATACGACACAAAGCCAACGCAATTTTTTTTATAATAATATATATTTTTTACTTTTTATCTGATAATCCAGTGATCAGCACACGCCTATTAGCGTTATGTCGTAGTTGTATTTCTCCCAAGCGTTTCGTTTGATAACTATATACAAACTTATTCAGGGAGTACTGAACTAATACACGGGCTGAACAGGGCCGCCTATAGCAAACGTGCTACGGAAATCTGTGGTTATACATGCGTAAGCCTGAGGCAGGAGAGTCCCGTAGATAAATAAATATGCTAAAACAATATTTTTTCAGGTTGGATTAACGTTAGTTCAGTACAACCTGAAAAAGTTTGTAGTAATCAAACGAAACGCGTGGGAGAAATAAAACTTCAACACATCGCTGATACCGCGCGAGTTATACAAATTTATTTTGTCAAAAATCGTTTGCAGAGGCCCTTGTACACTCCTAGTCGCGACGCCAGACGGTACTGTGTTTCTGAGTGGCATGGCGTGAAATCAACACTGACAAACATACTAATCACGGCAGATAATATGAATGTTACTGTTAGAAAGCATTGAGAGCAGTCAGCTGCCGCGGCACATTTCCCGTTTACATCTTTGTACTAATCACAAGCGCTGAACGTTGATTTTAAATTGAATGTTTTCATAGCCTTAGAAGTGAAGTCTCACAATCATATTGGAAATACCAAAATCAGTTTCCGTCTTCGCAAAATATTCTTCCTCAAATCAAATTAAAATATCGAAAAAAATCCTGAACATCGGTCTAAAAACGTATCCAGAATGCCCTCCTTTCTGCTAAAGGGACGGGTGATATTTGTTTTTTGCCTGTGAGTTGTTACACTTGTTTGGCTGTTGTTTTGCTAAACCGAGGCAAGATATAAACGATTTTGCTAAAAGTCACGTGACTGATGACGTCACACCACTCAAAGGGTCGGGTGATGTTTGTTTTGTGTCTGTGACTATGTGACAGCAGTTTGGTTGTTGTTTTACTAAACCTAGGCAAGATATAAAGCGATTTGCTAAAAGTCACGTGACTGATGACGTCACACCACTCAAAGGGACGTGTGATGTTTGTTTTGTGTCTGTGACTATGTGACAGCAGTTTGGTTGTTGTTTTACTAAACCTAGGCAAGATATAAAGCGATTTGCTAAAAGTCACGTGACTGATGACGTCACACCACTCAAAGGGCCAGGTGATGTTTGTTTTGTGTCTGTGACTATGTGACAGCAGTTTGGTTGTTGTTTTGCTAAACCTAGGCAAGATACAAACGATTTTGCTAAAAGTCACGTGACTGATGACGTCACACCACTCAAAGGGACGGGTGATGTTTGTTTTGTGTCGGTGACTATGTCACCTGTTTGGTTGTTGTTTTGCTTAAAAGAAAAGGTAGGAACCAAAACCCCAGAGAGGAACCACATCCCTAGCTGAAATAGGCCTCATTAATGCAAAATCCTAGGAATACGGTTCCGCCCGGAACGAAAACCCTAGGGATTTGGTTCCACCAGGAACCAAATCAGGTAGGAACCAAAACCCTGTTACAGCGCCATGTCGAACACGCTTCCAGTCACTTCCGGTGTTCCTAATGGGTCTATTCTGGGACCCCTTCTGTTCTTGATCTATGTCAACGACCTCCCATTATCGATCATCTCGTCCTCCGTTGAGGTGACAATGTTTGCTGACGACACCAAATGCTTCTCGGTAGTGGAATCTGCAGCAGACATCTCCATTCTTCAGGGTGAGGTATTTAATTTGGCGATCTGGGCACGCTCTTGGCGGCTGAAGTTCAATGCGAAGATATGTAAAGTTTTAACCATTACCAGGAAACGCAGTCCCCTATTGGCTAACTATACCATTGATGGTCAAGTTTTGAACCACGTTCCTAGCGAAAAAGACCTAGGCGTGACCGTTGGTACCGACCTTACATGGTCCATTCACATTCGTCAACAGATCACCAAGGCGAACCAGTTGCTTGGCCTACTCAGACGCTCTGCCGTCAAAGTCCGAAGTACTAGCGCCCGTCGATGTCTGTACTTGTCCCTGGTTAGGTCGAACCTTGCCTATGCCTCACAAGTATGGAGCCCACAAACTGTCGATCTGACGCAGGATATAGAAAGAACACAAAGGAGGGCTACTAAGTTTATTCTCCTGTTGCCCTTCCAAACAGACATCTCCTACAAATCTAGACTCTTAACTCTAAAGCTTTTACCTTTATGTTACTGGTATGAATACCTTGACCTCATCTTCTTGTATAAGGCAAAACACGGTTTAGTAACCTTAGCTCCATATGTTTTACCAAAGCTTGTAAACAGGGTGAATTTAAGCATCTCTCTACGTTCGATGGATAACTCACTTAATCTTATTACTTATCAGATTCCTAATGTCAAGACCCTGTGTTACCAAAATAGTTATTTTATAAGAGCTTCCCGAACTTGGAATACACTTCCACACGAACTGCGTCAATCAGATATCTCTTTACCTAAGTTTAGATCATTACTATTTAAATATTACGTGTCTGCCATCACTTCTGTATTTGACATCGAGAACCCTAGGTCACCATAGAGGAATAGTTCGGAGGTGTTTAGCTGCGATTTCCAAGTCAACTATTTGGAGGGTTAGAAACAGCAATGTAAATATTCTGGCCAATGAGCGCTCAAATATATTTTAATCCCGGAAACTCATTTGACATGTGTACCTAAATTGGAAACGTGATTCTTCGTACTCTCCCTTCCCGTACCTATTATCTTCTGCATTTTCGCTTTTAAAATATAGCTTTCGATGGATTCAAGCTGGGACATGAACGTCCAACCTAATATAATCAACAGAATTGGTACAGCCTTCCTCAATCTCGTATCGTTTCGTCCGAGTTCTGGACCGACAATTCCACAAATAAAGTCTGTTTCCACATCGAGTCGTCAAAACGGTTGTTTAACAGTTGGTTAAACCAGAACTGTGGCCTTGGTAGAACCCAAGCTTGTCGACCAGTGGGCTGACTAGGATTCAGTTGAATTCGCTGATTAATCCAGTGCCGTAATATTACATATACAAGTCTGCGTCTTCTACGGCGCATCAAAACAAGTAGCGTTCTCAGCCTGCTCCTTACACGGTTCACTTGAGTTCGAACATGCTCTTGTAATTGGTTTATGAACTGAGCCATGGAAAATAAGGCGTAAAAACGAAGAAATCGTACGCGATTCATGATGATAGCGAAAGCAAATTACGACTGAACAAGCCCGCGCTTTAGTTGTTTACATCGAATGAGCGAATGAGCGGGAAGTATGATTGACATATTTTTGCATCGTATTTCACGTGCGTGTTTAAAGTGCATATAAGCCCTAGCCAGTTATCTTTGATATCGATTGTACATGACGTGGATAGTCCAACGGTAGAATATTTCTTGATTTGGGTGTTACGTCTACGAGATATAGCGGTTTAGATTTCCAATATGCTAATGATGTGATGTCATCACCGACATCACTTATTATACAAAAGCATGCTGGTAGAGACAAATTACCTATTTTTTAAATTCTAAGTTATATTTGAAGCTTATCAAAGTCATTTTACCAAAAAAAATATTCTAAATTAGAAAATAGCTTAATTCACAAGCACAAAGAAATTCAGCAAATGTCGGTGATGACATCACATCATTAGCATATTGGAAATATAAACCTTTATATCTCGTAGACGCAACACCCAAATCAAGAAATATTCTACCGTTGGACTATCCACTTCATGTACAATCGATATCAAAGATAACTGGCTAGGGCTTATAAGCACTTTAATGTGAACGCTTGCTAATTGTAAGTAACTCCCTATTAGTGCTCGGTCGTGAGTGACTCGAACCTCTAGTGTGGCAAGACAGTTAACCGCACCTCTCAAATGCTGCTTTTAGGTTGAAATAAGTATTGTAATTAGATCATTTATTGTAAAAAAAAAATTCATAGGAAACCAACGTAATTGGCTAACGCTGTGTTGGTTCTCCTGGCCTCTATGTTTTGTTTGTTGTATATTTTACTTTATTCTATTTTGTATCTTCTATTATGGCCGAAGTAAGTAAATACATTGTATGGGATGGTGGAATAGGTATATGGACAAAACATGGGCAATAATTTTCCTCCTGTTTTAAATATGGGTATTATGTGGGATAGCAATGAATACCATGGGCAACTGCTATCCCATATAATTACCATATTTCAGTGTCCCATATAATACCCACATAATGTGGAAAAATGTGGGAAATATATGGGCAACTGCTATCCCATATAATTACCATATTTCAGTGAGACATATAATACCCACATAATGAAGTTTAATGTGGGAAATATATGGGCAACTGCTATCCCATATAATTACCATATTTCAGTGACCCATACAATACCCACATAATGATGTTTAATGTGGGAAATATATGGGCAACTGCTATCCCATATAATTACCATATTTCAGTGACCCATATAATACCCATATAATGATGTTTAATGTGGGAAATATGTGGGCAACTGATGCCCCATATAATTACCATATATTTCAGTGACCCATAATACCCACATATAATAGGCTTACTGTATTTTGCGAAACGAAACGAAACGAAGTTGTATTTTGCGAAGTTGTATTTTGCGAAGTTGTATTTTACGAAGTTGTATTTTGCGAAGTTGTATTTTGCGAAGTTGTATTTTGCGAAGTTGTATTTTGCGAAGTTGTATTTTGCGAAGTTGTATTTTGCGAAGTTGTATTTTGCGAAGTTGTATTTTGCGAAGTTGTATTTTGCGAAGTTGTAATTTGCGAAGTTGTATTTTGCGAAGTTGTATTTTGCGAAGTTGTATTTTGCGAAGTTGTATTTTGCGAAGTTGTAATTTGCGAAGTTGTAATTTGCGAAGTTGTATTTTGCGAAGTTGTATTTTGCCAGGAGGGCTGATTTTGCGAAGTTGTATTTTGCGAAGTTGTATTTTGCGAAGTTGTAATTTGCGAAGTTGTAATTTGCGAAGTTGTATTTTGTACGAGAGAGCATGAAATAAATCAAAATGCTTTAGAGAGAGTACGATCGACATTTGGAGCTCGCGTAAAAAACTGAACCGACCGAATCGATCAGAAAGAACCTTATCAGGGTTAGAGTACATACCGGCAGATTAGCCAATTATCACGATTCCGTCGTGAGTCTCACGATTTTTGTCCGTTTCTCACGTTATCTCACGATTTTCAGTAAGGGACCTGACGTTTTCATTAATTATTGTTCTTATGTAGTCTACCAAAGAGCATGAAATAAATCAAAATGATTTAGACATGTTGAGAGAGAGTACGGTCGACAGTTCTAGTTGGAATTGAGCATGACCTCGCGTTTGAACCGATAATCGACCTCACATGATATCGATCCGACGACCGGCAGATCTTATCAGGGTTAGAGTACCAGCGCGCGGCAGATCCGCCTACTATCGATATCACGATTCCGTGAGTCTCACGATTTTTGTCTGTTTTAAATACGTAAGATGTGATTTCAATCCAAAGGAGAAATACTTAATCCCTTACAGGTATTGACCTCTCGACATTATTTCTTCTTACAAAAGTACGAAAGCCGCTCTTGGAAACCATTATTGCACAACCTCACAACCTTGCCTCGATTGCAGGTTTTGTTTCCCTAGCATATCTCAAAGTCGGCATGATAAAAACAAAGCAATGGTCAGCTTCGTTACGCGTTGACTTTAATATATCTTTAAATCTCAGCTATCTGTCATCGAAATCATTATGGCCTATCAAACCAAAATGTAGTCCTAGAAAAGCCACGTGCAACTGAGAAACATGCATCACGATATCAATTTCCAAAGTGTTTTTCATAGCAGTTTATACTTGTCTACCCTTTCGGAAAATTTCGTTTGAAGTGTTGGCAATATCCACTAAATTGTAAACATACCATTGAGCAAGTATAATAATTTATTGTGTTGAGCCGGGACCGGGAGTTCGAGTGGGACAAGTGGAATTGTTGTACCGTACCTATGATCGACCACCATACGTGACAGCTAGTTGGCGCCGATCAGGAGCCCATTACCAGGAGCGTTCCTCTGTTATGGGTTGGGTCCCCAGCACAGAGGTAGATGAAGCTATTTTTAGATTCGAAATTCCCGCGAAAAGAGGTCGCCGCCATGTTGGTGCCCTTAAACAATAGATCCCTCGTTAGCTTCTTTTGTTGGGGCACCAACATTTGAATCTCTGGGGATTGAGTGAAAACCAGCAATTCGAATTCCCGCGTTGAAAGTGAGAAGAATGATAATGAGAAGTAACGTTAGCTATCTGATTGGCTAAGAATAGCCTACCTTTGTTCTTTTTCGCGCGAAACGCAATGCTAAAAATAGCCTCATCTACCTCTGTGCTAGGGTACAGACACAGTGGGAAAGATGGACGCTCCTGGTCAAATGGGCTCCTGCGCCGATAGATTAAATATCCGATAGATTGCATTCCAATTAATCAATCAAGTAGTGCTGTTAGTAATATATATGACAGTTTTGTGGCAAAAAAGTTTTTTTTTCTGTACTTGGCCGGTCAGATCGCCTTATTATACCTTTCGAGACCAGTTTCTAAATTCAAGGTGCCGGTTTATCGGAATCTAAATTATGATAGGATTGAAGGAGTTGCAGTAGAACGCAACGTGAATAAATAATAAGTTAACAAAAGTGCCCAGTACACACGCTTTTTTTCCAAGGTCGAAATCATTAGGACCATACTAACTTCTATGACGCCGGCCGCGTTTTGACAAGTTTTTATCATGATAATCTGCACGTGATGTTTCAAATTCCTCCCCGATAAGTCATTATCAGTTGATAATGATTTCGATGACATATAGATTCGATAATATTGTAAACGTCACCTGGGACCATCTTTATTTAATACGGCCGGTTGCTAGTTTGTTCATTACCGTACAGCGTATTAGTAAAAAAAAATTTTATATACGAGGCCTATATGTCGGTTGGGATTCTACCAAACAAAGCCGCCGAGATTATAATTTCCCTTTGAAGCGAGCTGTCATTCGTTCACTGTTCTCTCTTGAACTGGTTCTCTGCTACTGCCAGCAACGAGATTATTGCATGCTAGCAGATCTCTCTCTCTCCCTCTCTGCAGGTAAAAATAAAACCGAGAGAAACCTCACGCTTTCATAATTATTAATAGTATTACCCTGAAATGTTTTTATATAGCACTGCATGATAGCAGGGTAGCGACGGGTGAGCGGTAAATACTAAATACTAATTCCTGAAAAAGCATTAGACCTTTCTGACCATGTTGCTCGCTAGCTGCTTATTTAAAACGCATAGACAGTGTTGTACTTGTGACTGACTGCGTGTGCAA
Source organism: Actinernus sp. WN-2022 (assembly GCA_030867875.1). Taxonomy (NCBI): domain Eukaryota; kingdom Metazoa; phylum Cnidaria; class Anthozoa; order Actiniaria; family Actinernidae; genus Actinernus; species Actinernus sp. WN-2022. The sequence goes on along the minus strand of JAOWCC010001589.1, from coordinate 70,517,256 downwards.
CATCGTCAAATGGGCTATTCAAGTGGGTTTCCAAGGTGCTTTGCTGTTACGTCAACAAAATGAAAGTTTATACCTTTTGTATTTCACAGACTCCCGTTGTTTTGTTACTTCGCAAATTACAACTTCGCAAAATACAACTTCGCAAATTACAACTTCGCAAATTACAACTTCGCAAATTACAACTTCGCAAAATACAACTTCGCAAAATACAGCTTCGCAAAATACAACTTCGCAAAATACAACTTCGCAAAATACAACTTCGCAAAATACAACTTCGCAAAATACAACTTCGCAAAATACAACTTCGCAAAATACAACTTCGCAAAATAAAACTTCGCAAAATAAAACTTCGCAAAATAAAACTTCGCAAAATACAACTTCGCAAAATACAACTTCGCAAAATACAACTTCGCAAAATACAACTTCGCAAAATACAACTTCGTTTCGTTTCGTTTCGTTTCGCAAAATACAGTAAGCCCAAAACCTGGAAGTGAATAGTGATTGACCCTTGTCTTTGAACGCGAACGGAAATCAGAACTGGTGAGGTTGAAATATTTGTGTTTATATACGCACACAAATCTTACTTGTTCCCTACTTTTAGAATTATATTAAGTGTAATGGTGACAGTAATTCGAACTGGAAATGAAATCGTCCATAAGTTGAACTGTATGTGACTTTATAGAGACCAAGAAGAAAAAGTTAAAATCGATCGTCAAAACAATAACAGAACTCGGAAGATACAGAGAGGACATTCGCAGAACTGGATATGACTTAATCCCTTACATGGCTAGATTGCAGAATACCCTACCACTTCGAAAGATCACTTGAAAAGCCCTTACAAATTGTGTAAAATTATCCATTTTATATAGATCAGGTGTATTTAGACTCGTTCTATGAATGATTTGGAGTTGAAATTGGGTAAGATTTATTTGAATTTCAGGGTTAGGTTTTTAGAGGGTTTGTATGAGAATTTGAGAAAATGCATTATTAATGAACCAAGTGGTGGGGTATTCCCAAACCGAGAATACCGAATTAAAATTGAATTGGATGTGAAACTGTCAAACGAAGAGCAGGATTTGTTGTATAAAGCCATACTGGAGAGTACAATTATATAAGTTATGGCTCTATCAATTCCAAACCTGCCCCTCCCCTCCCCCTGGATATTTGTGGCGCATCAGAACGTTGCAAATGCCCCACTGTGGGGTCAAATGCTCGATGGTGGGGCTTTGGTATGGGTGCAAATCTCTTATCAAATTCGCTATTTTGACTCTCTTTCTACAATTAATGAATTTCCCACCCTGCCAACTTTTGTTTGCTCCAAAATGTCTCACCCCTGGGACAAAAACTCAGTCAAATACCTCACTTATACCCCCCACCCTTGGGGGATGGGCAGGTTTGGAATTGGTAGAGCTATACGGCACAGATACTGGAACTGATTAGAACAATCATAAATAGAATTGGGTTTGGAGATTTATTTACCAAGCGAACACTGTTGCCCTGAAAAATATGTTGAAAAAGTCAACTTGAAATACCGAAGAAAGAAGACAAATGTAGGACTGTCAAAAGAAGAAAAAAGAAAATTGAATTAGAGCTGACTTGAAAAATGGAATGACCATCATCAGAAAATTGTATAATTATACTAAAAAATAGAATAATTTAGGTTTTGAAATTGGGACAATGGGATTTTCTGTGCATTTCTCTCTTGGGGGCATATTACTGATACTCCAATCCGTCCAATCTACTTTTATAGTATTTCAGAAGTATTTATGTTTTCAGATAACGAATTGAAGTGATAATAATATAATTTATATGCATTCACTTGTATACTGATATTATTATTACAGTCACGAACAGACAATATTTAGCTTAATTAGTGACATATTTTAATTGATATTAATCTAAATCATGTTCTACATTTGTTTTGATTTTTTAATTACAAGGAGGGCCACACGTTTCTTAGCCTCCCCCGCAAAACGACTGTGGGGGAGGCTACGCATTTCTATGTGTGTACTAGTTGGTGTTACCCTCTTTAAATAAAGTTAATTTTATTTTCCAAGTGGTCTACATGCATGAAATAAATGCACACAATATTTTATTAAACATTAGGGACTGGTAAAAAATTAGCAGGGGAGGTGCAAAGGGGGAGAGGCGAAGGGGGAGGGGGTGGGGTGGAGATAAAAAGTCTAAAATTGTATAACGTACCCTCCCTGGACAATTAGTATGAAATATTTTGACCCTTTCTCCCTTATAACCAATCCTTTTTCAGTTGCCCATTATTTATGACCCTCCAGTTTTGGGGATTCAAAAAAAATATGATCCTCCCCTTTCACAACTCCTTCCCCTGATAATTTCTGACCAGTCCCTTCAGCGACCACCCTTATGCAACATGGTTTTAATTTTTAGTAAAACTTTGTAATTAGAAGCTCCTGTAAGTGACCGTGACCACCTTTGGAGGTTGAGAATTGTAAGAAGGTGGAAAATAGCATTTACAAACAGGTTTTGCTAATAACACTACCAATCTCGTACAAGTGCCTTTAAATATTTGTTTGCCATCTAGTACAGCCACATTATTGCATTCCTGCAAAAGGTCCATTCCATTATATATAAATTATCACAAGCATCAGAAGTGAATCAATTATCCGGTCCCCTAGCACAAACCATGTATGACACAAAAATATACTAGAACTCCATGTATTAACCTATTTATAGGTGGCCCGAGTTAAGGCCAATCAGGGCCTCTTGTTTATAAAAGAACTAAAAGAAATATTGTATTTGTTATAGCAGGCTGATTATGGCAGCTTACACCTGACGTGCATGGGCCTGTTTCACAGGGGAGGTACTCCCAGAAATTTAGGATACGGAGATATCGAAACCCTGACCTAAATTAAAAGCGTGAAAAATCGTTTATTGAACATATATAACGTTTTTATTTCTCTCAGTCTGTGTAATGCTTTACGTTTATTGAAGATTGTTACGTTTAGCGGACGTTCAGCAAATGTACTATGGCAAGAGTTAGGGAAACAAAAAAACGTACCCAATTTAAGGATCGGATATTTTATATAAGGATGATAATACTAACAGAATATGAGACCCTATTTAAGTTTCATACAGGGAGGCTCCGCCCCGGTCCAAACCCTTACCCTTTTATATACCATCAGTTTGACAGAAAAGGTAACCCTTTCATATCCCTTCTATAAAAAAAGGTACTCCTTTCACATACCTTTTCACTTGAGTAACACCTTAAAATACTTGGATGAATCAGTCGTTAGGTACGGTGCGTCTCTTCGAGATATTTTGAAAGGCCCTTTTAAATACCTAAATGACAGTTTTCCTTACCCTTTTCTATACTTCAACTCGTGAAATCCCTACCCTTTTATATACCTCCAGCCTGAAAAGGTACCCCTTTCGGGCGGAGCCTCCCCGTATAATCCATTATGGGGGGGGGAGGTCCGGCACCTCGATCACAATACCCTATCCCGCGGCACATACCTACAACAACAACAACATCTTTATTTGGACCCGTACACAATCCAGTGCGTTTTGTGTTTTCACCAAATGTACTTTGCATTGCGTGAACGCGATGGTATATAAACATATATGGCTTAGATAAATACAAGACATTAGTCATTAACTCTTCATTTTTGACGAGTTAGAGCAATTCTGATGTCCCTTACGAGCCACCGTCTAAGCTAAGACGTCGGGTATAAGTAGAGTCTGCCGACTGTTTTGTAAGTTTTGTGCCGACCGTTGAATTCCCCGTCAGCCCAGCAAAGGGAAATACCATTGGACAGTTTTTACAGATCTGTCAGCGGCTCGTCAAAATGACTCGAGTCAGTAACCGCCTCCCGGTTAGCTCGGTTAAGCTCCGGTCTGTTGAGCGGGATGTCGTGGGTTCAAACCCAGGACCAACACTCAGGGTCTTAAAATAACCGAGTAGAAGGTGCTGCCTTTACATAATGCAACAGTAAACGGTTAGACCTTCTCGTATCGATATTCTAGTTCCATATTCGAACGAGATTTATAAGCTTCCGATTGATGTAGTCAAGGGTCTCTTGATCACTCTAATACATACCGACAAATGTGCAAACCGCGTGGCCGCATATACTACCCTTGGCCCTCCCCGGAAGAGTTACTTTTGTTACAATTACGTAATCCTTGACATACGATACTTTTGGGCGGATTGAGAACGCAACATTCAACATTGAGATACGAAGTTAACAGTCAACATTGCGTTACAATGTTTGATTGTAGAGAACCATTGCGTTTAAGTGTTGACTGTAGATTACCACAATCGAAATGTGATAAAATTATGACGACTCTCGTGACAACCCAGAACGTAAATTGATCCAAATTATGATAATTTACTCGTATCGATATTCCGGTGCTGAACTCGAAAGTTGAGTTCATGCGTGCTGTTAGACATTGCGTTGAAATGTTCAAAGTCGAAATTGAAAACTCGGTAGCAGCGACAGAAAGTTCAATGTTGAACACTAAGTTGGAAGTTGATTCATGTCGATTCGATATTGTGTTTGAAAGTGTGAAGTTGATCATCGCGAATATCAATGTTGACATTACAAAATGTGATGTTGATCACTAAAGTTGGATGTTGAGTGTCAACATCGATTTTTGGCGGGAATGGAACACCATAAAAATGACCCTTAAATCCACTCAATCGACGTGATGCTTCTGGATCCCGTAGACAGATCTCCTTGCTGCGTATCCTAAAAATCACCGAAACGAGGCATCCTTTCGGTTGGACTTCCGGTGTCTCGATAGCCTGATTATCAGACGATACGAGGTCGTCCGCTCACTTCCTCCCCCTCCCCGTCTGATGGACTTCATAGACTTTCGTGTTCCTGACGTCATAATGTCAACCAATCAGAGCGAACTTTACACTTTTGGCAAAGTCTGGAATTTAAGGAATGTGCTCGCATATTTTTCTGAATGGCGTTGAAGAAGAACTTGATCATTGTGTCGACCGAAGTTGTAAAGTTTTCAGGATTTCGAAGCTATATCCAGAGCAGAAGAAAGCATTGGAATCGTTCATTTATCGAAACGATGTGTTTGTGAATCTACGTACGGACTTTGGTAAATTACTAATCTTCCTCCGCTTATAGATCTCATGCATTTAATACAATACAATATATCTTTATTGGCACTTTGAGACAAAAGTACATCAGTGTACATCCAATAAGCATAAGTGGAGGAAAAATAAATAAAATAAAGTAATAATAAAAAGTAAATATGTAATAGGCTAATTTGCAATTTCATCGTATAAATCTATAACTTGTTTTATATAGATGCTGCTTAGCTTTATAATATTCTGATCTTTCATTGAGATCACATAGTAAAATAGCGAAGAAAGATCGAATGAAGAGAAGGAAGGATTTTGGTCGTATAATTTGTTCAAGAATAAGGTCCGAGCTTGTGCTATATTGTGATTTCCGCATTTGAGAAGATAGTGGAATTCATCGCCAACTTCATTCGAATCACAAACCGTACAAATCCTTTTATCTCTTGGTATGCGTAAATAACGACCACGTTCAATTGGAAAATGATGAGCCGATAATCTCAATTTAGTCACAGCTCTACGGGTTTCAAAATCATGTATTTTATTCAGATAACTCTCAAAAAAGTAATCACTTTTGACTTCTGCATGTAATTCCAATTTCGAGTTTTTATGACCATGGATTATTTCCTCTCTCTCTTCATTCCATCTATCTTTATATATTTGTTTTATTTTTCGGGTAACCATCTTACATATTGATTTGAAATCAAAATTTGGTATAATAACAAGATTGTTATTTAATTTGAAATCACCTAATTTCAGTAAGTATGAAACAAGACTAAACCAAGACCAACCTCCCTTCTTGCTCAAATTACAAGAGACTTTTAGGGCGCTCGTCAGGAAAGGGTTATCGTTATGTTCAAGTAGGTGAACAAAGTATTTGAGTACTACGTCGTAGATAAAGACATGCATGGGCAATACTCCGAGTTCAGACCTTACAGCTGAGTTAGTTGTCTTGCAATTGACTCCTAATAACATTTTATACATTTTCAGATTAAGCTTCTCGCAAATTAACTCAGAATAAAACAATTTCTCTTTAAATGAGATAATTGAACTATGACGCTTTGTATATGCTCCCCATATTTCACAATTATATGTCAAAATGGACCGGATCAAAGCGTTATATAATTTCAGGAAGACTTTCAGAGAAGTTCCAAAACGTGGATGAAAAACTTTCAGCAGACTGAACAGAGCCCTTAATCCTTTATTGTATAAGTGTGACTGATTTGCATTAAAAGAACCGGAGGGAGTCAAAACAGTACCAAGATAGGTGTACGAAGAGGTCATGGATATGGCCCGCCATTCGTAAAAAAATTACGATGTTCTTTTCGTTTCGGAATGGTTTCGAAAACTTTCGGAATGGTTTCGAAAACTTTCGAAATGGTTTCGAAAACTTTCGAAATGGTTTCGAAAAATGTCCGAATGGTTTCGAAAAATGTCCGAATGGTTTTGAAAACCTTCGAAATGGTTTCGACAAGCTCGTACCCAGACCCTATATATTTCTAACTGCGTATGCCATTCTCAACCTCTTGTTTGTTTTTTCTGTTTCTATAGTTACGGAGATACGAATATAAAACAAAAGCACGTGTTCGAGCGGTTTAATACGCGTTTGCGAGAGGTTCAGTGTTGTCGGTTGTTCCTACTAACTACAAGAGTGCATGTCTTTATCATCATCATCATCGTCGTCATCATCATCATAAGCTTTATTAAATATAACAGTATCGCATTCATTATAATAATTACAATGCTCTTCCAGCCAGCCGTCAAAGGAAAACCACTACATGCTACTACATGGAAAACACCCTAACTAATCTATAACTTTAATAAATTCAATAAAAAGTCTGTAATCCAATAATCCAACAATCAACAGCTGCTGTTTATCTAAAGTCCAAGGTATCCTTAGAGGCGTTTATATTCGTCATGGATTTAGAATCATCCGATAGGTCACTTCACAAAACAGCCCCTCTATATATAGCTAAAAGCCCGCTAGGTTATGGTGATGTATGCTGGATGTAGCTTGAAAAAGCTCTCTAATTCCTGAAGGATAATGGCCTCTCATTGATTTAAAAACACTAACTGCAAGTTGTTTTGTGCGTCTGATCTCAAGGGTGTCTGTAGAATATCGGTGTCTGTAGAATATCGGTGTCTGTAGAATATCGGTGTCTGTAGAATATCGGTGTCTGTAGAATATCGGTAGATCTAATATTGTAATCGGAAGAAGTAATGAGCCTACCAGCCCTATTATGAAGCCTCTGGAGTCTGTCACATTGGCCTTTACCCATGCAACCCCATACCTCACTGCAGTAATCAAAGTAGGGAAGTATTAGAGCTTCATGTACTTTTAGCAGGGTTTGGCGAGGCACAAGGTGGCGGATTCGTTTTATAGCCCCTAAGCCAGCAGACACCTTTCTACATATAGTATCGGTATGACTCCGCCAACTTAGTGCCTCGTCAACCTCCACGCCTAAATATCTATAGCTCGTCTCTCTCTTGAACGTGAAGCATGGAGTACATAGAGATTATTACATGTTAAGAGCTTGATATCGTTTTTATTCACGAGGTCGATATGATACGAAAATCGATTGTATAAAAACACTCTTAACATGTCATAATTTGTTTATTTGTTTAAGTGAATACAATAACACAAAATTAAGCATAACAAAATTTATTTCTAAAAGCAATAGTACAGTGAAGAGAACTCCACTGGCTACCAGTAGATAAGCGCATTACATTTAAGTTATTATTGTTAACGTATAAGACACTTAATAACCTAGCCCCTGTCTATCTACAAGAATTATTAGCTATATACAAGCCTACCCGAACACTCCGATCCTCAGCTGATACATTACGCCTTGTCCGTCCTACTGCCAGACTAAGTCCTATGGTCAGCGGACCTTCCAATATCTGCACTTACATTATGGAACTCTCTCCCGTTAAATATACGCCAAAGTCCATCCCTCAAGCATGTTAAGGCCTGGTTAAAGGGTCAAATTTCGGGTAAAAACTGTTTTCCTTATTCCAACACAGCCTAGTATGGTAAGTACGCCAAGTTCCTCACGATAATAGGTATCGCCATTCTTTACTATCTTAAGTGGTTTGTGTGTAGGAAACCGTGTCACGTGGTCTGTCACGTGACTTAGAACACGAAATCAGTAAATCAAAAACGCGGCTCCAATTAAAGTTTAAAACAGCTAGGATGATGAGCGGATAGGTTTAGTTAAGCTGAAGCCTTTTACCTAAATCAGCTTAGAAAAGATGACTACAATGTTTCATTAACGAGTAATTAAGGCGAACATGTGCAAAATAGGTCACGTGACTTTTTTGTACCCTTAATATCTCCTTATATTTACATTATAGCAGAAGTCCATAACCAGAAGTGTCCATCTGGTATTGGGGTAGCGGCCCATCAGTTTACAGAGTAGTCTATTTTTAGAAATGCTAATCTCAAATTTCGCGGGTAAAAAACAATGGCGAACATTGCCTCAGATGCGAGAGTTAGGACTCCGGGGGGGCACCAATGTACACGACGTAAATGAGATGTGCGGCGGTACGGGGTACAGGTTTGCAATTTGAGCCCAATTTGGCGAACCGAGTCTTGTTTTGGAGCAAATCTACTATCAATTCGGGTTGATTTTCATAAAGTTCATGGAAATTCTGGTTAATAAGAACACCTTCACTACATTTTATTTTGCAAACTGGGTCGGGCTCTGAAGATGACACCTCACATACCTCCCCTTTATTATGCAAGCGGTACCCCCCGGTTTGAAGCTCAGGTCGCCAAGCGGTGCTACAAACTACAAAGCTACGGTGGCAAATGTTGGGCTTTTGACGACTGAAATTGAAGATTTTGGAATTGAAATGAAAAGAAATGTATAGACTGATCATCTGTGCCTCTGCTAATGGAATCTTGGGGTGATTTGAGAAAGTTCAAAGTGCTTTTCAAGTCTTCAAGTGACAATTATAAAAGTTTGAATCAATGACAATGAATGAAAACGGAACCGAAAATTTACATTCATCTCGCTGAAACAACTGGCCAGGAGCAACTGACATTATACAAGGACAAAATTACATCAAAGTAAGCCAAGTTTACTCTTAAATTTTTATTTAATTGTTATGTTTTTAATCCATTGAAATCCTTGGAAATTCGGTCACATGTGACCCGTTGCCGCGTGAGGCAGTTGATTCAAATCTTGTTCAAGTTGCCTGAAGAAAAAAAAAACTTGCTTGTACCAATTTTAAAAACTGGAATTTCATTTCCAGCTACGATAGTTGCACGATAGTTGCGGTTCAGCTTTCGATTGTAAAGTTTATTCTTCTACATGTATAACAGTTAGTGTTTTTCTAATAAAACAGCAAAGCGACAACTGTTTCATTGTTTGATTGTGTTTGATGAACTGCCTGAAATCAAACTTCGCTTTTTGCTAGTGTTCAGTGTACCAGAAATTGATTTTTTTCAAGGATTATAGCTATTTTCTCTCAGCTCCAGTCGATTATTAAGCCTTGCTTGGAGATTTGCCGGGATGTTCTTTTATCTGCCAACCGCAAATTTGTACTTACAGGATTTTCACTTGAGCTGAAACTCAAAAAAGTAAACAAACTCGGTGCACTTGACTCTTGAGAGAACATCTGATTGTCTTTTTCAGTAAATTTCTTTGGTCATATTATAATCAATCAAATAATAGCATAATTTGTACGTGATATTTATCACTCGCTGTAATTTATATGCCAAATAATCACTACAAAAATCTGCGTTTATGAACCAAAAGGCAAAACTTAGCTTCGTTCTGTATACATCGCACGCTGCTGTAAACACGAAGTCTTATTCAGATGAAACGGGAAAATAAAAGGTTACAAAGGAACCACATGTTCTGGTTTACATGGACTAATGGCCTTTCCTGGACATGTGGTGCTCACTAGTTCTTGCAAGTTATAAATGAGAAATAGCTGATCATCAGAAGTTTATACACTGCCTTGTCCGCCAAAATTTTGTCGCTTATATAATTGGCCGTTTTTATACTACAGACGTCTAAGACGTCTAGACGCATTAAACGTCTGACCGTTAAGTGCGACTGATATAAAAACGGGACGCATAAGTTTGGACTTCGACACATAAAATACCACGATTTTCTTAAAAAGAAACTGGGTACTATTCTCGGAAGAGACTGGATACTACCGGACGACTGGCGCGAAAAAATAATGAATGATCGTGAATGTCACTGATAATTGCGGAGCCATCACTGCAGTTTTGGAAGTCTTTTTCACAGAGTCGACGAGAACTGAGAAAAAAAAATTATGACAAAAATGTCTCCTAAAGAATATGGATGAGGATATGGAACTGGCGAAAACTCTTTTGTCTTGTGTGTTGTGCCCGTAAGCCAAAACGCAGGGCAAGAAGGAAACCCAGATGAACAAGTGATGGTGGAGAAATGGTTACCGCTTTCATAAATCGATTTCCAATAAGCCCTGACTGGCTTAGTGCGTCCAAGTTTAGTGTCTCGTTTTTATACTACACAGCTTAGACGTCTTAGACGGCTTAGACGTCTGCTAAGTGCGTCGTTCGGTCGCACTTAGCAGACGAAGATAAATTTAACTCCGTCTGTCTTATTTCCCGTTTTTACACTAGACGTCTTAGACGTCTGAGACGTCTAAGCGGTCTCCAGACCACTTAGACGTCTCTAGTATAAAAACGGCCATTAGCTGTACAATATTACAAACAAAGGAAATCGCTGTCTTAGCCAATCAGGTGCTGCTGATAAAATTTCGAAGAATATGATTGGCTGCGAGGTGGCGGGAAAAGCATTCTATAAATAGACTACTCTGTAAACTGATGGGCCAAACGTTATGGACTTCTGATTATAGTCATGTTTTCTAAGCGTGATCTGAAACACTGCGGGAGGAGTAATGTTTTAGCAGGGTTACTTTATATTCATATGTTATCGTCGCAGCCGCATTTCACTTAAACGATTTTATATAATTATCACGTCATCGATCACGTGATACGACAACCATCCACTTAACAAATTTAAGGAAGTTGATATTAGTATTATGGTGTAATTAGATTTTGTTTAAACTGTTATTTAAAACAATACCTTTTTTGACCTACCTATAATGTGTACACCATCATGAATCAGTCTTGTTTTCAGCTGAATGTAATTTATGCGCAAATATTTATATTTACAATTATTTATATTTACACTTACTTAGTACATGTAGTTATCAAGCGCATCAGAACATTTATATATATGCGCGATACAAATGTCATTATTATTTAAGGTGTGTGTGTGTGGGTCAAGAAAGTTTGAATAACAAGGAGGGGGGTCCAAAAAGGTTTTTATCCATATTTCACCGATATTATTAATTCCAATACTGTTGAGTTCCGAAGTAACGCCCGGGGGGGGGGGTACTCCTGTTTGTGACGTATTATGTATGTGCCGCCCGGGTGGGTCAGGGTTTTGAGCTCAGTTTGGGCAGGTAGGGTCAGGGTTTTGACCTGATTTGGGCAGATCAGGGTCGGCAGGATTTGAGTATAATTTGGGTGCAGTCAGGGTCGTGGTTCAGTATTTTTTAGGCAGTTCATTTTTTTAGCTACTATGTCTATGTCAAAAAAAGACATTCTGTTGCCGCATTTTGATCGCCTGCCCACATGCAAGCACTGAGGTTCCCATACATCGTGACGCCGCTAATTCGTACTTCAGTACTTATCTATGTACTTCATCCGCTGATTTGTTTACCCAATGCCACGTCCCGACTTGAAATGTTCCGTATTTTGCATGAAATCCCGGTACGCGGTATACCGGCCAGGATATATATCCGACCGTGTTTTGAAAACAATTTAAAGAAGGGGCAATCAGGTTTTTTTTCCCAAAAAGGGGGCAATCAGGGTCAGGGTTTGAGACTCTTGGCCTCACACACATACCCATTTTTCATGTAAGTAGCCCCCCCCCCCCTCGGGAAGTAACGATTCCCTGAAAGTGGCGACCTTCTTACTCGAGCCTGAGCGCGAGCTAACGTTTCGTCATTCTTATTTTTCTTTTCAAAAAAGTTTTAGTGCTAAAGGAGGCACACAATGTTACCTGGGCCCTAGGAGGGGAGTTCAGAAAGTTTTTGAAACTGGCTTCCCTCGTTTGCCAACCCACCTCCCCAACCATAAATAACAATAAGTATTTTTTTAACGCTGATGTGCTCATACACCTGCGTGTTTCGCACATTACGAACACACAATCAGATGTAACATGAGTATCAGGCCCTCCCCCCCCCCCATGTTAAATCAGATGCGAAAGTATGCACACACAGTCGATCTCATCTAAATCAGAACATGAGTAAAAAACGATTGAACACAAGTAGAACACGAGTAACTTCAAGTAAGCCAAATTACCCTAGGATAACACAGGTAGCTCAAAAATGTTCGGATTGAACTACTATTTACTATGATCTAAAACTCCACACGAGTCAGAACGCAAGTGCATAATTCTTCTAAATTTAATTTAAAAGATTATAATAAAATACTAATAATAATTGTTTTATCGTCTTTATAGTTGTTACAGGTTACATGTGTTATCAGTGTGGTACCCTCATTGTATTTCCGGGCTACCTGTGTTATACTAGGGTACCTTGGTTAGGTATTTGGGGTTACCTGTGATTTCAGTGAGGTACGCTCTCCTTGTATTTTCGGGCTACCTGTGTTCTCATCGTTATTAGTATGCACACAGTCTGATCACTGTCAGTACATACGCACAACCAGTCAAATTGGATTAGATGACAGTAACAAGAAGCTGCACACAGGGGAAACTAAACCCTAAAATCAACTCAATATCTATGCAAAGATGTATTCGAATTAAATAAATTGTGCTATTTAATTTTTCTCTGTTACGCGTCTATCCGCTCAAACGGCACAAATCTTGCATTTCGTGAGGTTCGTGACGTCAGTTCCCGACATTGAAAAGCTGGACTAACGGCTCCAAATTGCGAACGAAACCATTGTTATTTTTGTGCTGGAGGTCGATATTGGAACTGATTTGCACTGAATTGAGCCGCCACATAATCTTGATTTATCAGCGGAGAATCGAACTAGAAAACTAATTCTCTCTTGATAGACGCGCAACACAGAAAAATTAAATAGCAGAACTTATGTATTTGAATACATCTATGTTTAGACGTTGTGAACACAAGTAGAACACGAATAAACATGAGCAACTTCACGTCAGCCACGAAAACACAGGCAGTCCAAAAATACTAGGATCCAAATAGTATTAGAATCTGAACTAGAACTCACACAAGTCAAAACACGAGCGAAGATGAGTAGTGCACTTGCGCTTCATGATTTAACAGTCATAATAATAATAAAATGTGTTATTGGCTTTGTTGTCCGGGTTACCTGTGTTATCAGTGCATTCCTTCTTTGTATATCCGGGCTACCTGTGTTACCCTACCCTCCGTAAGTAACGACCCCTCGAAAGTAGCGTATTTTTTTGTCCTTCAAATAAATTTCGAAAGTAGCGACCCCTTTACAGAAGTTGGTGTCGGTTTCATTTTAGTGCCATTATATACGCAGCCCAGCCTGGTTCGCGACACAAGCAGCATACGAACGTCACATCTGCGATAGCAAGCGCCGATAATGATAACTGCCTTCACTGCGTATATTGCTTGGCTTTAATGTCTACGTCCTGAATACTCCGCATGACATGTTTGTATGGTTAAATATCACGTATTAAAGTTGACCTTATCATTTCGCTGAACTTATGTAAGTCACTTATTTTTCCTGCATTTCTCATAAGCAGCGGTCCAATCTCGCCATGCCAGAGACGTTTATTGTAATATCTTCCCTTCCCCTTAGGGAAGAGGTCAAAACAATGGTACTCTGGCGGGACCCAATTTTGATGGAAGAGGGGTTGTACCCGGAACCCACCACCTATTTTGGCAAAATCTAGATTTTTGACCACAAATATCTTCTTGAATAGAATACTTATTGAAGAAATAACTATATTTCTAGTTTCTACAGGCAGAGAGGAACGTGTATCTGCATTAAAATCAGGTATCCCTATTTTACAACGCGAGAAAATCACCATCGAAAAAAGGGGTAAGGGGTATTACCCGCCACCTCCCCTGACAAAACTGGGTCCCATTCGAAATCCATTGTTTTGTCCTCTTCCCTTAGTTACTGCTGCTATATTCTAAAATCGTTCCTTTGTGATATTCCCAATCATATATCGATTTTCGACACAACAGATTTTTTTAAACTATTTGAGAAGAACTCAAGTTCGTATTTTCATTTCCTTCCAATAGCTTGTGGGGCAAGTTGGCCAGCGAAATTTTTCGGGGGAGGGAACATTACTGCGTTCTGGTTGGTCTGTTTAATTCATTGTTCTTGACAGGTTCGATACAAAACAATATTTTTATTTAAATTTAATTTGTACATTTGTTGCTCGATTCTGATCAAGCTAAATCGGTCAGTTGTCATGCTAACTAGGTACATGTATCTAAAGCCTAGTTCTCAAATCCCGGCATAACCCACTTTGACGATGTTGCGCACGCAACTAGAACAATGCACATAAAATCTGAATAACAAGACACTGGCTGGCCACACAGACTATTCGGGTGCATATCTATTGTTCTCTGATGCGTGCGCAACATCGAAATTCGTATACATGCCTAAACTGTGCCGTTAAGAGGTAATATGTAGCCATATTAAGTAATGGTCCGGCTAAGAACGATAGCATGAACGGCAAATGAAAGTAAAATGTGCTAATTTTCTATTCTTCTTTCTCGTAATTTCATTGGTTGATACTCATACATTCAATATAAACCCATCGAAATAATGCATTTTTAAAAAGTTTGAATTAATTTTCGATCAAACTATGGTTTAAGATGAACATCGTATGTTGGGAAAATGATCAAATTTGCAATTGAAAGTCTTTTGTTTTATCCCTTTCCGATTGGCTAGAAGGTGGCTTATTTGAGTTCAGTGAGAGCCAACAGCATAATTTATTTTTATTTTCTGGGTGTAGTTTGAACTATAGATGGTTTGCACTCAATCCCGAGATTCAAATGACAAAAGGCATGGCGGCCATGTTGTTGTACAGAACAAAAGAAGCTAACGAGGAATCTATTGTTAACTGTACACCAACATGGCGGCTATGACGTCACGTGCAAAGGGTCTATAGACAGCTCATACAGCACTTAAAGCATATTCAAACAAAAATGCCCATTGCCACAGCCTATTGTTTTTTTGCTATAGTTCTTATGCAAATCTAAATTGCAAATCCCTGCAATTCTAACCCATAATTGCACAAATGCAAGGTGATGTACACACGCCATGATTTCATAGGAGCGAATTATGGTTTTCTGCCATTAACTTGTCTCATTTCCATTTTCATATAAAAGAAATGTGGTCACATAACAAAACAAGTCAGTCGTGGAAACACTGACCACTGAAATATCTTCTATATTATAAAATATAATATCAGAGGTTTTACATATAACAAACTGCAGCTATCATAAAATTCCAATGATGGCTTGTAATGTGTAGTACTTAACTAAGAGCAGATTTTCATGATTGGTCATTTGACATACTTCCTATCTATAAGGCTTCTAAAAATACCCCAAAAAGTAGTTGGAAACAAAATAACGAATCATTATGCAAACATGCCTTAGTTTAGCCTGCTTGCCGGCTCTCCTGTAATTTTTTTCGGTCGTTTCTTTTCGGATTGGGTCACCTGTGGCACGCGGTGAAAATGGGGCGAGGACACAGGTGACCCAATCCGAAAAGAAACGACCGAAAAAAATTACAGGAGAGCCGGCAAGCAGGCTAGCCTTAGTTGAAAGCAATATGCAGCTGACCGGCCGGCCTGTCAAACACACCGCTAATTGATTGATCATCCCCAAAGTAAGTACGGCCCTCAGGTTTTATAGTGCTCAAGGTCTTGATAAAGGTTCAAAATGGAAAAGTTTCGAAAATATGTTTTTTCGCAAGTTCACGAAATGGAAAAGTGGCCTCCCGTTAAACATTACTCGCGATGATAAATCCGATTGATTAACCTATTGTTACTTATGACTTGGAATTTTATAGTATTGCAGTCAGTGCTATAATACCTAAAGCATCAAATTATGCATCATTTCCTTTCTTTTTTTTCTTGTTTTTCTTTTTCGAGCTTTTCAAGCCTCGTTTCTTTCTTTTCTTTCCTTTCTTGTCGCCCTCGCTTTCCGTTCGCTCTTCATCATCCTTGTCCTGACCTTCGCTACCGTCTCCTTCCTCCTCCTCGTCATTCTGCTCCTCTTCTCCATCCTCTTGATCTTATACAAAAGACAGAAGAAAATCGGATTTATTGCTAAATTGTTACTTATTACTGAAAAGTGCTGGATAATAAAACCGTGAAAAAGCTGTATATATCTATAATAGAACAAATATTACCAATTGGAAGTGGAACTTGCCGTGTGCTCTCCATGTTTTGGATCTCAAAGTTCCCACGGAGAGAAACCTGTCATTTTGATGGATAAAAATAAGCGTCAGCCAATGTCATGTACTGTTGTCTTAATTCAGACATATTAACAGCACATGACATTGACCGACGCCATTTGTGAACATATCAAGTTTATTGATAATCCAATTTCAACGACACTATAGCAATGTATTATAACAAGCCGAGCAGAAAATCCCATAAGTCCAGTCCAACCCAGTTTAACCCCACAGGTCCATTCAAGTAGATTTAAACTATCCCTTGTAACAATAACTAGGAAATCTACCACTCAAGTCCAGCCCAGTTACCCCACCGATCCATTAAAGTAGATCTTAACTATCTCTTGTAACAGTAACTAAGAAATCTACCATTCAAGTCCAGCCCAGTTACCCCACCGGTTCATTCAAGAAGATCTTAACTATCCCTTGTAACACTACCACCCAAGTCCAGCTAACTAAGACCTTCTAACTACCCCTACTTTAAGAATCTACAATCCAAGTCCAGCCAAGAGACCCCAACGGTCCAGTCCAGCCGATTAGAAAACCCCACCGGTCCTTTCAGGTCGACCTTATAACCACCCTTACTTTAAGAATCTACAATCCAAGTCCAGCCGAGAGACCCCACCGGTCCGGTCCAGCCAAGTAGAAAACCCCACCGGTCCGGTCCAGCCGAGTTACCCCACCGGTCCTTTCAGGTAGACCTTATAACTAAGAATCTACAATCCAAGTCCAGCCGAGAGACCCCACCGGTCCAGTCCAGCCGAGTAGAAAACCCCACCGGTCCGGTCCAGCCGAGTTACCCCACCGGTCCTTTCAGGTAGACCCTCTAACAACCCCTACTTTAAGAATCTACAATCCAAGTCCAGCCGAGAGACCCCACCGGTCCAGTCCAGCCGAGTAGAAAACCCCACCGGTCCGGTCCAGCCGAGTTACCCCACCGGTCCTTTCAGGTAGACCCTCTAACAACCCCTACTTTAAGAATCTACAATCCAAGTCCAGCCGAGAGACCCCACCGGTCCAGTCCAGCCGAGTAGAAAACCCCACCGGTCCGGTCCAGCCGAGTTACCCCACCGGTCCTTTCAGGTAGACCTTATAACTAAGAATCTACAATCCAAGTCCAGCCGAGAGACCCCACCGGTCCAGTCCAGCCGAGTAGAAAACCCCACCGGTCCGGTCCAGCCGAGTTACCCCACCGGTCCTTTCAGGTAGACCCTCTAACAACCCCTACTTTAAGAATCTACAATCCAAGTCCAGCCGAGAGACCCCACCGGTCCAGTCCAGCCGAGTAGAAAACCCCACCGGTCCGGTCCAGCCGAGTTACCCCACCGGTCCTTTCAGGTAGACCTTATAACTAAGAATCTACAATCCAAGTCCAGCCGAGAGACCCCACCGGTCCAGTCCAGCCGAGTAGAAAACCCCACCGGTCCGGTCCAGCCGAGTTACCCCACCGGTCCTTTCAGGTAGACCTTATAACTAAGAATCTACAATCCAAGTCCAGCCGAGAGACCCCACCGGTCCAGTCCAGCCGAGTAGAAAACCCCACCGGTCCGGTCCAGCCGAGTTACCCCACCGGTCCTTTCAGGTAGACCCTCTAACAACCCCTACTTTAAGAATCTACAATCCAAGTCCAGCCGAGAGACCCCACCGGTCCAGTCCAGCCGAGTAGAAAACCCCACCGGTCCGGTCCAGCCGAGTTACCCCACCGGTCCTTTCAGGTAGACCTTATAACTAAGAATCTACAATCCAAGTCCAGCCGAGAGACCCCACCGGTCCAGTCCAGCCGAGTAGAAAACCCCACCGGTCCGGTCCAGCCGAGTTACCCCACCGGTCCTTTCAGGTAGACCTTATAACTAAGAATCTACAATCCAAGTCCAGCCGAGAGACCCCACCGGTCCAGTCCAGCCGAGTAGAAAACCCCACCGGTCCGGTCCAGCCGAGTTACCCCACCGGTCCTTTCAGGTAGACCCTCTAACAACCCCTACTTTAAGAATCTACAATCCAAGTCCAGCCGAGAGACCCCACCGGTCCAGTCCAGCCGAGTAGAAAACCCCACCGGTCCGGTCCAGCCGAGTTACCCCACCGGTCCTTTCAGGTAGACCCTCTAACAACCCCTACTTTAAGAATCTACAATCCAAGTCCAGCCGAGAGACCCCACCGGTCCAGTCCAGCCGAGTAGAAAACCCCACCGGTCCGGTCCAGCCGAGTTACCCCACCGGTCCTTTCAGGTAGACCCTCTAACAACCCCTACTTTAAGAATCTACAATCCAAGTCCAGCCGAGAGACCCCACCGGTCCAATCCAGCCGAGTAGAAAACCCCACCGTTCCGGTTCAGCCGAGTTACCCCACCGGTCCTTTCAAATAGATCTTATCTTTCCCTTGTAACAGTAACTAAGAAATATACCACCCAAGTCCAGCCCAGTTACCCCATCAGTCCATTCAAGAAGATCTAAACTATATATCCCTTGTAAGAAGAATTAATAACTAGGAAATCTACCACCCAAGTCCAGCCCAGGTATTCCATTGGTCCATTCAAGTAGACCTTAACTATCCATTGTAACAATAACTAGTAAATCTACTACCCAAGTACGTTGCTAGTTTTATAACTCGCTAGAAATCCACATCATGATTTAACCTCTAGTTTTAAAAATACATGTATCTCTAATTTTAAATGTAAATAGATTTGTAGCATTATATTCACTAATATATAAGTAATTATTTAGATATTAATAGGATTTTTTTTTTAAACTTTTCGTTTGGGCCACAAAGTCATAAGTATCTTACTGTGAAGTGTTTACCCTTGTAAAATAAAGTCTGTATTATTGTATTGTATCTTACAGTAACTATTCCTTGTAACAATAACTAGTTCAAGTTCAAGTTCGTTTTATTTTGCACTATTTCTTTTAAAGATAACTACACAAGAAAATAATTGTAGAAAGAAAAAGAGAGGTACGGTAATAATAAAATAGTTTTGAATTTCAAGAATGTGCATAGAGGTCAAAGGAGCCATAGGCTTTCTAGTTGACCTCTATCACAAGAAAAATAAATGAGGATATTTGGAGCACAGAAAATACATAAATATCTATTGTACAAATTTTCTTGGGTGGTAAGCGGCTAGAATTAATACTAATAGGAAGAAGAATTTATTTACAATATTGATACATAATTATATGGAGACGATGACAATATATTTATATATATGCAAAGAATAAAGATGGTATGAATATATTAAGTCGATCTTAGTTATTGTTCTATATTTACAATTTTACACAGTAACTTAGGCCTGGTTTTCAAGTAAAAATAATTTGTATTGTTTTTTAAAACTATTGTGTGGGAGGGATTTTATTTCTAACGGTATTTTTTCCCATAATCGTGATGCAAGAGATTTAAATCTCGATAGACCATAATTAGTTCTGGAAGCTGGTCTGTATAAGTTTTGGTTAGTAGCATATCTAGTATTATAATTATGAATATCAGTTGCAGAGGGGACTAAGTCGAAAAAAACAGGTGGTACACCTATTTTAACATATTTTATTTTGTGAACAAGAGTGGAGATTTTCAGATTAAAGGCATTGTCAAGTTTTAGAATTTGCAAAATTCTATAATATGGGGTGGCATTTTCAAATTTGCTAGCAAAGAAAATGCAGCGAACACATTTATTTTGCTTTGTTTTAATTTTACTTAGTCTAGTCTTAACAGCAGTACCCCAGGTCATTAGGCCATAACTCAAATACGAATAGATAAGAGTATAATAAAGTTGCTTTAGAATAGTAATAGAAATATGGTATCTTAGCTTACAAATAATTCCAATATTTTTGGCAATTTTATTATTAACATGTGTAATTTGAGTGTCCCATCGTAAGTGTTCGTCAATAAAAACCCCAAGATATTTAATATATGTTTTTTGCTCAATATTGCAAGCAGTTATTCTTATATTAGGGTTCTTCTTAGGGGAGGTTATCAACATATAATTTGTTTTTTTTAAATTAATCGATAATTTGTTTGCTGCACAATATTTTAAAACATTAGCAAGCTCTTCATTAATAACTCTTTCTAGTTCTTCAGAGTTATTTGAAGAATATAAAATATTTGTATCATCAGCGAATATTCTGAAAAGGAGTTTTTGAGAGGAGTTTGGAAGATCATTTATGTACAATAAAAAAAGTAAAGGGCCTAAAGTTGATCCCTGTGGAATGCCACAGGTTATGTTTCTTAGACTAGATTCTGTATTATCAATTTTAACATATTGTTTACGATCTGTTAAATAGCTTGAGAACCAATTATGTGGTAAACCACGAATGCCATATTTATACATTTTTGCCAATAAAATATCATGGTTAATCGTATCAAATGCCTTCGAAAAATCTAGGAATATACCACAAGTTATTTTGTTTTCATCTATAGCCGTCTTCAGGTTTTCTATAGTTTCAAGTATTGCATATTCTGTAGAGTAGCCTTTCCTAAAGCCAAACTGATAATTAAATAGTATATTATATTTTTCAAGGAAGGACATCAGTTGGTCATATACCATTTTTTCCAGAACTTTACTGAATGATGAAATAATTGCTATAGGTCTATAATTACCTAATTCTGTTGCACAGCCACTTTTGAATATAGGGGTTACTCTCGAGATTTTAAAAATATTTGGTACAGTCCCTGTTAGAATTGATTCATTGAAGATTTTTGTAAAAGGAACAGATAATGGTTCACTTGCCAGTTTAATAAATTTATTTGGAATATTTATATATGCTTTATTTTCATTTAGTGTAGCAAATTGTGTTAAAACTTCGGCTTCAGACACAGGCGATAGAATAAAACTAGAGGATGGAGAATTGTTTATATATTGTGTGGGATTTACGAAATCGTTATTTATAATCTTGCTTGCTAAAGTTGGACCAATATTAACAAAGTAGTGATTGAAATGTTCTGCAATATCAGCTTGTTGGGTCACAGTTTTATTATTATGAACAATTCTAATGGGTAAGGACTGTCCTTTTGTTTTACGTTTAATAAGAGTACCAATTAGTTTCCAAGTATGTTTAAGATTATCTTTATGTTTAAAAAATTGGTTGGAATAGTAGTCTTTTTTGCTTTTATCTTTCAAATGTGTAAGTATATTTGCATATTGCTTATATTCCCTAGTTTTCTGTGGGTCTTTGCTATTAAAATGTGTACGATACATTTTTTGCTTCCTTTTTATTGATTTAAGTATGCCAGCTGTAAGCCAAGGTTTATTGAGTTCTTTCTGTTTTGAATTAGAGGCCTGTTTCATTGGGGCATGTTTGTTAACAGTAGTCATTATGGCATTGATTGCATCATGTGTTTTTTCATTTAAATTCTTTCTTACATCTAAGACTTCTTCCCAATTTATTAATTTTATATCAGCCAAATATTGATCCTTATTAAATTTAGAATAATCTCGATAATATTGTTTGCGACTAATTTTTTCCACTTGAGTTCGAACTATGCAGAATATTGGCAGGTGATCAGATATGTCAACAGTAGCAATTCCTGAAGTAATCTGGGATAAAGGTGTGTTGGTATAGATATGGTCAATAAGTGTTGAAGTGTGATCCGTTATTCTAGTAGCTTTGGTAATAACAGGGAGAAGGCTATTAGTAAATAGCATATCTAAATATTCTTCAGTCAGTGAATGTATATTACATTTAAAAAAGTCAACATTTATGTCACCAAATATGTAAATTTGATGTTTATTGGGGTTCAGTGTTTTAATAATGTTATTTAGTTGAGTAGTAAATTCTGCAAGATCATTAGTAGGGTGTCTGTATATACAACCAACAATTATAGGTTTTGCATTCTTTCCTGGATCAATTTGGGACCAGCAGGATTCCACTAATTCCAATTCGAATTTGATATCTGGTCTAGGTACAGCTTTAATATTTTTAGCTATGTAGAGGCCTGCACCACCAGCATTAGTTAATGAATCAATATGAAGGAAATTATAAGAGCGGATGTCAATATTTGTAACAGAATATTCGTTAAGTTTTGTTTCAGTAACTCCTATTATATCCGGTTTAAAGTCTAAAGAGCAAATTATTTCTTCCAGTAGATCTAAATTTTTGGGAAGGCTTCTAACATTACAGTGAAAAATTGAGAGGGCTTTTGGGCCAGACTCATTCATAGCTTTGTTTAATTTTGAAACTGAAAAGTAATTAGAGTTAGGCGCGGCAAGCATCAAATCAGAGTCGCATTCGTCATGTTTATCTGGATTAGAAAACAAATCATAAAGGTCAAAATCGTCGTTTAGCAAACCAGACCAGCTTCCAAACATAGCATGAAATTCTCTATCAGATAGTGAATAAAAAGGGAGAGTACTTACAATTTCTTGAAGACCAGCCATTAGTTAATGAAGACAAGCTTATTAAGTTTACAAGGCTTCAGTAACCTATTGTACTATCTGGTCAAGATATTCATCGAACTGTTCATACGTGACAAAGGTTAATGGCGGCGAAGTGTCAGACTCTCTTAGCAAAATCCTTCCATTAACGGTCCAAAGATACTTGTAATGATAATTACGCTTGAATTCTAAAATACGCCCAAAAAGTCGCTTTCTATAGGAGGTGAGGCTTTCGTTAATATGGATAGCAGCGTTGTGCTTGATAGCAACTGATTCTGGTTGGGCTCGGACTGTCGGCAGATCTTTGGTCTTCTTTGTCCTTAATTGGCCTCGCTTCTTGTATATTTCTTCGCGTTTTGATCTCCTAGTGAATTTCACGATGATCCGATCTTGGACCTTCTTTGTAGGCGGGAGTCGATGGGCTATAGAAATATCCTGATCGTCTAGTTCCACGCCAATTACGGTAGCCATTTCTTTGATGAGCTTAGCGGGATCGTCGTTCGGGACAATTGGGATTCCTGTAATTTCGAGCGAATCCCTCCTCGTATATTGTTCCAGTTCATCGAGGCGGCTCTCGAGTCTGTAATTGCCATCTTGCAAGAAGTTGGCGTCTTTCTCGATTTGTTGTATCCGGCCTTCGGTTCCTTGAGCTTGCTTCTTAATGTCTTGGACTAGAGCCACAAGAGTATCGTATTGGTTAGAGATGAATTGTTGCGAAGCTTCTATCTCGTCGAACTTTCGGTTTAAAGCAACAATTTTTTCATTCAATGGCTTCGCTTCCCGTTGTATTTCCTGGCGGATATTTGGGAGAAATTCATCCCTCCAAGTAGATCGTAGGTTATCCAATGTTAAAGACATAGATTCAAGTTATCTACTGAGCACGCTTTCTGAGCTCCTTCCTCTTCGATGGTCAGATGGTCAGATAGTAAGCTAGTCCAGCCCAGTTACCCCACTGGTCCATTAAGTAGACCATATTAGCTATCCATTGTAACAATAACTAGGAAATCTAATACCCAAGTCCAGCCAGTTACCCAACTGATCCATTCTATATCCATGGTAACAATAACTATGAAATCATCATAATTGGATGATTTTGACTAGCAGGTGAAATCATTGATGGAAGGCAGATATTAATAAAACAATAGGGTTGTTGCAGGCACTCCCTTCCTCTTCTCCTCTCCCATCTATTGCACTGTTACGTTAGCTATTAAAATGCACAACCATTAAGCAGTCAGCTGCACTTACTGTTCTATTGAGCATTTCTGTTGCTTCTTCACTTGTCTGTATTGAAAATAAATGTTTTCATGTTTTCATTTATTAGTTACCAATCAATTAAGGTATATTTTGAAGAATGAAAGTATATAGCAATCCCACAGGAAGTGAGTTATTAAGCCAAAACAGAATTAATAGCACTACATAAAAAATATACCTACATGTATAATATATATTTTTATGAATAGTGCAAAATTAATATGCAAGGAGTTTTGATTTCTAAAAACAATTGCTGAATGACAGTTTAGTATATTATGATAGATATAAGGGAACCAAAAATAACTTGAAATGAATTAAGCTGTAGTTTTGTTTAAATCAAAATTTCAAAACATAATTTCAAAATTTGCCCAAAAATAGAGTTACTGTTGAGCCCCTAACAACTGTTAACTCCAAATTTATGAGGCAATTTTTTGAAATTTTATGGCAGTTGCTTATTAGGTCTGGTTTCTCAAATATGCCTACCCTTTCTATTAGCAGCAGTTTTTCATTGACACTCAAGACCTCATCATGCTTTATACATGTATGTGCTGCACTGATGGGTCTATGCAATGAGAAGTAGAGTGGGAGCTCTTCGTCACATCCAAGCAAGTCATACACCTCCTATATAACAACAAAATTGTTACTTTGCCATGAATTACATACATGTATATAGATCTGTCAAACAAAAATAATGATCAAAACAGTCTGCAAATATCTCAACAATTATCATTTCACATTAACTTTAGAAGCCAAATGTTAGCCTGCAATTATACCTGCAGCTAGGCCACCTTCATTGAATTGATCATGAACACTCACCTGAAACAATGCACCTTCATGGAATCTATTTGTGTAGATCACAGAACCAGAATTTACATTTATCGTTATTCCACCAGTGCAAGGGGCTTGACGGATTCTTAGGCGTCGTGCTGCTCTAATCTAATAAGAAAAAAACATATTTGCTAGGAATTAATTAATAAATACATATTAATTACATTGACTGAAAGGCATTAGATAGCCACAGCTAGTACAGTATCTAGTGTACAATTGCAATACTGGAATTAAATAAAGAGAAAATGATGGGAAAAATTAACATTTCAGATTTAAGAAGTGTAAAATACAGCTAAAAACAAAATAGAGGAAAAGATCACAAAAACTAAAAGAAAGAAAATATTATTTGAAAATGGAAATGGACTGAACCAGAGTCTCACTTGACACCATTGAACTGAAGCTCCAAGCTAAGATACAGAGCTGATCTTTAGCTGTGTGATTTGAATAAATAAGCCTGTGCACGAGTTCCATTATTATTATTAATTACTTTATTGGGAAACAATGGAGGTGCTTTATGATATTTATCACAGGCAAAAAACTGACTGCATGAAAATTGTAAACTTATATATATTGGTTGCATCATGGTGCTTTTCAGACATTTTTCTTAAACAAAAGATATATCACGTAGGATTGAAATATGTATGAGTAAAACATTTATAGATGAAGAAAACAAGTGTTATATTTTCAGTTTTAGCTGTACTAATTTATTTACTAAATTGCTTTCAAAATTTGGAACTCAAGTTAATTATAAGTTAGCAAGGGGGTTAAAGTTTTTGCACTCAGCTGTATGTATATATAATTATAATACCCAACTCAAAATATTGGTAGAGTGCAGTCTGGGCACGCTAGTGGAAGTTATCATTTAAATGACTATAATAATGACTTACAGCAATACAACTTTCTTCTGTCAGCTCGTCTACATGAACACCAGCTAGTATCTCTTCTTCTGCTGGCCGGTGCTGCTCCAGCACATTGTCCGTGTTATCATCATTTCCACTCTGCTAGAGGTTATTAATAAAGTTAAATTACATACTGATTGATACATAAAGCCACCTATTACATAGTTTTAAGATAATTATGTAAGAGCATATAGTGTACATGATATGTACATGTAGATTTACTCACTTCATATAAATTATACAGGCCCAATCAAAAATGTTCAACTGAAAAATCTGATTTTAGTGATTAAATGAGTGTTCTTTAAATTTTTCAAGGTCTAGATTCTATATATCGAACAACTGCTTCCAGATAAATATCCCTATCCAATGGATAACAATAATATAAAGTTAATTATGTTAATACTTATCCAATAGATCTATATAGGGATTTATCTGGTGGAATTATATAGCATTATTCACATTTTGAATGACTGGGGGCCTGATGTTTAATATGTTGTTTTAATAAACTGTCAGTATTTGTCAAACCTTGGATTGATCCACCAGTAAAGATTCAAGAGCCTGGTTATCTTGTTTTTCTTTCAACTGCCGGTTACGCTCTGATTTCATCCTATTTTCGTGAGAAATTAAACACTATGGTTAATATTAATTAAGCTACCTGTAACTTCCATAATCTATACTTGCCCAATATCAGCAATATTATTATAATTTACAGCAATTTTCATAAATTCAGAAGGCCTTGAGGCTAGGCAACTTGAAAAAATTAGATATAATTATGTTTCTGATATATATTTATATTAAACAAAATAGCTAGTCATTTTTTTTTTGTAATTTGCTATGTACTATATATACCGTACTATACATGTATATATGTATATATATATATATACAGCGAAGTGCAAAAACTTTGACCCCCCACACCTCAACTATATCAATATATCGGGTGCATTATGGGTAGGAGTAAAGTCATTAAAATGCAACTACAGCCGATATCCGCGCGCATGATCATTTCCCGTTCTCTTTCCGACTTTACTCCTACCCATAATGCACCCGATATATTGATATAGTTGAGGTGTGGGGGGTCAAAGTTTTTGCACTTCGCTGTATGTAAGTTTTTGCACTTCGCTGTATGTATCTATTGTTCAATATATATATATATATATTGAACAATAGAAAGGGGATAAGCTGTGGATGTCCAACAATATTTAATGCAATACCAACATTTCGGCTGCTGCCTTCCTCAGGGTTTGCTGCATTGGTTAATTAACAATCTTTATAGGTACGTAAACAATTAGCATAATTAATACCACAAGTGTTAAGAAAATTAATTTGCAGAGGGGCAAGGAAATTGAAACAGAAATAGTAGAAAACTACTATATATATCTATATACAGGGCTTCTGATACATTGTAGGATACAAAAATAGGGAAATTGTGCAGCATTTTCAGGGCAAATTATGCAGCATAAATACCGAAATGTGGGGGTATAATTATGTGATTTTCCTGAGTTAACTTACCATAGTTTACCATTTATCTGTTCATGCACTTACATGTAGCTATCATAGTGCATACACATATAAATACAGTTATAAACTATAGTTTACAATACTTGCCAGTTGTTGTGGCGTGAAGTAAAATCAGCGAGACCACTCTCCATTTTTTGGATGATGACACCATCATGCAAATTATCTTTAAAAAATGGAAGCATATTATGTTTCTTTATTATTTCCATATTAAACATTGACCATTATGTACATGTGATGTATGTCTCATAAAACTTATGATGGCCAATAAACTGTCAAGAGAAAGAGTCATTTCATTGTGGTTCTGGCTCACAAACAGTTCAGTGTTTAATTTTATGACAATTTAATATATAAATAACAATAGGCAAGTCCAGTTATGTATTCAAGTGTATTATTCATCACGGATGTATTTCACATCAGTTATATATATGTCGTGGTTCAATTTTTTTTGGGATAATTTTTTTAAAACAACTTAATTAGTTCAAAACTGTTTTACACCGGTTCAAAACTGTTTTACACCGGTTCAAAACTGTTTTACACCGGTTCAAAAATTTGAAACCAGTTCATTTTTGTAAATCTGGTTTATTTTTAAGATTCTAAAAGGGAAGTTATGTTAACTGATGTTAGGGTTATTTTAAATGTTGGATTTGGGTTTAGAATAGTTCACATGATTATTGAAGGAGGATTATAGTGTGTGTTAGTGGCCAACAAAAAAACATAGAGCCCCATGCAGTATTATACATGTACTGTAGGTCAGTTGAAAATTCCAAGGTAACAGTGACTACAGTTTTCTTAAATTCTGTATTCCCCAAACAAACTTTCCTTCAGCTCCGAAGATATATGATGTCAACATATCCGAAATGGTGACAAAAAACTTTGAGCCCCCAGTATTATAGGTTAGTTGAAAATTCCATGGTAACAGTGACTACAGTTTTCTTAGCGGGGAGGGTTTGTTACAGTCTAGAAAGAGCCAACAATCAGTTAAAAGCCCTGGGAGCTCAAAGGGGTAAGCCTGGCATTAACTGACTCAGTCTGGTCATGTTACTCTACACACTATATGTTTATTAATTTTATAGATTAGTTTATAACTTACCTCCTGATTTTAAATTCATCAACACCTTTATCATGCTCCCAACTTTAGTCAGGAGCAAAGCTGAAGAGGACTGTATACATGTATTTACAGTACTCCCTAGCAATCTTTTCACTGAAAAATAATGAGTTATCAAATAATAATTAGAGTTAATTAAAAATGATTATGATATTTAATTACTTTTAATTTAGTGACTGTCATTAGTTATGACAGACCTTGATATAGGTGTCATGTCTATGTAATAAAGGTATAATATACTGACAAAAATGCAAAATTAACTTGAGACAATATGTATAGTACATGTACTTACAGATGTGATAGTCATCACTGTCCTCTCTGACAGTCCAGATATAAGTATTTCTGTTTGCCAACTGGCAGAGGTTGATGTTTTCTGAAAACACCCTATGGAACAACAACAACACTGAATTTAACCTGGTATTGTCTTTTACTAACTTCCATTGCATGCATTAAAAACATCCTCACCTCCGGCCCTCAACCTTAGATTGGCTAGCCCATTAGTCAGCCAACCTTTTGAGCCAAAGGCTAAAGCTTCACCCAGAATGCCTTAATTTCCCAAGAATTCAACAAGATGGTACCAGCTTTTCCCAGCTTGGCTTGTAGGGGTTTGAATGAAAATAGCTATAATTTTGGAAACAGGTTTTCTTTCTTTGATTTTTGCAAATTTCGAGGAGCTGAAAATCAGTTCAAAAACCCTTCCACTTAAAATCAAAAGTAAACTTTTAATCTATCCAACCACCAGGCCATACTATGAACCATGCCATTTTTACTACTGCATTTTCCATAATTAAATCCACCTCCAACAGCAGAACCCCCAAATGGCATTCTGGGAAAGCTTGAGTCCTTGGATTAAAAGATCAGTGGTATGGAACTGATAGGCCAAGCCAAACTTGGACTGAGAGAGAGTTGATTTTTACCAGTTGAGTCCATTAATATGTTCAGGAGTGTCAGGCCTGGGTTGATATTCATTGAAACAATTGCAGACCTGGGCCCGGTTCCTGAAAGCCCGATTAGCGCTAATCCTGGATTAACTCTCAACAAAACATATTAGTTGTCATGGTAATTAACTCTGGATTAGCGCTAATCTGGCTTTCAGGAACCGGGCCCTGTACAGTATGTCCTTTATTATGACAATGATATTCATACATGTACCTGATAGAACCGTGTGAGGTGGCACTCCACAAGAGAGCCAATACTGGTCTACAATTACTTATGTCTGCAACATGTTCAATCTACGAAAATAGTAAATCACGTTCATGTTTTCAGATTTAGGACTTAATAGATACGCCTATACAAATATAAATAATATTGACTGGAATTCTTAATGTTATTATTTTAATAGTACTTAGTAGTTTCAAATTGAAAGTGACATGCTGTCAAGCGAATATAGTAGCAATTGATTGGAATCTAAGCCATGTATTAAGGTCATCATCATATACCCATCTAATCAGCATCTAATATTATAAGAAGCACGATTTGAATGAAAGTATTCATCAAAGCTGAATGCAGAGTAACAAATGGAGCATTAACCCCTGATATCCTTTTGTCATACTTTATAATCCAAATTAATTTGTTGTCATTTGCTGCTTTGTTTGCCTCAATGGACTCCACCACAATGGACGGTACACATGTGTATTTCCCTGGAATGGAATCGCAGATCAACGTACCCTGTGAGCAGAGGTTTGTCATCTCTAATTTGTCTTTCCTGTCACCAAGAGAAACCTATGTGCCATGGTATATCTGGATTTCCGTTGGCCAAGAAAAACGAGACGGTAAACATTGTAGATTTTAGATTGTCCATTTCCTATTGTTAACGACAAGAGAACGGCGAAGAAGAGAAAATAAATCTGAGGGTATAAATCAAAGCTTTCGGCTTTAGGAGTTTGAGCTGGAGTTTGAAATCCTTATAAATCGTCGACATGCATGCTCACTTTCTCGCGTGAGTTGACTCATAAAATAATCAGACATACAGAAAAACATACAGAGAAACAAACAGACCTTGCAGGCGTCTCGCCAGCAACTAGTAATGAACTCATCAAATCTTTTTGTTTTGCAAAACCATGCAGCTCAGTGATCATGCTGATTTTCGATTTGTGGTACGAGACATGATAAAGGCTTCTGAACTTATCTCACTTAATGATAATTTTTTGCAAGATTATTCACAAATAATGTAGTACTGCTTCTTAAAAAGATAAATGCAGAAGGATTTAATAATAGTACATTGTGCAATTTTTCTAAACTTAAATCTCACACAACATATATCAAAGACTAAATGCAATTTAGGCATGGTTTATGTTTTTCGTTTATGTTTTTTTCAAAGTTTTAAGGAACTTGTCCACATTTATCTCACTAATAAAATCCTTTAATTTGATCTTTGGCCATTCCACAAAATATATATATGCCATCTTCAGTAATAATTAATACTCAGCAATGAGTGGCAAGAACCACACATCTAGAGCTGAACTCAACTACAGATGCATTGTCAACATATTTAATTATAGTGTGCAAGGATATACTTACTGTATTAACATCACAAACGTGAAGCTGAAGAGGGCAAGGTAAGGTGATGTGGCCTAGAATCGACTGGGTATTCTCCCTTAGGTCCCTAAAAACTGAAAAATCATGTCAAATAATTATTCTACACTTTAAGTATTAAGCCTTCTCAAAACCATCCAGTTGGCAGCTGGTTAAAACTGCCATTCCCTCATGGTAAACGATAAAACTTCCTTAAAAAAAATTCAGAATAAAAGCTACATGTACATGTGTCAAACTTTACAGTGACTTACAGTGTAATTACCCCTAAAACAATATCAATTAATTAATATAACCTTCTTTAGAACTCCACAACATTCTGATCATGAGCAAGAATTAGGATGTGCCTTAATTTTCAGTTGTGATACATAATAATGCATATTATGGTTTGGCAACTGACATTAGCTGTCATCATACCTTCATGATTGTATTGAGTTATCTGCCTTGCAGGCATGATATAACCTGTAAAACAGAAATTTGTCACTGCTGGCTGTTCTGAAACATCATGCAGATCAACAATAATTATATACTATAGTAGTACAATAAAAAAACATAGATAAGCTACATTCTTACATGTAGATAAGTTAATTTAGAAGCTTGCATTTTTTGGGGAAAAAAATTGTGAAGAAAATAAATAATAAGCTTCTCAAAGTGATTTTACCAAAAATAATAATAGAAAATAGCTTTATTATAATTCACAAGCACAAAGAAATCCAGAAAATGTTGGTGATGACATCACACATTAGCATACTGGAAGTATAAACCTTTATTCTTGTAGATGGAACACCCAAATTTTGAAATATTCTACCGTTGGATTATGCACTTCATGTAGAATCAAATTACTAGCAAATAAATTGTTTCTGGCAGTCTTAGATTTGGTGATTAATTAGCTTTCATCTAAATTAATGAATAAATTAATGAATAAACAAAGGAATAAAAATGTAATGTCCAACAGTCTCTTGAGTT
Source organism: Actinernus sp. WN-2022 (assembly GCA_030867875.1). Taxonomy (NCBI): domain Eukaryota; kingdom Metazoa; phylum Cnidaria; class Anthozoa; order Actiniaria; family Actinernidae; genus Actinernus; species Actinernus sp. WN-2022. The sequence continues at coordinate 70,485,279 of JAOWCC010001589.1, read as the reverse complement.
ATATTTAATTGAAATTGTACAGTTTTCAGCAAAATCATACCATCACCATTATTTTACCTTCATTTTCCTATTTTTATCTCCCTTTAACCAAGTGACATGAACCTTCAATCTGCCATTTTATAGCAGTCTCTTTAAAATATATCTTGGGTGCAGCTGTTTGTTGTAAGGCTGCAAAAAATGTCAACTAAGACATGGAAGCCAAGCTTCTTCAAACATAGTATGCAGTCCCTTTAAAAGTCAAGCGTGGGTTATCTTTGTAAAAAATGAGCTAAGAGTAATCAGCCCCCGGTCCCTCCCTCCTGATCAATTCTTGAACACAGGGAAAAAAAAGCTATCCATAGCTAATAGTAACAAGGTGTTTGATTGGAAGAGATAAAACTACTCAAACACAAGAAGCTCAAGATGTACCAGATGTACATGAACCAGCCAGTTTAATCCAGAATAGCATGCAATTTCTGGAAAATGTATTTTTGATGGAATTCTGTGATTGATGACCTAATTTTATATATTTGAAAATTTCAGGAAATAGTTCTGACTTATTTATGGGTTTTAATTGGTACATAATTACATAAATATTTCAATGATACATAACTTATATACAAATGTACAGTATGTATACCACAAATCACTGCATTTGCAACCACAGATCCTTCCACCTCAACTACTTCAACTTCCTGGTTGAAGCATGTCTTATCTGCAGAAAGGAAAAGTGTAAATTTATAAGTTAATGTAATCAAGACAGCAAAATAAAATGTATTAACTATAATATACCTTTTGATTCAATGTTTTTTCTGCATAATTGTGTAACTAATAGTAATTAAATAAACATATGGTAAGCAGGTGCTCTGGCTAGGAATTTGTTCAATGTGTCAAATGACAGATATCTATTGTTTTATACATGTATGAGTCAATTTCTAAGTAAAGTATAACCCTTTGTTCAAAAGTGCACTGATTTTGATAAAGCCATGCATCTTGCATTGGCACTGTTTGTTGTTAGTAATACACTTAATATTATTGTTTGCTGTGCTCAACATTTATACAAATGTATATCTAGACATATACCAGTAAACTATTATTTTATATACAATCATGTATAATATTAAAACTGTATCTCAGTGCTGCATAAGAATTATAACATATACATGTACTATACCTTGAGGTGCAGTAGTGTTACCAGGTATTGTCAAATCAATTGACTGAATCCTGTTGCTATTGTCTAGAGTAAACCAAAAACACATTAATTGGTGTTAATCTAATTACTCCTTTATATAGGTAAAACATGTGAACAAAGAAAAAGCATAATATACAAGTCATGTAAACAATAATTCACCTTGAGGCAGATTCTGTGCAGCTTCGAAAGCTCCCCTTTCAAGTCCTGGAGAAAATAAAATACACTTACAATGTATAAGTTATTTTCAATGTACGCGACTACAATTACTTTAAACAATATTGATTATATATGTGTGCTTTGAACACAGGTTTAACTGAGCAAAATTCTCCAGATACTTTAAATTTGCATTTCGTTATGCATTTTCTGTATACGTTAGGACACACTCTCCTGCTATTTCATTTCAATCTCCTGCTACTTGAAATGTTAATGAAAACCCAGCTGTGACAGTCTGTATATGTAGGTAATCGACCGTGAGCCAATTTACGATTACAATCTACAATTACCATCTACTTTTTAACAACTCGGGCACAATTTGCATGAATTGTGAAATGGAAAAGTGTGCGATTGGTGAAATGGAAAAAGTGTGAGATTGGTGTGAAAGGCACAATCAAAGGCAAAAAAGGCATGATGAAAGCTTGGAATGAGTGCTTTTTCCGACATTGATTTTTTTTCTAATACTAGTTTTTGATTGATATTTCTTTTGAAGAAAGCATAAAGTACAAGAAAACAACAACGTTTTGTGGCGAATTTCAAGTGCATTTCACATCATTTAAGTCTAATTTTCTTTACCTACACATATATTTTATATTGGAGAAGTAAATTAAGTTGCAAGCAGCAGACAACATATTTATTGCACATCTTTAGAATCATTAAACACACACATTTCATCGAACAGTGATAATAATCCTTACCTGCATCATCAGAAGAGTCATCTGGTTCTGATTGTTGATTTATGGATGCTATTGTAGAAACAAATAATTAAGTTTTGCTTCGAACAAAAGATGCACCAATAATATACATGTATATAGTAGTCATTATGATAATACATTAACATCTGACCTCTCTGTTCATTCTGACCTCTCTGTTCATTCTGACCTCTCTGTTCATTCTGACCTCTCTGTTCATTCTGACCTCTCTGTTCATTCTGACCTCTCTGTTCATTCTGACCTCTCTGTTCATTCTGACCTCTCTGTTCATTCTGACCTCTCTGTTCATTCTGACCTCTCTGTTCATTCTGACCTCTCTGTTCATTCTGACCTCTCTGTTCATTCTGACCTCTCTGTTCATTCTGACCTCTCTGTTCATTCTGACCTCTCTGTTCATTCTGACCTCTCTGTTCATTCTGACCTCTCTGTTCATTCTGACCTCTCTGTTCATTCTGACCTCTCTGTTCATTCTGACCTCTCTGTTCATCCCCTCTGTTCTCCGTCAGATTTACCTACAATGTATATACAATAATAACTCAGTGTTCATTGAGATCCAATATATGAACTTGTTCAATTTAAATTTAATACTTTGTTTGAATAAATAATATTTGGCTGTACCGTTGAATGTTCTACAACATGGTTAACTGAGGTGATAGCGAGTTATTAAGTCAGCTTTTTATTAATAAAAGTCAGCAGCTAGAATTTACAGGATTTGCTGAGAGTTGGCAGGGTTTGCTTGCAGAGTTCACTCAAAGATTCAAGGGTCCCCTCAGAGTGTCCAGGGTTCACAAAAAGTGAACTCAAGCAAACCTGAGTGAATTCTAAAATATTGTGTTTGCTTCAAGCAAATCCTGTGTTCCCTTTGCATTCACAAAAATGAACCCGAGCAAACATTTAATTGGAAGTAAGTTCTGGTCGGTACTGTACATGTATATACATTGTTAGTAATAACAAACCTTCACCATCACCTGGTATTTCAATAGCGGCCAGGACTGCATCAGTCACATCTAATGAAGCACTGACAGCAGCTGCCTCCCCATCTGAGTCTTCATCATTTGAAGAATGTTGCAAATCATCATGTATTACTTGAAAAGAAAATACAAGGATGGATATTATAGTTCAATGGTTATATGCATGGTCACATTCACTCATCTTGTGTTTTATGTTGTAGTTCAATGTTAACCCCTGGTTCAATTCAAATTTAGATTTGAACCAGTTCAATATTTGCTTGAACTAAAATTAGCCCTTTAAATCAATCATCCATCTCAATTTACTTGGCTGAATTATACAATTTTCATGAAGGGTTGGGTGGAACTTCTCGAAATGAGTGACAGCTAGTGCATGCATGCATGCTAGTATTGGCCTGCCCAACAATATAAAACATACACCCTAACCTTTAGAAAGTGCAGTATACAAAACAATAGAAGTATTAGTATAATTATGGGTGCAATCAGAATACAGTCTTGAGAGGTTCTGTGCTACTCAAACTAAAAGAAAGCCAGAAGCTTAGAGTTTCAGCTCTCACTTATTGAACCAGGAGTTAAAATTGAACTACACATGTACAACATTAACACCAGTGTTTTTTGGTGTTTTGTGTCAGCTAAATCATAGTTTTCTGTCATTTCCTGTCTTTTGGTGTTTGTTGCTCAAATTATTATGGTTTATAAATCTTTCTATCATGTGCTTGCAGCTTCGTAAAACATTCAATTCATGACAAATGCCATTAAAGAATGTAAAAACAAAGTGAAAACATACATGAACATTGTATACACTGTACTTGCAAATTAAAACACACACCAGGCAACTGCTGACGCCAGTGCCTTCCTGCATCAGCTGTATTCTGCCTGTTCTCTCTTGGTGTGGTAGCTGTGGCCTGGGGTTGTTCAATAGCAACTTGCAATTGAACAAGACAAATACATATTAAGTTTGTATAAGTATGAATTAATTATTATGGTTTATAAATCTTTTTATCATGTGCTTGCAGCTTCGTAAAATATTCAATTCATGTCATGCCATTAAAGAATGTAAATTACATGAACGTGTACTTGCAAATGAAAACACATACCAGGCAACTGCCGATGCCAGTGCCTTCCTGTATCAGTTGTATTGATCTGCCTGTTCTCTCTTGGTGTGGTAGCTGTGGCCTGGGGTTGCTCAATAGCAACTTGAACAAGACAAATACATAAGTTTGAGATTTAGGAATTCATATTACTTTATTCAAGATTGCAATTGTAATTAACATGCATGTAGAGAGCTAATTAATGTTCACAATACTTTCTCATCAGCCATTATTTAAATGATATGGTATACATGCATGAAAGCAATTGGCATCTGAAGAGTAAATATTATTTGCATGTGATACAATAATAGTGTTATGTAAATTTATGAACAACTTTATAATTAACCCTTTCACCCACAAGGGGCTTTAACAGATTTTTGGCTCTTTCTAGACTGCAAGGAACCCTCCACCCCCTAAGAAAACTGTAGTCACTGTTACCTAGGAATTTTCAACTGGCCTATAATACTGCCCAGGGCTCTATGGCTTTTTTTTGTAATAAGCAATGAAAGGAGAGAAACTCTGACAATCTGTTTATAGACTACGTAACTCTAGTCTCTCGAGTCGGAGCAAAATACTTTTGAACACAAGAAAATTACTATACATGTAGGTAATCAAATGGGAACAAGTAGAATCATGGTTAAATTTCATGCTTGTTAGTCAAAATCAAAGTAACAGTAATTTCCCAATTACTTGATAATTGAACCAGTTAAAAACATTAAATAAGTTGTTTTTAATTAACCCAGTTTCAAAAAATAAACCAAATATAAAATTGAACCACAGCAGATAATTATTGGTAAATAATATGCAAAACTTAATTTTAACAGTTACTGTTTATACTTTTGTGTGATACGTACTGTACATTTCATCATTCTATTAAATTATTGATATTTAATTAATACCTTGATCAGCAGAAGGTTCCAATGAATTAGGGTCATTTACTTCCTAAAAGCAATAACACAACATCTTATGTAAATAATTTAGCACCATATTTATCATCATGCACTATACATGTAGTACATGTACATGAATTGTATATGTAATTGTTATCTAAGCTTCAGGCTTCTATGGTAAGTAAAAAGAGTATTGTAGAAAACTTGTAGCTGGTATGGCCACGTTAAGTACACAGATAAAACCACCAGTACTAGTGCTTTGGGAGAACTCTGACCTTGCATTTTGTTCAACCAAGTACTGCTACCTGAGTAGATGAAATGACAGATCAAATAATTTATTTCAATTTACATGTAGGTTACATGTAAATGTTTTTTTTTTTTTCAATTACAGTAGGTCCTTTTTCAACTAGGAAGGGGATCGGCAATTAATTTTTAGTACACAAATATTACCTTGATAAGAAAAACTACTGAACAGTAGTTTGAAAAATTTAACCTACTAGGCTGAAAATAAATTAATCTGTTGTAAAAATAAATTTAATGCATGAAATCCCATTGTATGGTACATGTACATCAGAAATAGTTCAAAGTTTTTTTTAAGATTACACACAGGGTTCAAAATTCGCACATTCAAGCAAACTGGCAAAATGCGAGTCAATTTACCGATTTGCTGGTAGAAAATAAATGAACTGGCCTTTTTATGCTTGTATTAGGCACCAGGCACATTATTTACATGTTTTAGTTTTTAGCTCATTGATGAGTGGTTTTGCTCGTAGGTTTCAAACCCACAAGCAACTTTTTGCTTGTTCCTTTGAAAATGAATTTCTAACCCTAGCTGACACATACATACCTGATCACTATTTTGTGCAGAAAACCGCAAATACAGACTTCCTTGTCCCCTTAGAGCATTCAATTGCCTAGCAGAACAACATATAGGTTCTGATGCAAAGGGGGCTAAAGTGTTTGCCCCAGCTCCAGTCATAACCACAAATTGTCTATTCCTGAAAACAAAGGAATCATACTGATATATAGTATAATTATTATCATAATCAAATCATATCACAAAAATATCACAATGTATGAAGGTGAAAAAAGGTGTACAGTATATATATAATTGTACATGCATGTGTTTTGATTGAATAACCTCTGCAGTTGGGGAAAGAGCTCAACTAGCTTTCTGTAAGTTGCTCCAGGTGGTGACCCCTTCAGAATAGAGAGCCTCTTGATTCTCCCAGAATCTTCTAGGTTAGACCTAATTGAACCACGAGGAATGTTATTCTGTCCTTCATCAAGAAGGACAACATCAAAGTTATAGCTGGAATCCTCTCTCCTTCCAACACCTCCTCTTCTTCTTCCTCTACCTCCTCTTCCTCTTCCTCTTGGGCTGACAGTTACAAGGTTTTGCTGCAAATTAAACCTTGGTTGGTCATCCTGGAATGCATTAATAACTTGTGCAGCAATGGAATTTGCAGTCTGGGAGGACTAAATAGGGTGTAATAACAAAATTTATGTCAGTCAAGAGATTATCTGTACTGTATATAAATGATAAACCAATAATATCCCATCACATGAAATCGATAGCAATTGATCATTTTGTTTAAATACATCGGAAATCGATGATGAAATATGTTGTAAGTAATCAGTAATAATAATAATTATTATTGATTTTTAAATTTCATGTATATATAGAGATTATGACATGTTAAGAGCCTGATATCGTTTTTATTCACGAGGTTTTCGTATCATATCGCGAACGAGCGAGTCCACTTCACTGATATGGTTTTTATTCACGGCTTTATAACACGGATATTAACCCCAAATGTGTAATAAAGTCTAATACCAATCAATCAATAGAAATTGTTACAATCAATAAAATTTACAATGGGAGCAGTTGTGATATCAATTTTTATTGATTGATCTGACAATAATTATAATCAATATTGTTATCAATTGATATTGAATTATCGATCAGTTTGGATATATTTATGTTGTACTGTTAGCAAATGTACCGGAAGAACACTGGAGCCTCCAGAGCTATTGCTAGCATTAAATCTTGAATTGTCTTCCTAAAAAAAAAAGAAAAAATGTATCAAATGTATGGTGATTGATTCAGAATGAAAACATTGACTGGGGATAGAAATAGGTCACCAGTGACTGTGGTTTTTTTTGGGGGGGCGGGGGGGGGGGGGTGCAGTGGTTAAGCGCTTTGAGTTGGTTCCAATGAGATACTGAGTCCCCACCAAAGCCTTGCATAGCCCATGGGGTGTTGGGTAGGGCTTTACTTTGACTGGTGTATTATTATACTTAAAATCTTTACTACCATAAATATTATTTTCTTAAATACTTGCAAGGTTGATTTTAATTAATTTGATTGTTATTATTATTTGCTTTGATTTTAAGGCATAAACCACTAAGAATAGTTCAGCTTAGGGTGGACCATTTGAACTTTAATAGGGAGGGGTACAAATCCGAAAATTTATATTGAGCAAGGACTTGGGATATGAAAAAAATATTCAAGCAAGCTATATGTGTCTGGAAAGGAACAAAGGAGCTATGTCTGTAAAGGAGTCAACAGAAAATATATCAAGCAGTGGTCCACCCCTTGGCCCTAAATACCAGAGTCTGTGAAACGGAAAGTTGTCATCGATAACAGAACTTAAGAAGTTATTAAAAGTAGTAGCTTAGATGCTAAGGTGCTGGTGGTTATCGTAGTTCATAACATTGAAATCAATCAGAGATGAACATATATGTACTTTATAAGTAGTGTCAATTTCTGCTCTCGGTAGCTTCACTCACTCTCCTAGCTTAATAGCTGACACCTTCGACAGATAATGAATGGCTTCACAAGCCGCGTGCGTCTCATGCATTTGTCACCAAACTACATGCAATGATGTAGAAACACACTTCATGTTTATCAGTATCAATAGAGGAAGCTTTAATATATGTAATTGATAAGTAGTGAGAGTATAGCAAAGAAGAGTGAATCAATCGAAGCAACAGAGGGCAGAAACTTAGCTTAATAGCTGACACCTTCGACAGATAATGAATGGCTTCACAAGCCGCGTGCGTCTCATGCATTTGTCACCAAACTACATGCAATGATGTAGAAACACACTTCATGTTTATCAGTATCAATAGAGGAAGCTTTAATATATGTAATTGATAAGTAGTGAGAGTATAGCAAAGAAGAGTGAATCAATCGAAGCAACAGAGGGCGGCTAAAGTATAGAATACCCGTCCACTCCAACTACGTATTAGAAACACTGCCACCGCGGTCCGCGGTCCGCAGTCACACCACAGGCTTCCCGTCGCCGTGAACTGGTCCGATGGTTAGGGTTTGGTTTGTAGTTCGGGTTACCCCACCGTCTGTACTTACCTGAAGCACTACACGCAAATTTTTTTCTCTCGTCCCCACCGCTGTTAATAATAATTATTGTTCACAATAAACTTCCTAGCTCTAGGTGAGTGAGAACCCGTCGTTTACCCGTGAACTGGTCCGATGGTTAGGGTTTGGTTTGTAGTTCGGGTTACCCAACCGCTGTTAATAGTAATTATTGTTCACAATAAACTTCACCGATTTTACAAGTGTTACACGAGAGTAAACTTTGCCGAGTATTCGTGCGACAAGTCATCCAAACAAATGGCGGTGTTTTTGAATAAACAAGTGTTACACGAGAGTAAACTTCGCCGAGTATTAGAGTGACCAGTCATGAAAAGTTTATTTAGAACCAGTCAAGTATAAAGATAAACAATTGTCGAATTCATGACGTCTGTACTTACCAAGCACTACACGCAAATTTTTTTCTCTCGTCCCCACCGCTGTTAATAATAATTATTGTTCACAATAAACTTCCTAGCTCTAGGTGAGTGAGAACCCGTCGTTTACCCGTGAACTGGTCCGATGGTTAGGGTTTGGTTTGTAGTTCGGGTTACCCAACCGCTGTTAATAGTAATTATTGTTCACAATAAACTTCACCGATTTTACAAGTGTTACACGAGAGTAAACTTTGCCGAGTATTCGTGCGACAAGTCATCCAAACAAATGGCGGTGTTGAACGGTTTTGAATAAACAAGTGTTACACGAGAGTATGGTTTTGGACGAATTGTCCAATTCAACGTTGCCAGGGCGAGAGGATCCTGTAAAGTGTTTGTGAAAAGCCGACCCGACACGTGGCCTAGTAGCACGTCAGTCACCAGAGACGAATTTAACAACGTCTTCAGCAAGCCAATTCATACTGACATTACACCAGCCATGAAGACATATCTTCAAAATAATGGTCATATCAACCTGTAAATGGACATTTCGGAACAATCTGTATTTGTCGGTTTAATTGTTATAAATTTCCTAGTAATTATTGTTCACAATAAACTTCACCGATTTTACAAGTGTTACACGAGAGTAAACTTTGCCGAGTATTCGTGCGACAAGTCATCCAAACAAATGGCGGTGTTTTTGAATAAACAAGTGTTACACGAGAGTAAACTTCGCCGAGTATTAGAGTGACCAGTCATGAAAAGTTTATTTAGAACCAGTCAAGTATAAAGATAAACAATTGTCGAATTCATGACGTCTGTACTTACCAAGCACTACACGCAAATTTTTTTCTCTCGTCCCCACCGCTGTTAATAATAATTATTGTTCACAATAAACTTCCTAGCTCTAGGTGAGTGAGAACCCGTCGTTTACCCGTGAACTGGTCCGATGGTTAGGGTTTGGTTTGTAGTTCGGGTTACCCAACCGCTGTTAATAGTAATTATTGTTCACAATAAACTTCACCGATTTTACAAGTGTTACACGAGAGTAAACTTTGCCGAGTATTCGTGCGACAAGTCATCCAAACAAATGGCGGTGTTGAACGGTTTTGAATAAACAAGTGTTACACGAGAGTATGGTTTTGGACGAATTGTCCAATTCAACGTTGCCAGGGCGAGAGGATCCTGTAAAGTGTTTGTGAAAAGCCGACCCGACACGTGGCCTAGTAGCACGTCAGTCACCAGAGACGAATTTAACAACGTCTTCAGCAAGCCAATTCATACTGACATTACACCAGCCATGAAGACATATCTTCAAAATAATGGTCATATCAACCTGTAAATGGACATTTCGGAACAATCTGTATTTGTCGGTTTAATTGTTATAAATTTCGTAAAATATGAGCTGATCTTATAATTGTATTTAATTATTATAAATGACAACGATTTACTTCGTATTAAACAAAACAGATTCATTGCACTGGTGTATGAATTTCAAACTTTATGATTGTACATGTCGGGCTAATTGTTATAATTTTTTTTAAAGATATGAGCTTGTCTTATAATTGTATTTAATTAAATGACAACTGAACGATTTACTTCATATTTGTCTATGCAGTTTAGTGACTTTGTCGTTCTCAAAAGCTGAGGAATCGAACATATACGCGCAGTTTAATGGGGAGCCCTCGATGGTACCAATCAATCGATATTAATTAATTATCGATAATTAATTTAGGACTGCGGACCGCGGTGGCACTAAGTTATATGTCTTAGAGGCATTAATATTCATGATTAATATTCATGATTCGACTGCGGGACTGCGGACCGCGGTGGCACTAAGTTATATGTCTTAGAGGCATTAATATTCATGATTCGACTGCGGGACTGCGGACCGCGGTGGCACTAAGTTATATGTCTTAGAGGCATTAATATTCATGATTCGACTGCGGGACTGCGGACCGCGGTGGCACTTAGTTATATGTCTTAGAGGCATTAATATTCATGATTCGACTGCGGGACTGCGGACCGCGGTGGCACTTAGTTATATGTCTTGGAGGCATTAATATTCATGATTAATATTCATGATTCGACGCATTAATATTCATGACTCGGCTATATTGTTTACGACTACGGACCGCGGACCACACACTTACAGTAAAGTGCCTTAAAAATGGACGGGTATTCTATAGTTGCTCCAAACGCACTTAATATTTATCAGTAGCAATAAAGGAAGCTTTTGTATTAAGACATATATGATGAACTAAATGTAGCACATATATACCTGGCTGTTTCCTGCATCAGGGACCGTTTGAGAGCCAGAAGTCGGATTCTGGTTGGAATCCTAGATATTTGAAACGTATTTTAAAAACAACATTGATTACATGTCTAAATACGAATCTAAAATCAAAACCATATTCATAGGAAACACATTCGAAGAACTTACTATCATCAAAGGTGAATCGTTTGATATATTACAGTAAATTAAATGGCATTCATCTGAACTGGTCAGTGCCCGCACTCCAACGGATACACGTGCAACGAATTCACACCCCGAGTATATGACGTCATGATAACTGGAACGGTGATTGGCCAGAGATCTGTATTGGCCTGCGTTGAGAACTTGCGACATATTTTTATGTTGGATCTTCGATCAGTTCATGTATTAATCGTCGTCTAATTTGTCGAGAAATGGACCCAACTGTTGGTTACCCGATTGATATCTTTGTCCTACCCGTCGATCAAAATTATGTTTGTCCTGTGTGGTAAGTATATAAGTTTGTTTAGCGTGTTAAAGTAGAGCGTCATGAATGCGGGAGGTCGTGAGTTCGAATCCGTCTCCGAACGCGCGTCCTTGGGCAGGGACGTAAAAGCCGTTGGCCTTGTTTCCCAACGCTTTCTATTCATAAATGAGGGACGTTAAAGAACCTGCTGTGCTACTCGCGGAGAGAATGGGGAATGTTAACCGGTACAACAGGTTGCCCTCCTTTCGAGTACCACCTCGGTTATATACGCTTTACCGAGTCCAATTAAAGTCATGAATTTCTCATAATGCTCCAAACATGTCTAAATACGAATCTAAAATCAAAACCATATTGATAGGAAACGCAACTATAAACTACTATCGAATGATTCAGGTCCCGAGGCTGGGGCTTGTCTCGAGGATACACGGGGATCCAGTAAGGAAACGTGTCTAAAACTGGTCCTACACCATGGTATCTGTGGTATAAATGAACATGTTTGTGTATGGTATACCATGACATAAATATCGTATGGAATACCACGACTGTGCAGTTTATAGCGATTACAGAGTAAGAGCAACTAACCACAGCCAGAAATAATTCGTTAGTCTTCATTCAAACATGAATTTTAGCCTGAGCGTATCCAGTGAAGCGTATAAGTCTTATATATAACCTGAAAGGGTGAGAATAATTTACAAAGCAAGAGCAACACTTGATTCAAACATGAATTAAATGCCTGTGTGTATAAATTATAACCTCAACTAGTAAATAAGGGAATATGGTCCTTGCTGGCAACAGAAGCATAATCCAGCAAAATCCGGTAAGACTGTTGTGAACTGCTAAAGTTGAAGACAGCCGCCGACTCTAGCGACTACCAGTGACTGTCCGCCGGTGACAAAAGCACTCACAAAGCACAAGAAGAACGTGTCCAGTCTAATCATTAGCGCCTAATAGCGGAAGATAGTAGTTGCCGGGTTGGAACTTAAATAAAACGAGATACGGCATAATATTCATCCAGCTTTTGTAAAGCGCGCCGGTATAAGACTGTGGTGATAAAAAAGTATGGCCATTATTATTGTTATTATTGTATTTAAACCCAGACTATTTCGGGTTTAAATTAAATCTCGTAAACAATGATGACTTCATTGCATAATTTTCGGGGGATTACAGATTATAATGTCACTGTATTTTATCAATTACTCCGTGATTACAAGATCAAGGCCGAAATATACTGTAGATAATATGAAACAGTATTCAAGTCCAAAACTCGCTCGCTCAAAATTAACATTACAACTATTTTAAACGGCGCGGTCTCCCGGATTAGAAACTGTTTGAAAACTGAGTAATTTCTACGCCAGACAATATTACTAAATAGCAACTCGTTCAGATTTCCAACAGACACTGTACGGACATACACTGTACATGTGTCGCCCCAATGCGTCTGGTATAACAACCATTTTCCTGTCTTTTTCTACCATCTCCTTGAAGTCTCGTATTAGTGAGCTCTATAAGTTGCTAATGACTGTATTTATACATACAAACTCGCTTTTGGCATGTTTTAGTACTTGTCGTTCATTTTTACGGGAGAAAATGACTTTTCTGTGCACATGGAATAATGGACCAATTTCCTGTCTTTTTCTACCATCTCTTTGAGGTCTCGTAACGGTTACTACAGAAGGTAGCTCTATAAGTTGCTAATGACTGTATTACATACAAATTCTGTTTTGGCATGTTTTAGCACTTGCCGTTCATTTTCACGGGAGAAAACAATTTTTCTGTGCACGTGGTATAATGGACCAATTTCTTGTCTTTTTCTACCATCTCCTTGAGGTCTCGTAACGGTTACTACAGAAGTTAGCTCTATAAGTTGCTAATGATTGAATTAAACATACAAATTCTGTTTTGGCATGTTTTAGCACTTGCCGTTCATTTTCACGGGAGAAAATGACTTTTCTGTGCACGTGGTATAATGAACCATTTTCTTGTCTTTTTCTACCATCTCCTTGAGGTCTCGTAACGGTTACTACAGAAGTTAGCTCTATAAGTTGCTAATGATTGAATTACATACAAATTCTGTTTTGGCATGTTTTAAGAACTTGCCGTTCATTTTTAGGGTAGAAAATGTCTTTTCTGTGCACGTGGTATAATGGACCATTTTCTTGTCTTTTTCTACCATCTCCTTGAGGTCTCGTAACGGTTACTACAGAAGGTAGCTCTATCAGTTGCTAATGGATGTATTACATACAAATTCTGTTTTGGCATGTTTTAGCACTTGCCGTTCATTTTCACGGGAGAAAATTACTTTTCTGTGCACGTGGTATAATGGACCAATTTCTTGTCTTTTTCTACCATCTCCTTGAGGTCTCGTAACGGTTACTACAGAAGGTAGCTCTATAAGTTGCTAATGACTGTATTACAAACAAACTCGCTTTTGGCATGTTTTAGTACTTGTCGTTCATTTTTACGAGAGAAAATGACTTTTCTGTGCACGTGGTATAATGGACCAATTTCTTGTCTTTTTCTACCATCTCCTTGAGGTCTCGTAACGGTTACTACAGAAGGTAGCTCTATAAGTTGCTAATGACTGTATTACAAACAAACTCGCTTTTGGCATGTTTTAGTACTTGTCGTTCATTTTTACGAGAGAAAATGACTTTTCTGTGCACGTGGTATAATGGACCAATTTCTTGTCTTTTTCTACCATCTCCTTGAGGTCTCGTAACGGTTACTACAGAAGGTAGCTCTATAAGTTGCTAATGACTGTATTACAAACATATTCTGTTTTGGTATGTTTTAGCACCTGCCGTTCATTTTCACGGGAGAAAATGACTTTTCTGTGCACGTGGTATAATGGACCATTTTCTTGTCTTTTTCTACCATCTCCTTGAGGTCTCGTAACGGTTACTAGAGAAGTTAGCTCTATCAGTTGCTAATGGCTGTATTACATACAAATTCTGTTTTGGCATGTTTTAGTACTTGCCTTTCATTTTTACGAGAGAAAATGACTTTTCTGTGCCCGTGGTTTAATGGCCAATTTTCTTGTCTTTTCAGTTCTACCATCTTCTTGAGGTCTCGTAACGGTTACTACAGAAGTGAACTCTATAAGTCTCGTAACGGTTACTACAGAAGTTAGCTCTATAAGTTGCTAATGATTGAATTAAACATACAAACTCTGTTTTGGCATGTTTTAGTACTTGCCTTTCATTTTTACGAGAGAAAATGACTTTTCTGTGCCCGTGGTTTAATGGGTTAGGTTAGGGTTAGGTTAGGGTTAGGTTAGGGTTAGGTTAGGGTTAGGTTAGGGTTAGGTTAGGGTTAGGTTAGGGTTAGGTTAGGGTTAGGTTAGGGTTAGGTTAAGTCAATTAAAATGAATTGGATTACTGTTACGCAGGGGTTAGGTGTTTTTGGGATTAGGTTAGGGAGAAGTGTCTTAGGTTGGGTTTACCCAACCCAACCAAACCAAACCCTAACCTAACCCTAACCTTGAATTGATTGGCTAAACTTTAAATTTGACAGTTTTTAACTTGATGACGTCATAAGTAATGATCGGCATGGTCGAAAGACACGTTAGCCATATTTTTCAACTCGTCTCGTTGAGATCTTTCATAAGACACCTATTTTGTCCTTTTCTGATTAATTTTTCAATAAATATATTTTGTAGTCAAAACATGCAAAGGATGCTGTTCTTCACCAAGCAATGTAGGGGACTTGAAGCTGTGATTAGGGTTAGGGTTAATAATTTACGAAAGTCACAACAGCTAGACAAAACTGGTATCAAAAGAATGTCCACGATGAGTCATGATCAAAAATGACCATGGTTTGTCAATGAACCACGCCTATCACGTGTTATGACGTCAACAATATCAAATAACCCAATTTTCAGATTCATTCGATCGTAATAAAATTGGTATCACATGAAAGCCCATTCATACATCAATCTAACGCCGTTTACTATTTGACGATACCTCAAAGATATTAGAAGATATGGGGGTTTTAATGAGACCAGTATGATTTTGACACCGCTACCGAAACAATGCAAAATTGAAACAAAATACGTTAACTAGGAGCCATGTCCAATGTAACGTTATACTCGAGAGTAAGTAAGCTTTCATTTGACACTATTTTTGAATTGATTGGCTAAACTTTAAATTTGACAGTTTTTAACTTGATGACGTCATAAGTAATGATGGGCGTGGTCGAAAGACACGTTAGCCATATTTTTCAACTCGTCTCGTTGAGATCTTTCATAAGACACCTATTTTGTCCTTTTCTGATTAATTTTTCAATAAATATATTTTGTAGTCAAAACATGCAAAGGATGCTGTTCTTCACCAAGCTATTTTGGGGACTTGAAGCTGTGATTAGGGTTAAGAATTTTCAGATGTCACCAAAGCTTTACAAAACATGTTATATATAAGTATCGTCCTACACAAGCGTTCCACTTGCGAGTTTGATGGCATTCGCAACAAGGGATGTTGCGTTGTCGGGCGACATGAAAATGATATGACACCAATTTCATCCTCTCAAAATCAAGAGTAATGTTGTTAAAATGCTATTTATAATTATTAAAACTTTCCTGGGACAAGATTCTGTGTGACCGATATGTTATCCAGGCAGGCTTGACTGCCCTATAGCCATTTTATATCTGCATGTTTAACATTTTCAGTCTATTACATTACAGTTATTATAGTAGTTATTTTACAGTCGAGCATATGGACTCTCGATTTCGCTTGATCTCCTTTACACTACACTGTCGTTATACAGGCAGGCAAAGTTATTTCGTGGATAATTAAACAAAATTACAATATTCTTCAGTCACATTTTAAAATGTTCATCAAACTTGAATCGTTGTTGTAACAGTCAATTGACTTGACTTTTGAAATTGTCTCTAAGCATGTCCATTATTCCTGTTGGAGTCGAACCAACTTCCCACAAAATGGGAATGCCACTGGAATGTTTAGGACATAGCTCTACCATAACATTTAATTATATAATTACTAACCCTAACCTAAAAAAATATAATTGACAAACATTTTTTGTAGGCTTGAAATGAGCAAATATAGTTTATATTCTTATTATGGGACTTGACTTGACTTTTGAAATTGTCTCTAAGCATGTCCATTATTCCTGTTGGAGTCGAACCAACTTCCCACAAAATGGGAATGCCACTGGAATGTTTAGGGCATAGCTCTACCATAACATTTAATTATATAATTACTAACCCTAACCTAAAAAAATATAATTGACAAACATTTTTTGTAGGCTTGAAATGAGCAAATATAGTTTATATTCTTATTATGGGACTTGACTTGACTTTTGAAATTGTCTCTAAGCATGTCCATTATTCCTGTTGGAGTCGAACCAACTTCCCACAAAATGGGAATGCCACTGGAATGTTTAGGGCATAGCTCTACCATAACATTTAATTATATAATTACTATCCCTAACCTAAAAAAATATAATTGACAAACATTTTTTGTAGGCTTGAAATGAGCAAATATAGTTTATATTCTTATTATGGGACTTGACTTGACTTTTGAAATTGTCTCTAAGCATGTCCATTATTCCTGTTGGAGTCGAACCAACTTCCCACAAAATGGGCATGCCACTGGAATGTTTAGGGCATAGCTCTACCATAACATTTAATTATATAATTACTAACCCTAACCTAAAAAAATATAATTGACAGAACATATTTTTTGTAGGCTTAAAATGAGCAAATATAGTTTAGATATTTCTTATTATGGGATAGCAGCTAAAAACTAGATCTCTTTAAAGATATCTCTTCGACCAGGATAATCCAAAAATATATTTGCTAACTCTAACCCATAATCGTAGGTGCAGATATTAACATTATTCCACAAAAAGGTACCTACGGTATATACTTATATTGGTATATGTGAAGGACAACGTTAACGGCCAACCCGCATGCCCAAATCTTCCGATTAGCTGAGGCTATTTAGGCAATTCTAAATATACACCATGGTCTGATAATGAGAGGAATTTCAAACCCGTAAAAAAAATATTATATTGATTTAACTAATAAAAGATGGTGTTCTCCATGTTAAAAAAAAGAAATGAAATATGGGCGCTTAAGGTCCAGAAAAGCTGCGCGAGGACAAACAGAATCGCTGACGAGATGCAATTTTTGAATAAACTGTGCGGGCCCACGCAGCTTTAACCTTAATTTCAAGTGTAGCTCATCAGCATACTTAATTAAGTGTGTGTTAGGACTAGCATTAATTTCCAAGTCATTTAAAAAGATATTGAATAGGCTCGGGCCACTAACACTACCCTGGGTAGTTCCCTTGTTAACACTTCTCCATTTACAGCACATAACCCTGAAGACTAGCCACTGTTTTCTATCTTTAAGGAAACTCAGTTAAGTAAAGATTTTCAAGAGTTTATCACTCAATTGAACAAAATCTCATTTTGTTTTCGGACTATTTGGGATTCATTAGCCTTTCATAAATATTCATAAGGTTGGATTATGTAGATATGAACTTCCATTTCCAAACCTTTTGCACCAATGGCACAGCGCTAGCCCAAAGAGGTGCTCCCTGCATTAGTTACATGTAACTTAATGTCAAAGGGGGTTATGTCTCAGTTTGCACAATAATCATTCACTAGACATAATACAATGTGTTTTGTATGAGGTTATTTCCTCAAAAATAGACTGATTTAGATTATACATTTGTCCTAATGGACAATTTGTAGGAATGCAATCACGTGATAGTGCAATCACGTGGTATTGTTATTATAAAAACCTGTTTGTAAATGTTATTTTCCAATTCAATTGATTGTCAATCTTTTTAAAAGAGTGTTTATCAAGATAGCTTGCCATCCAGCATCCATGGCTACATCTTTTCCAATTCACAAGCTCAATTCATTTATTACATGGTTGCCACCCATCTGGGAAATGACCAGTGCCTCTTTAAACTTTTGTGACAAGTGAAGCATAATAATTATATCAAAAGTGGGCTATTGATATGGATGACAAGCATTAAAAGCTAAGTTTAAGTACATGTATCCAGAATAAAGATTTGTATGTGTGTGTATCTCATCTACAGAACGTAATAATAGTTTTAAAATTATACACATATGTACACCAGGTGTTTTGGTAATCCTAGAAAATTTAAACTCAAATACATGTACATGTATCAGATATTTCTATTCAGTTAGGTTATTCATTTTTTGCCATAGTATGATTCAAATAGCAATTTTTAAAAGCTTTTATTCCAATCTAACGTAAGAAAAGGTGTGCAAACTATTTCTTGAAACAATTTGTACAATGGACATTATACTGATTTACAATGCTTTTTAAAATCAGTTAATGTACAGTACGTGTCGAAAATGTGATCAACATGGTTGCCAATGTGACTAAAACAATATACACTGTACATGTATTTCCTATTAAAACTTACAGGTTAGTTACAAACTTGACTACTAACATTTAATTTACTGCCTATGTGTACATGTATGCATTTGCTAGACAGCCAGTACAGACTAAGAATTTTTCATTTCAAGGTCTGAGTGTATATTTTAATGTTATTAGTACACAAGAATTCATCTTTTAATTTACCTTGAAGCGGCCCTTCCACTGGATGAAATATTAATGTCATGTAGTGCATTTTCTGGAACATAGCTTTTTCTGAAGGCAAAGCTAGTCCCATCAAACAATACAAGCTGTGGTGAATCTTTGCATATCTTGCAAATGAACTCCTCTTCTAGATTTACTTCCAATAAATTCAGGAAGGAATACCTGTAAAATGGATAATATAATTTCATATCAATGCTGACACTGTACAATAGTATGTGTACAAGCTAGTCCCATCAAACAATACAAGCTGTGGTGAATCTTTGCATATCTTGCAAATGAACTCCTCTTCTAGATTTACTTCCAATAAATTCAGGAAGGAATACCTGTAAAATGGATAATATAATTTCATATCAATGCTGACACTGTACAATAGTATGTGTACAAGCTAGTCCCATCAAACAATACAAGCTGTGGTGAATCTTTGCATATCTTGCAAATGAACTCCTCTTCTAGATTTACTTCCAATAAATTCAGGAAGGAATACCTGTAAAATGGATAATATAATTTCATATCAATGCTGACACTGTACAATAGTATGTGTACAAGCTAGTCCCATCAAACAATACAAGCTGTGGTGAATCTTTGCATATCTTGCAAATGAACTCCTCTTCTAGATTTACTTCCAATAAATTCAGGAAGGAATACCTGTAAAATGGATAATATAATTTCATATCAATGCTGACACTGTACAATAGTATGTGTACAAGCTAGTCCCATCAAACAATACAAGCTGTGGTGAATCTTTGCATATCTTGCAAATGAACTCCTCTTCTAGATTTACTTCCAATAAATTCAGGAAGGAATACCTGTAAAATGGATAATATAATTTCATATCAATGCTGACACTGTACAATAGTATGTGTACAAGCTAGTCCCATCAAACAATACAAGCTGTGGTGAATCTTTGCATATCTTGCAAATGAACTCCTCTTCTAGATTTACTTCCAATAAATTCAGGAAGGAATACCTGTAAAATGGATAATATAATTTCATATCAATGCTGACACTGTACAATAGTATGTGTACAATACATTAAAAAAAAAGACTTTAGTTAACCTTCCACTCAAATATCTGGTTACTATAGCCTCCTCCACAGGCATCTCTCATTTTTGAAGAATTCACATTATGGTCTCCCTCTGGCATGTAACCCAAATCATGAATTTTTTAAATCTGATTTCTTCGAAAATTGGAGATGCCTGCAAAGGAGGCTATGGTTACTAAGCTGTTAAGGAACATGTATATAATACAAAACACTTAATTTGGGCTCTTGTTTGTTGACATAATATTCAACCTAAAAAGTGGCCTGATTGAAAAAATACAAGTTAATAAACATATGGAAAATTGTGTTACATGTATACCATAAATACCAGCATGTAGGCAGCACCTCAAACTGCTGAGATGCCTTTTTTGGGAGAAAAAAGTTAGAAAAAAGGTTTATAAATTAGCCAATAACAAAACGAGCAGGGGACTGGAACCTAGTCAGTAAAACTAATTCAATTAATTAATAACTTGTCAAAGTGAGCATTTTCCAAAAGAACAGATCAAACTTAGCTAGTCAGGAAAGTTTGGTGAACTTTGGCTAAATATTGAAAATACCACGCTATCCTTGAGTATTTGTGTGGTAAATGGCCCACTGTGTCGTCACTGTTCAAAACTTTCACAGCAAATTTGACAAACCATTTGAGTAACTAGTTTGTTTCCAATAGATGGCTTCCAGCTAATGAAAAAGCAAACTACCATAAACACCCGTAGATAAGCCACCTTTTCACCCAAAATGTTCGTTCAAAATCGGGGGTGCGGCTTATCTACGGGAACACCTAGAAAGGAGACCCACATTAACATATATTTACATATCATGAACCTGTATGAAGCTTTTATTATGCGATGGTGCGTATATTACAATCAGGTTCAAATCGCATCCGATCGTGTAATATAGCAATTTTAGCATAATCATTGAAAAAAAAACTCTTCTAAGACCGACCTTAGACCTAATATATTAGAATTTCATGAATATTTAAATGTGATTAAGCTTATTTTCCTTCCAAAACACGCTGATTCGCAACGCTTGTCAAAGCAGGCATCTAAACAAGCAGGCATTCTTTGCAATTTTACACGTGGAAGATTGGCACTAGTTAATGAAAATCCAAGATGGTGGACCTCAGACCTACTCGTGCAAGTATAGTTTCGCCAGAAAACCTTTCTTGCTCTAGCGATTAAAGGAAAGCGGTTCCTTGGAATTGTTGTTAGTTAATGGGAGAATAAAAGTGGAAGAATTCTGGAGTGATTTAAAGACTGCAGGTTAAAATATACACAAGAAATGACAAGGCAAGTTGAACCATATTCAATCAAATTAAAGTTGCAATTATGTATTTATGACAATCTTATGAAGTTTTGCTTCAAGTACGACCGTTTATGAACTCCAACAAAAGATTCTTTTTTTTTTGGAATAAGTTTGGCATCAAGTACAAGCATTTATATGACAAAATATTTTCTTAAATATTTTTTGTATTAAAAAAAAATTTTTTTCCCTAAATTCAAGCTTCAAAACTTGGGGTGCGGCTTATCTACGTGTGCGGCTTATACACTGGTGTTTACGGTACTCTCTGTTGTTTTTACTTTGTTCAGCGAAAACAAAACTTCTAGTGTCCAGTTCTCTCTCTTCCAACCTATGCCTGGTTACTAAGCTACAGACGAACGTGAATTCGATCTAAAAAGCAACCCGAATGAACAGATACTATGGAAAGATAGGTCACATACAATGTATCTAAGTATGTAGACATGAAGTTTATACTCTTTAAGGATACAACTTTAGAGTTTTCTCCAGTTTGAAAGTCTGATGAAGGTTACAATGTACAGTTGATAATCTTCACAAAAAAAAAAATTCTAAACTAAAGCTTCTAAACTCAGGGTGTGGCTTATCGGCAAATGCGGCCTATCTGTAAGTGAATAAGGTAATTGAGTGTAAAACCAAAACCAGTGAACCAATCACAGGAGCAAGTAAAAATATAAATGAAGCAATCATGAACTGAAGTACAAATGTAATTCACGATTGGTTTTACTTCAACCAATGACGCGGCAAAGAAAACAGCCATGGATAACTAACCAATCAATTTAGCAATTACTTTTTGACACTCAACTGAAAACCTCTCTATATCATTTTAAAGGTCTTCAATTTTAAACTATATAATTTAATCCATTACATTCAAAAGTATATATTGTATACTTTTCAATATGAAATGACTGTCTGCCAGAAAAAAGTTCAGCACTTAGATTGAGGCTTTGAAAAAATACTTTTTTTAATTATCCCTTTCGAATACCAACTAAATGGTCTAAAAATAATATTGTGTCAGGAAATTGTGATATGTTGCATATTACTAATTTTATACAAACCAAGACCTAAACAAACAAAATATCAAATGGTTATAGATAATTGAAGATGTCAGTGGCATGGCTATGGCCATTTTATACTAGAACTTCCTGTTTAAACCTGTAGTTATCCATGATTGAGTTTAGGTTACTTGTGATTGGTTGAAGTACAACCAATTGTGAGTTACTTCAGTTCTTGATTGGTTCATTTATGTTTTTGCTGTGATTGGTTCTGGTTTTCGTTTTACAACACTCAATTGAAAATCACTCTAAATTTATTTAATTCAGTTTGGCAATAAACATACCAGGAATGTCTGAACTTGTAGTATGACAGAATTGTTTCATGGCCAACACCTCTTTGATGCTCCTCCCAAACTTTGTAAAATGTACGAAGAGGCATCCTATGAACAAAAAGATAGGAAATGATAACAGTGACTGTAAGAAAACTATTAATAATGGAATATGTGTGCATGGTTACTGTTTGGATATGGAAAGATACGTAGGTATTTTTAATAGTCATTTGTATTTTGGCTATCCTTTGCTTAAGTTGTTTATTATATAAATTCTCACAAGAAATAACATTTTATTTCCAATAACCCAAAAACGTTTGCATGCTAGAGAAATGGTAATGGAAAGCCATTTTGACTGTTACCAACCAAAATACAGTCTCATATTTTGTAACGTCTTGTGCATAATTAGTGCATTCTTTGCAGAATTGTATAATAATGTAACTTATAATACCAGTAATTCCCAGTGTTCTTTTAACTTTCAAAGTGACTTCCATACATGTAATCATAAATGGAGCTGCACAGTACAAGCAAGCATTTTATTCCTCTTTTATAAAATTGTTGCTGTACATATATGTCAGGTGCAGCTTTATACATGTGATAAAACATGGTAATTACCCTTTTCAAAAGATGCTTTATAGTCAATTTGTGATCCATAACTTCCCACTACGAGTCTCAAAGAAAATGAATATGCCATAAAATAAACATTTTATTAAGTAACCTTATGTGCTTGTTCTGTATCATAAGTTATGGCCATAAAAAAAATGGTCCATTTATGACTTAAGGTACAGACCTCACAATTAGTTATTAAGAAGTATTAATTCATACTTCTACATACATGTACATGTAACTCCTAAATGACGTACCTTCCATACAGGAAATGAAAAAGGTAATCCCTAAGAACATCATATCCAACAAGAAATGAACCCATGTTTAACACACAGCAGGAAGATCCATCAAACATGATTTCACCACATTCACATTCACTTGAAACAAATCCACTGATAACTGAAAAAAAATCAAATATGCAATCTCATTAAAGAGACAATAGAACCTGAAATTTTAAAATGGTTTGAATATATGAAGTTAATTATCCACTTGAGTCTAAAACAATGCATTCACTCATTTTGGCTCTCAAGGATAAACTTCCTATCTTTGCATCACCATTTTATTAAGTACTTAAAAAAGCAAAATTAGTATGTTGATAATTATCATAATATATTTTTAAAACCTGTTACTTTTAAAAGTAACACAATAATTTTATTACAGTTGTTTCTCACTTTTACAGTTAGCCAGATTATGAGAGCAGGGCTTGCTTTTGATTTTAAACTATGGGGAGCATGTCTCCCCTGTTTAAATAAAAGAGGGGACATTAACGGGGAATATCAGGGAGATAAAAATGAACAGGTGGAAATTCTCATGAAATCGTGCCGTAGCATGAGCCCTGGACTTTAATTCTCAAAATGTAGTTTACTGAAAATCCTCAAGTGAGTACTTTTGACCTGTCTTCTTCATGCCACATGGTTTGAAATAAAGTTGTTTTGTAATAGTATTGTAATAATTTAATAATCATGTTATACAGTAGTTATAGTTTGTGAGCATCGTAAAACCAGTAGTTAACAATATTCCAAAATTTGATGTGGTCATATACCTATTACTTTTAATTGATTAAACTGAGTGTATAGCATAGCCTCATGACTATTCCCATCAACAACTGGACCCTTATGACAGGTTGGGCACTCGCTAATCTCGCTCGAGGTTTTCAGTTCAACCAAACCTTCACTATTGCAATAGCATGTTATCCCACTGAAGATGTAATTGTTAAATGAATCTTTATTCTCAAATGGAATTGGAGAATAAGATAAACACACTGGGGTGTAGGGAAGCCTTCTGCTGGTATCTGGGCTTGTGCTTTCAGAACCTTCAATAACATCTGCCACAAAGTCTGGGCAGGATCCTTCCTCAACAGACTGTTTGAGGTGCTTTACATGAGCACAGTTGCCTGTGTCATGCATGCAGGTTGTACAGGTTACATTGTCTCCATCAATACAGACAATTCCCCAGCTGCTGTTATCAGTTAAAACAAAAAAGGAACTTGAAGACACTTGCAAAAATTCCTCAACATCTTCATCTGATGAATGCCCTGCAAATAAATACACAAAATATTTGAGAAAAGAGAATGGGCCTTTTGCAGGAATACATTCATGCAATTACAAAATTATCTACTAAAAAATATAAAAAGGCACTGTACTTGTACAAGGTCAGTAGTGTTATTAACAAAACCTGTTTGTAAACACTATTTTCCAACTAAAATCTGGAGGTTACATCCAGCAAAGCCTTTCCCCATGGGATCTTTTAACATCCCATGGTTGACCAAGGAGATGAAACAGTTAATACATAATTATCAGGGATAAGCTAAAATGCACTTGGCAATAATAAATAAACAGAACACAGATTGGCAGTACAATAAGTCTTACTGAAATAAGATTTAAATATCGCCTGTGGCAGGCTAAAACAAATTGCAGTGCATATGTCGTCTCTCGAGTCGCAGCAAAATACTTTGACAAGAAAATTATGGAAGTAAGTACCTGTCAGCAAAGAAGTTGTGCACAAAGGAATGATTTTCAAAATGTTATCCTGTCATCACAAGACTGAAAGTGCCAAAAATAGCTGTGAATGAAATCAGTCTCAGGCAGATACATGTATTATTACGTGTATAAAACTCAAAAAGTTATCAACTGTCAGTGTCAGTTTTGTTGCCGGCAAGCACCATTAGCCCTAACATTCGTTGATAAAAGTGAATGTTACGGATTTTCGCAATTGTCTATAATTACGTGAACAAAAACATGAGTAAACTGTACACCTACTACAACATTATTTCCCTGCACAAGACTTATTTTTCATTAAATTACAATAAAGTAAAAGAGTAACAAAATCACTGTATATGCTTATTAAATGGTCATTTGAACTAATCCAAATCCTAACCCTACATTAAAACACCCTAACCGTCCACAATGGGTCGATCCTCACTAATTTAGGATGTGTAGAGCTACAAATGTAGTTACTAAACCACACAGACTTCATGATTGTATAACCCTTCTTCAATAGTCCTGTGAACTAATCCAAATCCTACCCTACATTTAAAAAAACCTAACCCAACAAGTAAAAACACCCTAACCATCAGTAAACATACCGGTAAGTGCTTAATATCTCTAAAAAAGACAGTTATAATTTTTTTTTTTTTTACAATCTTGAAAAAATTGCACCAGTTTTAACTAAAACAGTTACATGTACATGTAGCTATGTTCACAACCAACTGGTGTATTTTATTTTAGCTGGGTATCCATTGCAGTTCTCTAATGTCAGGCTTGTGGTTGAAATTACGGTGGACAAAGTTGCAAAATCTAGGATTTCTAGAACAACACATCATTTGTTTTTATTTAGCCTTACCTTGCAAATGTGATTCTTCGTCACCATCTGCCTCAAGTGGAATTCCCAGTGATAAAGAAAACTGCACAACATATAGTTTCAGCAGATGAATATGAATGCATGATGGTTGCAATGACATCCATTCTGTAATCAAATTAAAATTTCATTGACTGTAAATGACCATGGCTTTAGATGAAACCTGCATACTACACCAAAACATCTCATTGAACAATTTATAATTATGGTGCGCTAAAAGTCACATATTTAACAATTAGACTACTCACTCTCAGTTTCTATTGACTGATAGTTGATGAGGAGCACTGCTCCAAGTCACTCACAGAAAGCGAGATTGAAAAGTTTCGCTGTTAATTTTGCATTGTGCTCTATAGGCATAAGCGAATATAATTTCTGTCTAGATAATGTCAAATTCTAAACCATTTTCATGTACTTTCAGACCAATGCTTATCTCACTCGCTGGTAAATTTTCTTACATCCAACATGTTGAATATTTAGTAACATTGTTCCTGTGTAACCTCACTTCCATTCAGGAGAAATCTATTGTGGCTACTGATTGGTCAAAATCAAGCTACTATTGTAATACTTTTGAACAGTACTGTAAGCAATATTACTATTCTATGTACATGCAGTACCTCTTTCTGACATTTTCATATAACTGCTGACAGCTTCTACCAGCTTGCTCCGGTCAGCATCACATGAACAGCTGTAGAGCCAGGACCACCCACTTTCAAAATGACAAGGTGATCTCTTTAGGTAGACAAATTTGTTAGGCTGATGAATGAATGAGACAGTTTGATTATTATAATTGTAAATTTTATTTAAATTTTGTTACAAAAATAAAAATAATCAGATTTTAACTAAGTAACTCCTGCAGTTTCCAATTTCTGTAATCAGAAAACTTACAACCTTTCAATAGTATTATTATACTAATAGTGTACTATAGTGTGTATATCGTATTGTCATTTTGATTACAGGTAATAGTCTGACACAAAGTGCGTATGTATGTGTTGCATACATGTACAATGTATATTTCCCACATTGATGGGAATAGCAGTGATCTTTGTAGCCTTTGGAATAACATGGATGCTTTGTGTTTGATCAATTGCACTAATATAACCATCAGTTTGGGAGAACAACTGGTTGTCTTGTGCATGTTACATTGTGCATGTATATTGCAATGCCCATTACTGTAGTAATTTCAGGGTGTCTGTTTAATAAAGTCCATGTGTTAGTATTCAGTTCAATAAGTATTTGAAGGATTCACTAGTTCTCAAAATTTTTACATCTGGACCTGGTCTTTGAATGAAAAATGTAACATGCACAATACAACCAGCCTTTTTTTTTAAACAACATACAATCAAGCTACAATGTAATGCACTTACAATAAGTTCTTTCTTTCTGAGACAGAGATTCTTGAGTATGAAATTTTTTCCACTGCCATCTAAAATTAAAATACTCCTTGGCATACTTATCACTTCATGGTAATAAAGTGACAAGTCACTTCCTTCTTCTAACTGATCCTGTAGAGGGAAAATGTTTGTTTGTCAATTCCACAACATGGACATCACAAGACTGAGAGAAGATTGCATTGAAAATGGTGGTGCCCACACATTGACAATGTCAAATTGTAGCAAAAAAGGAAAATTTGACTTCCGATTGTTCGCATCTTCATTAATGTCTTGTGCTTGCACTGTCTAATGGCCTGTCTGAGGGCCAATATAAATTCCCAAACACCCCAGTCCCCTGCAGGGACAACAACAACTAGTCTTTATTCATACTCTGTCTTGAAGTTACATGAAGTGTAATAAATATAATTGTCATAGTTAGAGTATTGGGATACCAGAAGTAGCTTAGAAGAAAAAACTAATTGAGTTTGGTATCCTGAAATATAATTTTAAAGACAGTATAATATGGGTCAAATTAATAACGAAAAAATAAAGAAAACATTAAAAAATAATATATAACATACAACACAATTGTATATTATCACACTTGATATCAATAACACTAAACACTAAATGATGATGAAACTACACACAGGTATTAAAGGGGCCATCAACATATTCGAAATGCCCCGCTTAACGCACAACGGACGTTAAGGTCAGCCCCCAAGGTCAGGAAAAACAGTACTGAAATACACATGTACATGGGAGTTCACTTATAAACAAAGTATAAAACAAGCTTAAAGCTTTAATAGCTGCAACTGTACAGTCGCTCATTTCGGATCTTGACTAAAATACTCATTATCCACATGACTACCTCATTACCTGGAGGTTCGAGGTATTAAATGATACTTCTAATCAAAAGACCTTGTTGAAATTTCCGGGAAATTCAACAGAAATTGTGCTCTAATGTAGATCTAGCTGACTGGAAACGTTTGATTAAACGTCCGTTGTGCGTTAAGCGGGGCATTTCGAATATGTCGACGGCCCCTAACTTTGGGAGGGAGGTAGAGTAGGGAGATGCAAATACAAGATTTAGAAGAGAAGATAGATATAAAAAAAATGAAATTACTAGTTCTCTATGAGCTGTTTTTGGAGTCTAGATTTGAAGAGTTTCCTTGACTGAATTGTCTTACTTTCTTCGGAAAGTGAGTTCGAGATTACAGCACCTTTATCTCTTAAACTGAATTTACCGTAGTTTGTTCGAACAGTTGGTAAAAAATATGCTGATTTTTAAGCTAATCTAGTATTATGCTCATGAATTATATTGACTGGAGTGAAGAATTACGAGAAAGGAGTTAGAATATTATTATTATGGAAATCAAACATAAACGTAACTAAAAGCAAGAATATCAAAAAAAAAAAATTCTTGAAAAGGGGGCTTGTACATGTATGTGCATCAAACTTTGAAAATGTACGAATGGATTTCTTTTAAATAATACATAGCTTTTGTAGTGATGTTGGGTAAGTGTTTCCCCATGTAAGTAGACAATATGTAAGGAAGGGATATACAATCGTATAATAAAGTTTAATCAGGACACAGTCCCCAGAAAGGGGAGCTGGAGAGGGGTATTGCTGACCAAATCCCTTGCCTGCAAAATCCCTAAAGATATAAACGTGGAGTGTGACGTTCTAAAATGTATGATTTTCTAGTGATTCTCAATTGGAAATGTTCGATTGGAAATGTTCGATTGGAGTCGTAAACTACACTTGATCCCGATCGAAGATCACACAGATCGGTAACAGAATAAGCTTATTAAGTTTATATAAAACAAAACGAACAAAAAAATCTATAAAATTGTGGGGGAACAACACGCGAACAACTCACCAAGGTACTCGTAGCAGAATCTGGGAGAACAGAACCAGAACTCGAAAAGTCCGTGTTTGGCCTCTTCCTTTTTCTCTCTAATGTATTATTTTTAACTTTTATCCCGCTAAAATCGGTCTTTGCGATTCGAGATCGCCGAGGCATATTTGATTTTGAGAGAGGAGAGCGGGACAGGCGAATGTGAATAACTATTTGCGCCTGTTAGAGTCCAGTATTACGCTGACCGAAATCGCGGGCGATGGTACAAATTGACCAATAACGTGTAGATTTTTACCATGAATACCATGGTGTAGGACAAGTTTTTGACTGATTTCTTACCTCGGGGATCGACCCACGGGATTTGTAAGAAATTGGTCAGCGGTTTCGTCTATCGAAAAACTTGGAGTTGGATTATACAATACTTGGGAGTCAGGTGGCACAGTGGTTAAAGTGCCTATAACCCATTTGCAATGTTGATAGCTTATGAACCTCAGAAATGTTTTGAGTACTGTGAAGAAAGTTTTGGTTTGAGTGAATACTTTATGCTCTACTCTTGTTTGAATTTTTTTATAATTAATGTAACCTTTAATTTCCTGACCCATGATCGCATAAGTAAAAGCCTGGGTAAATACCTGTATGGTACTCAAAACGTTTCAGAGGGTTATAGGCACTTTAAGCACTTTGCTTCTCACCTCTGTGGCCCACTGGTTCAATTGCCAGATGCATGTGGCATCATATGTGAGTTGAGTTTTGTTGGTCTCACAACAACAACAACATAATTTATTTGTGTCAATGAATTACAAAGTGATACTTAATGGAGAAAGAGAATAACAGGGGTTGACACGAGCTGTCTGAAATAGCTAAAGAGCTAGTTGAGTCAGACAGCTTAAGTCGAGTCAGACAGCTCCAAGGGTTTTTCTCCAGGTTCTCTGGTTTTCCTCCCCTCCACAAAAACCAACATGCTAAATTCCATTTTGATCTGTTGATTAGCTGGGTCCTGACTTTGCTCATCCCTGTCTCATTAGAAATTCAGAGAATGCACGAACAATACAATACAACAATCTTTATATAAACACGATAAAAGTTTAAGCATCACTGCTTGTGGATTATGGAACAGGTTGCTTGCAATTGTGTTTGCTAATTTTGGATACTTTTAACGTGATTTCAAGGACTACAAGCAAGTGAAGAATGTCTTTCCTATTTTATTAATTGTATTTTTTCCACATGACTGCCATAACAAGACCAAACACTTGGCATGTAAAGTTTGTTGCCGCTCAAATTAAGTCAAAGCTTGAGTGATATGTTATAGTGATTGTTGCTGTTTACATAAATGATGGGATGGCTGCTGGTCGATATGTGCATTAAGCCCAAGTTTTGGGGTTGGGGATTTGATGACTACAAGTTGCAAAATAATGTCCTCTGAGGCTAGTGGATGGTATATGCTTTTCTAAGCATTTTTAGTGTCTAATATGAAATGGGGGAAAAAACAGTTATTACATATACTTTAGTTATTATATAGTTATATTCATACTTGTATTACATGTACCACTTATTTCAGTTTAATTCTGCAATAGAGTGCAATAAATAGTATTTCTTATTCTTATTATTTCATGTTATTACATTTAGTCTTCCAGTAGACATAGTGTGCAATTAGAAATCAATTTGGAGAGTACATTGTACAAACTTCTTTTTTTCATGCATGATATTGGCATTTATGCCAGACTTAAAAAAAAAAATTATGTTTGCACTCTCCTTCAGGTGCATAAACATTGTTTATTAACCCTAACCCTGATTAACTTCTTTGCTTAAGAACATGTACCAACAAATTCTACCCCATTAAGAAATGTCACCCATCTCCCAAGCAAAAAAAATGAAATCCTTTCTTTTAAGCTAAATATTTACATATAAGTATGTAACATCACAAGAAAGTGCTTGAACAAGTCCATCACACAATGATATTAATTATGTAAAAATCAAATGTGTTGCTATTTTACATTATTACCAGTATTGTTATGTAATCGTCCTCCTTTAATATCTTAATAATTTACAGCTTCAATGTTTATCGAAATCCAGTGGTGTGTAGAGATGGGCACACATTCTGCAAAGTTTGTCTTGAGAAAGCAATGCAAACAGGAAACAATCGTTGCCCTATGGACCGTGGCTATCTGGGTTTGAGCACTGCTGTTTCAAACCGGGCGCTGGAAAGTATGATTGGTGGATTAATGGTGAAGTGCCCTACTCTGCTTGGAGGCAATACCAGTTGTGCATGGACAGGCCAGATCCATAACCTTGATATGCACTCACAAGACTGTGAGATGGAAATTGTGAAGTGTATAAATAGTGAGTGCCAAGTGACTGTTTATCGTTATGAGATGGAAGGACACAACCAGGCATGCCCTTTCAGGAAGAATTTGTGTAAGACATGTTCAACTTCGATGAAAGTGACAACAATGAGAGACCATCTCAAGATATGCCCAGGAGTGGTGTTAAAGTGCCCAAACAACTGTGGAAAAGATCTTTCAAGGTACTGTATACATATAATTATTGTTGGTAATTATAAACATGTTTGGTTGTGCGATTTTTTTTACATAATATATTTTTCAGGGATATATATGAATGTTGTTACCTATCATACAAAGGAAAAACGCCTCCACCATGAAGTTTTATATAGGGCCACACTCGTAGAGTGAAAAGTTGTATGAATACCCTTGCGTTTTAACAGGTATAAAGGAGCATGCTTGTAAGTGATTTAATTGCTTCTTCTGATTGGACAAAATGCTGATTATAAAGGAGCATGCTTGTAAGTGATTTAATTGCTTCTTCTGATTGGACAAAATGCTGATTACTTATTCTCGAGTTTTTTAACTTTATTTAAAAGTCTTCATCATTGCCCTGATGAAGACTTTTAAATGAAGTTGAAATATTGGCAAAGGAAAGTTTTAACTTGTTTAATTCTAGTTTATTGTTTTAATGTTCTTTACATGTCAAGCAAAAGTATATGATCATATCAGAGAAGTACAAATCTATATGTATTCAATGATATAATGTAGTATTCAATCCCAGATATTCAAATATCTAACAAGGAATCTTTTCTAAACATCATGATCCACTAACATGGCAATTTTGGGATTACAATACATGTTGACATGACGATGTATATGCAACAAATTTATTATAGTTACTGCAATTTAACATTATTGACAATTGATATCTGTTTCCCCTGGTTATTTTTCAAAAAGGGGCCAGATTATTCCACACTTGTCCAGCTTCTGTGGTGCAGAATTGTTTTCCTGTCCGCTTAAGTGTGGCCAGGTGATGAATATGGGACAAGTGCAGGAACATTTTACGATGGAAAGGAAGCAGCACTTGGAAGAAGTGTATGATAAATTAATGGTGGAAAGAGAGACCAAGGTAAATGACTGATCATATTCCTCCTTATAATTATGGCTGGAATTGGTAATGATAATGGAGAAGACCAGCTTACTTTCTAAGTGTACAAGAAGAGTAGAAACTGCAAAATATATTTACTTGACTATGGTCTTTGGTTGATTTCCTGATATTTGTAGGCAGGGTTGAAATAAAAGCGACCTGACAATTACTGGCCAAAAATTTAAGCAGGCCATATTTCAGTAATGGCAGGTTAAATTGATTAATTATGAAATATTAAGTGACTTCTGATCACATTTCTAAATTCTCCTTCGAATTCTGTGTATTCAAAGAGAGAATTTAGAATGTGATCAGGAGCCCATTTTGCAAACAGCCCTTCAAATAAAATGATAGGACTAGTAGTTATTGTACACATTTGTTTAATTCTGTTTGCTTATTGCATTCCTTCATTTCTTAAAAATGATACCATGCAGTGAAGATAATTACTGGTACTCATTATTTTCTTTAATAGTATTAATGGTTCAATTTTGGCAGTACAGAAAGTAAACATTGCAGGTCACAATTTATTTGGCCTTTCAACTGAACAGATATTAATTTAATGTCAGACCGCTGTCAATTTTTTTTTATATTTCAAGCCCTGGTAGCAGATAAACCTGGTGATTATTTATTTATTATATCATTAAGGAAGCATTGTACAAAATGATTAATTTTAATATCAGTAATAATTATTGTTATTTTAATTTACAGCAAAAGCAACCAGTTGAACTCATGAACCAAGTGATGTTTGACTGGGAGTTTGGCTTTCAGGAGGTTGCAAGATTTATAAGCCCTAGCCTGGACACAAGGTTTGCCGAATTTCAGATAATGATTCGGAAGCGAGATAATGCCCTTGATGCCCTTGTGTTTGTGAAAAACAAGATGGATCTACCATCCCTTCTTACATCTGGAATGTGAGACTATGTCATTGACTATTATATATAAACTATTAAAACAGTTTGAATCAGTTGTGCTATGTTATTGTACTTGTAACATTATTCATTTGGCAATTGCTAAGCCCTTTATATCAATGTATTAAGAAATAACACAATGATCAATGCAGAATTTATTTGATTAGTGCTATAAAAGTTATGAAGCAGTGAAAGAAGTCTTATTAATTATAGAGCCCCAACATATTTTTGTGCCCATGCCCAAAACTGAGTGAAGTGCAGTTTGTATAGGTAATCATACGGTTTTGAGTGCAATTTGGGATTAATTTGCACGAATGGGTTTTGCAAAGAGTATCAAAATTGTACGAGCCCGCAGGGCAAGTGTAATTTGAGCTCTTTGAAAAACACACGAGTGAAAATTAATCTCAAATTGCACAAAAAAACCGTTTGATTACTTATTAATAATATACATGAAAAAAATTGTCAGGAAGTGCACTACGTTGGCGAGTCATGTGACAAAGTAATTTATTCAGTCAACAAACCAGAATAGTTCACAGTTTCAGATTCATTCAAATTGTTCGAGTGTTCTCAGAAGTCGAAAGGAAATGTAAAATTCCTTTTTTCGGGACTGTTTCCTTTTTTCTGCACTGTGTTTCCTTGAAATTGCATTGCCCTCAACCAATCAGAATTGAGATTTTTTTCATGTATATTATTAGGTCTGAAATCATACCATACAGTGTATGCCAGTCATCATTATTTCTGAACAAAATTTCCTAAGACAAAGTTATATTTCCAATAAATAAATAAAATTAATTTTGAAATATAATCTCACCAATGTTATTTTAAAATTTTGTTTTGAGTTTACAAAATAGGAAATGCTACAATATTTTACTAGAAAATGTATAGTTTTTGTATACTCCAACTCTCATCCTACTGTACCTATCTATTTTATTGTAAACATACATATCTATTGTAAAACGAATTATTATATCATATATTAGGTGAAAATAAACATATAGCATTGTTTCCAATGATTTCAAAATTGAAAAAACCAAAAGGAGGAAATAGAAAATGTGCAGTGTTCCTCCTATTTCCTATGGCTTTGCATAGAATTTTAAAAATGGATGCTTGGTGTGCAGTTATAAAAATATATTCAAATTTATTCATTTTATTATTTGCAGGATGTCAATGAAATCAAGCAGTGAGACAAAAAAGAGGACTTGGGAAAGGCAGTGTGTTAAGAATGGACAAGCATTGTGCTTCAAGGATTTCACAACAACAGATAAATTATCAAAAGGAACTACAACAGTTTCTTTGCAAATACTACTGTTGTTATGACCATTATAGTATTTTCCACGATTTTTGATTTATGCATTGCATGAGGTTGGGTTGCCCAATTTTTCTCTTAAAGTGCTACTATGACAATTGGATTTACTTTTCACTCGAAAATATAGGTATTCTGGCCAAAAAATTCACCACAATACAGTAATGCAACATAAATAGAGACCTCTAAATACGTAAAATTTATGTTTGCCATTACTCGCACTAGAATGGAGTAGATGACATCATAGTAGCAAAAACGTGGCTACTCTAGTCTAGTATGCAGAAGGAAAGGGTATTTTTTACATAGAAACGTCTAGAGAGCTTGTACGCAAAGTTTGAAAAGACCACTAAACAAAGGATAGCTTATTTCTAGTCTGAGTAATGGCGGCCAGTCAGCTCGAACTTATGGCTAAAATAATAATTGGACTTTTTATTCAAATTTTGACTTAAGATTTTCCATGATTGTTATTATTTTAGTAGTTTATGTTTCATAATCTGTAGAAAAACATTTGATTTTTTAAAATTTTCATATTAGTGGCACTTTAAGAAAACTGTTTTCTGTGATGTGAAGTTCCAGTAAAAAAGTAGGCTGAGGAGTTTGTCATGTTCTGTCACCGTGCAATCTCTGTGATGCTTTGTTGAGAGCTCCAAACTGATTTCTTATCACACAAAATTCAAATCAAGCACATGATTCATGTTAAACTCCAGGTAATGGTTGAATGCAGAAGCTGTAAATTAAGCAGCCCTAACTTTAAAATACCATTAGTACAAGTTGTGTAGTCGTAGGATGAACAACTCCTCTTTACACTTTCTTATGGCTTGTTTAATTTATTCTAGCATATTTATCTTACAGCAGAGGACTGCTATTCTCAATTTACTGGTATTTTTTTTAACCGCTCTGCAATTTGAATTTTGACTTACAAAGCCATGAAACGATGAGGGGACAACCCTTACACAGTCTGGAACTTTGTTTTGATGCTCTGTCTAATAATGATAGCTTCCAATGCAAGGATTGGAAAAAGGTGTTATTTTTTTATTCTTTCTTATAATTTTATAGATTGATAATCATAAATTCAACTATAGTCATAAAAAAAAACTATATTTTCATTAGTTATCTTTTGAAGCAAACCCTACATGTATGTGGGAAAAGTTGTCATTTGTGATTCAAATATATAGTTTTTTCCCCTTTCCTATTGGCTGGATGGTTTTCACAGCAATACAGTTTCCTCAATTATCTGCTGCATGTATGCACAGTATGTAACTAGCTACTCAGAAAGCAGTTAATGGTATATCAAAGCAAAATCAACTATGTTAATCGATACACTGTATGCTTAGCTTGTAGCTGCAGCAAGTTAAGCTGTTATAGAACTTTTGCTTTTGATGGTTTGCACTCAATCCCCAGATATTCAAATGACAAAGGGCATGGCAGCCATGCTGGTGTACAGAACAAAAGAAGCTAACAAAGAATCTATTGTTAACTGTACACCAACATGGCGGTTATGATGTCACGTGTAAAGGGTCCATAGATATCATGCAGGTGTGATACCCTGTTTTGTCTCCCTTTTACATTGTTTTACATTGCGCTTGTTACACCTCGGAGCACTAAACTCCCAATATATGTTTTTTTTGTAAAGTATATGTTCATGAAGTCACTCAAAGCATTCAACCATAAAAATCAGCACTGGTCAATGACCATACTTATTCCAAAATGACTTTAATGTTATCTAAATGAGTGCAAAAGACCTTAGTCATTAAGATTTCAATTTATAGAGTTTATAATAGTATGGAGTTGGTTCATCTCTGCAAAATCAGCCTCTTTTCCGTGATAACTGATTACTAATAATTTTATTACTAATAAATTAGAGCATCCATTTGGGAATAGGTTTCATATATTTAACACTGCACTTGATATTTTTAAATACACGTCCAGAAACAAAAAATGGTTCCATGCTCTGGATTATTCATCAACAAAGAGTACCTTATCTAACAAATACTAGATTGTCTCAGTTATTTTACAGTATACTGGTTTCATGTTTAAAGGATTAAATAGAGGCTTATCTTTCTTTAATACATCTGCAAGTACATGGAATATGTGTACTTTATTTTCTGTCCTAATTTTTTGAAAATTAAGCATCCCTCAAGATTATTGAGGATTGTAGGAATGTTTTAATATAAATCCAGAACAATACGATAATTATTGGATGTTATAGGCCTTTTTCTAGGATACAGTATCATATGCTGATAATGACATCATTAACAAATGAATATGAGCTCATGGGACAGGCTTTGCAGTGGAATATGCTGGCCAGCAAACTATCTTTTGAGGTGGAAAATAGCAAATTACAATCTGGTTTTGCAAATGATTATACTGATCTTGTACAAGGCCTTTAAATTGAAGAGCTGTGTGCAAAAAGGGCATAAGTGACTCTTGCTCGCATTCTAAATTCTCCTTCAATTTCTTTGTTTTCTAAGGGAGAATTTAGAACGTGATCAATAATCACTTATGCCCTTTTTGCACACAGCCCTTCAATTAATGTCTGATATTTTTTACTGTACACTAAAACCATGTAATTATTTTTGTATCCAAAATAATACTGATGCATATCCTTCACTGGAAATTATTAGACATAAAATACATGCACCTCATCAATTGAAGGGCTGTGTGCAAAAAGGGTGTAAGTGATTCTTGATCACTCTCCCTTAGAAAACAAATAACTTGAAGGAGAATTTAGAATGTGATCAAGAGTCACTTGCACCCTTTTTGCATACAGCCCTTCAATAAATATATGTGGATTGCTTTGTTTTTGGTTAGAAATGAAGTAGAAACATTCCAAAAGAAAAATAATTGTAAACATGTCTTGATTGAATTCTTCCATATTAAAGTGTATATAAGCCCAAATTTTGTATTATTAAAATCAATTAAGTAAATAGATGAATAGTAAATTATGTATTGATTTGAGTGACATCACATCAGTAACATATTGGAATTGAAACTTAAAAAAAAACTGATGCCACAAAAATAAATAAATATTTTACTATTAACCTATTTACTTGATATATAATCGATTTTAATCAAAATAAATTTGGGCTTGTAGGCATTGACCAATCTACCGTTCCAACCAAACATAGCCATGGTACAGTTTGGAGCTTGCCATATATGGTGAAAGCTAAACGTGGACTGACTAATAATTATAAGGTGATATATTGGCAGAAAATAGTGAAGTCCACACCATCAAACTTCTCACAAGTTTCTTTAACTATGGTGTCCTCTTATTAATAATGATGTGTAAATTGCAAATAGGGCAGCCATTTCTGAATTTAGGAGCAATGATTATTGCAATTATATTTTAAAATAATGTGGTGGCTAGTAATTATATTAAAATTATTATATCATTGAAAATGCCATTTTAGGCAAACAAAACCATAGTTGTTTAGTCAATGTGATAATTAAACTGAATTCAATGTTCAAAAGATAAAGCATCACTCCGCTGGTTGTATATTGTTTTGTTCATTGTCATCTTGGGATTGTCTGACAAGACTTATGAAATCACGTACTTGCAAATAAATGTTTATCCCATAGTTTCCATCACCTAGTGCATTAAAATTGGCTTGCATGACAATAATATTTTCTTGGCCAAAATTGAAACTCACTGGAGCCACTTCTACACCAGAAATGTCATTTTCTGTGTCTGGTGGTGGTGCATCTGGGTCATCACCATACATGTCCAGGTTATTGGGTATCTCAGTGTCAAATACATCCCTGATACCAGTGAGGGGAGAGTTATAGTTGAGCAGACAGCCAGATGCCCAGAGTTGTCGAGGTGTACGATTGTGCTCGGTTGAGATTGAATGCATCATGAATCGTTGCACAAATCGATCCAGAAGCCGCTGAATTCTTGGCAGGAAAACATAATGCAGGGCATACATATCAACCTCATTATTTGGATCAAAAATTCTGTTTACTTCCATAAACAAAAACAAGGAAGAAAATATAACAATGACACTTTCACCAACATCCCTCCACAGCCGTTCAATCCTTGTATTTCTGACACTTGGTCCAGTAATAAAGCTTCCTCTGTTCTCACCCCTGTACCATACCATGTACTCTCCAACAGCCACATTCTCACCACCATTATCAGCCCTAACTCTGGAAGGATGTCCCCATTCATGTGTTGCTTGTTGGAAACAATTCAGAACAGTTGATGCACGATTGTTAGTGTTGACTCTCAGATAAATGACGGCTCTAGAATAGCCATCTACACATCCATGAATGCACATTCTCCAGTGCCTTAATTTCATGTTTGTGTCCATGTGCCAGAGAAAATTTGGGTGGGGAACACGATATGGGCGTCGCACAATCCTCTGACTCCATCGATTAGCTCGGTTGATTGGGTCTACCCTTATTATAGACTCTCTAACTCTCCATCTCTGAATATGTATGCCACGTTGTCGTAGCCCAGCCATTAAATTTGTCTCTCCAGTTCTTGGAAAGGCCTGCTGCTCCTCCTGGACATGCTGGTCCAACTCTCGATCTTGAATGTTTGAAAACCGTTCAAAATTCAAGGAGAAGCCCAATTCTCGTCGGCGGTTGTAAATTGTTTGGCGACTGACCCCAAGATCCGTGGCAATCTGGCTCCAGCTATTGAATTCATTCCTCAAACAGGCCAACTGATCAGCGGTAAGGTGGTACCGAGGCCTGCCAGGTCCTGTATGTGGCTCTGTAGGGGGTCTATATGAGTACCCATCCATGATAGGCAGCATAAATAGTAACTGATAAATGGCTCTTAGGTTATCCCTTAAACACTGAAACTCACTGACTTGAGTTGGCGGGTAGTTTCCTGTGTGCTGCATGTATACAATGATGTTATAAATATGGCGCATTGCGCAAAGGATCCTGTTGGCGTAAAATTCGCATCGCTGCCTGTCCTGTCTGATGTTTGAAATTTCACTTTCAACCTCGCGGAGAAGTGACACAACCGATCTTGTGAACTGCTCCAAGTCTTCATCGTCACATGAAACCCTGTCGATAAAGATACATCACATTTATGCATTTTACCTTTGTTTTATACAAGTATGATATCGATAGAAATAATTAAGGCGCTGCATATACATTACTCTCGTCGTTATTCTAGCGCTCACAAAGTTTCCAGTAAACAGTAACAGTGTCTATAAATGAACTGGATGCATTTATCTCTACGAATGGGGCTGGAATTCTCTACAGACGCCAGAACTGCAGAAGCCAGAAGGGTTAACTTAAAGGAACTTAACGCGCTCAACTCAGGACAGTCGTG
Organism: Actinernus sp. WN-2022; assembly: GCA_030867875.1. Classification (NCBI taxonomy): domain Eukaryota; kingdom Metazoa; phylum Cnidaria; class Anthozoa; order Actiniaria; family Actinernidae; genus Actinernus; species Actinernus sp. WN-2022. The sequence goes on along the minus strand of JAOWCC010001589.1, from coordinate 70,444,869 downwards.
TGTCCGTCCGAGTATCGCAAAGCAGTATCTGTATATAAACTGAAACCGAAAGCAAACTTACCTCACACAACACATGGCAAACGTAAGAATACATAATAAAAACTTGTACTCCATGCTTCACGTTCAAAGACACGCACTCTTGTAGTTAGTAGAAACAACCGACAAACACTGAACCTCTCGCTAACGCGAAAACGCAACCAAAAGCTCGAACACGTGCTTGTGTTTTTATATTCGTATCTTCGTAACTATAGAAACAAAAAACAACAACAAGAGGTCTGGGGTTGAGAATGGCATGCGCAGTTAGAAATAAATAGGGTCTGGGTACGAGATTGTCGAAACCATTTCGAAGGTTTTCAAAACCATTCCGACATTTTTCGAAACCATTCGGACAGTTTTCGAAACCATTTCGAAAGTTTTCGAAACCATTCCGAAATTTTCGAAACCATTTCGAACGTGTTCAAAACCATTGGGAAACGACCTTCGAAACGAAAAGAACATCGTAATTTTTTTACGAATGGCGGGCCATACATGGACACATTAGTTCCACCAAAAGTACATGCAATAGCTGTTTTTCGTCCTGACTTGTTAAAAATCATAGTCTTCGTTTTCTTTAAGTTCACTTGGAGTTTCCATTTTTGACTATACGTATGTAATTTATCCAAACAGGATTGTAGACCCTCTTCACTCTCTGATAACAATAGTAAATCATCTGCATACATAAGGCAGTTTATCCTTAAATTTTCCAAGACTACTGGCTCACATTTTTTAGAGAAAATATCAGGTATATCATTTATAAAAATATTAAATAAATTGGGACTTAAATTACATCCTTGTTTCACCCCCACAAGTGATTGGAAAAAATTAGTCAAACCATCATCAGTTTTGACACATGCTTTAATTTGTCTATACATATCAACAATGATGGCGAGAAATTTCTTGCTAATTCCAATTTCGATTAATTTGTAGAACAATCCATTTCTCCAAACCGAATCATACGCTTTACGAAAGTCGACAAAACACACATACACCTTCTTACCCTGCTGAAAGTATTCGTCTAAAATTGTTTTAAGAACGAAAATGTGATCTGCCGTTCTGTAAGATTTACGAAAACCGATTTGATTTGGTTTAATAATGCCATTAGCTTCTAAATATTGAGATAGTCTAGAATTTAGAGCCAGAGTTAGGAATTTTCCAAGACAACTATTAACCGTAATACCCCGGTAATTATCGGGGTCATCAACAACTCCAGATTTAAAGATTGGTGAAATACAACCATCATTCCAGCATCGAGGGAAACGATTCGATTGGAAAACCAAATTAAACAATTTAACAATTAAATCTGGATGAGAGTCGATACAGCACTTTATCATTTCATTACTAATGGAATCTAGACCGGATGCTTTATTGTTTTTCAGTTTTCGACTAAGTTTAATTAGTTCATCCGCAGTAAAAGGCTTATCAAGAATTTCGACAAACTGGGGTACGAAAGACTCCATGTTAGATACAAATGCATCTACCCCGCGGTCGAAAAGATTATTACTAGTGTCTGCAGAACTGTTTAGATTTTTGAAATAGGAAAACCACTCTTCCGCTTCTATCGTAGATGTTTTGGTCTTTTGTTGATCCTTAGATGACCGTAGAGAATTAACTAAATTCCAGTATTCTTTTGGATTGTTAGATTCAAGCAATTGAATTTGGTTTAATATATTATTCTTGAATTCGTTCTTTTTGTACTTCGTTAACTTCTTATACGATTTCTTAAGAGTATGGAATTTACTCCTCAACCAGGGACAAGTGGGGTGTTTCAACAATAATTTACTAATGTTGATTATTTCTTTCTTTAATTCCCAGCATGACTTGTCATACCATTTCTGGGGTTTAGGTCTATTGGTTTTCTTATTTCTGCCGTGTTTCCTCACTGCGAGAGAACACCTAGCTGCACCGATAATTATTTCTGTAAATTCTAAGACACATTTCTCCGGGTCTGCCTTTTGTGAATCCAAATTACACCTAAGAGACCCGAACTTATTCAAGATTTCCTGAGATTGGAGAATAGTTGAAAAGTTATCTTTAGAGCTTGTATCCCACCTAAAGGCCAATGGAAAAGGATTTAAACTAGAATAGGTAACACTTGTTCTCAACTTGGTTAGTTTTAAAACGAAGGAAATCGGGGCATGACATGAATTAAAACTCGGGGGATTAACCGTAAAGACCGGGATTTCCGACAAAAGGCTTTCACTCACTATAGCATAATCAATCACACTGGTGCCATTGGTTGTGAAACAAGTAAATTGACCTGAGTGGTCCCCTGTTGTTCTCCCGTTCAAGACGTTCAGTTTAAAAGCAACACAGGTTTCAATCAAAGCCCTGCCGAACCTAGAGATATGAGTATCGCGATTATTTCTACTTGCAGGTGGAGAAACGTTATCGCTAAAAGGAAGGGGAAATAAAATATTTGGTGTAGCCTCTGTAAAATCATGTAAAGTCCCTGTTCTCGCATTGAAGTCGCCACAAAGTATAATATCCCCCTTAGATTCAAAATCGAGCAATTGCTTCTGCAAGATATCAAAAGGGTCGTCGTTTTGTTTCAATGAAAAACGACTAGAATTTTGAGGTGGAATGTATGCTGCACAAATAAAAATGTCGTTATTTAAGTGAAAGAAACTTTTGTCAAGCTTACACCATAAAAAAAAATCATTATCCTTAGAAAGAAATTTTACTCCTTTCCTAAGCGAGTCTTTAACTAAAACTGTAATTCCACCTGAGTATCGCTTAGCTTTTGGGTGCTTTGTTCTGGTTTGAGAGAAACTATGAAAACCAGGAATTTGTACTTGATAATTGTTAGGCAGCCAAGTCTCAAGGAGAACTACAAAATCAAATGTTGAAATTACATTAATGAAATGCGGGTCTTCTAGCTTTCCAACAAGGCCCTCGACGTTAAATGAACAAAATGTTAAAGTCGTTTTGAATTTCATGAATGGAAAGTAATGAAAGACCAAAATGAGCTATAAACTCTATATAATTCCGTCACGGAGGAAAGAAAAAAGTTAATTAAAACTTGAAAAACAGTGTTATCCACTAACCTACTATCATATCGGTACAGTTTACCTAATGTGGGCGGACATGATTAAGTCCACTTGATAACTGATAGCCTGGTACTTGCCATGAATTGTACGCTGGGTATGCTACAGGAGTATAATTGGTAGTGCTATCCATCGAGGTTGCATCTGGTCTTAATGGCATGTTGTGGTAAAACATTCTCCTAGGTTGTGGTAAAACATTCTCCTAGGTTTTTGGCTTTTAGAAGACCAAATCTTTCATGGAATATTATATTTTTTCTGCAGGAGTGAACACACATACTGAGTATGTTATGGAAAAAGTTTCATGGCACTTGGGAGAATATTTTTGTTTTCAGAATTATGAACACACTTCCGTAAGTTCATGTACGGCGGGCATCTAAACTTTGCACAAAAAGTCCGGTTAAAACAATCTCTGATACCAGAAAACCTACACTAGGACAACTTTAGGGTCTTGTGTGACTAACCGGCATACATATCAAGCTTCAAAACGTTTTAAAAATAAAAGTAAAAGCGTAAAAGTTCTAAGTTTACAGTAACAAACTTTACGGCAGTGAATCGAGTCTGATATTTCTTGTATGTATATTTTCTGTCCTGTCCTGCAAATACTGCACGCAAACTTCCGTTTAAAAAGTTCCTGCTCTCCAAAGAACCACAGCAGATCAAACAGGATACCATTCTGAGAAATCGAGAGAAGTTTGAAGCTGTAGAATGTTTTTTTCCAGTGCATGAAAGCTGATAAATCCAACTAGTAAAAGGCGCTACTGCACGACTGTTCTACACTTTACGCTTCAATTCTTACGCGTGTTCGTATTGGCTTATTGTAAAAACAAAGGTTGATGACGTCAGGAACATGAAAGTCTATGAAGTCCATCAGACGGGGAGGGGGAGGAAGTGAGCGGACGACCTCGTACCGTCTGATAATCAGGCTAGTGTCTCGATAGAGTGTGAAGAGGTGTTTGGGACGGCGAAATTCGAGGTGACAAAAATCATTTCTCGGTACTCTTTGAATGTTTGGTCATGAAACTTGGAGGATACGCAGCAAGGGGATCTGTCTACGGGATCCAGAAGTATCACGTCGATTGAGTGGATTTAAGGGTCATTTTTGCCGTGGAGATGACAGGTATGTGACACACCATCGCGATCTGTACAGGTCCGCAAATGATCCCGGCCCGCAAATGATCCCAGGCCCGCAAATGATCCCAGGCCCGCAAATGATCCCCAAAATTGACCGCAAATGATCCCACTCCGCAAATGATCCCCAACGGGAACCGCAAATGATCCCGTGAAAAAAACATAGAATGGCATGGATTTTTGCCGCTGGATAATCTAAAGTATAAATGAAAGAAAAATGAAGAACTGATTTTAATAATGATGTAATGATTTTTAACCATTGGCTCCGGCAGCGAACCCCCTTTAAAACATGTCCATCAACATCTCCATGACGTCACGCTATCGACCAAACAGAGGGCGAACTCATTCCTATAATAACCGATAATACGAGGTCCCGTACTATTAAAATTAAATTTATTCTTTTCACAGAGAAAAGAATAGATTTAATTTAGCACGGAGCCTCGTATTGAAACCTTTGTGCGTGCCAAGTAAAGCATATCACGGAAGTGGGCTATTGACACTCGTGAACAAGGCGCGATTATCCTCGCTCCTGGCTGTTACGCTTGTTATTACTTTAGGTATTGCTTTGAAATTGTTTCCTTGTGTGTTGTAAATAGGAGATACTGACAAGCAGGATGAGGTATCTGGAAATGAAAACAAAATTGAGTCAGAATAATTGACCCGATGATTAAAAAAAGCCTAACCGGTTTCTGGTAATAAGAACGGTCGACGAAGAACTCGGGATTAAGAACACTGGATTACTGAGGAACTCGGGTTTCAGAAAAAAAATTCTCAAAAAATCAAATTGCTTTTTCTTTTTTTCCAAAGCAAATAATTATATTTTCCCCCCCAAAAAATTGTTTTGTGTTTGAACAAATGACTCGGGTTTAAAAAAAAACTATTTTTGAATGGGCCAAACAAGCCACCATACTACGGGTTATTTATTCTTAACTTTAATTTCTTTAATTTTAACGTTGAGTCAGTACACTGCCGATTAAGAAAAACTATAAAAACTCGGGATTATTAACAAAAAAACTTATAAAAAGTAATTAATTAACCCAGGATTTGAAAAATAAAAGAAATTGGTCCTTACAAGCCTCCGTAGAAGGTACCGTTTGTATGAAAAAGAAAACTAACTTTATGCGAATATTTTGATTTCTAAAACATTGAATCTAACGAACAGATTCCATGCCATTCCATATTTTTACGCGGTATGATATGTTGTCCCCAATGGTGATCATTTGCGGAGCGGGATCATTTGCGGGACTGGGATCATTTGCGGGCCGGGATCATTTGCGGGCCGGGATCATTTGCGGAGCTGTACAGATCGGCTTGCCGGCCTTTCCACTCTTTTGGTAGAGTGAATCCATGTTTCCTAGAAACTCGTTAAATCGGCCCCCAAACCCCCAAATTCAAGACACAACAACTTAATCTTCATAAAAGCAAGTTTATTGTGTTATTCATTTGCCATTTAGTGCGATAAAATACCAGATATTCTGGATGTTTGAACCTTCGTAGTTCAACTGTCAAATAAATTCAAACTTTGAGCTTGGGCTGCCTGTGGTTTGACTTAAACCACCACGATGCACACATGTGTAGTATTTAAAAAGCTTCTTCACAACTCACACCGAAATATTCATATCCATGTATTTCTCTTCAGCCTTCAGGTATGATTTATAGCATCTTGACCATTTGCAGTTTTGGTATCGGCAAACCGAACAGCACGATTCAATGCAGCGAGCAAGCCAACACTCCAACAGCAAATTTTTCGATTAATTATTTATTTATGCTGAACTTCAGCATAAATAAATAATTATGGCTGAGTTGAATGTTCAAGGTCCTACAGATGTACTACACACTTTCCTCAGGCTTTGCTCAATTGTACTTGCGAACCTTTGAAACATTGCATTGGATTGTCGGAAAATAAGACAAGTAACTAACCGATCGCGAAACAAAACAGAAGCCATGCTGGCATTCACCAAAATGGCTGTTCGCATCGTGTACGTCTGGTTACCAGTTCCCCGGCCGAGATAATTACTCGGGCTGCCTGTGGCAGCGCCGAGTCTTAAAATGCAAGTGGTTATTATTATTATTTTTTTTGGTCCGTGTCAGACGGCTTCTGCGCATGCGTTAAAGGTCACATTCGAACCAATCAGATTGCACTATGCTGGTCACGCAAACAAAGGTTAGATTTCCTCAGGCGCGCTCAGATAAGAAAATTCAAAGCTCAGACTAGGCGAGACAAGGAGATATCAATTTCAATGAGTCATTGTCAGAAATCTATTCCATCGTGGGCAATGATGCAATACAACCTAAATTTGGGTCAGGTCCATGTTTTACGACAGAATAACCAGAGTCTTTCTACTGGATTCGGAGAGCTCGAGACATTATACAAGTCTGCTAATATGGGGAAAACTGAAACAAAACATGAACTTTGACGGCAGAAACCCTCATATTTGAGCCAAGCGGAATATTTACATGATCCGCTAAGATTTTTACAAATCTAATTAGTTAAGCAGATGTACGCAGTGTATGCCAACTGAAATGCTGTGCTCGTTTTGTGGTTACGGCTCAGTGGGGCAAGTACACGAACAAGAAGCATGAACTGCCAGCAAAGAGAGAGGAATTGATCGGAGACGTTAAATTACGTTACTGTGAAGAGGATCAAAATTCAAGTTTTGTAGCTTGAGACTGTCTTCTGCCGTGACTCGTGAGAGAAATTGGAAAAGATCTAGCTGTTTCATTCAGACACTGGCAAATTTATTGAAAGCTACGGGCTTACTTTATGAGATTATTATTCATTGTGGAATGAAAGGAAACAGGTTAGCTGAAAGTTAAGTTCGAGGTAGGCTTCGACTTTCATTCCGATTCAGTGCATATGTGCACGAAGGTGTCAGTTACGTAAGTACTGTAAGTAAACTCTTTTTGATTTGAATAAATTTCCTCTCAGTTTGTCTGTTAATGTACTTTTCCTTCTAAATATCGCTTTATTTAACATCTGATTTAGAGTATGCGTACCTCAAAATAAATTATTTGAAAGGTCAACTGAATTCTTGTGTCGATAAGCGCAAATGTTTTTTGTGAAACAGTCTGTGTATATGAGAAGCGGCTTAATAGAAGAGCTTTCTCATTTATAGAAATTACAATTGTTTTTCTTGCTATGAAATTTATGTTTCATTTCACATTTATTCATACAGTTTTAGCCGGACATTTCCCCGAGTTTTTGATCTATTTTCAATCAAATTCAAAGTCTGAATATGTCATTGTATTGCATTTATACACTTGAATGTGCCAGTATTCTGTTGTTCGAATCCTGCGTTATCATAGTCATGCCATAAAAGCGATTAATAGACCAGTCTGTTTTTTCGACGTTCTCACTGGCGAATTAAAGCACGACTTGATACTAAGAGGATTTCAAATGAAAGTGTATTTCATCTTCAATCTCATGTGGCCCGAGTGAAAGCCCAGATGGGCTCTTGTTTATTCTAAAAAGGAAGCACAGGTAGCCCACACATGACCACAGGGAGTCCACTGCAAGATTAGTATGCGTTCTTCTTCGTCGAACGCAAAAACTATTTTTGACACTTCTAAAACGTTAAGCTTCTAATACTTCTAATATGTTGCCCAGGTTGCCCCTGGGGTGGGGGTTTTTCTCACAATTTTCTGCCCCACCCGAGGGGTTTTAGCATGTATTTGTCATGGCTGCTGTGACAAATGCCCCTGGGTGCCCGGGGGCCGCCCCCTCGGGATGGCCGCTGATACCCGCATTACGTTGAAACGCCACCAGACACACTGACGAACTGCTTTCTCTCTGACAAATATGATGCAAACCAAGCAAGCAGATCGTCAATCAGACCAAATCGGTCAGCCATTCTTTTTAACAAAATTCGGTGATCCACCGTCGTACATATTTATGTATGTACAGTCATATAACATTCCCTTTGTTACCCACATTCGCTATGAATAATTTGAGACTTAGACATTTTATAAGAACATCCGAATCGACACTTAGAAATTTTAGGAGGATTTACGTTATCCTCAGTATTAAAAAAATTTGTCTGAACCAGGAATCGAACTTGGTATATTGTAAAACTGCAGGGTCCAACGGACGAAGTATAATACCGGATCACCTTGGAGGGATCTAATCAGCGAAAATCTGTAAACAGTAACAACGAAGAAAGGCTGATTATACGTTAATGGTAATTTATATGAACCAATTTATCGTTTGCATTGACGTCACAAAAAAAATTACCTCAAGAAAAAACTTATATTAGTAAAATATTTTTAATGCTCTGTATAGAGCAGGTAAAAATATAGAAATGACCGAAATTTTGGAGCAACCAGAGTACTTCGTAACCGAGCTGTCGGCCAAATAATATTAATTAGTATGCGGCGGCCATGTTGGTGTACAGCTTTAGTACACCAAGATGGCGGCCAAAAACGTACTCTACAAATAAAGCTGTTTTCCCCATCAATATGATTAGCATTCACTTCAAAACACTTTAGATATCACTTTTAAAGGTTTATCAAGTCTAAAATTTGAAATTGGCCGAAATATATGGATTTGCTTGACATTTAGGAAACACGCTGACCTGGGCTGTCACAAAATTCAAAGTACTGTAACTCAAAGACAAATCACCGTATCGACGTAAATTTTTCGGAGAATACTGAGAATACCGATATCTAAATCATATTAAAAGAACAGCTTCATATATCTCATAGTTTAGATTTTAGCATTTTGATGACGTCACATGCAAAGAGTCTATATTTCGGCTGGCACACCCAACCTTCTTCAGGGTTTACAAGTGAACGGGCCGGTTAAGAATCAATACAATGCCACCAACACTAACCATTAGACCACGAGAGAATTCACTGATTCAGGGACGGCGGAGCGAAATTTCAAGTGGAGGAGCTAGGCAAACTATTTTTTTGGCAAGTGGGGGGAGGGGGGACAGCCCCCCGTTCCTGTGATTGCAGTCGTTTTTTTACCAGATTTATATCAACTTCATTAGCATGTTCATAAAATATTCTATAATATACTATAATAGTGGTATGACAATCCCCCGAGCACGCGAAGTGTGATTCCCCACGGATTTAAACGGTACACGACTATACTACCCATCTCAGGTTAGAAGAGATGAACCTTACCCCGCTAGTTCAAAAACATGCAACTAAGGGACCCGTTCATTATTTATCGGAGGGATGAATGGGCGGAGGGGTGATGGGGGGGGATGAGTGAGAAAATGGGAGGTACTGAAATTTTAGATTGGCTTAATGGGGGCCCCTGAATTTTTAAATCAGTTATCAAGGATAGAGTAGAGAGGTAGAGTAGGGCATCCTTAAAAGTTGCAGTTTTGCTAAGGAGGTACCTGACAAAAAAGGGAGGGTTTGCTAATATATCACACAACTGCACCGGAAGTCTGCTGGAAGTCATAGATAAAAACATTGTTGTTTTAAAGTATTAATAATTCAGTGAAATAAACATTGCACTCAACTAGAACACAAGATGCCTCAAAAAAATATTTTTGGGGGTTTATATACGGTATATCACAGGAAGCCCAGGCTTAATTTGTATGGGAATTTACGATTTGTGAAATATCTCCGTAAATATTTCAATAAAGTAAATATAACTTGCCTGAAGAGTAGTTGATGTCCTTCTTGTTCTCTGGTGACGATTTTAAATATTCATATTTGAAAATTTCCATACAAAACCTTGCAAAACTACACCGAAATTGTACACAAAATATTCTACAATTATTATTTGGGGGGCAAAATCAAACAAATATAATCTGAAAACAGAGCTATTGTGTCTCTTAATAGCCTATTGACATACACAACATGTAATATTATATATATTATTGTATATATCAATCGAAAACGAAGTTTTTGAAAACAAGTGTATGTTGCAATTAATTTCTGTTTTCAGTTATTATTTTTCTAACCAGTTAATTTTTAAACTAAGTCTAGAACTCTTATTATCCTTATTACCAGGTGAACCCTAGCTCTAGGCCAGTGAAAACTTGTTGTTTACCTGTGAACCCTAAATTAGTGATTAGCCCTAAAAAAACTAAATTACTGAGAACCCATTGTTGACGGTTATGGTTTTTCTTAATGTAGGGTTAGGCTTTAAATTAGTTCACAGGACCATTGAATAACTCATTGTTTACTTGTTTACCTTTTTTAGAATGCTTAGGGTTGGCTTTAGGGGTTAGGTTAGGGTTTAATGTTATTATCTTAATACTCCAGGTAAGAAGAATAAAGAAAAAAGGAAGAAAAATTAACTAGGTATTTTTTTGAATTGACTGCCAGGGTACTAGTAGCACTATAATAATTTTATATATAGTAAATAACTACAGTGCTTAAGGCTTGGGCCAACAGATCCGGTATGGTAATTCAATATGAAAAACCCTGACCTAGAAATCGGAATTAGGTTCAAAACCAGATCTGGTACTCCTGTACACATATATCACATCATAAACAAGAGTGCCTGGATTCTGCTATGTGTAACAGGAAGGGAGACACTGCTAGCCTTTAGTTTGGTTTCTTTTTTCTTGGGAAGATTCTACATGACATCCACGTAGACTTTGTAAAGTTCTATTGAGTTCTCGCATTTCTGCAGCCTGTGTCTCAAGAGTTATTCCAAGCTCATTAACTTGGGTCTGTAGATAATTAAGCTGAGTGTTTTGAAGTTCTTCCTTTTTTTCTTCTTTCTTCTGCCCTCGTCTGTATTCAAAAATTAACGTTGCTACACCAACTCCAAATATGAACCCTTCTCCAAGCATTTCTGCAGCAAGGTCCACGGCAACCTTCTCATTTAGTGGTTTAATTTCACTTGGACCAACATGACCCATAACACGCATCTTCACTGTTGTCTCTAACCAATGAAAACCTTTCAAAATATACAACAAAGATGTGAGCTATAACTACAACCCATTTCAGTCTGGGAATCTGATCACATTCTAAATTCTCCTTCAAATTCTTTGTTTTCTAAGGGAGAATTTAGAACATGATCAGGAGTTACTTATGCCCTTATTGCACACAATAATCACAACTTACCTAACCATCAGTGCCACATAGGGAGTCCCCCCAGGAGTTTAACCTCGGCTGACGTAAATGATACCTTGATGGCTAAATATATTGGCGTTCTATCCTAAACACCTAGCCTGTAAACACCCTAAAGGCATGTTTTATACACAGGCGATTATTTTTTGCAATTATTGTCGCGATTACCACTGCAATTTTGCTCGCTAGCAATTTGCCCATTCAAATCGAGCATGTAATGTACCGATCAATTCGAAACATCAACTGTACTGGTTTCTGACACAGTCTGGTTTCAAGCATGTTCGAAACTTGATGCAAATTTCCGGTGAGAAAAATTGCAGTGGAATGCGACAAAATCGCCTGTGTAAATGGCCCGGGGGGGTGACTCCCATATAAAAGGGGTAGGGATGCTCGTCGGACATTTTCGATTTGACCCCTAAGAGGTACTAAAATGGGCGTGGCTCAAGCTTATTTTGACCCCTAAAAGATAATAAAAATGTAAATTGATAACAGCTTTTTTGTTCAATTGACACCCGACCCCTAAAAGGTACCGCTTTACATAGAAATGTCTGTGTTTGATGGTGGATACCCTAAGTGGTACCAAACTCCTGATTTTGACCCCTAAAAGGTACGACGAGCATCCATGTACCCCTCACATAAGGGAGTCCCCCCCCCCGGGGGTAAATGGGCCTCAAGTGATACCAAATCCCGTAATTTTAAGTCCTATAAGTTACGACGAGCATCCCCGCCCCTTCTATATGGGAGTTCCATATAGGTTCTAGGGTAGGGAAAAAAGTATGTACTTTGTTTGAAGATAGGGAGGAGGAACTTCGTAATCTCATACGAGGTCAGACTACCCCAGGGGTCTGGGGAAGACGGTGATCATTTGTAACTGCAGAATCTAGTTTAAAACATAGAGATCGCCCCTTACCTTGTCCAGGAAGTACGCAGAAATACTTCCTAAATAATTTGTTTTGTCTAGCAGCAGACTTGATACCATTTGCTATAGGTTTTGATATCTGTTTAACACTTAAAGTCATAAACTTGAACAATGGAAACGCGCCGGCGACCATTTTGTAGCCTTGCTCGACACCCAACCTCATCCCCAGGGTCTTCTCGGTCATAGAAAACAATAATTTCTTTTGAACTTCGAGCATTTTCAGCGGTCAGCGGCCTAAAATCCCGAAGTGCATTGCGCGCCCAAATCCTTCGAGTCCGCCATGTGGAAGCTTGGAGTTTGTATTGACGCTTGCATTCTCCAGGAAAAAAGGCAAAACAGGGACCTGGGTACATTGTCTAGAGAGAAAGGTTAGAGAAATGTGTGTAAATCTGATCAAACTACTGATTTATTGTGTTTCTTTAGGCTCGTGACATGCTTTGGAGTTTGGTTGCAATGTATGACATCACAAAAGTTGTGTTTTCTCACATCTTGTCTGTCGAGTACAGTAAGTAATTCGTTGTAACACATAAGAAATAAATGTTTTCGTTCAAAAACTTACGAAAATTGTGCGTATTTCTTTTGTTCTGTTCGAAGTTCAGCTTCAAATTTGTGTTTTCCTGCGAATCCCGACCTTGTCAAATGCCATGTTTATAAATTATTTTCACTTCGCTGTCCACACGGATTCGTCCACATGCACACTCCAGCGCGGGCCGCGAGCGCGTACATGTATGCAGTCGAAATCTTGACGCGGACGCCATTATTTTCCCGCTCATTTTAAGGTACTTAGGTTTCCCTTTAAAGGGATACCCGAGTGAAAAACACATTGGGGCTCAAAAGAATCTTCAACATGTTCTTTGTTCAGAAAATGTATTAAAATTTGATCAAACGTTTTTAGTATTAAGAACGAGCACCTCAAAGTTGGCCCCGCGAAGACATGGGCGCCGCCATCTTTGTTTGCATTTACGGAAGTGACGTCACTTCGTCCCACCAGCGTATCGCGGCTACTTGTCTTTGTATGATTTTCACACGCTCGGAATTAAAGTGGATATATTTTCATCGAGATTGCAGAGGAATTTTTACAGAAACCGGAATTATGATGAAGACGACATTATGAGAAAAGTTCAGAAGACTGGGAGGAGGAAGAAAAGCATTGGGAAGGCGAGAAATTATCAGACGAACAACAAGGTCTCGTAACTGCCATTTAATAACAGCAAAACAACATGGCTTAAAAGACTCGAGTGACTTCTGAATAAGTATAAGAACTACAATGTATGTGAGGTACAGTTAAGGCGTTTATCATCCTAAAAACACCTAATAAGTGAGAGAGTAGAACGCTGGTGGGACGAAGTGACGTCACTTCCGTAAATGCAAACAAAGATGGCGGCACCCATGTCTTTGTGGGGCCAATTTTGAGGTGCTCGTTCTTAATACTAAAAACCTTTGATCAAATTTTAATACATTTTCTGAACAAAGAACATGTTGAAGATTCTTTTGAGCCCCAATGTGTTTTTCACTCGGGTATCCCTTTAAATCTCAAAAAAAGTTTTTGAATGTTTACTAAGTGCCGACTTATGTACTGCCGAGAAATTTTTTTTAAAGTTCTTTATCACATTTTACTCGAGTATATAACGTGTTTTTTTTAGATGTGCATACAATTACAAGTGATAATTATTTTGAATAGGAGAGAGGTCTACAGAGCAATTTTTGTTTGGTAAACAAATTTCAGTACGTAGTTTTAAAATAGCCAAGGAAAGTTGCAACACGTACAACTATGAATGACAACAAAATTATTCATTGTTCCAAGTGTGACAAAATCGTCAGTTGGACGGATTCTCGACCTGGTGTAATGCGGGTATCAGCGGCCATCCCGTGGGGGCGGCCCCCGGGCACCCAGGGGCATTTGTCACAGCAGCCATGTCAAATACACGCTAAAACCCCTCTGGTGGGGCAGAAAATTGTGACAAAAACCCCACCCCTGGGGCAACCTGGGCAACATATTATAAGTATTAGAAGCTAAACATTTTAGAAGTGTCAAAAATCTTAATAGTTTTATACAAATATTATCCTTTATTTCTTTGTTCTGTCTTCCGACATTGGATGGCTTAATTTAATCTCTTAATTTGAATGATAATGATATGACTTACCTCAAGGGCAAAGAAATCGAAGAACGTCGAGCGTTGAACGTTGAGACAGCAGATTACGTACAAACCCCGTGGGTATGTCCCCGGGGTATTTTGACGAAAACGCAAAAGCGCTCTAATGCCCCGTGTGTGGGGCATGTTTTTGCTACAAATCCCCTGCTAAGTCCCTGGGTTGTCCGTGGGTTGCCCGGGGGCCGCCCCCTCGGGATGGCCGCTGATACCCGCATAATGGACCGTTATATGCTACTCCTGTAGAAACAGCTCCAAAGAGCAGTGTTGTCTTTCAAGCTGCAAAACCTCCAAAAGAAAGGCGAAGTTGCAGGCCCTTCCAGCCAGGTATTATCAGCTCACAGAAAATGAATCTTCTTCCCTTCAGCAAAAAATGAATTTAGGTGATGGTGGGCTTTGTTGCAAGTCATGCTATGTGAAAATACATAAAGCTTGCCAGAATTTACATGTAGGATCGATGGATACCTCAGTTGAACAACATAGTGCTGGTAGTACCTTCATATACCATGCTACATTTTGTACACCACATGGTAGACCACAGACATCATCAGAGAGAAGCAAATGAAAAATGCGTGCTGAAGGAAAACTGCATATCACATAACAATGAGGAATTGAAGAGAAAACTAGAAAAGATTGCTGGTGAGGATTTTGCCAAACTTTTGAAGGACACAATGAAATCAAAGCCATTCAGTGCTGATAAGGAAAACAAGGTAAATGGCATTTTGCTTTTTTAAAGGGGCACTATCATTATTATAGAACCTTCCAGTTTCTTTTAAACAAAATAATTTCTTAAATGCCCCCCCCCCCACCCTAGGGACCGATAGGATGTCAAATGCCCCATCTTGCCCAGAGGTGGGGGGGGATGGGCTGGGTTGGGATTGATAGAGACAACACACCTGAGAAATACCACGTGAATGCCTGATATTCTTTACAAACGTTTGCTTTGGGGGATGGAAAAGATGAAAGACGATTACAAAAGCTTATTCTAAAAATGTGATATTCATTAGTGAACCAATTTCAAGTTTCTCTAAATTTCTCTTAAAAGCAGTATATTTTTCATCCACTCAAATCTTTGCCAACCTTCATCAAAATTGTCTCACATTTTGTCCAGTGTACCTGGAAAACCTATTCTGATAATCTGAGCAGTTATAATAATTTGTCTTTCATCATAAGGTTGAAATTACCCCTTTAATGAAAGAAGGGTGTCACATGAAATATTGTTAAAGGAATGAGGCATAACATCTGCCAATAATCTCCTGGCTTGTCCAAGATCAGCCAAATGCAGCACTACATATATATATATATATATATACAGTCGTTGCCGTTAATGTTGTCCTAGACATATCCACATATTGATTTATAGCCTTTGTTCAGTTCGCACCTTTTACATAAAGAACGGTAATCAGCCGTGAACGCACCCTTTGTATTTGGTCACAAAGAGCCACGGTGGTCTAATGGTTAACGCTCTTGCTTACCAGTTCAAAGCCCCGAGTTCAAGTCTCAGTATCGGCATCCAATTTTGTTTTCTTTTTTGTTTTTTCTTGTTTTTCCCCCCTTGTCTTTTTGTTTTATTTACATATGTTTCTTTTTGCAGTTTCTTTTTTGATATTGGATAAGAACGGAAGATGTAGCTAAAATAATACTGTCAACATGAAACGGTCTCAAATTTCCCCAGACTTTCGAAGTAGATAATTATACCAGCACTGACTGAGTACGCCCAAATTACGCTATTTTCGTTTAGAACGGTATAGTGATTCTGTCGATGGTTGTGGGTTTGAATAAGCGTAATTAGTTTTTCTTACACTGTGCCGGGTTTACATGTATATGCTTTAATGCTTTAATGTAGTACTCCTAAAAAAACAGCTAACGCTATACTAGGAGAAAGTTAAATATATAACTACATGTAATTAACAATTAATAAGTTAGAATAAGAAATACTAATAAATAAATACAAACAATACTAATATTAATACTAATGCTAATAAAAATAACAAAAATAAATTAATAATTAAACAACAATGATAACATGATAATAATAATAAAATTGGAATTTAAGAATATATATACAGTATAGTTAAGTTAAAATGACCTGATAAATAATGTGGCTGATTCCCTGAAGGCACTTAAACTACTAGTAGTGGGGTGGATAAAGGGAACACTGTTCCAAGCAACAATAGTCCTTGGGTAAAATGAGAACTTATATATATTGTTATTAGCCTGGATATGGTTAAAGGGTAAAGAATTGGGTAATCTGGATATATGTCTACGGTATAGAGGAGAGACCTCTGGAGGGAAATTAAGTCCCACTAGACCCTTATTAATTTTATAGAACATAGATAATTGTGCTAGCAGTCTTCTATGTTCTAATGTCTCCCAACCTAATTGTTGGATCATTGGTGTAATATGGCTAGTTCTGGAATAGTCGTTGTTTACGAATCTTGCTGCTCTATGCTGGACCATTTCAATTTTGTGGATGTTTCTTTTGGTATGTGGGTTCCATACTGTTGAAGAGTATTCAAGCTGTGGGCGCACAAGGCTGGAATAAGCCCGGGATTTAATTTCAGGAGTACATTCACCCAATATCCTTCTCAGTAGTCCAAGTGTGCTGTTCGCCTTACTTGTTATTGCATCACAGTGTTTGTTCCAACAGAGATCTTTGGTTATTGTAATACCAAGGTATTTAGTTGAAGATACACTAGATATGGATTTGCCGTTTAGCATGTAGTTATGAGACAGAGGGGCTTGTTTGTTAGTTATTCCGATATGGTAACATTTTGAGACATTAAAATTAAGTTGCCATCGTTTCGCCCAGTTTTCCAACTGGTCCAAGTCCTGCTGCAGTAGGGTTTGATCTTGATGACTGTGTATTTCTCTGTAGATAACACTGTCATCAGCAAAAAGACGTATTTTTGAGTTAATGTTTGTTGTGATGTCGTTAATGTACAAGAGAAATAGCACCGGGCCCAGTACAGATCCTTGGGGTACACCAGAGACTACAATCTCTGGGCTGGAGTGGGTGCCATTAACAGAGACCATTTGGGTGCGGTTTACGAGAAATGAATTGATCCATGTAACAGTTTTTCCTCGTATGCCATAATAGTATAATTTGTTAATCAGTCTCCGGTGTGGCACAGAATCAAAGGCCTTACTGAAATCCAAAAGGATTACATCAGTTTGGGCACTCTGATTTAGACCTTTGGCCCAGTCATTTATCACAGTGATCAACTGGGTTTCACAGGAAAAGTGTCTTCTGAATCCATGTTGTTGGTTGACCAGTATATCATTGGCTGAGAGATGCTTTGCAATGTGGCTAAGGATAATGTGTTCCATGATTTTGCAACATAAACATGTGAGGGAAATAGGCCGATAATTAGCTGGATTGGACTTGTCTTCTTTCTTGTAAATTGGGCTGACCAGAGCATTAGTCCAGTCAGATGGTAGTGTACCTTCAAAATATGACCGTTGAAAGATAAAGCACAGCCAGGGTGCAATGGTTGGCGCAAGTTCTTTTAGTATTCTGGCCGGAATTTCATCGGGTCCACAGGCTTTATTTGGGTTCAGCAAGGAAAGCTGTTTAGCGACACCTTCATTGGTGATGAATAGATCAGGAACAGATTTGTAGGGTGAATTGTCAATGATGGGTGGAGGAAGGTTCTCTTGAGTGAAAACAGAAGTGAAGTGGGAACTCAAAGCTTCAGCTTTTTCTTTGTCTGTGGTGCAAAATTTACTCTCTGTTCTTAGAGGTGGAATACCAATAGATTCGGTTTTACTAGTACGTACATATGACCAGAATTTCTTTGGGTTATCAATTAAACTATCTCCAATGACATTGTTCATGTATCGGCTGTGGGATTCTTTTATCAATTTGGATACAAGGTTACGTTGTTTTTTGAAGGCATCCCAATGGATCTGATTATGGGATTTCATAGCCACCTTGTGAAGTCTGTCCTTCTTTCGCATATGTCTCTTTATGGTTATAGATATCCATGGAAGTTTATATTTTGATCCAGACTTTTTCTGGGGGATATACTCTTTTACAGCCTTGAATAAGGATGTTTTAAACATTGTCCAATTTTCATCAATGGAATAGTTCTGGGGACTGGAGGAGAAGAATACATCTGATGCAGATGACATGGAGTCAGCAAGATCTGGCCAATTGGCTCTTTTGTAGATGTAGACCTTATGTGGTGGTTTGAAAGATCTTGTAGGTTTTGTATTTATGTTGAAAAGTACTATAAGATGGTCACTCATGCCAGATGCTGTGGAGACATTGGATATGGAGTTGGGATATGATGAGAACAGTAGGTCTAAGGTCTTTCCAGATGCAGGACGTGTAGGTAAGCTCACATGTTGTTTGAGTGAGTGATCATCCATAATCTGAAGTAATCTGGCATGCTGGGCGGCAGTATTTGGATTTGTGGTTGATGGTACATTAGATTCCCAGTCGATATCAGCAAGATTCATGTCACCTCCTATAATGATGTTTGGGTAGTGGGTTTTGGACCCTATGACACTGTTTATGGATTCATGAATTTTATCCAAGACATCAGGAGTGGAATTCGGAGGTCTATAACAGGTTGCAAGGTAAAGGGGCTTGCTATTTTGAAGCTTCAGTGAGGTCCAAAGTATTTCACTTTCGTTGGTGTAATTGCAATGTTCGTCACATATGAGATCAGACTTTATTGCCTGGAAGACACCACCACCATTAGAATTTCTGTCCTTCCTAAATATGGTATAGTTAGTTGGGAACACTGAGTAAGTTGGGACAAGTAAGTATATACCAGAAACAGTTTTGAAAATACTAGATACCCACTGATTCAAAGTATTATATCTTTGTTTAGAAGTAGGAAGCGATTTTAGCAAGTGTTATGAATTTCATTCGTACTGATTTTCTGAACTTAGGCAGACTGGGCGCGCGACCTCATTCTCTTTTCCGAGATTTCGAAAACATCGCCCGCGCGACACGGAGAGGACAGTTTTGAAAATATCCGGAAGTCCAGAAATTAGCCAGAATTCTCTTTGAAACCCATAGTAATGCTTTTTCTTTGTGAGGGAAAAGAACTCACATGGAATTATAGCCGTGTACTCGGCGTAGGGTTTACGAGTGTTTGACAAACGATAACAAACTTTTGAAGCCACGCGCGGCATGGACGATGTCGATGATCAAAATACTACATTCCCTGCGGCAGTCGAAGCTTTTGCAAAAGAAATGTTCGAACATCCCTTAATAAAATAGATGTGGATGATAGGTGTCCTAGGCATTTCAAAGGTTAAAAAGAACTCCGTTCTTGTTGTCACGTTTGAAATAAAAGCTTTTAAGGGAATGCAGTCAGAAAAAAAGGGGGAAAAGAAATGAAAAAAATCTTCGCAGTAACAAAAATGTCGATTCTGAGACTTGAATTCGGGGCTTCGAACTGGTAAGCAAGAGTGTTAACCATTAGACCACCGTGGCTCTTTGTGACCAAATACAAAGGGCGCGTTCACGGCTGATTACCGTTCTTTATGTAAAAGGTGCGAACTGAACAAAGGCTATAAATCAAGATGTGGATATGTCTAGGACAACATTAACGGCAACGACTGTATATTAATATATATATATATATAAGGGTAGGATAAAAAACTCAACTACGTGTACATCTCGACAAGCCTGTTTCGTGAGTCGTATGACTCACTCGTCAGGAGACTTTAATGAGAAGAATATTCACAAACATCACTTATAAGGGTGGTTATTTACAAAATTAACATATTGGCGGTAAGTTAAAATGGTGTTAGTTATTACGTAACAATGCTTTATATCTGTGTCGGCACGAAGACACGAGTTCATTACGTTTGTTAAGTGATGAAAGTTCTGGGTGGCGGATAATGATCAATTTTTCTTTCAGACAAAGATTGCATCTTTTGCTTGCGCTGCTGTAGGCTTTAGTAGTGGATAAAATGCGCCAAGAGATGGAGTGGTCGATGTTGTTGTCCTTTAATGTCCAAATGTGCTTGCTGAGTTCGGTGGAGTTTCTGGAGTGTGTATGTCGGAATGAAGCGGTGTGATTTCTGTATCTTGTCTTGAATTCGTTTTCAGTCAGTCCAACGTATGTTTGTGAGGTGAGATTGTCCTTTGAAAGTTATAGTACTGATGATAGTATTTTGGGTGTGGTCAAAGAACAACAATTACATGTAGTACAAATAACAATGCATTATGATTTTACAATGATTTTATTTCATGTTTTATTTGGGTACAAACCTTTAGTTTTATTTCCTAATTAGTAGTCTGTTTCATTTTCATTGGCAGGCTGTAAACGAGAACATAACTGCTGGTCTGGCCTTAAGCTACTCTCGTGAAAAATCAGGCAATAGGCAAACCGTAATTTTGAGTACTGTTGCTCTACATCTTTCAAATAAGGAACTGACTATGAAATTACAAAAGCATGAATGCATGCTTCAGTTTATGGACCTGGAATGGAAATGCCTGTGAAGCGTCGTACTTCCACATCGTCTAGCCCCAGAAACAATTGCTTTTGCCATGGGATTTATTCACCATCCTGACAGCATTGAGTATTCCTCATACAAATCTGTGTCTTGTGAGAGAAAGAAAGTCTTGGATTAGTGAACTTTTAGGAGGGGGAGATCAACCAGTACTGTGGCTGAAGCATAACAAAAAAAGCACTTTATGTCAGATACAAGAAGGAGTGTGAAGATTCAGAAGTAAAACCAATAAGTGAAAGCACATTTTATAGTGGTCTCTCTGCTGGTAACTTTAAAATTATGGCAGAAAAGGCAGGCCTGTGCAATATCTGCACAGAACTGGGGGCAGAAAACTTCCATAAACTTAATAATGTGAATGCACAGGAACAAAATGTAGCATGCATAATGCACTTGTCATCGGCTTCCCCAAGGGGGGGGACTTTCAATGCTAATTTTGTATTGCAAAGCCCATATTATTTCCCCACATGTGTGGCACATTTTTTCAGCAATGTTCCCAGTACTAGTGGGGCAAGGCAAGCCCCCAACAGGAGTTAATCCATGCAACAAATGTTTTAAACTGCCTACAAACGAAATACTAATTAAAAAATCATTACGCTAACTCTAAGCCCATGCAAAATTGTGTTCTTTGAAATAAAAAGTAAAAACTAATGAAAGGAGCAGCCAACTCTAGTTTGATAGACGGCCTATTTTATGCACAAAACGCACAGGTTTAATGCACAATGACATAACCTTTCAACACCTTCAAAGGGATCAATTTGCGATGTGCCTCATATATACAGCTAGCCCACAATTAAAACATTTCCATGAAAAATGCTGCAAACAAAGTCCCCACATTTTACCCTACCCCAAGGACACGGATTTGTTGCGAAGTCCCTACAAAGTCCCCAATTCCCCCACCTACAGCCTGGGGTCTTTTCCCCCCTCCCCTGGGGATGCCGATGACAATTACATAACATGTAGATTGGTTTATAATTCTATAAATAGCAAACATAAAAAGGTGCTTTGAACTATTTCTTGGTTCTGAGAAAAGGCCTACCTGCTAAGTGTAATAAAAGAACACATGTTCAGTTGTGGTGCCAAACAACTTAAAATATTATTTGTACTATACTATTATTTTTATTACAATGCTCACTCGATGGAACATGATTCATTTAAATTTAATGTGAGGTATCTACTTAACAATTAGACTATGAGCTCCTCGTCAACTATCAGCCAGAGAAACTTTGATTGCAGGATTGCCATTGGTGATAGAACGCTAGTTGGTTTCTACTAAAAGTAATTATTACACAAGTAAATGCATAGACAAGGCCATAGATCAGATTACATACAGTATTGTATGTACTGTTTCAAAATTAGCAGCTAGCTTATTGAGCCAGGGTGTTTTCAGATCTGATAAAACATGTGCTGCTAGATTTTGGAATGGCTCCAAAAACGCTGTTGTATATATACACGTATAGAGTCATGTAATTCAGTTATTTTGGCGATACGACCTATTTTCGGCCGAGAAAATCGAAGCAAAAGTATATGTTAAGTGAGGCCTGTACCTAAATCAGATTTAGAAAATTCATTTATTTTGTTTCCCCTCATTAATTATTAATGATTGTTGAAGTTGACGATTCTGCAGAAAAGCCTAAAACCCAGTACATGTTCCAATATTATACAGTCATCTGTATTTTTTTTAGGTAACTCAGTGTATCCCGCAGCAAGCATTAGAGTACAGTGTTCCACACGTTCTAGAACTTAACGAAATAATTTCCATGAAATCTACCGAGTGAGTCCAAGGTATTTTCAAATTGCTGTTTGCCGCGCAAACTGGAATAGATTATATTTAATTTGGAAATAGTTACAACGACCAACGCTATAAGTGACAATAAAAATGTTTGAGTAACCACAGGCCGCCCAAGTTCTGACTGTATAACAAGGTTTGTATGGGAGTTCTTCCGATAACTCGGAATAATAACATAAATCTCCTGTAATACAAGGTAAATAAAGGAAGAAGACTTACTTGAAGTTGTTTTGTCGTCCTATGTGTATTTCAGGTCGCTAGAACGGTGTTTCATGGAATTCTTGAGTCTTACGCTTCACCCCTCTAACCAGAGGGGAAGGCTGAACACTCGATACAACCACGGCCTTCGCTCGAGGACGAATTTTACACAAAATATCAATCCCATCGGCGTTTACTCGGCCGCGGTACAATCCATGGACATCAATTATCCCTCAGAAGTCCCCAGGCTTGATAACTCCTTTCCAAACCCGTTAGATTTGAACGATTTTTGAAGCAATTCGTGCAGCTTCAAAAATTCGCTATTATCGCACTTCGGCCATCTTGGATTGAAAGCGAGGCTTCCGGGTTGTCGGTTTCGTAGCGCTTACTATTTGCTCTGTTGTTGGTCGCGAGTTTGGATGAAAAAACTACTTCATCTCCTCTTCTGTAATTCCAATTGTGCAAATAATAGCCAGAAAAGAAGATCTAGGGATTCTTTTCACATATTTGATTCCAATGAACAGCTCTAAAAGCGATGGAGTTTGAAAATACGCGGAGATGTCGACCCACACTTCAGACTTCGATAAATATCCAGAGGTAGAGTGAGGAAAAAAGTGTCACAGGTTCCCTCAGACTCCCAGCTAGCACCGGTCTCTACAGGTAAAATAAGAAGAGAGAAACCTCACCTAGCAGGGCGAATGGAACATGTTAAGTTATTGTTCTCAATAAATATATATACACGTGCACCAGCCACCCTCTATTATTATATTTTGATAATTTTTAGTGCACATGGTCATGGGACTATTTTCACGTTGATCGTTATTTTTCATTTTACGAAAAAGACTTGTGTACTTTGCACACCACTAATAATAAATTGGCACTAATTTTGAAAGTGTCATGACCATCATATTAATGTTTTAATGTGTGAATAATAATTTTTATGTAAAATATATTATATATCATATGTATTTGTACTGAATCAAAGGGAAATATTTTGGGAGGTTTTATTAGAATGGTCATGGGTGTTATGCAATGATATTTATCACTGTCAAATTTCTGGTATGAAATGAAGGTTTATTTATTAGTTAATCTGCGATTTTCATGTGTGATTTTCTTAGTAATACCACGATCACCTCAGCTTTCTTTGTTTGTTCAGGGACATTTAAACTCTAAATTCCCTCATCAGCATGGATACTTGTTCTAATTTTCTCTCGTTGACATGCAAGAATGAAAATTAGAAGGGCATGCATGCTGATGAGGGTTATGGCAGGTCATTATAAAAATTAGTTCCTAGCAGAGTGCATGAATGCCTGTCAACCCTGTACCCTACCTATTTTATGGCTCAAGAAAGGTCTTCTCTTCATTTGTCAAACCCGCTTCTTCCATACATGTGAGATAATTATACTTAAAACCACAAACATGACATGATTAAACTCTATGCGTGCTCCTGGAATATTTAGTCAGCCACATATTACATATTATTTTTACATTTTACTTGACATTTTATTTATTCTTCACAAAATCAACACACTTGCAGGGTCCAGTTCAACCAATGGTGCTCAATCAAGCATAACAAAACGTTCAAAAAAAGACAATGGTAACTTTAGTTTAGGCAGAGAAAAACTAAAGTCCTCTGAGATTAGTTTCATTAGTCAGTGATAATAGTATTACAAAGTACTAGCATGAAATTAGCTAGTGATTAAATTTCCCCTTGACCTTTGCGAGGATTTATGCAAATTCTCCCTAATCCCCCTCAGCCATAAATCCTCCCTCAGCTCTCGGGGGAAATTTGATAACTAATTTACCTTATGCCATGCCATTACTTATAATAACAAGAGCCCATCTGGGCTTTCACTCGGGCCACATGAGATTGAAGATGAAATACACTTTCATTTGAAATCCTCTTAGTATCAAGTCGTGCTTTAATTCGCCAGTGAGAACGTCGAAAAAACAGACTGGTCTATTAATCGCTTTTATGGCATGACTATGATAACGCAGGATTCGAACAACAGAATACTGGCAAATTCAAGTGTATAAATGCAATACAATGACATATTCAGACTTTGAATTTGATTGAAAATAGATCAAAACTCGGGGAAATGTCCGGCTAAAACTGTATGAATAAATGTGAAATGAAACATAAATTTCATAGCAAGAAAAACAATTGTAATTCCTATAAATGAGAAAGCTCCTCTATTAAGCCGCTTCTCATATACACAGACTGTTTCACAAAAAACATTTGCGCTTATCGACACAAGAATTCAGTTGACCTTTCAAATAATTTATTCTGAGGTACGCATACTCTAAATCAGATGTTAAATAAAGCGATAATTAGAAGGAAAAGTACATTAACAGACAAACTGAGAGGAAATTTATTCAAATCAAAGAGTTTACTTACAGTACTTACGTAACTGACACCTTCGTGCACATATGCACTGAATCGGAATGAAAGTCGAAGCCTACCTCGAACTTAACTTTCAGCTAACCTGTTTCCTTTCATTCCACAATGAATAATAATCTCATAAAGTAAGCCCGTAGCTTTCAATAAATTTGCCAGTGTCTGAATGAAACAGCTAGATCTTTTCCAATTTCTCTCACGAGTCACGGCAGAAGACAGTCTCAAGCTACAAAACTTGAATTTTGATCCTCTTCACAGTAACGTAATTTAACGTCTCCGATCAATTCCTCTCTCTTTGCTGGCAGTTCATGCTTCTTGTACGTGTAGTTGCCCCACTGAGCCGTAACCACAAAACGAGCACAGCATTTCAGTTGGCATACACTGCGTACATCTGCTTAACTAATTAGATTTGTAAAAATCTTAGCGGATCATGTAAATATTCCGCTTGGCTCAAATATGAGGGTTTCTGCCGTCAAAGTTCATTTTTTGTTTCAGTTTTCCCCATATTAGCAGACTTGTATAATGTCTCGAGCTCTCCGAATCCAGTAGAAAGACTCTGGTTATTCTGTCGTAAAACATGGACCTGACCCAAATTTAGGTTGTATTGCATCATTGCCCACGATGGAATAGATTTCTGACAATGACTATTTGAAATTGATATCTCCTTGTCTCGCCTAGTCTGAGCTTTGAATTTTCTTATCTGAGCGCGCCTGAGGAAATCTAACCTTTGTTTGCGTGACCAGCATAGTGCAATCTGATTGGTTCGAATGTGACCTTTAACGCATGCGCAGAAGCCGTCTGACACTGATTAAAAAAAATAATAATAACCACTTGCATTTTAAGACTCGGCGCTGCCACAGGCAGCCCGAGTAATAATATTTTGGAGTTTGGACTGATTTTACTTACCAGTAACCTGACTGTTAGGTCTATTCGATTTTATTAAACAGGGTTAAAAAAATCTGCTCTATCTGTGAATAAATTCAAATCAAGCTATCCTCCATAATTTCTGTGGCTTGGCTTGGGAAAGAAATAATATTAATTATAATAAATTGATAAAAAGGATGTAAATGATGCTGGAGTACCCATCCAGCTAGCAGCTACATGTAGGTTAGAAAAAAACATAGTTGAATCATTGCAATGATTATGGCAGAAGAAAATATATTGTACAAAATGTTGTAATATACCAAAACAGACGACTGAGACAGTGTTGGGGTCTGGCAGTATTTAACATAATATAAATTATTATTACAATATATTTTAATATGTTACAATTTATTTACATGATTGAAATATAATATTAATAGTGATACAAAAGCTGGATGGTATATTATTAGTATGGCTGCTCCCCTAAAGCACGAGATAGTTGGTTTACAAAATAGTTACTACCGAGACATACAAGGCCTAACCCATTGGCTATATCCAGCCTGATGATAATTTTACAGTATTGCTCATAGACAACTAAAAGTAGGCTGTACCCTGCCAGACTCCAACCTGATCAGCTGATTCTGAATATCTAGATTAATATTCACTTCAATTATAAATTATGGAAATTAAAATAATTGTACAAAGTTTGAAAACTAAAGTTAGGTGATTTAAAAACAATTAGGTAGTCATTGTTGCAATTTTTATTGCCATTATTAGCACCGTCATCAACATCAATATTGTTTTGCATTAATACCATCACCAGTACCATTTCCATTGTCACTATCATCATTGTACATGGTCAAATGACCCATAGCTCAGTTTCTCTACAGGTAATTTTGGTCAATTTCCAAGTAGCCATTTGTTGATAATGGCCCAACATTGCAAGTCTGACAGTAATACTGTCATTATCATCATCTTAACATACACTACCTGGTATACATATGATATATGTATCAGGAGCCATATTATGTATATATGATATAGTTACAGTACCAATGCAATGTTATCAGCCATCCATGCAAGTGAACCATTTTGGTTCATTGATAATGCATTTTCTCAAATCCTCATACAAACCTTCTAAAAACCTAACCCAAAATTTGCCAAAAACCCTAACCATTTCCAACCCAAATCATTCCTAGAACGAGTACACCCAAGGCCAAGCTATAAAATTATGAAGGATTTTTCACAGGTTTTCAAGTGATCATTTGAAGTGGCAGGGTACACTGCAGTGAGGTTTCTCTCTTGTTTTTTACGTGTAGAAAATGGACTTCTGCTATCTGTTAGTCTGGGGGAACCTGTCACACTTATTTAAGCGAAGAAGTATTTTATAATCCGTTTTTTTGTACTCACTGGATATTTTATCGATGTCTGAAGTATGGGTCGAGATCTCCGCGTATTTTCAAACTCCATCGCTTTTAGAGCTGTTCATTGGAATCAAATATGTGAAAAGAATCCCTAGATCTTCTTTTCTGACTATTAATTGTACAATTGGAATTACAGAAGTGGAGATGAAGTAGCTTTTTCATCCAAACTCGCGACCAACAACAGAGCAAATAGTCAGCGCTACGTAACCGACAACCCGGAAGCCTCGCTTTCAATCCAAGATGGCCGAAGTGCGATAATAGCCCATAGACCAACCTCGTCCCCAGGGTCTTCTCGGTCAGATCCAAGATGGCGTCTACTCAGAGAGAAGACCCTGGTAAAGGCTGGATCACGTGATCAAATACTCCCAGATTTTGGGAGTATTTTGTCACGTGATTTGGTAATCTAAGATGGCGGCCAAGCTAAATATGGGAATAGTTCATGACGTGTACAAACCATAGGTATCCCAATCCGGAGTGAGCGAGAAGCGATTAAAGGGGAACTCAACCCTAAAATTAACCCAATGTCTATACAAACATGTATTCGAAATAAATAGGTTCTGCTATTTAATTTTTCTGTGTTGCGCGTCTAGCAAGAGAAAATCCGAAAACCTTCCTCACAGCCTCCGGTATGTACAGACGGCTCAAGTCTTGTAATTTGTGACGTAGTATACGGGGAATAAATTAGTTTTGCCATGCCGTCCCCTACATTGAATAGCAGGCCTAATGGCTTCTAATTGCGGACCATTGTGCTTTCTTTGTGCTAGAGGTGTGATCGTTCTTCCTTGGTATGTGTGACGTACGTTATGGGGAAATTTGCACTGAATTGAGCCGCCACACAATATAGATTTTTCAGCGGAAAATCGAACTTGGAGACTAATTTTCTCCTCATAGACGCGCAACACAGAAAAATAAAATATCAGAACTTATTTCTTTAGAATACATCTTTGTAAAGACGTTGGGTTGATTTTAGGGTTTAGTTATCCTTTAACGGTATTTCCACGCGGCGAACGATGCAGTGAAAACAGGTCTACTAAATGGCTCGAAATGGAGTTTACTTGGATAAAGAACCAGTGGAAAGGTATCACAAAGCTACCAGGATGTATCTAAGCTAGAAGAGAATCCTAAAAAGCCGTTCATTTTCCGTTAGCGTTGAAGCGAAGCGATCGATAGTACATGTTCAGGTTTAACGGCTTCTCCTGGCTTTCCCACTGATGAACCTTACCAGAAAACTACCCAGTAATGCACTTCGTCTATTGCTCTATCTACACAACGTGTTTTAAGGTTATTTAAAATCGTTTTATTGATCAAATTTGAGCAATCTAAACTATATACAAGTTCATCTCTCTGGAGTCAGTCCGTTTGGCCAATAAAAAGCATTGTTAGAACAACCCTTGCGTCATAATCGAAGAGCCAATCAGAATACGTGACAGTTCAGCCTTTACCAGGGTCTTCTCTCTGAGTAGACGCCATCTTGGATCTGACCGAGAAGACCCTGGGGACGAGGTTGCCCATAGAGGTATATCACAACTCCGCCGTTGCAGTGCACTCTGGGATGGATATCTCAGTTCTCATTGTTAAATCCAAGATGGCCGCCCAACAACAACAATGGAAAACTGAGATATCCATCCCAGAGTGCACTGGGACGGCGGGGTTGCGATATGGTCTATGGTCATTCTTGACAACGCGTTTTGGTAACCAGGCGTTTGGGTAACCAGGCCGTTACAAATTATTTCTTTCCCTGAGAGGGACATATCAAATTCATTTGACATTTTCTAATCCCTCCCTCCCCTCCAACGAGACCACTGGACAGCGCCGGTGACTAGAAAGTGTCAAATGAATTTGATATGTCCCTCAAACGTCCCGCTTGACTGAGCTGTGTCTGGAAGGTCGAGCTTCAACTCGGTCAACATGACCCGTATCACATTAACGAAGTGGCAAGTCTGCGGTGCAAATTTATAAAACTTTTTAACATTACAGGTCAAATAAGTAGTAGTTACAGACACGAAAATTCAGATATTTTAAGTGGAACCACTCTGCTAAAATGTCAGAAACTTCGCTTTTACGCTTAGTAACGTTCAGCTTAGCCTGCGTACAGCATCCCCTACTTGATAGCCTGCGTTTCATCCGAACAAAACCTTGTTATTGTCGTCTGCGAACCAGCGACGGAAAGCTTGTTCTAGACCCCCAGCAGCGTACCGTGATTTGAGTACGCGTTCTGATTGGCTTTTAAAAATGCTTTTTCTCACACGCCTTCTGACTGGCTATTTTGAAATGACTATCGTCACGCCATGCGATAGCTCCAACAGCTGGTTACATCAGCACGACATTCCATTCCCCATTTGTCTAGACCAATTACAGCGTAAATGTACAAATTAAATAAGCAACGACTCGCTTTTGTCGGCATTTTACACGAGCTCACTAGTTCAGCCTAAAAATAAATGAGTTCTTCCAAAATATTTGTTATTTCTTGATAAAAGCTAAGAACAGAATATATACGAAGCTATTTGAACCGATTCTACATCCATATTTCTAAGTTTAGCCTCTATATTTCCACTAACGATTTCCTGCCAGACGAGTGTTCTGGCGCGAGGACAGGCTGGTGACAGTTGAATGGCAAGTCAGAAGACGTGTAAGAAATGAGCATTTTTAAAAGCCAATCAGAACGTAGAACACGGTTTGTGTCGCTGCTTCGCAGACGGACTATACCAGAGAAAAGTCCGGATGTGACGCAGGCTACTACTTGAGGGAGAACGGCGATTTCATCGTTTCCGTTTCTCCCCATGGAGGGTCTGCGACTCAGAGCCCAAAACCGTGTCCGTGACGTCACTTCCAAATTTCTGGTAATTAGCTATTTATGCATAATGCACCAGTCAATGTAAACCCCGGCCCCCCCAACCCCGGGGATTAGGCGGGGATTAGGTATTTGTGTTTCTAATGAGAGCTAATGCCCCGCTATACGGGGCATTTAAGTTGGTCAAATACCCCGCCCTAAATGGTTGGATCATAGTTCAAAATGACGTGTATACCATAATTCCGTCAACTCATTTTTTTCTCGATATTTTTGTTTTTCGTTTTGTTTTCCAAGTTATCGATGCTGTGGAGAAAACGAAATAGTCAAGTTGATAAACATCGAAATTATATTACATGTAAATTATTTTATATATACATGCATGCAATAACTGTCTTCCTTAGCTTACTGTTCTACAACAGTTCCAGATTTTAAATGGCCTCATTCTTGATGTGTAATATATACAAAAAACAGCTGAGAGATAATTAGAAAAACAGTTCATATCGTTTAAAGGACACCTCGGCTAAAATACAATGTTTGTGCTCAAATGTTCCTGATCAATATCCAAGTCTGTTGCTGTGTTTGTCACTTCTAAATTGTAGACTAGATGCCATATATGTACCGATTTTCCTGTCCATAAACTCATTTTTTAATTTCCTGCACGCAGCCATATTGGATCTTATTACGTCACAGTGTTGCCTCTATTGTCAGAAAACAACATAGCTCTTTTGTTGTGTAACAATAGGGCCAACACTGTGACGTCATAAAATCCAAGATGGCGGCACGCAGGAAATTCAAATGAGTTTTATGGACATGGAAAATCGGCCCATAAATGATATCTAATGTACAATTTGGAAGTGACAAACATGGCAATAGACTTAGGCGTCCAAAAGGAACATTTGAGAGCAAATATTGTTTTTCAGCCGAGGTAAGCGCAGTTCCTTTAATACACTGTCATGTGGCTGCCTGAACAAACTCGGATTTAAAATGTCCAAAATACAATACACCTTCACATCTTCCCGCTTTTCGGATGACACTTTAATTAAATAATATAAAGTATGTTGCCTTCTTCTCAAAATTATTTACTAAAAAGATAAGATAATGAAGTTAAACATAGGGCCCCTAATGGCAACTCGCGGATAGTCAGTGAGCTATTTTAGCATATACTAAAAATCATGTGACCGATGACGTCATCGTTACGGCATCACCACTAAGTGAATCGTGGGGACCCAATACTATACCTGTCAAAGTTTGAGCCGTCTGGCATTAAAAATGAGGGAGATATGTGCATGTACGTCATCGTTACGTCATCACCACTAAGTGATTGATAAGGACCCACTACCATGTCTGTCCAAGTTTGAGCCACCTGCCAGTAAGCGAGTTAGCCATGAAAATCTCATATCCCGAACATATTCCGAACATGATACGAATTTTGGTAACACATCTTCGGAAAAGGATACGGCAATTTCCCATTCGGCTTTCTTGGGACTGATTTTTTAATTCATCAGAACATTGAAATAAAACAATTCATCTGAAGACCGAAATAACGCAATCTAAATCGTAATTGCCTTATTTCTACCATCGTAAAGGATAAATAATGCAGCAGTCACGCAACACATTTTACAGTATAGTTCTGGGTGTCACGCAAGATTATTTTTCATGCCGCTAAAACAATTTTCAATGAATTCGAAATTATCTGAAAACAGTGCTTTACTTTCGAAATAAATTCACAAATGGAAATGTTGAGGCTAAAAGCTCTGGTCTATACATTGATTGTACTGATTCCGAATACATGTAGGTCGACTATGAGAGAATTTATTATCCCAACTGTTCAGTCACTATTTTGTGAACCCCAAGACATCACTGTTTCGCCAGCGTCACGTATAAATAAATATGAGCTACCATCAAAAGTTCACTATTGCGTATCCCGAACATCGTACGAGTATATCCCGATCTAAAACATAACTTCTATAATGTCGAGTGGTTTGAATTAGTGTAGCAAGATAGACACATAGACAACAGAGAAACTTCACTGCAGTAAATTATAAGTTATTTCGGAATATTACCTTAGAAAGCGGCATATCTACAGCACTGACCAAATCCTTTCGAAAGCTTCGACGCGTCTTTTCCGATAAAAGTTTGTTCCTCAGTCACAGCGACCATCTTCGTAAAAGGATACGGCATTCGGAAAAGGATACGTGGATACGGCACATTTGGAATCGAAATCTACCTAACCTCAATAACTCGTTCCTGTACATGCGTGCATTCACGAATTAACAATGTACCTCGTTACACTTGTGGCAAAAATAACTTAAAGTCTAAAGCGCCAACTCTCTCATATTACTTTATATGAAAACACATTCTTAAAAGCACCTTAGGAAAAATTAATTTAAAAATAGTCAATACCCGCAAAGAAGCTTCAAGGTAGTCCATGAAGCGTTCCAGCTGAACTAAAATGCTATTATTTCATTCAATAAACAATGGCAAACATACGTGAGTGTGAAATGAGCCAAAATGGTCAGCGGCTTCCATGGCCAAACCCCGCCTAATCCCCCGCTCAAATCGCCACGATATTCTAAACAAGGCTAATGCCCCGCTCATCGGGGCACGAGTGAAGTGCCAAATGCCTCGCTAATCCCCGCATAGTCCCGGGGTTGGGGGGGCGGGGGTTTACATTGACTGGTGCATAACGAAGTCAGAACGAGATGGCGATTGAAATGAGAAGTCTGTCGCAGAGGAAATTTCTCTCAAATTTGGAATCCCATCTCTCCAATGTGAACAGCTTAATGCTTTATGTAACTTTATTCGTGGGAAAGATGTGTTCGTGAGCCTTCCAACATGCTCAGGAAGGTCACTGATATTTTCAACTGGCGGCCCCTTCAAACCAACTCGGGCTTTTTGAAGAAAAATGCATTTGTCATTGAAGTCACTCCGCTTGTTGCCCTCATGAAGGATCAAGTGAAGCGCTTACTTGGTCGTGGATTTAAGGTGAACATTTGAGCAGGGATTTTAATTGTCTGAACAGAGATAAATAAATGTAATTTACAGTTTCGCTCGGTACGAACCACTATTATATTCTTGGCAGGGAGAGAGAAACATAGCAGAACTAAAAAACATTTTTTTTCCCAACCTCCAAACAACATTGTTAATAAAGACCTTAATGAGGGCAACAAGCGGAGTAACTTCAATGACAAATGCAATTTTCTTCAAAAAGCCCGAACCTGGCCGCAAAGTTGGTTTGAAGGGGCCGCCAGTTGAAAATATCAGTGACCTTCCTGAGCATGTTGGAAGGCTCACGAACACATCTTTCCCACGAATAAAGTTACATAAAGCATTAAGCTGTTCACATTGGAGAGATGGGATTCCAAATTTGAGAGAAATTTCCTCTGCGACAGACTTTACACTTCGAAATCTCATTTCAATCGCCATCTCGTTTTGACTTCGTTATGCATAAATAGCTAATTACCAGAAATTTGGAAGTGACGTCACGGACACGGTTTTGGGCTCTGAGTCGCAGACCCTCCATGGGGAGAAACGGAAACGATGAAATCGCCGTTCTCCCTCAAGTAGGGGATGCTGTACGCAGGCTACGTTCAGCTTAGTAGACGAACGGCAAAATTGATTTGTTTACATAACTGCTGCTGTGATTTCCTAAATCTTAGAATCACAAATAAAATCGTTTACTAAACGAAAGTTATTTTTATAGTGAACAAAGGGACAAGATAAAAGCTTTTTTTTTAACAGTTAGCAAATTCTATCTGGCAGGTCTGAGGTGCACATGTTAAGGTCAAGAGGGATTGAATCTGTTCGTGTACATATAATTTGTGCTACGATCGACGATGATCCTTCACAGCTTCAATCGATGTAAAACGCTTTTTTGGTAGCATAAAGACATAAAATACCAAAAGTGTTTACAAATTAACTTACCTTTCGAAAAAACTCCCAAAACTTGCTCTTCAGAAACATTACACTAAAGTGTGGCGTTATTGGCAAAATGGCGGGAATACACACTCCTCCCGGTTGCAGCAGTTTGTTCTCTATGCCAAGATTTCCCGTTTAGAAAACCATGCAGGTTCAATCTCCAAACATCAATCTTCACCAAAGACCGCAATAGAAAGAGATATCAGGCAATGTGTCAGTAGTAGAGGGCACCTTTCTCTGCTGTTTTTCAGAACAGCCGCCATCTTGACTGGTGAACAAATTTCGTCAACAACATCATACACAGTTAAATAAATTATGGTATTTTTTGCCTTGCGATGCTCGAAGTTCAAAAAAAATCTGTCTTAATTTACTACTCTTTTAAAAAGAGACAGCAGTGATAAATAATATTTCTGTAATTAGTTATTTTTTAGTCTCCTCCGCAGGCAACTCCTAATTATAATAGAAAAAAAAATCGAGAAAAGATGCGAAACCGGGCTTCCTGTGGTAAGAGAGCGCCGGATCTAAAACATATAAGAGTTGCTGCGGAGGAGGCTAGTTACTCGCGCTGCCTGTGGCAGCACCGAGTCTTAAAATGCAAGCCGTTATTTATTTATTTTATTTATTTATTTCGTGTAGCAAAATTTCTGCGCATGCGTTAAAGGTCAAGTTCACACCAATCAGATTGCACTGTGCTGGTCACGCAACAATCGCCAGGTTAATTTATTTACATAATTTAATACAGTAAATCAAGATGGCGGAGGACCTGCGAGCAACTTTCTCTCTAATTTGGAGTCCCATCTCTCAAATGTAAGCAGTTTAATGTTTTATTTAACTTCACTCGTGCGAAAGCCTTCCAACAGGCTCAGGATATTTCAACTGGCGCTATTGTCGGAGCCGAAGGACCGCGTTTTTTACCCAGATGGCCAGTGATTTTATATACGACACGTACGACGACCTGAAGCCAGGATCCGGAAAGCTAAAATTCGAAGAAATAGATATTGGAATCTATAAGCCATCGGCTCGCTGTGCTGCATTTAAAACATCCGAGGAGAACATCTTATTTTGGGTGAAGGCACTTCAAGACCAATATTATGAGTCTCTTAAAAACTGTCAGAGATTTAAATATACCGTAAGTTGGATCAGAGAGTATTGAGATCAAGTTATTTCGTTCCAGCGAGGATATTGACCTAGCGGAAACGGTACAAGCTGTCGAAGGATTTTACTTATAATCATCCACGTCTACTTAACAACTGGAATAGTTATGTGCCAAGGCATGGGCAAAGATTGAGTTTCCCAGATTACAGATGAAAGTAGAGAACTTAATGAATGAAGAAACAGAGGTCACGCGCGACATGCTTGAGAACATGAACATGTTCAACACTTTATGTTATACTAAGAAAACAAAACAAGTTACAGAGCCTGCAAGTTCACAAGTCAATGAAAAACCCCAAGAGCCTGTAGTTTTGGACCAACATATCCTTGAAACTCCAAAAGCAACATACACATGAGTCAAATTCAAACCGGTAGAGACGGAATTCTTTAGATTCTTCACGAGGATTGTTAGCCCGCAATAAGTAGTATTTGGTAGTATTTGTTGTAATGGTGTCTTAATTATGGGCGGTCGAGTCGGCTGTTTCTCTCTGTTTTTAGCAATTTTGCTGCTGCTGGGGCGTCGCTTTACGGATCATAAACTCCTGGGGAACTTTCTAAGACATCCACGTCCCCATAGTCGAAGTCTGGTGACTCCAGAGCTGCAATTCCAGGCGAAAACTCGACATTTCTGTGATGGATTTCAGGAGACTACACGCTTTGGTGCTCACAGTACTTTTTACGCGAACAATGGTGCTGATTTTGCATTGTTTGCTTGTTTGGATTCTACATCTACTGTTCTACATGAAGGATTCCAGAAGCGCCGCCCGGTGAAGAGACACAAAAGACCTTGCACTTATTATTCTAATTCCTCTGCAACCTTTAATATGGAACTAATCGGCGATTTGACCTTCAAGCTAAATCCTGGTCCTCCATTATGTGGATCAATTCCAGTCATTGTATCTTCGCACACTCAACGTAGTCACGCAGTTCGGCCTACAACTGTGTCACGCAATGGATCTGCTGTTACATCTCGGCTATACAATCGCGGAGTGAACTATAGGAATTTATCCTATATAACATGCACAAGACAAAAACAACAGGGAGGTTTCGTGCCCATCGCCTTTTGTCTATTGAATATTAGATCAATAAATAATAAAGAACTCGCTCTTAGTGACTACGTGGTTGAGAACGATATTGACATTCTTGCGGTGACCGAGACATGGCTGAATGGTGATGATAATTTCTCTGCCACGGAAGTCTGTCCAACTGGATACTATTTTCATCATGTTCCACGGAAAAACTCACGAGGTGGTGGAGTTGGACTGCTATTAAGGAAACGTGTCCAAGTGAAAAAACAAACCCAGAGTAAATTCAAGTCCTTTGAACATATTGACGTATTAGCCAAGTGTTCTACCGGTTGCGTTAGAATTGTTATTATTTATAGACCGCCGCCATCAAAGGCTAACAAGCTGAATACATCACTATTCTTAGAGGAATTTTGTACTCTTGCTGAACAATTGGTTGTCATTCCGGGAAATGTCCTGATCGCTGGTGATTTTAATTACCATATGGATAATATGAACAATTCAGACACAATCAAGTTCAATAGGATACTGGAATCGTTCAACTTAAAGCAGCACGTGAATGGCCCTACTCACGCGAAGGGACACACGCTGGATTTGATCATAACCAGGGCTGATGATGAACTGGTGACCAGTACTGAAATTCGCGATCCAATGCTATCGGATCATTCCGCTGTGCACTGTACGTTACGTCTCAACAAACCACCCCTGGAGAGAGCTGAAATCAAATCCCGCAAATTGCGCTCTGTTGACATGGAGAGTTTTAAGGAGGACATTAAAAAGTCCAACCTTTTACAGCAAAGTTTCTCAGACCTCTCTAATCTCCTCGATGAATATGATCAGTCCCTGACGACTACGCTGGACAAGCATGCGCCTTTGAAACAACGCACGATCACTCTTCGCCCATCATCACCATGGTATAACGAGAGTATCGCTGAAGCTAAACGGAAACGTAGAAAGCTTGAACGCCGTTGGCGCGTATCCAGGCTCTGTGTCGACAGGGAAATGTATGCTGAGCAATGTATGGTTGTCAACAACATGCTGAAAGAGGCTAAAGCCTCCTACTATTCCTCCATTATCTCTGATAATGCTTCCAATCAGAAAATTCTTTTCAATACAGTAGATAAACTGTTGCATCGGAAGGTAGAGAGTCGCTACCCTACTGCACCCTCGACGTTAGATCTGGCTAATAACTTTGTTGAATTTTTTCACAACAAAATAGTTGTCATACAGAACGAGTTATCGGACGAAACTAATGCTGCCACCCAGTCCTACTCGACAGAGGAGGGGATTTCATCCGTCCAACTTACCGAGTTTCAGATGATGTCTCAGAAGGAGGTGGATGGTTTGATTGATATCGCCGGAAAGAAATCTTGTGAAATTGATCCCATACCTGCAGAATTTCTCAAGGCCTGCAAGATGATGCTCCTGCCGGCTCTCACCAATATCATCAATATGTCACTCCAATCTGCCTGTATGCCTACTCAGCTTAAGGAGGCAATGATTAGACCTAAATTGAAGAAAACTTCATTAGATTTTGAAGAATACCCTAGTTTTAGACCACTCTCGAATCTGAAGTTCGTCTCAAAGATCATTGAGAAAGCTGTTGCGGGTCAGCTGGAGGGGCACTTAACTGTCAATGACTTGGGCGAATCTCTTCAGTCAGCCTACAAACGACTACACAGCACTGAGACAGCCCTTCTTAAAGTGCAAAATGACATTTTGTCCTCAATTGACAGTCATAAATGTGTTGTACTCTTGCTTCTGGACATGTCAGCCGCCTTCGACACAGTTGACCATGACATATTACTTGATAGGATGCGTACGCGTTTTGGGATTAGAGGCAATGTACTCAAATGGTTTCGATCGTACCTCCAAGACCGCAAGCAGTTCGTTATGATAAATGGAGTAAGGTCAGCCGTTAAAGATCTATGCTGTGGTGTCCCCCAGGGGTCAGTTCTTGGGCCCATACTGTACCTGTTATATACGTCACCTCTAGGTGACATCATCAGACGACATGGTCTCAGTTTCCACCTATATGCTGACGATGTCCAGCTTTATTCTGGTTTTGATCCCACACCTGAGGGTCAGTCTAGTGCTGTTGCACGTGTGCAAGCCTGTGTGGGTGAGATTGATTCCTGGATGAGACGTAACAAGTTGAAGCTAAATAGGGACAAGACGGAGCTCTTGATCCTAAGTGCTCACCATCGTCCACGCCCATCGATAGACTATATCGATGTCTCCACCGAAAGGATCTCGTCATCCACTTCTGCCAGGAATATTGGTGTCACCTTCGACCAACATATGTCCCTTGAAGTACATGTCACTAATGTCTGTAAAACATGCTACTATCACCTACGTAATATAGCTAGAATAAGGGACTGCCTATCACAATTGGATACTGAAATCCTAGTCCATGCATTTATCACTTCAAAGTTAGACAGCTGTAACTCACTATTATATGGACTACCTAAATTTTTAATTGACCGTTTTCAGAATGTTCAGAATTCAGCAGCTCGTCTCGTTACGCGTACTAGAAAATATGACCACATCACACCCATTATGAAGCAATTACACTGGCTTCCAGTGTGCCAACGCATTGTTTTTAAATTATTATTAATTACCTATAAGGCACTTAATGGCTTAGCCCCTACCTATATTAGTGACCTTATACAGCCATATGCTCCGTCTAGGAACTTAAGGTCTTCTTCTAAAAACTTACTTAAAGTACACGTAGCTAGACTAGCTAGTTACGGTCATAGGTCTTTTGTATTTGCCGCGCCTAAATTATGGAACTCTCTACCAGATTTTATCCGTTCTAGTGATTCAGTAGCCAGTTTTAAATCAAATGTTAAAACACATCTTTTTAAGAAATTTTATAATTAGATAGTTTATTTGTTATTAGATAGTATAATGTAAATTTGTAATATTTATGTACATATATTTCCATACCTATCATATCTTAAATTAGTATTTTTATACTTATTTTATTAGTTCGTTAAAAAATTGTAAAGCGCTATTGAGCTATAGGAAATAGCGCTATATAAATAATTCATTATTATTATTATTAAGAACTCTCTCGCTGATTTAATGACCTTGATTTGTAACATGGAGGCTGACCTAACTGATATGCGTAATGAATTCTTACTCTCGTCACATCAAAACGAAACTCAGTCATTTGGAAGACAAATTAGTGCAGCAAGATAATATATACAAGACCGAAATCAAGATGCTGTCATCACGTATTATTGACCTAGTAGTTGAAAATGGCGAGTTGAAAGCGGATATAATAAAGCTGAGATCCGACTTTCAAACTTTAAAAAAAAACACAAGAATACAAAAAAGAAGACAATGAAAGACCAAGGTCTCCAAGTGTTCCGAGACTACCCAACCTACTGAAGCTTTAGCAACGAATCAGTTTGTTCAAGAGCCATCTTTCTTACATGACAACCCGATCCCTATTCATCAGAATACGTTTTCTGTGCTAAATGACGAGAGTTTACAATCACCTGACCGACAACCCACTACTAAAGAAAGGGACCACGAAGTACGGTAGTACGGTTAATTCTCGGGTTCAAAACAATGAATATATGCCTGCTCAAATGCAGTGTGTTAAACGAATAAGTAGTGTTTAAATTAAAAGGTCAACATTAATATTGTATAGCTCAGTTGGTAGAGCACGGTCTAGAGTGCGGGAGGTCGAGGGTTCGAATCCCGGCCGCGTCCTTGGGCAGGGACGTTTATAAGCCGTTGGCCTTGTCTCCTTCTACTTC
Source organism: Actinernus sp. WN-2022 (assembly GCA_030867875.1). NCBI lineage: Eukaryota > Metazoa > Cnidaria > Anthozoa > Actiniaria > Actinernidae > Actinernus > Actinernus sp. WN-2022. The sequence continues at coordinate 70,404,745 of JAOWCC010001589.1, read as the reverse complement.
TAATCAGTATTTGAAGGGGACGTGAAAGAACCTGTTGTACTACTCGAAAAAGAGCAGGGGATTGTCACCCGGTACAGCAGCCTGGCCATTGCACTAACCACACTCAACATTGTAAACTGCGTGGCAGCTATTAGCGCCGTGAAGCAGTCCGAAATAATTCACTGACGGGATATGTCAGTCATATGTAAAGCGCCATGAAACTGGTTGATATGGCGCTATATAAATATGGCCATTATTATTATTATTATTATGCAAGAAATTTGTGATGGAAGTAATAAAATGAAAATGGAGTGTCCCAAAGGGCTCTTCTTTCCCCTTCCCCCTTTCCTTCTCCCCTCCCAAGTGCTACTTGGCTTGGCGGAAATCTGAATATGCTTTGTTTTCGTTCTACAATGTGATTGGTTCTTGTTGTCTAAGTGGCCCCGCTTTCAGTAGTTGCACTGTAATTACACTACTGCTTCAAAACATGCACAAATAACGAGCTTGGGCTCCCTGTGGTAAAAGGATGTCTTTAGATCTAATGTCATAATTGTAACCGGTAATGATTCCGGTAGCTCTATTGTTAATAGTCGGTACAAATGGCTTTAGTCTTCTCAAGACACCATGTGAGATTCCCACATGAACTTTTATTTTATCATGGATAGTACTTAGTCTCGCGCTCCTCGGTACAGAAGTGATACATTTTAAAATAATATTTGTCAGAATGGCGTGCACTTTTCTGCTGTTTTCCTCGGCCGTTTCCTAAGCTTTCATTATCAAATATGTGGCAAAAATACAAAGAATCTTGACAAAAACTGAGACATGAGCGGTTTGCGAGGTCCGTAATCAAAACTCGGTAAAGTTTACAGACATTTGTATGGAAATTTTGACTGGGGGCAAGTTTGTCCCCTCCCCAATCGAAATTTCCATACAAACGTCTGTAAAATTTCCAGAAATTGTCCGAGTTTGCGGGCCTGTATCTTTGCTCCTATTCCGGCAAGATATAACTCTCAAATTTGGAATTTTGACTAACTTCGAGGTGCTCTTTTCAGCAGTATCGACGGTTTTGCTGTTATACGTATATATCAAAAGTTCAAAAAAATAAAACCGTGGAAGGGTCTATTACTGAGAACTTTCAAAATGTAGTAAATGTCACTCAGTGCGGCCAGAAATCACGTATAGCACGAGCAGTTCATGCGATTGTTAGAGGTTGGTTATAACATACGGCAACAACTAATATCTGGATTCTGATTTGTCAATGACGAGTGCATCTAAAGATTATCGAGTGCACAGTCGCATGCCTTCTCTCAGCAAATGTTTGTTCAGTATATTAGCACGAGCCTTTAGACGAGTGCAATTTAAGGAGTAATACTGACAGTACCGCTCGAAACCTGTATTCTGATTGCACCATAATACTGTAGCTCTATTTTTGTGCTACACGTTCTAAAGGTTAGGGTGTTTTGTATTGTTGGGTAAGCCAATGCTGTGGCTCGTTTCGAGCGGCACAGGCCGGTTCAATTTAAGAACTTTCAAGATATCCGACTCAGTGCCTATAAATCAAGTATAGCACGAGCAGTTCATGCGATGTTTTGTTCATTTGCTGAGAGCATGCGACTGTGAACTCTATAATACGTTATTGATCAATCGGAATCTAGATATTTTGTTGAGTCAAGAGACCACACCTATGATGGTCTCTTGGTTGAGTATGTTACGTAATGCGTCTACGAGGGCGAAGTTAGAGGGAATCCACCTGAAAGCTGCGGAGCGGCTCCGAGTCATGTAGTATATGAAAGGTAAGAGAAAATTGATATTTTTGTATTTAAGAACTAGGGACGGGAATTGAAATCAAATGAAAGCGGCAATGAGTCTGACTGTATCGGTGATTACAGTCTCTCATTGCCGCGGTAGCGATTTTGATTGGTCAATTTTCATGATTAGCATAATGTTTCATGTCAATTGGTAAAGTCAACCCCCCCTCCCCCTCCTCATTTCAAGTTTGGCTAGCCCTTGTGAACTCGCTTTTGTAGCTGTTTTGAATGAAAACTGCTCTAATTTTAGACAAATAAGGTCTGATGAAGGCTGAAAACTACTTGGGTTGAACTTTTTATCTATCCTTACGTTAAAATTAAATTATTTAAGTACACTGCAGAGTTAATGTAAGTTAAAGTGCCCCTAAAGGCCTAAACCCTTTTGCAATTTTTATATATATGAAACTTTGAAAGGTTTTGAGTACTTCTGCGAATAACTTTTTGGCTTACGAAGAATACTCTATGTTCTGGGCTTGTTTGAAATGGTAAAAATGTGACCTTTCCTGACCCATGACCGCGTAAGAAAAAGCCTGGGTCGAATCCCTATCTTACGTCACCTCATTAATGCATTATTGTCTATGACGCCTTTCTATCACAACAGCATCGATATATAGAGAATATACACAGTCTGTGAGATTTTAGTAAAGAAAACAGCTATTTTAGACAAAATGCTAAATATTTATTCAAGTTATTGCAAAGTCGAATGAATTTGATGACATAAGATAGGGAATCGACCCAGGCTTTTTCTTACGCGGTCATGGGTCAGGAAAGATCACATTTTCACCATTTCAAACAAGCCTAGAACATAGTGTATTCTCTGTAAGCCAAAAATTTCTTCGCAGAAGTATTCAAAGCCTTTCAAAGTTTCATATATATAAACATTGCAAAAGGGTTTTAGGGGCACTTTAAATCGAGGTAGTAATTAATAATATACGAATTGTAAGTAGTAGATATCTCACCAAGTCGTAAAACGTGTCACGTGTTCTGTCAAGTGATTTATACCACGAATTAAATCGGTAAATCAAAATAGCGGCTCCTAGTTTAACAGAAATAGTGAGTGTGGTTAAGGTTAAATCTTTCATCCTCAAATCCTTTTACTTATTTCAGCTAGTCGACTCGACCCGTCATGAAGGTAGAAGACCCGTCTTATCAGAAGTCAGGTCAATTGTAATGCCCTCTTGTGTATGTCTGTACTAGGTGTAATGTAGTTCGTATTGTTAAAAATGACAATAATAGTAATAAAAAGTATTTTAAAAAGGATGTTTTATTTGATTTTATTAATGCAAACCAATTTTGCGATCGCGTGTCATGACGATGAAAACCAGATCTGTTTCTTCAAACCCCACATTGACAATAGACAGTGACAGTGACACATATACTAACTAGCTACGATTTCACTGACGATGATGCTTCAAGCATATAGTATTCTGATTAGATTGTAGTCTAACAGAAAAGGACAGACATTCATTGCACTGATAATTCCAGATTATGAAAAATTGCAACCAAGTTTATATAGTGTATAAAGTGTTTAGCTTATTGTTAACATTTTTGGGTTTTAATGTTTTTTGTTCTTAACTCTTTCAGCCCTGAGTCTTTGGAAGTGATTTTTAGCTATTTATAGACCAAACAGAACCCCCACCCCCCCCCCCCCCCCCTAAGAAAACTGTAGTCACTGTTACCATGGAATTTTCAACTGACGTATACTACTGGGGGCTCAAAGTTTTTTGTCAGCCATTTTGGATATGTTGACGTCAGATCTCTACGGAGCTGGAGGGAAGTTTGTTTGGGGGAATACAGAATTTCAGGCTTTTTAAAGCCTTTTTCTCCATTTATAGAGTGCTGGAGGACATCATTAAGTCTGATGAGAGCTTCAATCAGCACTTTCTCAAAGAACCGAGTTTGTGCCAGTTTATTGTGACAGAGAAAGAGTAGCCTGCTTGCCGGCTCTCCTGTAATTTTTTCGGTGGTTTCTTTTCGGATTGGGTCACCTGTGGCACGCGGTCAAAATGTGGGAGAGCCGGCAAGGAGGAGAGCCGGCAAGCAGGCTAGAGAAAGAGCCTCATTTCCCACTCGTGAAATTATGGGCCAGGACGTCTTCTCTCACTTTAGCGTGGGCTTTATAAATGGGGGTCTGGAGCCACCTATCATAGCTTTTTTGGAATATTGGACAATATTTACTTGCCATTGATTCCAGTATGAAGCTATTAGATCAAAATGTCTTTGATATTTTGAAGAATGAAGATGGGGGAGTGCTATGCCGCCGGTGGATTGGATTTCCCGGCATGCTTTGCGGTCAGAGTGGTTGAATTTAGCTTGCTCTGAAGTGCTTATGGAATGGTGGCTTGGTGCTGGGCAAGTTTCAGTGTTCAGGGACAGAAAGTGAGGTTAGTGGAAACCTGAAAGCCTATATTTGATGTGAAACATACATTTTTGTAAGAAAATTTAGAATCTGAGGAGAACTATTTTTTTTGTCAGTGTGATTTTAGTCTTTTTTCTGAAATGAAATAATGTAAACTGTAGTTAACTTCTGCAAAGAAAGGATTTAGATGAAATGATTCAATTTTAATATGCCTAAATGCAGTTCAGTAGGATCATTTGTCTATACATTATGTTGTGTGTCAATCTCAGGGCCTTGCTCCTTCAACGGACGTTTAGAGGGGGAGGGGGTAAGGGCATGGACGTTAGTGTGGGGCATTTAGAACAAACACATTTTCATCAATATAAGTACACTTTTTAATCAAACGTTTCCAGTCAGCTAGATCTACATAGGGCGCAAATTCTGTTGAATTTCCCGGAAATTTCAACAAGGTCTTTTGATTAGAAGTATCATGAAATACCTCAGTCAAACCTCCAGGTAAGTGAAACTCAGTTTTATAGTCGTGACATAATGAGTATTTTAGTCAAGGTCCGAAATGAGTACAGTTGCAGCTATTAAAGCTTTAAGCTTGTTTTATACTTTGTTTATAAGTGAACTCCAGTGTATTTCATTACTGTTTTTCCTGACTTTATAAGCATAAAACAATGGGTGGACGTTAAGGGGGGAGGGTGTCTGATCTTAACGTCCGTTGTGCGTTAAGCGGGGCATTTCGAATATGTCAGTCTTTAAATCAGCGGAAAACCAGTATTAATTCTAGCGGCTAGGGTTCAAAAGTTTAACGATAGTTGGTTGCTAAACATTTGAGAACAACGTAATTCCAATTATAAGTTCTATTCGTACAACACTCAGTCAGTATTGAATACCGTGTAGGAGTTAAATTTTGCGGGAGTTAATTTTTGCGGATTTTGCGGATTTCCTTCGATCCGCAAAAAAAAACTCCCGCAGAAAAAAACTCCCGCAAAATTTTCCGCCGCAAAAATATACTCCCAGAGAAAAATTTGTAAATCTTGTTTTAATGGTTATATCGGGTTAACAGCAACTTTTTAACATTGAACATAATAGGAAACGCTAGCCAAAGTTAATAAAATACATTTTTCTTCTCACATAGCCGGCTTCTCACGGAAAACCGTACTTTCCCGCTTCTGTGTCACGTTCAACGTCAGTTGTCGTAAATAAAAACTGACAACATACAGTCAATTCCAAAGTACATGTACGCAATGGATTAATCTACAGACTTAATTCCTGCAGCAAATAAAGCGTGCTCTCGTAACTCTGAGGCGACCGGCACAACAGGCATCTGTATTCCCGATTCAACTCCAGACACGTCCTCAAAAGAAACGGAGACTGTTATCATAATCGACTAATACGTTTTTACAAGAACGTACAATAATTTCCTCAGGTTTTGTCGTTGTTTATGTTCATGTTGGCGCTAGAACAACAACTATAGAAACTTCCCGTCGAAATTGTAAGTCAGTAAGTAAAATTTCAATTTAATACCGATACTGCCTTGAATTTTATTTATACTTGACCAGAAATCCGCAAAAATTTCCTCCCAGCAGAAATTTAAGCTGTCTCGATCCGCAAAAAAATCCTCCCGCAAAACAAATTGAGTCGGCAATCCGCAAAATTTTCCTCCCGCAAAAGTTTCGTCCTACACGGTAGTCCCACTCACCATCGCAGCTATGTTTCACGACCTGACTTCTGGTAAGACGGCTCGTCTACCTCTCATGACGGGTCGAGTGGACTCGTACGATTCGAGTCATATTCGTCGCCCATACGCAGCCATGTTTCACAAAATTTCACGACCTGACTTCCGGTAAGACGGGTCTCGAGCCTTCATGACGGGTCGAGTTGATTCGTCGTTCTTTAATACGCAGCCATGTTTCACGACCGACGGGTAGTCTACCTCTCATGATTGTACGATTCAATTACATAGTTACTTCCGTTGTTTAATTTTGACAAATGACTTCCGGTGATTATATTACCCGTTCTGAGATCCGCATTTCCTCTAAAAAACTACTACCGGTACCCTTATTACGAGCTGACAACATGACTATTTCTGAGATGACGACCTGTCTCAGTTGGTGTGAGCTGTCAGTACAATATAGGGGAGTCTCCAACCCTCCGATCCACCATAGTTAATAGAGTGGAATGGTTATGAAACCCGGCAAACTTCAAAGGGGCTAACAAAGGCGCTGCGATTTATGTTGGAAGGGGGCAAGACAAAAGATTGTGCAGGGTCATAGTTCATTAGCGTCCCCTGAACAACTGAACTCACACGTTTCTATTGGCTGATTGATTAACACATCGGAATTTCTATTGTGTTTTGTGCAGGGTAGTGGTTGAAAAAAGCAAACAAAGACATATAACAAAGAAGGTCGCTGGGTTTCATAACCATTCCACTCTATTAACTATGGATCCACCAACAACAATTTTTTTTTTTTTTTGTAACCACACACTTGATAAATTGACCTATATCATTATGACGTCATATCAAAACAATCTATTGTTTAAACGCTAAGGATCACGGTCGTGGGAGGGGGACAAAACAGGGACAAAACAGCAACAACACAAAGGAAATCGCTACCAAATGCATTTCGAAGAACGTAGAATAGCGGTAACAGCCACCAAATACGGTAAATATTGTGGGATAAACATTGATACAGCTGATATCTGGAAACCAGACAATTCGAAGTTAAATTTTCCTCAGCAGAGCAGATTTAGTTCAAAATTCTATTGTTCAAGTCGATTCTGTCCCCCTCATAAACAAGCCGTGACGTCATAATGATATAGGGTAATTACATGACTGTTAAAATATCAATGTCCGTTACTGGCAATCTCCGGGCATTTCCGTTCGGTAGAACTCGAACGGTTTCAGTAGAAAATACAAACCGGAAGTTATTAAGACGCTAGTTAATCCCTTTGACGAAAACCTTACGGCTATGTCTTTGCAAGCAAAAGTTGCGGAAATATTACATGCACCGTATATAAATGCATATTAAGGTACAAACAATACAATAAACTTTATTTAACGAGGGGAAAAGACGTATTAACCATGAAAGTTATCTAACATGGTATGCACTGATGAAAAAAATTGTCTGGGACCAGTACGTTTTGTGAGCGAGGAGCTAACAAAGAAATTAAGTAGAAACAAGATCTTGAGCATAGGTGCCTATGAAACAAATTTAAAACAAGGAAAATTTACGAAAGAAAAAAGACAATGAGAACTAAAGCATTATAAGAATTTGAAAGCGAAATAAGGCTCAACTTTTACTTCTTTTAAATGGGTTGACAGTAGCTTCAAGAAGTGAAATATGGGCGTCCGCTTCCGTGAGTGAAATGGATGACACGTATTTGGGTGATCGTGATTTTATATCAATTGGTGGCGTCATAGCAATGGTACGAGCAGACGCATGACGTAACACTCGGCCCACCCATACACGTCCGCTTTGCATATCATTACGATTGTCGCATCGTGTGGGCCGCCGCCACTGTAGCCATTATGGCAGGTTACGGCAATGACTTACGTCACGGTTACTGTACGGCATGCCGTGAAATTTAAATGGTTTCTCATTGTTTTTGTCTTTCTTATCCAATCAAATTTACAGAAGTTACAGTACGGTTACGGTAAGGCTACGGTAAGGCTACGGAAAGCCTTCGGAAAGCCTTCGGAAAGGCTAACGGACACGTCGCATAGGAAATCAGCGATGCATAAATTAAGGCAGACGTCGGCAGTGACGTCGCGAAAATATCATGCAGCAGTGCATTATGGGTAACTAGCTACAGATTGATCGTGAAGAGGCGAAGTAGCTTCAAAATACCGCGGTTTATCCAAATTTTACTTAATTTGGCGACAAACAAGCGATTCGTCAGGGTCAAGGAGCCATTAAAGTAGGTGCAGATGCTTAAAATAAGGTGAACTGGATAAAATACGGTTGATAGACTGACTTGCAAGTGTAGGCAGCTACAGCGCCAGAACGCGCCTTTGTCGTCACTGCACTGGGTGCAGTCTGAACCAACTGACCTCGATCGGAAATCGCTCTTTGCAAACAAGGAAATCGCAGCTATTTTAAAAGACAGGGAATACGATAAGGGTAAGCTGTAGTTTCATTTCAATTTATTAATAACATATCGTATGGAATTCCTGGTAAGTAAGTAACGACGTTTTGCGATAGCGCGATCACTTTGCTCGTGAGTCGTTTGTTTTATATTATATTGTCACTAGTAGTAGTATTGTAAAACCTGATCTGCTGAAAGCGATATACTTTTATGTTACTTTATTGCTTGTACATTTGTAAGTCCCGTAAACATTTTTCTGAAAGCTGTGAAGGTGCGTGTCTGCTGAATTCAGCAAATAGACACTGGTTCAAATTTCAATGTTTTTCCTGTTGGCTTGTGTTGCAGCCGTATTTATGATCAGGTACTTTGAGCAATGAAGTGCTAAAGGCACGCATACTTTTATATATTTGATCAGCTTTTTTATTGCTATCCTATGTAAATGCTCTTAGAATACATGTATAGAAGTTACATGTACAACAGTAAATATTTAACAATTATTCACCGACACTGAGGTGAATAATTGTTTTAGTATATACCACACTGCAGGTGAATAGCCAGCACCAAATAGTTATTTTATTTTCTGTCAAATGGACAAAAACTCGCGCGAGGTGATCGCTGCTTCGCTCAGAGGTGAATATGAAATCATATTCACTGTTTTAGTAGCCAATCAGAGCACGCAAAAAGTGATATTCACTGGTGTGGTATATATTTAAACGTTACGTGCGTGCAAAGTCTGCTAAGCCTAAAGTCTAAACCATTGTCATTAAAAGAATTGATTGAAATATAAATGTTTGTTTTACTGTGTTCGTTTGTATCTACTATCTATTGCTTTGATGAAAAGGTTTTAAATATCTAGTGCTCTGGATTCATTTCTTGTTTGGTTATTCTTGTTATTTTAGTAAAATAAGTTTGGGCCCATTTTACTCCAGACACAGGAAGAAAAAAACCCACAAAATTACCAGTACTTTCCCTGCCACTGCAAACCATTTCAATATTAAACAGTTATTGGATGAGGGTAAGCCTAGCTATCAGCTGAAGCCGAAGACTGAGGCTGATAACACAGACCTCAGTCTTGACAATATTTTGATAAGCAAAAGTGGAATCCAATAATTGATTTATTATGTGTTCAATTTATTTTTTATAGTGATGGCCACTGCCATGTGTCATCCATTATCATTAATGTGCCAGAGAGTCATACATACATACATATAACTTTATTTCCGTACGCTAGTCACTACAACAGTAAGCTGGTTTCCACGTGGGGCGTAACAATAAATATATGTACAGATTAAAAACATATATTGAATAATTGGTTCCTGTCACAAAGCAGCCTTTTGAAATCATGGTTGGTTCATTAGCATAACAATTGGAATGTTTATCAACACAACATATTGGTATTGCCAATTGAAAGCTTTACTGCAAAGATAAAGTGCTAGAAACTAATAATAATAATAATATTAGTATCATTTATTTTTAGGTGGTTAAATCCTTATTTAAACACATCTGGTATTGACATGAATTATTAAGAATAATTTTTAATTGAGTCACCAATAATTGTTTGACTTGATGAGGACCTTGACCAAAAGTCTAATATTAAGCAGATAGATACATGTAGTTAAACCCCTCACCATTGCCAAAAAGTGTAGACTTCTGTTGTAATTAATCATTTAAATGATGTTAATTTACATGTATTGTCTCCTCATGATATGCACTGTAGCCCTGCAAAATGGCTGCATCTGACACTGAGTCAGAGGCTGTAGAACTCACGACACTGAAAAAAACAGAGGAGGGACACCAAACAGATGTTAAGCAGAAGAAACAGAAGAAGGATGAAAAGCCTAAGGGTCCTGCTACAGATTACAAGAGGATGCACTCATTTCCAGAAGACAAAAAGTCGGCACAAAAGAAATCCAGACAGAAGTCTGCAGGGAGCCAGCCAGAACCCATAAAGAGATTACAGTCACAGCAAGGTGATTTTTATAAGAATTTATTCAATAAACAGGGCTAAACTGAAACTCTGATTGGTCAATAGCCAGGGTTGTCAGTAAGTTTTGAAATTGGTGTCTACAAGGATATGACTAGGTGGCTACAAGGGCCTAAATATGAGGAATATTCTAAAGGTGATGGCCAAAGTAGGCAACAAAATATGTCCAGATAGCCAGTGGAAAACTGGCAGCTACCGCCTTGAATTGACAACATTGAATAGCCATCATCTACATGTATTAGAGTATTTTATGTATAGTTTACAAAATGAGCAGCTGTATTTTATCAGATTTAAAACACAAGGGTGAAGCCCAAGTGTCACTGCTGCGAGTTTTGTAAATGGCTTAAAAAACGTCTACAACGTAGATGTATAGAGTCATGTAATTCAGTTATTTTGGTGATACAACCTATTTTGGTGGAGAAAATCCTAGTTAGAGTCTATGTACATGTAAATTAGGATGAAATCTATATCACATTTAAAGGTTGCTTCTTGCTCTGTGATTTCTATTGTTTTTGCCTCATTAATTATTCATGAGCTTTTTAAAGATATATACATGTATATGATGTCAACATCACCTGTTAATAACGTCACTTGACTGTGTCTTTTTTCACATCGTGAAATCATTTGTGCATCTATAAGAAGACAGGCACATGGCAAAATAACATATTATATTTGTTAAACTGCCCCTAACCCCTTTTGCAATTTTTATACATATGTTTGAGTACTTCTGCAAAGAAAAGTTTGGCTTATAGAGAATACTCTATGTTCTATGCTTGTTTGAAATGGTGAACATTTGACCTTTCCTGACCCATGACCATGTAAGAAAAAGACGGTAAATTCCTGATCTTACGTCATCCAATTAATTCGACTTTGCAATAAGTTGAATAAAATATTTAGCATTTTGTCTAAAATATAACTGTTTTCTTTACTAACAACTTACAGACTGTGTACATTTACATTCTCTATATCGATGTTGCTGTGATAGAAAGTCACCATGGAGAATAATGCATTAATGAGGTGATGTAAGATTGGGAATCGACACAGGCTTTTTTGTGTGGGCTACTTGTGGTAGTCTCACACTATCTATCGTGCAGGTGTGTCAGTAATGCGTAACTTGACAACGCGACTTAACAATGCATCAACAATGCAAATGAGCACAATCGGAATGAGTGCTATTCCTTATTTGGATAATCGGAGCACAATCGGAGTTGACGAATGCCAGTGCAATGCGTTCGGAGATCTTCGGTGCATCGATCGTCTACAAACCGATCGACTACGATGACTGATCGATCGATGGCATTGCTGATTTTTGCTGAATCACTCGTTTGGCTGCTATGGAAGTCTGCTCTGGAATCTTCATGGTCGATCGCCTTTGATTAGTAAAATTATGCAATTTTCACGATGAATTTGGGCAGAATTGCATTCGCAACTTACCACAACTTTCATAGCATGAATCAAGTCCGTCGAATGAAAGGAAATTGTGCTTTTTTTGTAGCTTTAGGTCGTTTTCGTCAACTGCAAACTACATGGACCCACCGAGCGAAAATGGCAGACCAAACCATGTTGATGGCTTCTCACAAGAGTTTATAAACTGTGGTATTACGTTGTTAGGAATGTAGCCCACACATGTACCCTATGGGTACCTATTTTCTTACGTGGTCATGGGTTAGGAAATGTCAATTTTTAACCATTTCAAACAAGCCTAGAACAGAGTATCAGGGGTTTCAATAGAATGTGGCTACCGGCGATAAACCGGCAGTTACTTTGCTTCTTCAGTGCTCGAACTTAACGGTTGTCCACTCGTCCAAAACAAGTAAAAATCAAGAAAAACAAGTACGGTAAAGATTTCCTCCACTCGTCCCCTGAACGATTAGATTTATTTGTTCTCTAAATATGATTTTGATTTAGAACCAGAAAATGGTACAAACGGTGAAAACAGTGATGATTTTACCTGCGATCTCCGACACGAATGAAAGCACACAAAAAAATGTCAGGCTCGCTAGATTTTGGCAACTAGAGATCTGGGCTTGAGCCATCATGAATTGAATCATGGGAAACAATATGGCGCCGTATTCGTAGTTTTCTGCGTGCATTGGTAAAAATTGGTGAGTCGTGTGTATAAATTCGTAAACAGAGTCATGGATTATCAGCTTTTTGTATAGTCTATGAAAGAAATGCACATGGAGTGCTATCTGCAAACATGGCTAATCGTAAACAGAGTCAAGGATCATTAGACTGTTTTTTTTTGTCAAGTGAAAGGAACAAATAATAATAAATTTAGACCAGTGACTTTCTATTTTGGACCAGTGCATTTTTAGCTCACTGGCCCCATGGACCACCAGAGCAAAAAGTTAAGTTCGAGCACAGTCTGTTCTTACCGCCGGCTACTTCACACGATCGTTGTGTTTTTTTTGTAAAGCGTTGAGTAAAGTTTACTTGGTAAACCACCGTCTCTAATGTCAGGACTGCCAGTTGCCTAAAAAGTTATTGAAACCCCTGGAGTATTCTCTGTAAGCCTATAATTTCTTCGCAGAAGTTCTCAAAACCTTACAAAGTTTCATATATAAAAAAAATGCAAAAGGGGTTAGGGGCACTTTAAGTAGATTGACCACTATTATGGCTATTTCTCGCAGTACAATGAAAATAGTTGTTTATTCCATTACGGAGAGTTACGGAACGTACTCATGAACTTAATTTTTTTTTGAATCCAGATGCTACCTTGTCTGTGTTTTCTAAGTTTTCTAATACCTGAGTACTGTCATTGTAAATGTGGAAAAAGGATGAACGTGGAACTGTAATTGAAGGGCTGTGTGCAGGAAGGGCGTAAGTGACTCCTGATCACATTCTAAATTCTCCTTCAAATTCTTTGTTTTCTAAGGAGAATTTAGAATGTGATCAGGAGTCACTTATGCCCTTCTTGCACACAGCCCTTCGATTTACTTCACTTTTTGGTTGTTACTATACTGAGTCTTGGCCTACACTTGTAGAACACCTTAAACATAAATCCTCTATTTAGTCCCCCCTCTCTTTTAAGCCCCCCCCCCCCAAAAAAAAAAAAAAAAAAAAATCAGTATTACCATAGTAGTTGGCTACATCACTCTTGAATGTAATTAAACCTTATAAAGGTACCATACTCTTTAAACAATATTTTATTCTTAGACTTACCATTAATGTAATATGTTTTAGTTTTCCTGGCTTGTGTTCCAGTTCCTTGTAGAAAAAAGCTAGCAGTGTTTTGCTATTTGAAAATGCTGTATAGCGGCTGGGGACCACAACTTTCTGTTTTGTTTAGAATACAAGTCAATTTTATACTGGTCTCCACTGAACATTGGCTCAAGAATCCATTGAAATAAACCCCCTTCTATTAAGCTCCCCTCTAAGATGCTCAGAAAAATAAGCTCCCTGGAACATAATAGAGGATTTACAGTACATGCATTATAAATACGTTTTCCTTTGTTAAATCTATATACAGTTGAACCCCTATTAAGCGGCCACCCTCGGGGAACTGGCAAGTGGGCGCTTAATAGGGGTTTGCCGCTTAGTAGGGGTTTCGTCAGAAATTAGCATAATGCATAGTATATTGTTTATAGCGTTATTGCCAGAAAATCTAAATACAGTACATTGCGTGACAACAAAATCATGCCAAGATGATAATAAACATGTGTTTGATTGTTTAATCATTCGTCACCTTCTATTTCAGGCTCTTATCTGTCATAATTTTTGTTTAAACAAGGCCAAACTATGTGTATTAAATTTTTGGTGGCTGCTTAATAGGGGTAAAAATAATAGGAAAACCCTCATCGGGACCACCAAAAGGTGGCCGTGGTTGCTTAATAGGGGTGGTAGCTCAATAGGGGTTGACTGTAACTCATTTACAATACAATACCCGTACTGACAAGGGGGTGGTCCAGTGGGCTTAAGGGGGTGGTCACTTAATAGGTGGCTGCTTAATAGGGGTTAACTGTAACGCATACCATACATGCATATATTAATTATATTGTAGTTCAAATTTCATGTCAGTTAATTTTTTTGAACTAGGGAATTTTTGTGTACTAAAAATAAATCCACCCCCACCCTCTGTTTTTCTACCTCCCTCCTCACTTCCTTCCCCTACTATAATAATAATTACAGTTCTTTTCCACGCATTTCGATTAGTCTCAATGCGCTTACACTTTATGAGAAAATACAATAACAATCTAATTTAATCTAATCTAATCGAACAGTCTGTAAACCATGTATACGTGAATAAAAAACACATTATAGATTAAACAAATGAAGAGGTGAGTATGAAAACGACCTATGTGAGTTTTTAGTGATTTTTTTCAAAATCTTCAAATTTGCCTGAAAACTTTTATACAACCAGTTTGACAGCTGTTTATTACTGTTTTGGCATTTATATCGCAATTACACCGGTAAAAACCTAAAATTCTTCACATAGAAATGACTATAAAATTATGCATATCTGAGTACTAGTTCATGTTCGGTTGAGCGCTTCTACTAATGTGATTATCACAGCTGTGAACAATCTTTCGTTTTTCTGTGGAATAGTTTTTGAACATGAAAATCCCGATAAACTGGAGAATAACAGTCTAACTGCTCCACCGAATACGAACCAGTACTAGATATGCATAGGAGTCCCATGAGGAGACGAAAGCATTGTTGTCAAGCAAACATTGACCATTTCTATGTGAAGAATTTTAGGTTTTTACTGGTGTAATCACGATATAAATGCTGAAACAGAAATAAACAGTTGTTAAACTGGTTGTATAGAAGTTTTCAGGCGAATTTGACGATTTGAAAAAAAATCACTAAAAAGTCACATACATGTACCTAGGCCGTTTTCATGCTCAACCCTTCATTTAATGATGATTTGAGTTGCTCGATTTCGTTTTTACTTTTACGGTCGCGTTTAGTTTTTTTTACGAAGAGTTAAGTTGAATTTTACGACGTTCATGTATGTGAAAATGCTGAACATGGTTAAAAAAAAGATGATGAAGAATTTTTGGTTTTTACTGGTGTAATCACGATATAAATGCCAAAACAGAAATAAACAGTTGTTAAACTGGTTGTATAGAAGTTTTCAGGCGAATTTGACGATTTGAAAAAAATCACTAAAAAGTCACATAGGCCGTTTTAATGCTCAGCCCTTCATATATGTCTTAAGAAGAGACTTAAATTGCATGACAGACTCAGCATTTTGATGCTGGAAGGCAGCGCGTTCCAGAGCTTAGGCGCCGAGATTGAAAATGCACGATCGTCATATGTGCAAGACATACATGTAGACCGAGGAACAACAAGTAAGCCCTTTGTAGATGAGCGCAAGAAGTTCACTTAAATAAGTTGGTATGCAACTGTGTATAGCCTTATAAGTAAAACTTTAAAAAAAATGCGCTTAGTAATTGGCAACCAATGCAGAGCATGCAAAATGGGGGAAATATGATCCGTGCGCTTGACTCTAGTGACTAGCCTAGCAGCAGAATTTTGAATGCGCTGTAACTTAGATGTCAGTAGTTGGTAGCCTGTAGAACAAGCTATTGCAGTAGTCAAGCTTTGAAGTTACCCTCTCCTTGTCTCCTTGCTACCATGCTACATTGTTCACAGTGACTACAATCAAGGTAAAAAAATCTAAGTGAATCCAAAACATTCCCTTAGTTAAAGAAATTCCCACTAGTTGAAAAATAATCCCTGGTTCCCAAAAAATTCCCTAGTTAAAAAATGAAATTTGAACTACAACATTTTATGCATATATATTTTTATCTCCTCTCTAGCCTTGACCGTTGCAGTTTTTCTAGTAGAAAAGTCAGGTCGTCTTCTTAATTTGGAGGATGGTAAATGTGCAACTGCAGGAGCTATTAATACAATAATGATGGAGAATCTCTCATTACCTCCTGAGGCTACCAAGGTGTTCAGTATATGGCTGATGTCTCCATTATTACGTAAGTCTGTTGAGATATATAACTTAAGTATCACATTTGTATAAGATCTGGGGTTGAAATTAGCAGTAGCCAGCTAGCAGAATGCTAGTTTAATAAATTGATTTTGCTTCAGAGTCTAGTCTCATACAAAACTTCTAAATGTGTACCACTGGCAGTAAAAGACATAAAACCTAATTGAGACATTTTAATTTAATTGCTATATAGTTTGGTTTCTTACTTTCCTAATGTAACCAAATTGAACTAGCATTGTTTTGCTAGTGGTAAAAAAGTTAATTTCTACCCATGATATTGGTAATGCTAGTGCAGATTTCATATGGGAATGAAAAGAATACATAGAGGCTGCACATTTGTTATACATGTACATACATGTACATGTAGCATAACTATGCATTGCAATAATTGAAAGCCATTTGAAAGTTATGGCATGCCATTGTAAAAACCATGTAAAAACCATGCCTTAACATGCTCGAGGATGCCAGAAATGGGAAGAGGGAGCCAAAATTAATAAAAAAAGCCCAAGTTTCAGGTTCATAAGGAATGGCAATTTTTTTAGATGACTGGCAAGCCGTACTAGCACCAATTTTTTTGATTGACAGGCTAAAAAGGCCATGTGACCAGGTCCTGCAAAGGGCCTATTGAAATGCATTTCAACACCACTTTTGTAAAGCTGGGATTTCATGTGGGTCACATATTGTTGACCCTAGGTCTATTACTGTCTGTTAATAATATTGTTGACCCTGGACCTATTACTGTATGTTAATAATATTGTTGAACCTTGGCCTATTACTGTATGTTAATAATATTGTTGAACCTTGGCCTATTACTGTATGTTAATAATATTGTTGAACCTTGGCCTATTACTGTATGTTAATAATATTGTTGACCCTGGACCTATTACTGTATGTTAATAATATTGTTGAACCTTGGCCTATTACTGTATGTTAATAATATTGTTGAACCTTGGCCTATTACTGTATGTTAATAATATTGTTGACCCTGGACCTATTACTGTATGTTAATAATATTGTTGAACCTTGGCCTATTACTGTATGTTAATAATATTGTTGAACCTTGGCCTATTACTGTATGTTAATAATATTGTTGACCCTGGGCCTATTACTGTATGTTAATAATATTGTTGACCCTGGGCCTATTATGTTAATAATATTGTAACCCTGGGCCTATTACTGTATGTTAGTAATATTGTTGACCCTGGGCCTATTATGTTAATAATATTGTTAACCCTGGGCCTATTATGTTAATAATATTGTTGACCCTGGGCCTATTATGTTAATAATATTGTTAACCCTGGGCCTATTATGTTAATAATATTGTTGACCCTGGGCCTATTATGTTAATAATATTGTTAACCCTGGGCCTATTATGTTAATAATATTGTTGACCCTGGGCCTATTATGTTAATAATATTGTTGACCCTGGGCCTATTATGTTAATAATATTGTTAACCCTGGGCCTATTATGTTAATAATATTGTTGACCCTGGGCCTATTATGTTAATAATATTGTTGACCCTGGGCCTATTATGTTAATAATATTGTTGACCCTGGGCCTATTATGTTAATAATATTGTTGACCCTGGGCCTATTATGTTAATAATATTGTTGACCCTGGGCCTATTATGTTAATAATATTGTTGACCCTGGGCCTATTATGTTAATAATATTGTTAACCCTGGGCCTATTATGTTAATAATATTGTTGACCCTGGGCCTATTATGTTAATAATATTGTTAACCCTGGGCCTATTATGTTAATAATATTGTTGACCCTGGGCCTATTATGTTAATAATATTGTTGACCCTGGGCCTATTATGTTAATAATATTGTTGACCCTGGGCCTATTATGTTAATAATATTGTTGACCCTGGGCCTATTATGTTGTAGAACTCCAGCTGAAGGATCACCATGTTCCTTACAAGCTCCGAAAAGTATGGCCTGAACTCTTAAGAAAGTTTACCAATGCAAGTCATGAAGCTACAGAAAGAGGTACAAAACCACAGTGTGCAATTAAGTATTTAAAAAATAATATTATAAGCATGCCTATTCCAGGGCTGTCATTTTTGAGCCAGGTATACTGGCAATTGTCGTGAACCAACAACTATGTTGATGATCGCTGACTACTTAATGTAAAATTTAAAGCCAGGGTTGTAGCTCATGGCACAAAAAAAACACAGCTATTTTACACAGTTGTCCAGCAGTGTAAAAACTTAATGACAGCCCTGCCATTCTAAGGCATTTATGGCTTGGCAAACTTAAACATTGAATGATATTATCTGGTATTCTTAGATGAACCCATCCTGTGTTACAAGAGGAATTCATTCTATCCCTTGGGAGAAGAGAAGAAAGTGAGTTATAATATATACACATGCATTGCATGTTGGGTATATACATTTGCCAATGATGTGAATTCATTTTTTTTACTTGTAACATAAATTTAAATAGAGCTACCACTGTAGCTAAAAGTATTAATGTTGTACTGCACTACGCCCGGTTGTTCAAAGCCAGGGTAAGTGCTACTCTTGGGATAAAATAATTGCTAACCTGAGGGTAAACTGTACAGATTAGAATTACATATTTAGTGCTATCCTAGGGATAAAGTTACCCTGGCTTTGAACAACCAGGCCCTGAAGTTAATATGCTTAGACTGGCATGTTTAACTGATGTACTATTTTTGCTTCTCAGATAACTGATGACAAAATGCTTCGACGACTATTTGAGGAGGTAATTACATTTGGTAGAGACTAGTTTCCATACCTCAAACTTCTCTTTGTCTGAAAAGTCACATACACTAACACAAACCCTTACCCAACCATAAAACATACCCTAACTAGTGAGTAAGTATACGTTCCCAGGTAAACAACAAGGTTTTAAGGCTAATTTGTGGCTAGAGTTTAGGGTTCTGATGATGTTTTTTGGTGGTCCCTATCGTTACAATAGGGACCACCTGGCATGAAACATCACCAGATCCAACAGCCAGGGTTTCCTTTAAAGGTGTAATTTACTGGTAATCTAACTCTTCCAGTATGTGACATTTACATGTACAGTACTACAGATGAAGTGCATTACACAGTGCATGTATTCAAGTTATTGTGTGCAGTGTGCAGTTCAGCTCAGTGGTTCAGCTGTACATACAAAAATAATCAATTCTGGTTGGCTGAGCATAGACATGTTGATCACTAAAGCAGACTGTGCAAACACAGTTAATTTGATGCAAAACTACATGTAGTTAATTCGGTGCAAAACTACCTAGTTAATTCGGTGCAAATGCAAAAACTAGTTAATTCAGTTCTTCTTTTCATTATTAACCGGTAATCATTAGTGTGCAACATTCAATTAACGATTAATAGTGCTCGTGATGTTTGAAAATTCCACAAATAACACTCATCCTGCGGACTCATGTTATTTTGTTAGAATTTTCAAATATCACTCGACACTATTAATTGTTAATTGAACTTGCACACTAATGATTACCAATACTAATACTAAGGAAACATTATTTTTCCATGTTTCCATAGAGTTATAGAAACACAAACCTCTGAATTTCTAACGAGACCGGAAACAACCATGGGAGCATTGATGAAAGCCAGGTCCCGGCTAATCCACAGATCTATTTGGAATTTAGCATGTTGGTTTTTGTGGAGGGAGCAAAACCCTCAAGGGCGAGATACCAACAAACTCAACTCACATATGGTGCCGCATCCGGGAATCGAACCTGGGCCACAGATGTGAGAGGCGAAGTGCTTAACCACTGCACCTGACTCATAAGTGGGAGTTTGTGAGAATGAGAAAGGGAAATGGGAACTGAGGAGCCTGAAGTGTGTGTTTCCACTGCTATTTTGAGTTTTTCTAATATTCCACAAGTGGTTCAATCTATAACTCCATGGGAACACAGAACAATGTTTTAAATTTATAGAAAATGTTTGCTTTATTAATTATATAATCAAAACATAAATTTTCCCAACTAGCTCAAGAGTGTGTGCAACTTTCATGTTTCTTTCAGCCAATCCAAGTGAGCATACTTTCAAATCTATTATATAAGCAGATATAGAGCTACAGTACTGCCCACAACCGACCTCTAGTGAAATGTTTGCTGCGTTCCCTCACAAGAGTTTGCCTTGCTTCGCTTGAATGAACGTAGCAAATGCAGTGAATTCAAAGTGAATGCAGTGAATGCAGTGAATGCAGTGAACTCTAAGTGACGGTGACAATATTATTTTTAAAGCTCAACGCATCTAACTTTATTCATTGTGTAACAGTGGCCTGAAAGTGAAAAAGTAAATGTACAAAACGAAAACCTCCTTTGAAGAAAGCTGACCTGTGAACAAAAGTTGCAATCACTGCATGAAAGTGAGGCCAAGACTTGAAAGCTTACAAGTCATATGCTATATTTCAGTTTGTGTGTAGAAAAGTTTAATAAACCCGCTTTAAATGTCCAAGAGATGCTTCAAGGTGTCAAAAAATAGATGGAAAGGAAAAGTCTCGAAAGAGAGATGAATGTTTGCAAGATAAATCTTTATTTTCATGTTTATCATACCGTAATTATTATGTTACGTGGGGAATTTCTGCATACATGTGCTGTTTTTCCCACGAGCAAAACTCCAGAAATTACAGCAATCAACAATGTTTTCATTAAAGTAACAAGTTTTATAAACATTTTGAGCTTGTGGAAAATGCTTTAAAACTCCTAGAAAATATTCTAGACCATTAGTCTGTGTTTTAGGCAAGTTTGAGTTGTGTTTTTGACTATGGCGTTCACTTCTAACAGCCTAGCAGGTAAAAGTGCCATTTTGCCATTTACCAAAAAGTCCTTCCAGATCACAATATTCTTCAAGTTGGTTCCCTTTATTCTTACTAGTTTGATATTTTTTAAAGTATGTTTTCAGTTAAGAAGTTGAAAATTGTAACAAATTATATGATTATTAAAATTTACCTATTACCGAGGAAGGCATAAATTTATGGATTCCCACACTGACGAAGGAAAGCATAAATTTATGGATTCCCAGACGGCAAAGGAAAGCATAAATTGATGTGCTCCCTGAAGAAAGACCCAAATTCTTTAGTTTTTGTTGAAAAAGTCTGCATTTTTTTCAATGTCTTTATTCAAAAGTAGCCAAAATATAAGGCTGGTATTTTCAAAAATACCACTTGTCAACCTTTTTCACTAAAACGGCAAAACGGCATTTTCTCCTGCTAGCCTGTTTCTCTGTTTGCTGCATTCACTTTGGACTCACATGTACAGTTTTTGTTTGTTTTTTACTCCATGTTCATGTGTATATTTAAGCAGGGCTTATGGAATTATGCGCGGATGCGGACCCGCATAATTTGGCTTGCTCCGCATAATCCGCATAATCTGCCAATTCCCGCATAATCCCGCATAATTTGGAGAAATTTATAGAAAATCATAAAACGGGTATCTATTTTCGCTATTTCTCAAAGACTCTTACCCAATCTATCCGAAGTTAACAGTAGATTTCCTTCCCAAATCGTCGAACATTGAGCAATCGAAACGACGATTCACAACGGGAATAACAAGGCGTTGTATGTTGAAAACCGTGGGGGCCTGTTGTCTAAATTTCGATAGAATGTGTCTCATTATTGGTGGAAAATCTAGAGACAAGGTTTCCTAAGTGGTGAATCACAATTTGGAATAGAAAAAAACTCTGTTTTTACGTTTTCAGCGGGAAAACGTGAATTCTTTTCAGATCAAGTTCCTCCATAGCGTTTTGCGAGTTTAATTATGGTTTAAAAACATGGATAATTTGTTGTAAGAGAATCAACAGAGGAAATTAAACGGAAACGTCACGAAGCGATAAATGTTTCAGCTCTAAAACTGTTAGTGCAGACAGCTGTCTATGTGGACATGATCGTCGAAGACTATAGCTAGGCCTAGACAGAATAAATGTAAAAGAAATATCAACTTGCGTTTATTAGTCTATGCTCATACGGTACGTCGAACGGCGTTTTCGCGTATGCTGCGTAAGCTCTAGTAACGACCGCTACTATTAATTCTTGTTTTGGGTCAGTTAAATTCTGTACAGTATTTAAAAATTGATTCAAAAAGCGACGGCACCCCCATCAGTTAAACCTTATTTCCCTTAGTCCCTTACCGCTAAATTGGTTAGCGGTCTGTCAAAGTAACGTGTCGATTTCCGCATCTGCAATAAGGCGACAACTACAACAGCATTTCAAAAACCTGCTTGGTTTTTGTTTCCTGGTTTTCTTACTGAAATGATAATTACGTCTTTTGAAGACATTTCTACAAAGTAGATAACATTTTCATACTAACCTGAAATAAAAGCTATGACCATAACGCTAGTAAACTAGGCTTGATAATCTTGCTGCATCAAGAATTTTACGAATCCTTAGGATCAGTTGACGTTTAACATAGACTTTCTAGTACATAGATTTGAACACAAAGGGATACTAGTTAAAATGGATTTGAGACAATTAACCATCTCTCTTATTCAACTTGCGGCTTTTTTGAAGTGAAAACGTACACGATAAAATAAATTTGTGCTAAAAAATGTATGACGTCATCCCGCATAATTTCCCGCATAATTTGCGATGTTTCCCGCATAATTCGCCAAAAAATCCCGCATAATTTTGATTTTTTTTCCGCATCCTACCATAAGCACTGTTTAAGTGCCTTGTATTTGGCATACATTTGCTGGGTTCCCTTGAAGGAAACACAGTGAACGCAGCGAACACCGAGTGTGTTTACTTTTTGAGTGAATGCGAATGCATTGGAGGTTATAGGCAGTACTGTATGCTGTGCAATTTTCTTTGTAGGCAAAGTTTAATGTGCTGAGAGGAAAGTACCCAATTGACAAGGAAAAGAGCCTAAAGCTAGGAGGAATCCTAGCCCACCTTCTGCATGGCAAGTTTGATGAGGAAGAACACCAGCTTGGCTTTTTCAAGTGAGTTTGTATAATAATAAATTTAATCTGATCATTTGTATTAGTGAATATACCTGAAGGAATAACCCACTTTAGCTCATTGTACCTTTTAGGAGTTAAAGATGTGTATTTTGTACCACTTATGGTGTTCAATTTGAAACAATGACAGTTGTAGTTATTGTGGTACCATTTAGGGTATTCAAAATGAGCAGGGAAAGTATTAAAGTCAAGAACTAGTTATCAGACAAAATGGTGGCTCAAATTTATTTTTACCCCTAATACCTTTAAGGGGTTACTTAATTAACATATTTCAATAAGCATCCCTGAAACTTTGATATGGGAGTGCCCCCTGGGGTTACTAGCTGGCTATTTTCTGGCTACCTAATACATTTATGTCCTAACTTTGTACCATATCCCTAGGGGTAAAATGTTAGAATACCTTCCAGCTGATGCTTGTAAACAGGGCTGGTCCTTAAAGGGACGCTCAACCCCTCGTCAGGCACTAGAACAGCAACTCATTGACCAATATAAAGAAGCCTGTCAGAAAGCGCCAGACTTGAGTGACTCACATAAACTGTTTCTTGAGTATTGCTGGGATTTATCATTTTATGGGTGAGTAGAATTAGCAAAGTTGGAAGTTCTATGTATGAATAAAGCATGAATAATGTATGATTAATGGCCAAAA
Organism: Actinernus sp. WN-2022; assembly: GCA_030867875.1. NCBI lineage: Eukaryota > Metazoa > Cnidaria > Anthozoa > Actiniaria > Actinernidae > Actinernus > Actinernus sp. WN-2022. The sequence goes on along the minus strand of JAOWCC010001589.1, from coordinate 70,381,001 downwards.
TTACAATAATAATTTATTGTAATATTTTTTCTTGATAATTATAATGATTATATGATGATGATGATAACAATAATATTTTAATCTTATTACATGGTTACTAATAGGTACAGTGTATAACTTTGTGAGCTATGATTGATCAGTTTGAAACCCAGCAGGCAGTAACCTATGATTTCCTGTGATCTGATTGGTTCTGTGAGGGTTGGCTTTTTCCTGTCTCTGACCATGGTCACAGATTAACCAGTGCACATACCAATTTTCATTGGTGTTTGTACAATAGTTTGTCTCTCAAGTTTAAGGTTACCTGATACCTTCAAAACGAAAAAGATGGAAAAATATTTTTTACACACAAATGTGGTTTTAGTAGTAGTGTCTCGTATACCAAAAACTCCGTTCAAAAAATATATATATTGACGGAGAAATACCAAAAGGAAGTTTTGAACCGGAAGTAAAAGGTTCTTTTTGATTGACAGCAGATCAATAAACACATGAAAAGTGCTCACTCGCCCGTAACGACGGTGTGGTGAATAACACATATTAAATTCATTTCATATACCAATGTTTACGTTTATTGAAAAAAGTTTTTCCATACACGATTCCACAATTCCATTGGTTGTTGGCCTTATATCTTACAAAAAGCAAGCAGGATGCCCTTAGCTTGAAAAACAAAGAAAAAAGAAAAGCAAAACGAGGCCAAACAATGCATACACTACAATTACAAAGCCAAATAGGAGTCCTCGCAAAACCCGACAAGCGTTCGTATTTTCACTTTCAGACAGAGACTGTGCAGAGTGGTCCACATCTGAACATAAAGAAGAATTGATAAGAGCCAGCTGAGAGAATAGTTGTTTCCAAGTAAGCTTAATAGATGGAAACGTAGTCTGACGGTGACCCTGAATCGGTTGAACCACGATCTTGCTATTGCTGTGCTGTTTCAGGCGCCTGCAAATTGCTGTCTCCTCTACTAACTATGCTGGCATTCAAGGTGTCTCTATAGGTGTTCACCTTGCCTTTGCCCCTCAAGGTCTTTTTGTCTTTCCCATTTTTCTAGCCTGGGAAACCAGCCGACTCTTACCCGCTACCATTTTTCAAGTCACACACACAAAAAAACATTTTCTCTATGTGGCGCGTAGCTTTGATCGGAAATCAACATTGGTGGGAAATCTTGACAGATAGTTGAACTGTGATAAGAAATGATTGGCCAAGAGCTTGCTAATTGTTGGATAGGCGGGGCTTCAGATTCACGCACAACAGACACTGAGGTATATTTTTTTGAAGTGCTATTTTCTCACTTTCGATTTTCAATCAAAATAGAGTTTTAAAAAAGCTCCCACTCAAGAGGAATTTATTCGATTTGTGCGAAATTTTCACAAAATGTCAATTGATATCTCAGCTGCAAAACCCTTGTCGGGGAATTGGGGAATTCTAAAAAAAAGAGCTCTTGACAACATTTCCCGCATATCTACAAAGATTATTTTTCGCCTTTTCACGGAAAGCATGATAACTTTTGAACTAAATCGAATTTTGAAATTCTCCAACATGGTTTTGTAATACGATTCCTCTGAAATACGACAAAGCAAACAGATTTTTAAACTTTAAAATATTTTCAGAGTCGGAGCTTTTGAAAGCCATCTCACTAGATCGGAGAAACGGAATGGCGGAAAATTCAAGATTTTTAAAGAACTAAACTTTTTATGTATTCTTGTAGCCAATTTTATAAGCTTTAAAATGACACATGAATGATTTATCTACGATGTTTCCTCGAGGCGCTACATAATTTAGACTGGAAATGCACCCTGAAGGTATCCGGTAACCTTAAAGAGAATAGAGAAAATATAAATACATATTTACCCGCTTAGGGTCAATCTGTATAGAGAAAAACTGTGCGTGATCAGTCTTGAAAGTACTGACCTTGGCCTGCAACCTTGGCCTGTGACCTCGCTGAGTACATTTCAAGACCTCACACACAGTTTTTCTCTGTACAGACTTCTCAGCCAATAGCCTCATGTATGAACTGCAAAAGCAAAGCTGGGGCATCTGCCGTTAACTGTTTGTCTGGAACTACTTGGTCCATATCTTCCAGTATGGACTGAGCATTTTATTAGTGAGTTTAAGATGTATTTATTATTTTGGCTAATGATAGTTCTAGACCAATCAATTGACATTTAGGACTACTTTACCTAAGTATCTTGTACCTTACACAATGAGTGGCGATGATGTATCGGATATACAATGGTTAGCTGCTTCGGCAAGCCATTGTATATCCAATACAAAATTGCCACGAACATTGTAAAGTACTTAAGATATGCACCACATAAAATTTTAAGCTTTGATTTCTTCCACCTTGCTATCGATGTGGAATGAATTAGTTTCTCACAAAAGATATCCCACATGGAAGAGACAGTATGTATGCAATACGAGAGCAGAGCGTAGCATGCAGAAAAATAGGTTCTATGTGGAAGAGACAGTGTATGCAATGAAAGAGCAGGATGTTCTTTGTCATTTCACTTGGCCCGGGATAGGGGAAGTCAGTGATCGGTTGTGAGTAGGCTTATATATATATATTGCATTACTTAAATGCAGGCTATTTATAAGTATTAGTTTAGAATGCACATTCATATTTTGAACAAGTTGTATATAGCTCTTGGACGATAACATGGTTAAATAAACTAACTATTGATTGATTAGACCAAACACTTTATGGGTCATTCCACGGTATTTTGGACACGAAGACCAGTTTTAAAATGTTTTCCAACAGACCAAAAGTGTTCATAGAATTGTAGCTAAGTGATGATAGTTTATTTTAAAATATAACTTTTTTTGGTAGCAGGTCGACATTGATGCATAAATTATAATCAATTACATTAAAAGCCAAAATGGCCGTTGCAGAGGGGACAAATCAATCACTTATTTATAAATTAAACCAAAAACTGAAATCTTTCAAAACTTATCAGGACATAAACTATTCCTTGTTACTCGGGCTGCCTGTGGCAGCACCGAGTCTTAAAATGCAAGTCGTTATTTTTTTTATTTTTTTTGTTGGGTGTCGCAAAATTTCTGCACATGCGTTAAAGGTCAAGTTCACCACCAATCAGATCGCACTGTGCTGGTCACGTAACACTCGCCAGGTTAATTTATTTACATAATTTAATACAGTAAATCAAAATGGTCGACCCGCGAGGGCGAAAGCCTTCCAACAGGCTCAGGATATTTCAACTGGCGCTCTTGTTGACCATAAAAATACATGAACAACGTAATACATTCGATCAGCGCTGTCTGGACAGATCCAATGTACATTTAGAAACGTAAGCGAAATACAATATCCAAACACGTTTGGATATCAACGGGTATCGAATTATAATCAAAGGTTAGATTTCGTCAGGCGCGCTCAGATAAGAAAGTTCAAAGCTCTCAGACTAGGCAAGACAAGGAGATATCAATTTCAATGAGTCATTGTCAGAAATCTATTCCATTGTGGGCAATTATGCAATACAACCTAAATTTGGGTCAGGTCTTGTACAGCTAAGGCATGTTTTACGACAGAATAACCAGAGTCTTTCTACTGGATTGAGAGCTTGAGACATTATACATGTCTGCTAATATGGGGAAAACTGAAACAAAAAATGAACTTTGACGGCAGAAACCCTCATTGAGCCAAACGGAATATTTACATGATCCGCTAAGATTTTTACAAATCTTAGTTAAGCAGATGTTTTCAGTGTATGCCAACTGAAATGCTGTGCTCGTTTTCTGGTTACGGCTCAGTGGAGCAACTACACGAACAAGAAGCATGAACTGCCAGTCACATTTATTCATACAGTTTTAGCCGGACATTTCCCCGAGTTTTTGATCTATTTTCAATCAAATTCAAAGTCTGAATATGTCATTGTATTGCATTTATATACTTGAATTGCCAGTATTCTGTTGTTCAAATCCTGCGTTATCATAGTCATGTCATAAAAGCAATTGAAGGGGTCCGTGCAAGAACGACGTAAGTGACTTTTAGGTCATTCAGAGAAAATCTAAGAAAACTGTTAACTCACTATATTCCGGGAAAATGCAAAGTTTACATACTTAATAAGGTAAGACTCACATTTAACAACCACACTGCTCTCCAGTGGAACCATATCATGCCGATAATAAGGCAGAAGTTTCGGAAATTCGCTCTTTTACTCGCTTTTCTCCCTCAAACTTGTGTTAACCGGCTCAATTTATTAACTCGGTATCGAATATCAAATCATGACCTCTGGCGTGCACGTGCACAGCTCGCAGAAAGGTTTAGACTTTAGTGTTGACATGACGGATGATTACATTAATTAGATCGATTACAATCAAACATCGACAGACTTGTTCTTATAGGAAGTGTGTTCCATTCCAGCCAAGCACAGGGGGAAAAGAAGCGAAGCTGGAATTCACAATTTATCATCCGATATCTTTCGGTCACCACAAAACAGAATAATGATAGCCTATAATATACTAACCTTCTTAGAACTTGTTTTTTTCGTTTAGGGAAGGAAGAAGACTTGATGAAATTGAGCGAGGTTAAAATCCGGTGGCGATTAACATCGATGTAGAAACAGGAAGTCTTTCGAAATATGCCGTCTGCGGTCTTTATGTTACCCCAAAACAGGGAATAATAAATAGGCTACATACAGTACTAAAGAATTGCTCACAGGAAGCCTGCGAATTTAATAGGAGTTTGAGTTCGAGTTAATACAGTTTTCCTCTCCATTCTAGTGAGAATTAGTTGTTTACCTGTGAACCCTAAAACCTCATCGTTTACCTGGGAACTTGTTGTTGAAATGGTTAGGAAAAGTTGTATGGTTCAGGTTAGGGTTAGTTTATATTGTCAATTTTAGTGGCACGTTCACCACTATTTTCCGCCATCTTGGAAGTTGTCAATGACACTCAAATTAGCATACTGAACACAACTTGTCCCCAGGGTCTCCTCGGTCAGATCCAAAAAGACCCTGGGTACGAGGTTGTACTGAGCATACGGGCTTGGAGCCATTGCCAACACATTCTCCCCGTTAAATTACCAACTATCCTTAAATAGAAAACACGCTTTAAATAATGATAATCGTTCTTTCTAATGACAACTTAAAACCAGTCAAGGATGAAGATAAACATTTGTCACATTCCGAACGGCGGTAGACGTAGACCGGCTTAGTGTAGTGGTCATGACGTCTGCACTACACTGCAGTACATGCAAAGAGTTGCGTAGGAGCGCTTTAGTTTGTACCCTAGAAATATAACATCGAGAATATTGCAATTCGACCTTTTGGCGGATGGAATATAGCCGCGACCCTATAAAGTTGGACTAAGCCCAAGTCCCGCGCATATTCTTGTGAAAACAAGTCTCGTCGCCCCGTGCGTCTTCTTGCGAAAAACAAAATATAAGTTAGAACTCTCTGTGTGCATAGCATGAGGCCTGTGTTTATTATAATGGTAAATTTGATGCAAAATAACATTATTAATAATAAATTTTGACTCGAGACCACGTTAGACACACCGCGGCAAAACGTTGTGCGCCTCTGACCGAAAAAACGAAGGCTCAGCTGGTTTGAAATAAAATTTTCCGAGGGCTTTAACCTTTTTTTTAATAAATAACTTTATAACTTAGTAAACTCACCGAGTGAATTACAAATTAAGAAAACTTAAACCTGTCAAAGTTTGAGGCTTAGCGTTCAAGTAGTTTTCTTGTTTTTCGCGAAAACTATTCACACACGTGCCTAAAATTAGAAACCGGAGTGCTTGTCTTTTTTTTTTTAGTTTTGGCGGGAAACTGGCGGGATCCGCAGGTGCTGGGCTTATCAAAAGCGTATGTGCGTGACGTTTTGCTGCAGTGTCTTTTGATTGAAACGTCTTAGTTTGTCGTCATACTGAACAACTAACCACCAATGTCTTTAACAAGGAAAAGAACACCGCTGAAACACTGCCAAAAAAAAGTACGGCATGCACCCGCTGCTAATCATTGTTCCGACGGTGTGAAGCAAAAAAAACCTTGCTAATTAATATCAGGTGACGTGGTAAAAACTTGCTATCATCGCGTGTCTGCGCATTCTTCGGGAGTATTCTAAGCGGAAATGATACTCGACTCTAACGAGGTATTTCAAACAATAAGTAAACTTTGGCTAAAGCTGCCCCAATCGCTTGCCACAATCTCACTACTGAAAGGACAACTAAAATTCTGCAGTGAATACTGCTGAAGTTGAAATACCAATCATGCCCATAAAGGAGAAATGATACAGGCCTACACAAAGTTGCCTCCAGTAAACGTTTGTTACCATCGCGTGTCTGCAGCTCTCAATACTGCATGCTGACTGAAATCAGTAGTCTAAACCAAATCATGCACGCACAGGAAAAGAGATACAGGCATACACAAACTTAGCCTCCCTCGCAGCGCTTGTGAGGTAGGATAAGAACCCTAAAAAGAGCTGCGGCAAAAACTAACACAAACTTTCTTCTAGTCGAAATTTGCTACCATCGCTTGTATGCAGCATTCTCCGGGAGTATTATAAGCGGAAATTATCATTTCCAGGCCCTTTAGCTTTGTGGAAGAGCTACTCTCTACTCTAATGAGGTCTTTCAAACACACCAGGCAACAGCTACAGATAATAAATAATAAGTAAACTTTATTTTAACTCCAGTTCCAACTACAGGTGCCTTTATCTCCATAGAAGGGCTTTAAGCCTGTTGAGGTTCTCCATCCACCTACGAGTGGTAAAACAGAATAAATCTGTAACATGGTCCACTCGCCACATCTCACTACTGAAAGGACAGGCCAGTCTAAAATTCTGCAGTGGATACTGCTGAATAATATTATTAGTCCAAATACCAATCATGCACGCAGAGGAGAAAAGATACTGGCATACACAAACTTGCTTCCAATCAAAATTTCCGTACTAACGTCTGTATAAACGTTTTGCGAAATTTTCCCGCGACTTTTAATACATGCCTGCATGTATCTTTGTCTTTGACCTATCTTTGCTCCTATACGTGATACAACTATCAAATTTAGGATTTTGACTCATTTATGGTGCTCTAAAGATCAGTTTTGAGTAGGTATCAACGTAGGTATCAAATGCCGTGCTATCGCTGTATCAAACTGAATTAAATTCGTTTCGACTTTCGCATAGCAGTGGTTTCAAACGTTTTCACGTCGTTTGGCCTGAAACGTGGATGAGAAGTGCTTACACATGTTTGGATTTGTGTGCCGAAAGCAGAGGCGAAATCGATTTGAATTTCTTGTCGAATTTCGGCGGCGAGTGAGGTGACATCGATGAAAAGCGGCTCGAAGCTGCATACCTTGTGTATATTTGTAGCTATGAGATAGATACGCGGCCAACGGTCAAAACCTCGAGGCCTAATAAACTGCTTTAGAAGTCCCCAAATCACCCCAAAACCACTCAAAAAACTTCATTAAGTATCAATCTTTTATTATTGAAGATTTATTTCGTAGGAATCGGAAAAGAGAATTCACGAGATCGCTTATGAAACATACCACAGGTAACCCAAAAGGCGGGAAATATATGTCGAGTCTGGGCTGCCTGTGGTTGGACGATCTGGGAAGAGCATTTTCTAAGCTTACCTTAGACCTTCAGAAGCAGGTATTTGTGGAAAAAAAATTCGCTTGTGATGTAGTATTTTATCTCATTATATGGACGATAGTGTTTTACTGAGAAATAAACCACTCGTAGAACTCATACGAAACTACATACCACTAGTGAAAATATCGATGACATCACGTTTGCCGCCTTTTGAACTACAAAGATGGCGGCAGGTTTGTGAAAATCACAGAGGAAGAGGTAAACAGCTTAAATGAGCTGCATGACAATGAATATTCCGAGCACAAAAAGCCAAATACGATCTAAAACTCTTTAAAGACGTTCTCGACTGCAACGAAGAGACAAGAAAACCCGATGAAACTCCCCAGAACAGCTTAGAAAAACTCACAAGTTTGTACTGACATGCAGTTACACGGTAATTTGAAGATATGAAGTTTATGCTTGATTCTCGAGGATAAACTTCATATCTTCTCGCCACCGTGTAATATAGCCTCCTCCGCAGGCATCTCTAATTTTTGAGGAAATCAGATACGTGTAATATCCTTCTATATATCTTCCAGCTACAAAAAAGTTTTTGAAAATATGTGATATATTCATTTTACCGGAAGTAATTTTACAAACTTTGATTGACAGTTCACAATTATCATGTGGTGTAGAATGACTGAGCCGTAACAAATGCCCGCGAAACTGGCACACTACTGAAAACCTTTCAAATGGCTCCGATATTGATATTTTACGCGCTTTTATTTCCTATTCATAAAATGTGGCTTCCTTTATCATTCGACGATGTTATTTGAAAATATTTGAGGAAAGTGAGAGAATCCATTGTAGCTCTCGTTGGCACGGCCGGCTTCAATTCCACGCTCACCTTATGATTGTTAAAGCTAGATCAGAGGATGGCATTTCTGCCACATGCCTCCATAGTGTAACATTACCTGAAAGTAAGACGTTGAATGATCTGATCTTTATCAACATTACGAGGTCACAAGGTATTGGTTTTGTGTTACCAGTAATCAATTATTTCTCGGTGTTGACAGAAGGCTCGCTTTGATCGGGTCCACGAATGTTTCATTCTAGGGCCGAAATAGCTACGAATATGTATTAATTTTTAACGAAAACCTTTCGATTTCATACCATGATGCATTGCCGTCTTTTGTAATGAAACAGACAAAATGGCGGACAAGAATACGAATCTGAAAAACTACAACATGTCCGAGCTCGTTATGAGCCATTACGCGCCAAATAAAGACTATCGTTGTTACACTCTTCGCGGGAAATATCTAACTTCTGGTGAGGAAGATGTTTTCTACGATTTTACATACTTACACAACGAATTTTAAGAAAAAACTTCGCCACATGATAGCTTCGGTCAAGAACATTTGGAAACACCAAAAACCTCATTTTCGATAAAAAGTCACTTACGTCGTTCTTGCACGGACCCCTTCAATTAATAGACCAGACGTTTTTATGACGTTCTCACTGGCGAATTAAAGCACGACTTGTTACTAAGAGGATTTCAAATGAAAGTGTATTTCATCTTCATATCTCATGTGGCCCGAGTGAAAGCCCAGATGGGCTCTTGTTCCTTTTAAAAAGCAGTTGTTACATGCTGACTCTTTGGTCAGTCACATGGTAGACATTGTCCATTTGGTAAATGTCCCCTCCACAACATTTTCACACCTTAAAGTTTATGTTATTAGTGGTCAAATAGTCATATTAGGTACACAGTATGATAACTTCTGATTTATACCGGGAGGTATATTGTGCTGTATTGTAAAGTTCCTGGGCTCTCCATTTAAAGGTTTAAATAAGTTATTTTTTATGTTGCGGAGGGGACATGTTCTAAGAGGTGAATCTAAATTATATTCAAAAATGTGTAAGAAAAATTAAAACAAGATATTATAGTGTTTCTGTATTCATGTCTAATTATAGTAAGTAACCCAAGACACATTTAAAAGTTAACAATAAACCAGGCCTTTCATTTAAATTCTAGTAAAACCACAGGTAGTCCTACATTGTAACTACACTGTACATGTACATGTACAGTTTAATTTGTATGAGTCTGCTTGTGCTAAATATAAACAAGAGCCCATCTGGGCTTTCACTCGGGCCACATGAGATTGAAGATGAAATACACTTTCATTTGAAATCCTTTTAGTAATAACCGAAGGGAAGAATTATTAGCTGAATTTAGCAGTCCTTAGGAGTGGCCGGTAGTGCGGTGACATGCATTCTCTGCTCCTCTAGTATATATATTTCTCGTGTATGCAAATTAAAGAAGTTGACCTCTACTTATTCATGTACCGCACGCTTACAATTTAGTCTGCTGTTCTCCAGGTTCAGAGTACTAATAGATGAGTGTCTCAAATATATGTTTATATTTGTCCCATATTATAAGTTGTATCCTGTCCACCTATGATGGAGCTATCATATGATATATTTCTCTACTGTTCATTCTACCCTGTGGCTCTTTATCGCAGCTCGCGTCCAAATTATCAGGTATTTATTAACTGAAATGCCTGTTGGTTATATACATGTACCCTCCTTCCCAAAACTGATCTGCTCATTATATTACAGAACTATAAAGGGAACTGTTGGAAGCCTTTAATTTCTCGAACCAAAACCTCGGCCGTGAGAGGATTCTTGTTTAAGTTGACCTTGAGAGTTGAATATTGCTTCGCTCATCATAAATTATTCTGTGCGAGTGTTTATTTCTCCGGGGTATTTCTGACAGCCAAAAACACGCTCAAAATTATTTTAGTGCATGTTGGCCTACAGATCACGGTGTTTGCGCTGGTATGTATTATGACCGAGAGGCATAAAACCTACGAAACGTACCTCAAACAAGAATACCGTCCGATGGCAAAATCTATCAGCGCCACGAGGTCAACAAACCGACAAAGAAATGCAGATATAAACACGCAATGATTTCAACCTCACCGTACCTTAATTCATGACCTGACAAGACACTGTTCAGTTTCACTTTCAGCTTTGCTCTTGAAGTTGAGTTCGGCTTTGTTAAAGACTTCTTATTCAGTTGTATGGTATTGTGCAGTATATTTGAGTATACCAATCCACAGAGATTCAAATAACAAAGCCGTGGCGAAAGAGAAGCTTAAACGAGAAATATTTTGTCCTCCTAGAAAAACACAACATCTTGCCCTTTCTATCGAAGAAGCCTTGGTTTCAGCAGAAAGGAAAATGCTAAATTCCAATTCGATATGTGTGGATCTTTGAGTCCTTCAGGTCCGGCGTCGTGTCGTATATAAAATCACAGGCCATCTGGGTAAAAAAACGTGGTCCTTCGGCTCCGACAAGAGCGGCAGTTGCAATATCCTGAGCCTGTTGGAAGGCTTTCGCACGAGTGAAGTTAAATAAAACATTAAACTGCTTACATGTGAGAGATGGGACTCCAAATTTGAGAGAGATTTGCTCGCGGATCCACCATTTTGATTTACTGTATTAAATTATGTAAATAAATTAACCTGGCGAGTGTTACGTGACCAGCACAGTGCGATCTGATTGGTGTGAATTTGACCTTTAACGCATGCGCAGAATGCTTGCTACACTGGATAAAAAAAAATTTAAAAAAAATAACGACTTGCATTTTAAGACTCGTTGCTGCCACAGGCAGCCCGAGTAATTACAGCAACTCAACTGAAAAATATTTTTATATGTATGAAACTTTTCACCATCATTTTGGAGATGTTTAATCCATTTTTCCCATTTGCTGTCACTTTTCTCTTTTTCCCATTTGCTGTTGTTTTTCTCCTCTCTGCTGACAGCTTTTTTACAATATGATTTATATGGCTTTGCATAATTCAAGTAATTTCTCATCATTTATTTTAAGTTGTACATAATTTAACAGTACTTAATATGCTTGCAAAGAATGCTGGTAAATCCTGTACTGAGCATGTGCACTAGGAAGCAATGAATTGTGGGTAATTACAATGACATGTGCTCTGATTTAAGTAATGGTCCAGATAAGAACTGTAGTGTCTACAGCAAGGAATGTTAAAAGGTGTTAATTTTCTATTATTCTTTCTCGTAATTTCATTGGTTGATACTTATAAATTCAATAGAAACCCATCGAAATAATACATTTTCATTCAATATTTTTGTGGTTTTAATTTATGTTTGATCAAACTAACTATGGTTTAATTTCGAAGAATATCGTGTGTGGGGAAAGTTCTCAAATTTGCGATTGAAAAATCCTTTGTTTTATCTATATCCGATTGGCTGGATGGTGGCTTCTCTGCGTTTTTACAGAAAAAAGAGCCAATAGCATAAAAAAATACTATATTTTCGAGATGTAGTTTGGACTGTAGATACCTCCTAAAGCACTTAAGGCATATTCAAGCAAAATCGTATGTGGGGGAGGCTCATTGCCGCAGAACAATGGATTCTACTACAGTTCTTATCTGGACCATTACTTAATATGGCTTCTCTGTAGGGTTATTTTAATGTTCCTTGCTTTGTTGGTGAATTACTACATGTATGTCCTCTAATACAGAAAGGAGTAGAATTAAATTAAATTAAATTAAATTAAATATAATATAAATGTATAAGTGTGGACAAAATGTCCCCTCCACAACATCATCTCCGCAACATGTCACAGTCTAAATTAAACCAGTTTTGATAAGAATATAGCAAATGCAGCTGCACTTTTTTACCATTAATCTAAAATAGATAAAGTACTCTTTGGCACAAAAAAAAATACAATTAATATTCATTGCTTGAATCAGAGAAAATTTCACTTAAACCTGGTAAAATAATGAAGAATAGCAAATTCTCCGAGTCCCATCCGCAACAGTAACTTATCTTATTACAATCTGCCATCAGTACTATGCAGAGAGAATAACAACAATATAGCACATAGATATAATGGATATCCACAGTATAAATGCAAAATTGATCAGCTCTAATTATTTAATATCAAGCTATGGCATGAAAACTGCTTCTGAATGTCGCCCCTCCGCAACATACATAATACCGTGGAATGACCCTTATACATTACATGTTTGTTTACAGGATGGCTGGTCACATCATAATGATCTATTTTTCCATCCATAGTGAAAAAGTATTGATATGCAAGTTATTAATATGACATGTGCTGCCCAGTGCTGACTCATCATGTGTATTTATCTAGGAGTGTATTCTTTACGGGCCAGATAGAGCGTCCAACCTCCATGCTATTGAGCCTGTGGGGCCAATCCGACCTTCCTGTCCGAGTAGGAATCAACAGGGACAAGGTCCATATCATAGATGAGAACAAAAATGTAAGTGCACAGGGCTTGAATTTAAACTTGATAAAAATTAACCATTCTACAGGTGAGACTCAACTGTAGTCCAGTAAGACTGAGTTTTATCACAAATGTTACTAACCACTGTGGACACTCATTCTGATAATGGTTTATGTTTTGGGAATTGGAAATTAAAGCATTTATAAGCCCCACTCTATAGTGAGTTTAATCAAACTTTCAAAATTTTATCCACAGGAAATTCTTCTTTGTCTTGGGTTTGACGAGTTATCATGGGACTTTACACCAGCAGACGAGAGTGACAAAGACTGCCTGGACACATTCTGGCTTGAGTTTGACTCCAAAGAACATGATGAAACTTCTGTTCAGAGATTACAGATCTTCTCCAAACAAGCTGTCATGATGGATGCCATGGTCCAATCATGTGTTGAAGAGGAAGTACCCTGTTGGTAAGCTACCTTAGCTACAGATTGTAAAAACCTGCATATACATGTACAAATGTACAATGTAAGAACCTTCCTCATTTAAGAACCTACAGGCTGAAATTTGCTTATCAGCCTGATATTTGAAATAGGTTGTTATAATAATTAAAAATTCAGTTTTAAATGATATAATACTAGCTGAGCAAAGTTCCAAACAAGGATTTTCAGTCCTGTCCATTGTATAGTAACTCATGCAGGATGTCTGGAACACTTTTTTTAAATTTCCACACATCTACCTTGTGTTTTAATTTTGTGGTTTGGATAGTGCCTATCAAGTCAAAATGTACAGATTGTTTTATATCAGATTTGGGTGCTTCTCTATAAATATTATTCTAATGACCATAGTACATATAAAAAAAATTTGACACAAGTTTCTTCTTTTATAGTGAGGCTGAAGAGCAGTTTCAAGGTAAGAACTTGTAACCTAAGTTACATAATAAAAATTATAACAAATTATGTGCACTAAGTTTGGTAGGCTATACTACGAGTTCACAGACTAATAAATAAATAAAATAGATTATGATAAACAGTTTAAAAGATAATAGACTTACAGGGCTGTCATTAGGGAAGGTACATTCTTTATGGGGGTGGGGGGATCTGTACTAAATACCTTAAAATTTTCAGTGGCCCTATACCCTTCCCTGTACAAGCCATTTTCATGACCTCTCACTTATAGCTATAAGAAAATGTCTGATCCTCCCCTTTATAATCTGACGAAATGCAATTTTTGGAGGGTTTTTCATACCTTACTGGTCGGGTTAAAAGAAGTAAAATCCATGACAATGGCCTATATACCGCTATAGAACAGTGTGTCAACATTCTTCTCATCTTCCTTACCACAAATCTTGAATGAGCAAATGTAAACAAACAAACAAAATAGTTTATATTGATAGCAGAACACATTCAATAAATGGAAAAAACCTTTGACCCTCCCCCTGTTAGAAAAAAGTAAAGGCTTGGCCCCACAAATGTTCAATATTTTTTCCATGACCTCCCCAGCCCACCTCCTTGATAAAACAAAACGTACCTTCCCTTAGAAGTCATGATTGCCAGCACCTATGATTGCCTGCTGCTTAATAATGTAAAACTTAAAACCAGTTGTATTTTTTGGTGCAACTTAAAATCTTAATGACAGCCCTGGACACTTTCCTCAATGTTGTCCCAGTTCATATCATTAATTTGATATCTCTACAGAATATTTTTGTTTTCAAGGGATAAAAATAAACAAAGATACAATACTCTTGAAGGTTCAGTCAGGTGATCTGTACTAGCTGGGACAACATTGAGGGAAGGAAATAAGTTATATTAATACTACTCAGAAGATATGTCATAATTACTCAACGAAGCACATTTAGTGCGGTTTTCAGTTGAGTGTAGTGAAACCAAACGCAAATTACCCACAGCCAGCCAATCATAGCAGCGAGTAATCACAAGTGACTCGTAAATGGCTTCCCTGTGAGCCAATGACAAACCAAAGCAAAACCAATTTTACGTTTGGTTTTACTTTGGATTCTGATTGGTTGGTTTACTTTCTCAGCCAATAGGAGAGCTTAGTAAACGCAAAACCAAAACACTTCCGACACTCAATTGACCTATATCATTATGACGTCACGGCTTGTTTATGAGGGGGACAGAATCGACATGAACAATAGAATTTTGAACTAAATCTGCTCTGCTGAGGAAAATTTAACTTCGAATTGTCTGGTTTCCAGATATCAGCTGTATCAATGTTTATCCCACAATATTTACCGTATTTGGTGGCTGTTACAGCGATTTCCTTTGTGTTGTTGCTGTTTTGTCCCCCTCCCACGACCGTGATCCTTAGCGTTTAAACAATAGATTGTTTTGATTTGACGTCATAATGATATAGGGCAATTGAAATCCGCTCTAATAAAAACTTAGTGGATTCCCGACACACGAATAACTTCATGGTAGTAAAAAGTATCTGTCCCACAGCTTGCAGAAGGCCAAAATTGAATGCGTACAAACATATTGCATTGTCGATATGATCACATACTTTTTTTCAAACGTGCATTTAATGGTAATTTTTCCCTTAAAAGGACTTCATGATTATGACATTGTAACAACCTCAACAGACAAAACTTATTAATCCTAAAGACGTACTTGCATTTTAATATTAACCTGCGAAAAAGTCATTGAATTTGAAATAACATTGACAAAACTGTATTGGTTTATAAATTTCAGTAACACTGAAACCTTTGACCCTCCCCCTGATTTTTAAGCTCTTACTGATTTTTGTGGGGAAGGGGACTTATTAAAAGGGGGGCTCTCAATCAAGGGAATCGGTTTATGACTGTAATTTTTGAATAGCATAAAATTATTGAGAAGGGGGGGGGGGGGCAATTTGCACCATTACATGTGTAAATAGAAGGGGAGATGTTAATCAGTAAAGTGAAAAGAAACGTCACAGTATACTTGGTTTCTATTTCAGGAGGAGGGCCAATAAGGTGCCGTTTGGATCGCCTGAGTCTGTCAACTCTTGCAAGTAAGTACATGTGTATCAGACAGTTTTATCAACTGAAAGTGCCACTGGCAACAGGCCACAGGGATTTTTGATGTGAGAAAGAAACTTTTAACATGATAACCCCTCCCCCCTTTCAAGAACAAAAAATCAAGACTGAAATGTGGTCCCAAAAATATTGTCAACGTCAGCTTGTACATGCAACTGATGTATCTACTGATTTACAATGGTTAGTGTCTGTACAGTGGTTAGTAGTGTCTCTGTCTGTTCAATGGTTAGATTCTGTCTGTACAATGGTACTAGTCTGTCTGTACAATGCCTAGGTACTTTGTGTAACATATACACACAGTATTGAACCCGTTGTTGACTGTTAGAGTTTAAAAAAATGTAGGGGTAGGGTTTGTATTAGTCCACATGACCATTAAAGAAGCATTGTATTTATCAGTTGTTTATCAGTTGTTTATCAGTTGTTTATCAGTTGTTTAGTGACCTCCCCCAATACTATATGTGTACTTTACACAAAGTACCTAGGTTAGAGTCTGAAGAGTCTGTCTGTACAATGGCTAGTGTCTCTCTGTACAATGGTTAGTGTCTGTCTATTGTCTGATTGATGTTACTGAATGTTGTTGTGTTGCACGATAGGTGATCTGTCCAGGAAAAAGAGGACCAATGTGTCTTTCAGCAATCCCTTCAGACGACCACAAAGACAGATGTCACATCCACCACAGCCTGGGTTGCCAGAATAGCAGGATACTGATTAGTTGGGATTTTAAAAGGGAGGTATGACCCCCTCGACGAGACAAGAATATTAATTTCTTAAACGGAAAACAAGAGCATCCTTGTAACCTTTTCACTTCCTTAGACCACAGGCAGCCCAATCTATGGGTTTGTGCATGAAAATAGAAGATATGTGTGGGTTTTTATAAATCCTTTCAAATATTGCAGTACAATGTATAAATAAACATACTTTTTCGCTTTCATGTTGTTTCCTTTGTGGGTTTTCTTCTCATGAAACCATTTTAGCGTGTTTTTAGGAGTTTTTCATACATATCTTCTATTTTCATGCACAAACACATGGATTGGGCTGCCTGTGCTCAGACTAGGTCATTATTGGATACATCGTAGATTGAAGTATTTCTCATATTAGGTTCCTTGAAAATATGGCGAATGTCCAACAGTTATGTTGATATAGAACAAAATACTGTAAATCAATTTTACTTTGCAGATTCATTCTTAGTTCATAGAGATCCATAGAGTTGTGACTTGGAACGCCTTGCAGATTTAGTGAGGTGAATAGACCGATTTAGCTTACAAGTACATTTGTTGTCCCAATTCAGATCATGTGACGTGACAGCTCTCCAGAGGATTCAGTGCTTTGTTTGCTCGGTAAATATCCACCACTATTCACCTTCACTTCGGTGAATAATTGTTAAATATACCACACAAGTAAATTCTTAACTTGCAACCAGTCCCCAGAGATTCAGTAACAAAGCCGTGGCGGCCATGTTGGTGGACCTTACAAGAGAAGCTAACGAGCATCAACATGGCGACGATGACGTGCAGTCAGCAATAGTGTTTTTCGCGCGCTCTGATTGGCTACTCCGGAGGTGAATATCCTTTGCCATTCACCTCCGAGCGAAACAGCGATCACCTCGCGCGAGTTTTTATCCATTTGACAGAAAATAAAATAACTATTTGGTGCTCGCTATTCATTTGTGTGGTATATACTAATACAATGATTCACCTCGGTGTCGGTGGCTCGGTGAATAATTGTTCAATATTTAAAATATAGCAGTGGTTAGGATGCAACAGAAAAACAAATAAGCAAAAAATAAAATAAGATGACCGAGAATGCATAATAAAATTAATACACGTAGGGCAGGATACGCGAATGAGCTTTATTTAATTTGATGACATTATTTTTTTATATAAAATGCTGTTGTTTACTTCATTAGCTTACCACAAGAACAGGCTTAAAAAGCTTTGTACCATGGTCATTAGATTCAATGTGCCAATTTGTAAAATGAATGATTGTCATTGTGCACGCAAGCATAAGAGCAAGCAACACACGAAGACGTAGTAATGTACTGATCATTGGCGCCGCTTGTTCTTATCTCACAATTACGGCACTGTGTGTACGGATATTGCTTGCGTGCAAGTGTCAAACAGGCTAAACTAGGCTTAGATACAAATATCTCGAAAAATGGTCTAAATGTTTACGGAAATTCTCCAAAAAAGCTCGTAAAATTCCCTAAATATCGCCATACATATCTGTTATTTTAACGTTTATG
This sequence comes from Actinernus sp. WN-2022, assembly GCA_030867875.1. Classification (NCBI taxonomy): domain Eukaryota; kingdom Metazoa; phylum Cnidaria; class Anthozoa; order Actiniaria; family Actinernidae; genus Actinernus; species Actinernus sp. WN-2022. The sequence continues at coordinate 70,362,920 of JAOWCC010001589.1, read as the reverse complement.
CGAAGATTTGCCTTAATATTGTCTATGAAGCGTTACACAAACCATGTTGTGGAAACGGTTTTATTTCATACATACTTACATACATAGTTATATTGCTGGCTCGGGTAAATCTAGGAAAAACGCCAGAAAACCCCCAAAGTAGCTTTAAAAGTCCTAAATATTCCAGAAAATTACATTTTTTTTCTAAATATCTCGGAATTTTCTGAATAACCCAGGAGCTTCTAAATATCTCCAAAAAATCCGGATATTTGTATCTAAGCCTAGGTTAAACAAGCCATCGCCAGCTGAACTTAAAGGTCTTCGATGACAGATTGCATACACAGGTATGTATGTGTTTGTGTGAGTACATATTGTCAATTATGTATATGTAGCGTAACTGTAAACTGAAAATAAAATCGTTTTCTTGAAAACTGGACTGACATGTGATATGTTTACATTCAACACTGCTATTAATAAAGGGTGAAGTTGGGAACCTGCTTGCAAGCACCTTATTGTATTGCTGGTTTTCACTCCATCCCCAGAGATTCAAAGGCATGGCGGCCATGTTGGTGTACCTAACAAAAGAAGCTAACGAAGAATCTATTGTTAAAGGTACACCAACATGGCGGCTATGACGTCACGTGCAAACCAGCAATACCACTAACTGAATTATTTTTCACAAAGGCGAGGTTTTCTCATTGTACGCAATATATTTTCATAAACCACTACGAAGCATTGTTTTCCTGGTACATTGTTGCGTAAAATTACCGGGCACAAGGCTTCTCATTGTCATTTTTTCGGTCCTTTCAACGAACGTTGCAATTTCGGTGTAGTGGATGACTGGACTGCTGGTCGATCGAGAGTTCCAGTTCAATTCGTGACAACATGCCGGTTTTTTTTCCTGTTTACGTCTTTGTACGTTAAAAGTACTACAACTAGGAAAATCTGCCTTTGGAATTGGGCAGGGGTTGGGTATTCCCCCGAAAAAAAACCCAAAGAAAACCGAGCCATGTGGAAATAATTAAAACAAGTATTAAATGTTCTACACATTCACTGCAGTCTTCCACCACGATCTCTTTCTTTCGGAAATACCCATAGAGTCTTGTCATGTTGTGGAACGATGGAGATTTTAGAATTCTTGACGAAAGCATGTGATTAGCCCACCATGCTTATAGTTGGAAGGTCGTCCAACAACCACGAGAGAGAGAATAGCAAATGGAGGTACGCTCATGCCAATCTGTTGAGTATTTCAGAGGGACTTGGTGATGATTTTTGTCAGGAATGACAGGTTGATCGCTATGACGTCAGCTGAGAGCATAAGACTGCCCCAAGACTCCTCCACGAGATGATGGAAGCAATTACCCAACTCTGAGATCCAGATTAATGCTATCTTCTCATGTTTTTTATGATAGTTGGAAGGATGTCAGGAGGGGGAGCATTGCCGTGTAACACGAGAAGGAGACAAGACATGGTGAGGAATGGCGCGAGTAGATACCAGTGGAAGTCCTCAAGATAGTGCATGTTAAAGCTGAGATGGAAAAACACTAGTCAAACTCAAATCCCAATAAGCCTTTTGCAGGAAACAGTCACATGCTGATATATCACTTCAATAACTAAGGGTGCATTTCTTTGGGAGAATCCAAAATTGGATTCATGCTCTGGATCATACGGATTTTGTGGCGCCCAAAGAAACGATGATCTGAAAACGGATTATTTTGCCATGGCAACTCCCGTTGGAATGCATGTACACGGCCCACAAAAACCACAAAAATGGCAGCCGCCAGTAATTTTATTTGGTATGCCGCTAGCCACAAGTATTCTTTTCGAATCCTTTCCCAAAGAAACGCTTCGGATCATGAATCCAAGAATCCGGATTTGGATTTGATCCTTCGAATCCATTCTGAGTATGGATTCAACGGATTCAAAATCCGTTTTTGGATTTGGGTAAAGAAACGCAAAATCCATTTTGGGATTCAAGAATCCGGATTCGGATTCTCCCAAAGAAACGCACCCTAAGTAATTGCGCTCGTGATCACAAGGGAAAAGCTTTACTGGATGGCAAACAATCTACGCTGTTTTAGAAAGATCGGCAATCGATTGGAGGTAGAAAATAGCATTTAACAAACAGGTTTTGCTAATAACACTACCGATCTCGTACAAGTGCCTTTAAATAAATGAATTCAAGTCAGATATACCTCCAGTACAACCACTTGATTATATCCATTAGAGATAAAGATAAAGCATCTCTCGCCTCGTGTAACAGGCCTAACGCATGATGATGTCATATCACGCATAAGGCCTCACTGGAAAACTAAACATACCGGTATATAACCAAGAAACTAGTAATCCACTTGATTGACATCTTTCTAGACGTAAGATTTTACTCGACAACTGAGGTCTTTGCATGGATAACCATGGATTAACGTACACACCCCTGAAACTATAAAGTTCTCTCCTTCAAAAATCAAACAATAAAGCGGGCCATGTTTTATATTAATAGTGCTGGAAACCCACTGCTGCACGGTACAATTTTATGTGAAACTTTCGTGCGAGGACGAAGGTGTTTAATACATAATGCAATGGTTCCAAGTGTTTTGTTGCGGCCATTGCACGAGTAGAAAGCCATTCTATTTTTCGTGAAATTGCAAAGCGAAAAAGTTTTTAAAAAATTGCACCCTGTCACATGCTTAGGAAACCTTTTGGTTCCAGTACTATTAAAGGTTCTGTCAACCCGGCACAAAATGATAAACTTTCTCATGATGAAAGACAAAAATATCTACTCATATTAGCAGAGTATGTTTTCCAGGTATACTGGAGAAAATATGAGACCATTTTGATGAAGGATGGCAAAGATTCGAGTGGATGAAAACTACTGTTTTTAAGAGAAATTTAGAGCAACTTGAAATCGGTTCACTGTAAACCGATTTTCCATCCTCTATCAAACAAGTTTGAAAAGCATCTGAAGCATTTCAGGACATTCACATGGTATTTCTCTTCTACCTCAAGGTGATATTTTTGTTTTAAAGAAACTTGAACATTCAATTCGATTGGCAGTGTCCTTTTAAATACGGTACGCTTTATTGTTTTTTCTTTGGAGGACTTTATAGTCTACAAGCGGTTTCTGTTTGTCCGTTCAAGCGCATTACCTAATGTGAATGGAGTCTTGAAAACACTGGTTATTGGGGATCATTACTTTGATGACAAGCACGGCTCTCATTGGTTCAGGAGGGGTAGCAATGTGTTCCGTGTACACTCCGGGACTTGTGAATGTCTTATTTACTGCCAGTTGCCTATTGCCTATGAATACCTGAGAAAAAGAACAACTTTGAGACGATTATGCAAGCAGTAGCTGACAACATTGAGCAGACAAAGATAGCGCAAATTATATACGGATATATCCAAATGCGCTTCACAAGGTTATTTTTTTGATACGGACTGCTATTGTGACGCAATGTGCTGCCGTGCATTTTACAATCATGAGTGATTGCTAGCTATACCTCAGAATATCAGGCTGTTATGTCGAGATATACAATTAACTACTCTTTCTCGAAATCTTTCACGTCCCCCTCGTATAAATTAGAAGAGGAAGGAGACAAGGCCAACGACGTGTACGTCTCTGGCCAAGGACGTGGCCGGGATTCGAACCCCCGACCTTCCGCACTCTAGACCGTGCTCTACCAACTGAGCTAACCAGTGAGGCGGAGAATGAGTTAGTAACTGCATACAACATGTATTTTGTTTATTATTTCATTGAGAACTTCTCTAGTTTGAAATTAATAATGCACTATATATGCTTCATACAGGGTTCGTACTACATCGAGATGATCCAGGAGTTCTCCAGAAGTTTTCCAGTGTACAAAAAGAACATTTCCAGGACTCTGAACTCCGACATTTCATGAAAAAAAAAAGAGGAACAACCCGATTTTACCGCCTCATTGGTTAGCTCAGTTGGTAGAGCACGGCCTAGAGTGCGGGAGGTCGGGGGTTCGAATTATGGCCGCGTCCTTGGGCAGGCTGTAAGTCGTTGGCCTTGTCTCCTTTCTCTTCTAATCTATACGAGGGGGGCGTGAAAGAACCTGTTGTATTATTTCAAGAAAGAGAAGGGGATTTTCTCCTGACACAACAGCCTGGTATCCTGATATACTAACAATCACTCATGATTGTAAACTGCATGGCAGCAAATTGAGCCACAATAGCAGTCCGTATCACAAACATAACCTTGTGAAGCGCATTTGAATATACCCATATAGAATTTGCGCTATATAAATGAATACCTTAACCTTTACTTTTACCTTTGTATGCCATGTTATACATTCACGTAGTGTGTCTATAACATTCCAGGAGTTTTACAGGAGTAAAAGGAGAAAATGTTTTTTTTATCAGGAGTTTTCCAGGAATTGCAGGAGTAGTGCGAACCCTATTATACAAAAAGCTGATGACTTTATAGTACGTGTAAGTAATATTTATAACTGTTATAGAGCAGATTTCGTATGAGTGGTACAAACTACGGCACTGACTACGGCACGGTTACTGTACGGCATGCCGTGACATTGAAATGGTTTCTCATTTGTTTTTTTTCTCTGATCCAATCAAATTACAGAGTTACGGCACAGTAAGTTACAGTACGGTTACGGTAACGCTACGGACATGCCCGGTAGTTTGCTCCATTCATACGAAATGTGCTCTAAGTCCTCAGTCGAACCTTAGTTCTGTAGTTGTTCCACCTCAGATCTCCAGGTTGCAGGTCCGTTATCTCAAACTCCACGGGGTATACAGATCCACTGAACTGAGTGTTTTGATGGGTGCTTTTGGTGAAGGAAACCCCAACCTATAACAAGAGACCGTCAACATTACAATAGAGCGGTGTTCTGACCTTCACAGAGTTTAGCTTTTTAGTTATTCTGAGCCTCCTTGTACTAATCTGGGCTATTAGTTCATTGTTCTTTGTAAATTATGAGTACAAAACAAACTTGTTGTTAGAGCAGGTTTCAATTGACTGCAGTAAAACCAAAACCAAAGCAATTACAACGAACCAATCACGAACTAAAGTGAATACCAATTGTTTCACTGGCATGAGAAAGCAACCAATCAGGATTGGTTTTACTCTGAAATTTGATTCGCTGACTGATTACGAAACATTTTCACAGCCAATAGAAAAGCTAAGTAAACGCAACACCAAAGCAATCACCGAAACCTGCTCTAGAATCAATTTGATCTATAGCAATTCCGTATGGTTTGAAATGTCAGCGAGACGTTCATGTCTTAACTAACATTGCGTGAAGTCAAAGCACACATAGCCTAAGCTATCGGTTACGTGCTGAAACTGTTTTTGTTACCTTTCCAGAATAGAAAGTGGTTCCTGTACACGGCGCCGTCTCTGCTGTCCAGGAGAACAGCCTGTTCGTTCGTTCACTGAAATCACTTGTGCTATCACACATAAAATAAAAAGTACAGAATGTATTCAGTGCGGATCAATGAAGAACAATGGTTAGTTAAAATAGACGTGTTTCAGAAAAAGAGAAGGCTACTTTTTCTTGGAATAGGAACATTTTTATTAACCGAATGAACGCATCAGAAAGACAGCTCTTCAGTTTCGTTATCTCTTACAGTGCCTTTCATATTTAACAAGACCCAAATTCGAGTTTTGACTGCCATTAATCACGTGATCAACCTTGATCCTCAATGGACAACATTTGAACCGAGACAAGACAAATGTCAGATTTCTTCAGTTTGTTACATACATGTAGCCTGTGTGGCAAGGGCACTGGGAGGGGGAGGAGAGGAAATAAGGAGAGAGGAAGATGAGGAGAAGGGGAATGGGGTGAGATATGGCGCTTCCTGCCATTTCCTCTCCCCATTCCTCCTCCCCTCCTCTTCCTCTCTCCTGCATCCCCCCCTGCATTCGCCACGCAGGTTATTTGTCACATGGCTTAGTTGCCAAAGCGGTTGGTAAGCGGTTGGTAAGCGGTTGGTAAGTGGTTGGTAAGTGGTTGGTAAGTGGTTGGCAACTGATTGGCAACTGATTGGTAAGTGGTTGGTAAGTGGTTGGTAAGTGGTCGGTAAGTGGTCGGTAAGTGGTCGGTAAGTGGTTGGCAAGTGGTTGGTAAGTGGTTGGCAAGTGGTTGGCAAGTGGTTGGCAAGTGGTTGGCAAGTGGTTGGCAAGTGGTTGGCAAGTGGTTGGCAAGTGGTTGGCAAGTGGTTGGCAAGTGGTTGGCAAGTGGTTGGCAAGTGGTTGGCAAGTGGTTGGCAAGTGGTTGGCAAGTGGTTGGCAAGTGGTTGGCAAGTGGTTGGCAAGTGGTTGGCAAGTGGTTGGCAAGTGGTTGGCAAGTGGTTGGCAAGTGGTTGGCAAGTGGTTGGCAAGTGGTTGGCAAGTGGTTGGCAAGTGGTTGGTAAGTGGTTGGTAAGTGGTTGGTAAGTGGTTGGTAAGTGGTTGGTAAGTGGTTGGCAACTGATTGGCAAGCGGTTGGTAAGTGGTTGGTAAGTGGTTGGTAAGTGGTTGGTAAGTGGTTGGTAAGTGGTTGGATAGTGGTTGGATAGTGGTTGGTAAGTGGTTGGTAAGTGGTTGGTAAGTGGTTGGTAAGTGGTTGGCAAGTGGTTGGTAAGTGATTGGCAAGTGATTGGTAAGTGATTGGTAAGTGATTGGCAAGTGGTCGGTAAGTGGTTGTAAGTCACTATCTGTTGTTTATTGTTATTGTAAGTTGTGTCCAATAAAGCTGTAAAAAGAAAAAAAAGCGACTGGCAAGTCGTTGGTAAATGGTTAGCAAATTGTTGTTGGTGCACCGACCCCCGATTTGTTTTAAGTCTACATAGGCACATCCGCCCACCCACCTGTCTGTGGTATCATTACTGATCTGTCCCAGACACATGACAGTTCCATCAGTTCCACCAAGGACCAGTTCCATCCCTTGTTTCCATGGTAGTAGGTCAGCTGTCACAGCAGATGTAAGTGATGTCATTCCAATGTTAATGAACTCAGTGCAGTGGTCACTGCCTCTAATGATGGCGAGGTTGCCATCTAGAAGGGGAACAATCTTGAGAAAAGGACATATGTATTAATTACCGGCCATTTCAATGTTACAGCATGCCGTACGGTAACCCTGCCGTATAGTCAGTGCCGTAGTGTGTCCCACTCATGAATATTTACCGTACTGTAACTGTAATTTGAATGGATGAGAAGGACACAAACAATGGAAAAGTCATTTCAATGTGACGGCATGCCGTACAGTAACCGTGCCGTAGTCAATGCTGTTTGTCCCACTCATACGAAATCTGCTCTATAATTACTGTAGTTAAAGACCCTGCTATTGTTGAAAACCTTCTTGGAATACTAAAAACAATACAATATTTTATCGCTGTTGTTTTTACGTTTTCAAACTCGGAATTGCATATCATACGAAATCCGCTTGAGTCGTGCAAAGCATAACGGTCGACATAGGGTCTTTAAAAGTTTGTTATCAGGAGGGAGATCAAAATTGATTTTGTAATATGCTTTCGAAAACAGTTACATGTGTATATGAAAGGGACCAAGAAGAGAGTTATGTGGAACTTTATATATTTGCATCACAAAATACCAGCAGAAGTAGCTGACAGTGAGGGCTAAAGTGACAATCTGCACCGAAAAAAAGTGGTCGGCAAGTGGTCGGCAAGTGGTCGGCAAGTGGTCGGCAAGTGGTCGGCAAGTGGTCGGCAAGTGGTCGGCAAGTGGTCGGTTACCGACCACTTTTTTTCGGTGCAGATTGTTCACTTTAGCCGACGGTGAGTGTACTTCTCCCTCACCACATCAAGACCCACGCCATGTCCAGGCTGTAACTTGGTTACCAGTACAGCAGCACGGAGCTGTCCAGGAAGTTTAACAGGCCATCCTTGTAAAACCTTCCCTGTCTCTCCACTAAGTGCCCAGACATAGCTGCAAGTGAGAATATGGTGTTGGCCGGTCAGTGTTTTGCTATGTAAAATAGGCCATCCTTATAAAACCTTCCCTGTCTCTCCACTAAGTGCCCAGACATAGCTGCAAGTGAGAATATGGTGTTGGCCGGGTCAGTGTTTTGCTATGTAAAACAGGCCATCCTTATAAAACCTTCCCTGTCTCTCCACTAAGTGCCCAGACATAGCTGCAAGTGAGAATATGGTGTTGGCCGGGTCAGTGTTTTGCTATGTAAAACAGGCCATCCTTATAAAACCTTCCCTGTCTCTCCACTAAGTGCCCAGACATAGCTGCAAGTGAGAATATGGTGTTGGCCGGGTCAGTGTTTTGCTATGTAAAATAGGCCATCCTTATAAAACCTTCCCTGTCTCTCCACTAAGTGCCCAGACATAGCTGCAAGTGAGAATATGGTGTCCCAGTCAAACTCTGAGGCCATCTGGCCAGGACCCTACATGGTTTAATTTAATTTCGAGAAATAATAAATATTTTGCTCTCACACCACGTGCTTATGACGACGACGCCATGTTTTTGAACAGTTTGCACCGTATTCGGAGTGCCGAACAGAAGTCCGATTAAAAATTATCCGGCAAAAGTCATCCTACTGGGTTCACATTCACAAATGATATTTGTTCTGAACTTACCTTTGATTCTGCTGTCGGTTCTTGTAGAAATATTATGTCAGCTTGCTGTAATTTCAATTTTCTTCAGAACGTTTGAATGAAGCATGACTGAATTAGACAGGTTTGTATAGCATTGTCTTACCCATCATATGTGGCAAAGATAACTTCCAGAGTTCCATCACTATTGATATCAGCACTCCTTATACCAGCTGATGATGAACCAGACACCCTACTCTCCCATACCTGAAGTTTACAAGTGAACATTAAACACTTAATGACTGGCCCCAAGGAAGACAGAGAGTTTTGTTTCTCCTCAATATTCCCAGAGACGGAGTCGTGGGGGACATCAAGAATCGAGGTGAAACAAAACTCACTGATAACATAGCAGCGATTATATTTTGCCTGAGTTTTGGTTAACAACTTTTCCCCACCTTTAGCTAGCCAGTGGCACGCGCGACACATCACACCATCTTCTGTCACGATGTGATCACGTGGCAGGATACATTTGAATTATATCCCGCACAGGAAACATTGGATTTTGACCACAGCCACGTGACCCCGGATCAACCAATAAGAGCGTGTATTAGATGTCACGAAATCCTTGTTATGTAACATTGTGTATTAATCATTATTTTCAATAATCAGTCCGAAACACGTGCCCTGATTGGTCAAGATCCGTGTTATTAGAGGACACACACATGGATGGCGTCATGAGCGCGTGCAACCAATCAGTTCTCAACTCTTGATTGGATATTTTCATTGTTTTTAGTTATCTTTGCGATTATTATATAGCACATATACATTCCATTCTGCCGTGCGTCTGTCCTCTAATAGAGCAGATTTCGTATGAGTGGCACAAACAACAGCACGGTTACCGTACGGCATGCCGTGCCATTGAAATGGTTTCCTTATTGTTTATGTCCTGCTGATCCAATCAAATTACAGAAATACGGTACAGTACAGTTACGGACATGCCGTAGTTTGTCCCACTCATACCGGCGAAATCTGCTCTAGATGCAAGATGACACCAAAACGTGAAGAGAACATCAGTTACGCTACTCGACTGCGTCTTGTAGTGCACTTCTTTGTTTTCTTCACGTTGTGACGTCACCTGGTGCATCTATTAGAGGACAGACGCACGGCAGAATGGACTCATTTGTTAACCAATGTGGTTTTGTAGTTGTAAATAATAATAATGTTGATGATGGTAATCTCATAATTACTTACCATTTTTCCTAACAGATCAATACACGCAACATTACCACTATCATCCACTACCAGAACTTCCAGAGTGCCGTCGTCATTCACATCTGTGACACTAACCTGATAAAAAATATCCCTTCAAATTGTAGAAAATATACAGTGTATTCAATTGGAGGGTAGGACATTCTAGCAGCTGATCGAGCGTCGCCGTAGTCGACCGACTGTATAGGGTCGTAGCCAGGATTTTTTCGGAGTGACGCACTTTGGCCTTTTTCTTTCTTTTTATTTTTACTTTTTTTCTAAAACAAGCTACTTTTTCTTCTTTCAAAAATTTTCGAGTGACGCACGTGTGTCAGGGCGTACGGGTAGCTACGCCCTTGCTGTGGTCAATCGTGGTTGGCCGATCGATCAACCGTCATCGAGCGACTGATCCGCAATTCTACTGTCTCAACCATCTACCGTCAGGAAGACGGCGACCAACTGCAATCGTCACAACACTGCTTCGGTTTGCTCATTATAAAACAATGTAACTCATAACATGAACATTTGAGAACAATGTAATTCATAACTTGAATGTTTGAGAAACATCGTAACATAACGTGGACATTTGAGAACGACGTAACTCATAATATGAACATTTGAGAACGATGCAATTTATAACATGAACACTGATTTGAGAAAAACGTAACGCAAAAAAAATATTGAAACTTGATGACGTGTCGCAAGTTTTAGAAGAGAAAAAAAGGTAATGTTTGATTAACAATGATCAAGCGTAGTCGACCGTATAATCAACGGTGAACGAGCGTAGTCGACCGTAATCGACGGTGAACGAGTGTGGTCGGACGATCGGTTGGTCGATGGTTAAACATTTACCCGCCCCTGTCAATTAAAATTTGCTGACTGACTGTAGATGTTTTTAAATACTACTTTATTTCAACAGTCTTTCGCCCAATCAAACTTCAAATAAACTTGAAGTTGACGAGTGACCTATGGTATGATATATACATTGTATTATTATATACCACACTAGTGAATAGTACTGTTCGAGCACCACCTGGCTTGGAGACAAAATGGCATGTGCGAATAATTCACTTGCTAATATGGCTTTTTAAACTTTTTGAACTAATTTGAGGCTGGCAATTTCACTTGTGTGGTATATACTAAAACAATTATTGCCTCGGTGTCGGTGCCTAGTGGTGGATATTTACCTTGCAGTTTCGCGGCTCTGTAAATATCCACCACTAGTAATCTACACTCCGGGAATAATTGGGGGGGTTCTTCCTATATTCGGCTGGTAGGGGTGATCGTCGTTGTTGTAGGGTTTGAAATCGGCGATCCGGTATTTTTTAGGGGTTGGTCAAGCGAAATCCATTTTTAGGGTGATTTTTAGACCATGAGGCATATTTTAGGGTGGGGAATTTTTCACGGTTTGGTATTTGTTAGGGTATTTTTCGAGGTTTTCCGACGGTCACCCCTACCCTAGTATCTACCTGGCCCAGTACGCTGTCCACCGATGCGAGAGTAATGGGTTGTAACTTGGTCCTATTCACAAGATAGACACTCCCCGCAGATGTACCAATCACAACACTGGTATTATCTACTATCGTTGGTGATGACAGAGTGTATCCAGGGAAAAGGTCGGACCTCTGTGTAGGCAACAAAGAGCAAATATTATCGTAATATTCAAACTTTGTGCACAGTGCAAAATCCAAGCAGGTGATTGGCTAATGACATGATATTTCTCTCTGGATAAAAGGAAAAGAGAAAGACTATGTTGGTATCCTTGTGGATACATTCCATATATAGACAGTGGAGATTTGGCAGGAACTTTAGTATTTAAGGACATGTCAGTTGCCTTTCAGTATTCGTGGTCCTGACTATACTTGTAACTTCAGGTCTATATAGACTCTTTCAACATTTAACTTAATCATATCAGTCTTGGCAACATTGTCCATACATTACGATTTTGTAGTAGATCCAGACTTTAAACCCTCAGAAGTCAGTACTTCTGCATTGCGCTGGGGTATACGATTCCAATTTTACCACACGATTTGTGGATGTTTCTGTGGTTTTCGTACCCAGCATAGAGCATTAACAGGCTCTGAGGTTGTATCTCATTCTACAGTACGTTCTATAGCATGTAATAAAAACATTGTGTGCCGATATCTGTCAGGACCGCCTCCCGCGTGTATGTGGCCGTTATCAGTTATTGAGGAGAAGGAAAGTGCTTTATTGTTCACCACAGAACGCTGTGTGCTCAGCAGTTGGAATATTAAAAGGTTAGAGACTTCATGTAAACTTGTGTTTTATTGACAAATGCAGGCACTTGCTGACTTCATGATGAACTCAAAAATTTTCATACTGCATTTGGCCTTCAGCCTCATGCAACTAAACATTATAAAACGGATTTGCATTATAACCACTAGATTATTATGCATATTTCCATTGTGTTGATTGCATTTTGATGGACACATTGGTATACATTCAACCATGTGATTTGCCACACCCAATCGATGCCAGGCTTGCAGATTGCATTAAAACCATGTAGATCAATAATTATTGTAACAACAATGTCCTTTGCAAATTACAAATATCACTCAGCATTAAAAATATCATTATTCACCTACAGTCCATGGAAACATTCAGTGCATACGACAAAGGTCACATGACATGACAAGGGTGGTATTAAAATGTTTTCAATAGAAAGCTCAAAATAAATGCAGACATGCATGTAAAGTGCAAATTTCATCACAGCGATATGCGTGAGTATGACTTCTGTAACTATGTGGACACTTCTCAGACCAGTTCCCTGCACTAGGCTCTTTGCTGGAGGAAACACATTAGCACCGAAAAATCAGTTTGTAAATGAGAACAGTCTTGTTGAAATGGGTATACATGTAACTGCATACATGTACCTTTGTCACTTCCATTACAGTATTATAAATAATACTCCCATCATCTAGGTTAAAAACTACCACACCACTTCCCAGGTAGTTTTCAAGCTCTGCAGATGATAGTCCAGGTGTAGGTGGCAAGTTTGAAGACATCCTAAAAACAAATGACAAAATTACATACTTGACAATGCAATTAACTGGGACATTCTCGGATTTTAGTCATTTGTCCCATGTCCTGACTACCGTGAACATGTCCTGGATTATTCTTTAAGCATAATCCCATCTCACAGTTCTACTTATTATCAACATATTTTGTATTATAATTTTTGTGTATGTCTTGTACTACACACCATACATTCTTTGTAAATTGTGCACTTTTCAAAAGCCATTTTCTAGAAAACTATTCAATATTTTAATAATAACAATTTTAATAAAAAATATTACTAAGTGTGACTTTCTCTTTCAATATGTGGATTTGGTTTGGTTGTAGCTTGAAGTATAACTTATGTTAATGAGGCAAAATGTAAACAATGACGGCAGCTGAAATCAGCCTATAAATAACCCTTTAGAGCCTCCTTAGAAAGCAAGACTGGGAATCAGCTTGACTTTCACACCGAATGTACGGTATGTAATGTTTGTTATCAAGATACATGTATATGAACAGGGGATGTTTCTGATTAGAACTGTAGGATTAAAAGTATTGCCAAATAGAAGAACATGGAGGGTAGGTACCTTACATGTAGCCAAGCCAGGTGAGCAGCAATCTCCAGTGCAAAAGGTTACCATGGCAACACTGCCACAGTCCACCAGCAGTACCATTATACTGATTATTCACCTCGTTAACAATTTGCTTTTTGATGGCAGTATGACAATTATGGAATTTAGTGTCCAGTTAATTATTTTGAATCAAATGAATAAGGTTTTTTCTATTACTTCTCTATTCCAATCTTGAGCAATTAAAGTCCCAATAATTATTAAAGTTAGATATATATTTTAGGTTTTGTTTTCACTGTGGTACACATACCTCTCATGGTCAAAGTAGAAGTTGACAGGAATCACCAGCTCATTTTCAAGCCCATCTCCATTGAAATCAGTAATAACTGGAGTGGATAAGATGTGGGGATCCACATACACCCATGTCCCATCTGGGGATAAACCAGTTGGGGGTTTACCAGGCTGGTATTTTGACCATATGTGATCACTTGGTTCAAGTCCTGGATTTCCCTTAAGAAGACATTAAAATTGTGATAAACCATGGTTCAGTTAACAGGAAATGTTTTCAATGTTTACATAACCGGCGACAAGCCTCGTAGGGGACTTTGAGTCATATTGTTTGTTTCCTGTGGCATTACGCCCAAATGTTGTAAATAAAATAAATAAATATAACCTGTTGCAAACATGAGGGGGAGTTGGGAAGAATTCTCAAGTTGGTTGATCAAGAGGGTTTAAACAAAAACTTGAGAATTCTCCGAAATTTACCAGTCTGAGTTTTTGCATCAGGCTACATGCATGTAAATACAGAAAACGTTTTCTATTTCTTGTATAAAATAATGTAGATGCAAGATCAAATGCAAAGATAATTGTTTTATCTTATTGTAATAATTAAATAATTAAGTTAAGGTAATCCCCCCCCCCCCATTTTCAGCCGTTATTAATTCAATTCCAAAAAACTCTTTAAAGCATAAGAAGGCAAAAAAAAACTTTGACATCATATACTTGTTTATATAGCCTCATGCAAACATGGATAGCATCCAATCAGAGCACATGTGCTATCTAATCTATTTTATAATTGAATTTAGATGTATGAAAATCATTGCAACATTAACCAATAATCCTAGCCTTTGATAACTTTATCCAGCTGCAGCCTGAGTTCATCATTCACATACAACAATCATGTTCACATTAGATGAGTAGCACAATCACCATGTACTTTCATGTAACATGCTCTAAAAATGAAAATGTCTGTTTTCTCGATCAAACTGAAGAGACTGCTTTAATTGAATACAGATAACAACTATCTTTTGAAATATTTTAAGAAGAAAAATTTTGGGGCTATTTTCAGGCTAAACTATTACCCATAGTCCTTTGCGGGCTTTTTCTTTGCATATTTTGCTCATTTTTCCCGATTTTTCTCTATGTATTTTTGTTTTTTTAGCCTGTTTTTTTCTTTCTTTTTCCATCTCCACGCCTAAATCCTTGATAACTTCTCTTGATTTTGTTCATTCATTACTGAATGTTCAAAAAATTTAACCAGAAAGCAAAATATTAATTTTCTCACGAATTTTCCGCAAATTTCCCATGATTCTCTTGCAAGCCCTTATAAACCAAGCAGAACTCCCCTATTACTAGCTTAAGGAGAGGTTACTAAGCTTGTTTCACGTGAATAAGAAAGCATGGCGAATTTGTGAAGAAACGTGCTAGTTTTTAGGGACCATTCATTATTTATGCCTGGGGGGGCTGGCAAGATTCGTTCTGAACAACAACAAAATGTCTTGACCCCCCTCCAAACAAAACAAAAATTTCATAACCCCCCCGCACACAATTCTGAAAAATATAGAGCCCCCCCCCCTCCCTCCCTCACACTGTTCACAGTTTTACATTTACAGAGGACTAAACACGGACTGAACATTATGTGGATCGGCTCTACTAAGGGGGTCCGGGGAAAAAAAATTGAAATTAAGGTTTCTGAGATCGCTGGAAATGCACCCAAACCTACCTTTAATTAATTTCAGATGGATCTAGATGATATTTTTTTACTAATGGAGTTTCAAAATTAAGATGAGGCAAACAAAATTTTAGGCAAGACAATTGAATGGTGGTTGCATTAGGTGCTCTGTATGTTTCCCATTGGATTGGCTGATTACTATTTAATAAAGCAAGGTATTTCTCTGGGGGGGTCCGGGGATGCTCCCATGGGGGAAAATTTTGAAAATTGCGGCACCTTAGATGCCTGGAAATGCACCCAAAAATATAGACAGCCCCCCCCCTTCTATGCTTATTTTTTTCTGTGACCCCCCCTCTCATGCTCTTGAATTTTTGATGACCCCCCCCCTCATTCTTGCCAGCCCCCCCCCCCCCCCCCCCCCCCAGGCATAAATAATGAATGGTCCCTTACATCGTTTTAGCGATCTACTTTTCCCAAAATTACATTGTAAACAAAGACAAACATGGCGCAAATCGTAGCGACGCGTTCTTCTTTAAATATTTCTGGTTTGCAGGAAGATTTGGGGACGAAATTGAAGGGAAACACACATAATGCACCTATCAATGTCTTGCCCCAACGGGGGGAGGGCGGGCATACACGGGCTATTGACATCGAAGCGTTGCCCGTGACAGGGGTTGTTGAGTTTTTATTGACACAGGGCTCCCCCCAGGGTCGGGCTGTTTGACATTTTTAGCCGAGAAGGACTGGGAGAGAGATAGGCCAAAGCGATCCAAAATGGCGGCGTTGCCGGATAGCGTGGAAAGCAAGTCAAAAAATGGTAAATAATTTGCTCAATATCCATGCCTCTATTTAGTTTTTTTGCAAAACAAACACATGACCTTTGCTTTTGTTTCATTTTTTACTTTCTTCATGAAAAATGAATCGAATGGAGTTTAGCTTGTCAAACCGAAGAACACGTGCATTTAAAATTATGCTGACAAAACTGAACCTGTATGTTCTTGAAACATTTATTCGATAGGTCCTTGTTCAGTATCAAGAGAGAAGAACGATACTGATATGCAAATAGTTCGATTTCTCCAGAATGTGGTATCGCTGGATCTTAAAATTCGGATTGGTATGAGTTCATTTATCATTCTATGTCCTACCGAAGTTTCGAGTTATTTGGAGTGAGAAAAGTGTGATTTTCGTGGCAAAGATTACAGGTTATGCATCGCGTATATTTGTCGGTTGTCTCCAGCCTTTTCCTTTTATTAGGAGGTGAGGGAAAGAGGTTCGAAAAAAACCAGCGGAAACAACCCAGTAGAAGAGCTCAGAGGTATGAATAACCACAACTGAAACATTGTAGGGTGAAGTCGTGTATTTATTTGTCTAACATACATGTTTTGGAAGGATTTATAATATGAACTATTCAAGCGATATTTGTAAGCATATAAATACACAAATTATGAGATTGGGCTGCCTGTGCTGGAATCAGCAACGTTAATCTTCCAAAGATATGACAAGGACTTCAGTCTTCAGCGAATTCGTTGATATTGAGAATTACACTGACGTCTCCACTGGTGACAAACTGAACCTGGTTATTGTACAAAATGATGTTTTATTAAAAGAACAAGATGGCCCAAATGTACGGGTATGAGTTTGCCTGTATGGTATTTCTATCTTTCAGGGATGCCAACTCTCCCGGTTTTGCCAGGAGATTTTTGGCCTCATCTCCCGGGCTCCCAGTCCCAGTTATTAAATAGAGTCCAAAATCTCCCAGGTAATCGCAAATCAAACAATTATATATGTTGTCATTTTATTTGCATTGCTGTTTAATATCTGTTCTGTTAATTCCATTGGCCATGTTGGATGATTCGATTGGAAAAATAGAAAAATATTAATACTATATCAATTATATAAACATGATCATGCAGGTTTATTGTATGCAAGAAATCTTGAAATATACCTACCTGTGGAAAGGGCCATTAGACATATGGAGTTGACAAAAAAAATAAAGGAAACCAAAAACATGATCAGATATAAAACGTTAAGAAGAGACAAGTGTTCTTCAGTTAAAGAATGGAAAGCTTGTGAGACATTGAGCAGTGAAATCAGCAAATTGTTGTCAGAGAGAAAGGTCAACTGGAAAGAGAACTTGCATTACTTGACCGGAAACAGAAGAAATCCAACTGGTATGAGAACAGAGCTTCATCAGAAACAACTACAAACGAAAAGAAAAAAAAAGTCTTCAACATCATCAACTACTACAAGTAAACATGCCAAACAGTCATCATTTGATATCAGAAGTGTATTTGGTGTTGATAACAAAATCAGTGTAGGCACTACAAGTACTGTTGTTGTGACAGCTGCAGTCATAACAACAGCCACAACTGCCAGTAAAAGATGTGTTCTTTCGAGTGAAGGTTCTCAGAATTACCATGCTGATATTGTTGACGGTGGCAATGCAAGTAAGAAACATACACAGGCCAAAGCAAATGTTACAAGTGAAAGTACTTGCAAAGTGATGCCATCTACAACAAAAGGACATTTAGTTCCACCTATAAAATGTAGTATGGCAACAACTACATGTATAAACTTTGACATGCAAAGTGAAGGTCAGGTTGATGATAAAATTGCTAGTACTTCATCATCAAGTCAAGGTCCAGATGTCACCATGAAAGAGAGTACAGAGGAGGATTTTTGAAAAAGCCCTCCTTTTGCAATGATGACACTGTTGAGGGAGGGCATTTAGTTGAACTTTATAAGTTGCAAGAAAGTAACAAGAAGTTATCGGATTATATAGTTCATGGTCAGTTGGCCATTTCACGTTTTGAGGGTATGACTCTTTCACAATATGTGAAAGTCCGAAAACATATCTGTAAAACTAAACACACAAACTGTAAAGTTTGTCCATCAATGATCCATGTTGCAAATACTATTAATAACTATGGATTTTGGAAATTGAAATCGGCATATGTTTATAGCATTGACCATGTACAACCATGTCAGATATGCACAGAATGTATACGTTCAGCACCAGGGGAACCTCCAGTAATCAATGCATCATCGGCTAGAAACTACACAACAGCACATGCAAAAAGGAATTCCTTCGCATGCCTATGGCCTGTGTTACAGTACCTGTTGGACCCAAGGAATCTGTGAACTTCTTGATTGATAAAGACAGAAATTACTCCTTAATGACAAGTATTATTACGCAAATCAATGAAAGAAACCCCCTGAAAGAACACTAAGTAAAGACTGTGCCTTGAATCTCATGAAATCGTGTACCTCTGACTCTGAAAGATGCCATAGCTGGGACAAGTAATTTGTCCAAACGAGAGTTAAGAAGACAGTTTGGATTTGAAGACAGTGGCACACGGAAAGAAGAAGTGGAGTCTGTTTTAAGGAAGCAAGCGGAAATCAGAGAATCTGTGTACAGACTTGCCAGTATCAAAGAAAAGGCTGTCCTGCTCTCTCTTGGCGTGGAAGTGTCTGATTCAAGTGAGGAATCTTCATCAGAAATTGAATCTGATGATGAAAGCTGGAGTGAAAATGAGCAGGAAAGAGTCAACAAGATCTTAGATTCTGATTCAGACACATGTCAGAAACATTCATTGGAACATGAAACAAAGAGTGTCAGTGATCAGAGACTTGATGTTAATGTGACCTGTAATACTACTGCACATCATTTGCTTGATCATGAAACGCAAGCAAAGAATGAAAACAATCAAGACCTGCAGCTTCAGCCTGGATTTAGGGACAAGTACGAATTGCCTCTCAGTAAACAACAATCAAGTAATGGAGATACTTTCATGAGTACTAATCAACTGTTAGATTCGTTAAAAGCCTGCATACTAAATTGGATTGCTTTTGTTGAGTCGCTCAAGGATGAAATTCCTAATTTAACACCAGAGGTATTGGATCAACTTCTTCTTGACTTTGCATCACAGCTGCCTTATCCCGATTTACAGCTTAATGAAGAGCAGTTGATAGAACAGAGTAGACAAGTATACTTGGAAAATAGAAGAATTGATGAGATGAATAAAGAAGTAGAACAGATGGTGGTCTCTGAATCGGATGAGAGTAATATAGATCCGGAAGAGTGGGTTACTGTTAATGATGCATTAGGACCAAAAGCAAAAGAATTGATTTCGAGGAAAGTAAAAAGTCTGCGGAAACAAGCAGCAAGGAAGGCTGCTAAGATGATGAGAGATTTCTGAAAAGGAGACGGAGTAAACAGATTGGTACCATTTTGAAAAAGTATCCTAACATTGGAAATGACATTGAGAACTTTGTTAAATCTCGAGGTGTTGGTGCTGAAGCGTGGAGGAGAACCGGGGTTTTAACTTTCGATGGGAACAGGAAAGTACAACAAAAAGTTATTATAAGAAGTGTATTATTTAATGATATGTATGTAGTATGTTTTATGTGGATTTATGAAGTTGTTTCTTGCTGAGATTGGTTTGGTGTTGTTTTAATAGACCCACAGAGAGGATTTTTAGCTTCAAGGATTACCACCACTTTAATTGAAATAAATATTACTGTATTGAAATGTGCTAATATTTTCCCATGGGAGGGGACAGTTGTCATGTCTGTTTAGCCTTTGGGTGGGGATTATTGACGTTTTGCTTTCGAAAATGTCAATAGCCCCTGGGTATGCCCGCCCTCCCCCGACATTGATAGGTGCATAAACATGTGAGCATTCCGATGGGCTAGTTGCCAAAATCGAACTAAAAGCTGTTCACTTCCAGATGACTAAAAACAAGTAAGCTAATGCAAAATTTCTACTTTGTAATTTAATCACATTTTAGCGTAGCGACTTCACTTATGCTTGATTTTTCAAGCTGTACTGAAGATATGATTTTGATTTTTCTTCGAGGTAATACACAGTGTATGAGCATTGAGTTGAGATGTTTTTTTTCTTCTAGGTTTTTATATTGACCCCGTAAGATTCCACAACTCTGGGAACCTGCGATTTTCAAGTGAATGCGTTACAGGATGCTAACTGCTGAATCAAGACGAATTTTTTCTAGTTTGAATAAAGCTAAAGAACTCAAACTTTGTTCAAGTGTAGTGTTGAGTACTATGGGTTACTTTGTGCTGGTGATTTTCCTTCTCGATGAAATTTGAATTCAAATGTATTTTCACGTGTTGCGGTGTTACGCGTTACAGCTGGTATTCCCGTATTTCAGGCAAGTTTTTCTCAACTTTCTCACCGTTATATTTTCAAATTTGAGCTTTTAGAGCGATAAAACTAACATACAGGTATACATTTAGCATTATGTAAAAGTGTAGCACTTTTCCCAAAAAATTATTTGAGAAATTAGAAAAGTTTTGGTGCCACCCCCAATTGGGCATGGTGATCATGCTACTCATCATTAAAATATTTACATTTTACCCTAGCTAGCCTGTTATAGGGTTATGTATCACAATAACAGAATGTACTACCATAGAATTCCAAAAGTAACACCTCCCAAAAGTAATGGTTTCCCAAAAGTAGCCTTAAATTTCCAACCCATCTACATGGAAAAGTGAAGTGTGAATGGTGGACTGAGCTATCAGATCTAAAGAAGTCATTGAAAGAGAAACTTTGTTCCTTGAAGAATGCTGATGGAACAACCTAAGGGCTGAGTAAAGGACTGTTGAATTGTAGAGCCGAAAATGTGTTGTGTTCGGTGTGGTATAATGATAATGCTGACCTTTATTGTTTGCTGATTTAGAATTAATTATGTGAATTACATACATTCAGTTTAGGAGTTTCTTGAAAATGGTAGCTACACAGTCAAGACACATAACGTATCGTAATAAGTCATAACGTTTTTAGCTACCCAAAAGTAATGACCCCCCGAAAGTACATGTAGCGGCCCCCCGAAAGTAGCAGTCCTTTAAACCTGCTACATGTGAAGGTAATGGGGGCCATTACTTTCAGAATTCTATGGTATACAACAACTGTTATTGTTGTTATCACTGTTGCAGGCATCATCAATAGTTAAATCATAGCAAATAATAATGATGATAATGATGATGATGCAGGCAACATCAGCTAGTAGTTAGCATATGAACCATGCCACCGACTATCAGCAAACTCACAATCTCACTGGCTAAGCTATTCATTATCTATAATATTGTCATTCAGAGCAATAGATGGCAATTTCAAAGAACAAACAAGCACAGAAAAATTACCTAAGAAAATTGTTTAAATTTATCAATGTTTTTACAGGTTTTCACAATAATATTCTACTGCTAAGTTGGAAAGGACCAAATACATGTATATATAGCTTGGTAATGTTAAAACTGGTTTAGTTGCCCAAGAATATTTAGGTTGTCCTTGGCCTTGCTCTGCACAAAACAACAAAGATACTGCTGTAAAAATGTGCCTGAGACTCACTTGAACTGGAGTTGATGGCTGTGTACTACTGACAGTGAAATGCCAAAGAAACAGGTAGCTCTGATTACAAATCTTTTATTTTATTTTTTATGTCTATTCATGAAAATATCTGCATGTATTCTCCTTTTGGTGTTTAACTTAATTTATTCACACTACTGAGTGGTTGCCCAAGGACCAACCACTCAGTAGGGATTTGGTTGCCCAAGCATAAAATATGGTTGTCCGGGACAACCGATAACTGTTAATTTCAAATCCTGCTTTGATAGTTGACTTAAGGCTTTGTCCATGGAGCTTGCAGTCTAATAATTAGACAATTAATTATTGTTAATTATATTCTCTGTTTTAATTTGATCACTTGCAGTACATACCTGATTAATAAATTCACTAACATCAGCAATCTTTGCGGCATCCTTTGGGCTGAATGGAGAAAGCATCTTAGTTTGATCTTGTTTGATCTGGTCAAGGCTTACAGTAAACCAATTCTTCTTGAGCTTCAGAGGTGGAATCTGAATGTGGGTTAAAAGATCAATATAACTTACATCATCCAATATTTAATCAATTTTAAGTGAATTAAAGGGTAGTTGAATACTAAAATTAGAGTCCAACCAGGTTATAAAAAATTATGACAGTACCTGTAATATCTGTCCTGGCATTATTGTTGCATCCAATTGGACAAATTTTACTTGACCATCAGACGTAGCCAAGACAACTTCCATCATACCATCTTTGTCAATATCATACTGCAAAACATACATTATAATAATAAGACTGTAATGTTATTTAATTGGCACAATATTATGTCCAAGTGTGATAATTAATAATAATATGCTTATTGATGAAAATGATAATTGATGATGATTATAAACAAATCCTGTTTTTTTTTTGGGGGGGGGGGGGGGGCACTTGCATGATACATGGGTAGGTATGTGCAACCATGGGGTCCAGAACAGACCCAGTTTTACCACAGGTACCCCAAGCTCCCTATAAGTATATAAACTAGACTTAATAGACCAGTTTGTGGTCTATTTTGAAAGGGGTGCAAACATGTTGTGAAATACATGTACAGTGTTTGTATGGGAATCCAATGCCAAATAATTTCCATAAAATCAAATTTCTGAAATATTCACTGCCTGCAAACTTAAGATACCATGTAAAAGATTAACTGATCAAAATTTGAGGGATGTAGCTGTGGTAGGAAGCATGCAATCATGTTTTCAGTTTTCCATACATTTGTCTGTAATAACGAGTCAAAGTCTGTGGGAAAATATACACACAAATGTATAGAAAAATGAAAACAAGATTGCATGCAACTACATCACTCAAATATTTAAGAAATAGAAAACATTTCCCATGTTTCTATAGAGTTATAGAAACACGAGTGGGAGTTTGGGAGAATGAGAAATGGCAGTGGAAACACGAGCCCGAAGGGCGAGTGTTTCCACAGCTATTTAGAGTTCTTCCAACTTCCCCAGGTTGAGAATCTTGCAAGATCTTGGCAAGATCTTGGCAAGATCTTGCATGATCATGCATGATTAGCCAAGATCTTGCCAAGATCTTGCCAAGATTCTCAACCTGGGGATCCACAAGTGTTTCTACAACTCTATAGAAACATGGGGGAAATGTTTTCTATTTCCTTTATAAAATAACCCACAAAAAATGAGTACTAGCGTGCTCAACTTTCTATGTTTCTATAGAGTTATAGAAACACAGCTTTCAGCCAATCAGAGTGTGCATGCTAGCGAATCTATTTTATAAATATATATATACTGTACTGTGTAAATATATATGTAAAACATATACATATAGGGAGCTTGGGGTACCTGTGGTTTTACAAGAAAAAAATGGCTCCAAATCTCAGATTTCTAAGTTTTTGTGAAAATGAATCCAGATTTTCTTC
The DNA here is from genome assembly GCA_030867875.1 of Actinernus sp. WN-2022. Classification (NCBI taxonomy): domain Eukaryota; kingdom Metazoa; phylum Cnidaria; class Anthozoa; order Actiniaria; family Actinernidae; genus Actinernus; species Actinernus sp. WN-2022. The sequence goes on along the minus strand of JAOWCC010001589.1, from coordinate 70,339,371 downwards.
CTGTTTGAATACCGGTATATAATTTCTAACTTATGAATAGCTCGATTAGGTTCAAACCTGGAACCCTTAGTACCACCACACATGTTACGTCATAAACAAGAGTGGCCCAGGAAACAAATACACTCACCAACAGCGGTGCTGCATGAAAATTATCACCAACAGACACAAGAGGCCAGCCTGGGAGTTGATGTCCTGTCCTCCCATCAACAACAGTCACTAACCCATCAAATGTGGTCACTGCCACGTCCATAACGTTATCACCATTCACATCGGCTATCAACGGACTTGAAACAATGGGAGAAGATCCTGTATCTGCCAGCCATGCTGTCTCTATTTCATAGTGACACTCGTGTGCTTGATTTAATAACAAAACAGTGCTGAGAAATGCTAAGAAACCTATCAAATCTGGTGTCATATTTGGATGAAAAAATGAACTACATAACAGGAAAATAATAATTTAGGAAAAGTACTTAGAATATAGTATTCAGTTTTATAGTTTTATCGTAATATTGCAGGATTTTAAATAAAAATGCAGGAAAAGATTGATATCATTATGAGTATGACTGCCAGCCGCCATGTTGAAAACTGCGCCAGTACACAACGTAGCCAGCGGATGACTAATCGTCGTCCATCCGATGACAACCGACATTATTCGGCAATTGACGAGTGATTCCCGACCGTGCCTCGACCATTGATTAGCGGCTGACCACCATTGAGCCGTCGAGTCAAGAATCAAGATGGCGGCCGATGCAACAGAAAATCAACTTGGAGTTTCATGGCATGATAGCGCGTGGATTCCAATACTTAACCCAACTAATGTACTGGAATACTTCTCTCAAAGGACTAATCCCTTCTATGACAGGACTTGTAACAACGAAGTTGTAAAGATGCAGCGACTAGACCCTTCTGCCTTACAGTGAGTCTTCGATTCTACTTCACCCGGCCTGATTAATCGATATTTCCGATAATCGATGCTAATCGATATTGATCAATACTAATCGATATTAATCAATCGATTAATATTGGAAATCGATGATTAATCGATGACCAAGGCCGTTGTGACCTTTTATCGATTAGTAATCGATCATCGATTATCATCGATCATTAATATCGATTAATAACGATTAATATCGATTAATATCGATTAACATCGATTAACATCGATTAACATTGATTAGCATCGATTGACATCGATTTTAAAGGAGAATCATTGCAGGTAATAATAGAGCACAATTTGAAAATAATATCGAATGTCAGGTTTAAATGAACGGGAAATAAAAAAATTATACCAGTTTAATGAACATCACGATCAAATAAATAAAGCATGGTGAGTTTTATTAGATTTTATTTAACGTTAACATTCTAAATCTAACATTCTATATCTTTGTACATGTACCTTATTCGTACTAATTTTCGCGAGTCTTTGATTTCGCGATTTGTAAAAAATCGCGAAAATTAATGCCTGCGAAAATTAGTACGAATAAGGTCAATCGATACTAATCGATGTAATTAGTGGCCCAACTTCGTGTGACTATCGATTAATCATCGATTAACCGATACTAATCGATATTAATCTGGTAATTTCATCGATTAATATCGATTTATCGATTAGTTTTCGATCATCGATCGTCATCGATTAATCAGGCCGGGTACTTCACCACTGCCAGTGTCACTGTCATGTCACTGTCATCAAAATTCTGTTTCGTTTATGGACAAGGCAGATCCTGGATTTCATAAGCCATCGGCTATTAATTCAAGTTTCGTTGAAATCTTTTCACATCGCCGAAAGTAAGGGGTTTAATTCAATTATTTTTATTGTAGATCCATGACAGGCGTAGAGTATAGTGTTATACACGTTCAGGATCCAATCCTCTTTGTCATACGCAAGCAGCATCGGCATTCCACAACACAAGGTTTGTGTTTCACTCCACTCGAACCCCATACTTACCAACTGTCCCGCATTTTTGTCCTTTGTCCAGCATGGTCGTCCAAAATATGCCCCGCAGCGTATTTCCCTTGTTTGCCCCTTTGTTGGTGGAATACGGAGTGAAAATTTGGGTCCCATACATACATACATACATATTTATTAATCCTTGTAGTATAACTACTATACAGGATGCTAAGAGCGGTCAACTAAAGATACAGGCGGCGAGTACAAAAATAAAGTAAATAAATGAATAATAATAATTTATTTATTTATGAAAATACTACATATAACTCGTTGCATTTGATTGAAAAGACTGAACGGTGTCTGCAAAGACTGCAGCACTAGGCAGACTGTTCCAAAGAGGAATTACCCTAGGAAAAAAAGAATGCTTATAAGCATTTGAATTAGCAGATGTATGCCTAAATTTATAAGGATGGTTTGCTCGAGTTCTAGAATAAGAGAACTGGACTGTGACAGGGAAAGGAAGGTAAACTAGGTTATTTATAGCTTTGTACATTATGGTTACTGAATCTAAGTTTCTTCGCATTTCTAAGGTATCCCATAAGGGGCCGTCGACATATTCAAAATGCCCGCTTAATGCACAACGGACGTTTAGGGGGGGAGGGGGTAAGGGCATGGATGTTAGTGTGGGGCATTTAGAACAAACACTTGTTCATCAATTAATCAAACGTTTCCAGTCAGCTAGATCTACATTAGAGCGCAATTTCTGTTGAATTTCTCGGAAATTTCAACAAAGTCTTTTGATTACAAGTATCATGAAATACCTCAAACCTCCAGGTAGTGAAACTCAGTTTTATAGTCGTGTGGATAATGAGTATTTTGGTCAAGATCCGAAATGAGCTCGTATGGGAATTCGAAGCACGGACTGACTGTACAGTTGCAGCTATTAACGCTTTAAGCTTGTTTTATACTTTGTTTATAAGTGAACTCCTGTGTTTCATTACTGTTTTTCCTGACCTTATAAAAGCATAAAACAATGGGTGGACATTAAGGGGGAGGGGGTCTGACCTTAACGTCCATTGTGCGTTAAGCGGGGCATTTCGAATATGTCGATGGCCCCTAAGGCATGAGCCAAGGGGCCTTTGCCTTTGAGCTCCTCAAGTCATTGTACTTAGACCATTGGTTGAGCAACCCGAGTCTCATCTTATGAACTGAGATTACACGTAAGGGTCTCCCTAAGGATTTTCACTGTACGAGTGAGGGTCTCTATAAAGATTCACGGTTAGGCCCTTGGTTTGATAAGGATTGACTCAGAGGATCTTTATACGATTTTCACTCTACGAGTGTGGCCCTATATAAAACGTTGTCCTTTGTTCAACAAAGGAAAAAGGCCTCAACCATGAAGTTGTATACAGGACCACACATACAGTGAAAAGTTGTATAAAGACCCTTTCATTTTATCGGGTATAAAGGAGCATGCACATGTGGGATTTGCTTCATCTGATTTAATGGACAAAATGGTCATTAATTATGCATGAGTTTTTGAAGTTATTTCTAGGTAACCCATACTTTTATACCATATTTTCTTTTCCTATCCGGCTATTATAAATGTAATTTATTTTCTTTTTTCTGGTAAGAATAAACTTGTTGTTGTTTGACTGTAAAGCTAAAGACTTTTTGCAAAAGGTTTATATTATATTTGCTATGTTACAATATGCATGACTGGAGAAGAGTGATGTTTGTTGTACTTGGTAGTGACGCCAATGGCTGATTACTACATCTTGGCTGGAATAGTCTACCAAGCTCCTGATCTGTGTTCTGTAGTGAATTCTAGAATGGTAAGATACTAATGTGTCTTGTTAATACTCTATGTATAAAATTTCTAGACCAGTCTCTAAATCAAAGTAATCCTTATCTACATGTATGTACCTGGGGGAACACTTGCATGTTACATCGTATAAATGAGAATATTGGGCTCCAAAACCAGTCCAGATGTGCAGAAATATTAGCTGTAAAAGTTGAATTTCAATTACCGGTATATCTTTTACGAAACTTACTCAGACTTCCATATTTTTTAAAGAATGGATCCCAGTTTCCTCGCATTTTTGCTTCAGAGCTGGACCCAGTGTGAGGAATTTGGCTCAAACATGGACCTGGTACTCGGTAACACATCCAGTATTGTTGCCAGAGGGTCAATGGCCCCCTCCCCCATCATTGTATTATTATTCCTATAAATAATTTTAATTTTATAATTAATAATTTTAATTATTTATACATGGTACATAGCTGGTATCAACTAAGCTGGAGTCTTGGAGGCTCAAACATGTTTTTCCCATTTGTTTTCTGACTTTGCCTGACCTTATACCCCCAAAACCTGGCATCCCTGATACATCATAACCCGAGTGCACCACTATCAACTTTTCTTAAATTAGATTAGTATCAGTGAACTGTTCACTATCTTCTATAGCATATTGTACCATCTATAATCTGGAGTCAAAAGACCTAACACACAGACTACATAAATAAAAGTATGCTTCCTGACTACATCCCTCTTTTAATTTGCAGCTCTCTGCATTACATAACCTTCAGTCAGCATTCAAAGAAGGTACCACTGACAATAGGCCCTCTACAGGACATGGTCACATGACCTTGTCAATCAAAAGAATTGGTGCTAGAAAAATGTGGATGCCAGAAATGGAAAGAGCAAGCCAAAATTAATAAACAGCACAAGTTTTAGGTTCATATCTTTAAAACTGAAGGAATGGGAAATTTTTGAAAATTCAAAATTTAACAGAGTTTATGAGGCTGTCTAGCAGGTTGGCATCCATATTGTTCTAGCACCAATTTGTTTATTTACAAGCTTAAGAAGGACACATGACCATGTCTTGCAAAGGACCAATTACACATTAAATAACTTAAGATGGTTCAGTGATTCCTGTGCTGTCTGTAGGCTGTGTACAGATCCAGGGGCATAGCCAGCCATTTTTTTCCTATAAACCCCGGCCGGCCCAAAGGTACATGAATCCAAACAAGCACTAAAGGCGCAAACTCTTAGGGGAAATTTTTGAATGGTGTCAAGAAAAACGGAGGGTCTCGCAAAAAGTTGGTAAAGTCTTGAAATCTCGCATTTTATAGGTCAGGTCTCAGAGTCTCAAATTTTCTTTACTATGCCCGTCTCAGAGTCTTGGATTTTTTTGGAGAGGTCTGGGAGTCTCTGATTTTTTTTTGGAGAGCATCTTGGAGTCTCTGATTTTTTTGAGAGAGGTTTTCGGAGTTGAGCCATTTTACACTTTTATAGCTTTTATTGGAGTTATGGTTTTTTGGCGGCCTCTGCATGTATTTTATAAGGTGCGCTAGCTAATGACAGCTAATTGGCTGAATGGTGAATTTCCCACCTGGCGTGATGAAAGGTACTGAGTGTTACATCATAATTAGTACAATAACAACAGTCTTGGGCTTGGATTTTGAAAACGAACGAGCTTGGGCTCGGATTTTGAAATCTCATAGTCTCTGGCTCGGATTTTCAAATGCTTTAAAGTCTTGGGCACGGATTTTGAAAACATAAGTCTCTGCATCTCGCAAAGTCTTGGATTTACCATATGCCACCCCTATTCCTGTTAAGCCTGGGCTTATTATGGCTTAAAGACAGCTACGCCCCTGACATCCTACAGATTATACCTATAATAATTATTATACAGTCGCCACTTTAGAGAATTTGCATGCAACTCTTAGCCAATCAGAATTGAGATTGTGACTAAACTTAAACTATTAATAATTATTCTAATTAATAAGTTATTTGATAATTCTGCTGTTTGTTGTAGCTGTGTCATACTCAAGGTATCACCCATCTAAAGGATACTGGTGGCAGTTCAAAGATTCTCAAAAGAACATTGGTATGCTAATAATGAGTACTGTAGTATTTTGTAATTCTTGTTGGACCCAATAGACTCTTCTCACGCGGCGGCCATGTTGAATCCCAGGAGAATAAAAGCCTTTGTTTTTGCGTTACTAAACTCATTCTGAAATTGCTCAGTGCGAGGCTAGTAATGCAAAATCTATTGTTTCTAGCCAACATGGCCGCCGCGTGAGAAGGGTCTATAATAATACAATAATATTATTGTTGTGTGTGTGACACAATGGGCTAGTGCACAGCAGTCAGGTCCACATGGAAATCAACCAACAGTTGCAAAGGATAACACAAATTGTATAGGTTTACTATAGTATAAAATACAAGTAGTAGTTGAAGTATTCGATCTGAAACAAAAAACATAAAATTAATATCACTACAACAGTGCTCATGTCTACAGACAAACTTAAATGTTCGGTAAACAGTGTTTCTTTGTATCTCTACTCACTTCTGTGGCGGTATCCTAGGCTTTATATATCCGGGTAAGACTTACGTCATTTTGTACTGAAATAAACTCATGTAATACAGTCAAACAGGTTAGCCTTCGTATAACATTATCCGGTTAGCTTTTACTTTCCAAACTCACAACGAGTGAACTGAGTGAGACCTTGTGTCTCGAAATCTAACATGTCTGGAATTGGTTATAAATGTACTTGTTGTAACCGTCAATCAATTCGCTAATTATTCTCGTGTTTCCAGAGAAACACACAGCACATTGAGCATGCAGTCCCGAGTTTGATTCCTGTCGCAGGCCACCACATCTGTACCAACTCTTCTCTGATCTGAGTAGCTTGTATATATAGCTCTGAATTCCCTTAATTGGGAGCTATGTCAGAGAAAGGGGTAAAGTTGTGCACCATCGGCCTCCTGGAAGTGAAGTCGGTTAAACTGAAGGGGCTACCAACATTAAAATAACATACGACTACTCTTTACTTTATGTTATGATTGATTATTATTAATAGTAACATCTGCCACTGATTGTCTCTAACCCTAAATCCTTCTCCCCTGTTGTCGAGAGTTGACTGGTAATATGTATTTTGGGTTAGACTGAAGTAAATTTAATAAAGATTTTAATATTGCTGGGGTTTCCTGGCTGAAGTTAGTAGTACATGTAATTTCTTTCAGATTCAAAAAAGAAGTCCAAGCCTGAAGCTAGCCAAGATGCAAGCTCACTCTTTCAGAGGGAAGGAGTCAATCTATTGCTGGGTGAACTATATAAACAATATCCGCCCAACTTCCTTAAGGTGTGTTTGTGGTGTTGCCATGTTTTTAAAGGGGCTACTGTATGTCTGCTATTTTTAGCATCAGTTTCAAAAGCATCTAACCAAATTAATTGACCAAGAAATCACATATGCAATAGACCTTTTAATAGTATGGCCTCTTTCTAGGAATATGGATAGCTTTTGACTGTTATATACTAACTAGATACAAGGCTCTAACTAAGCTGTCTCAACTCCAGCCTCAATATCACCAAAAGCTCGGTTGCCTTTCAAAATGGTGATCCGAGTACTATAAATAGGGCTTGCATAAATCATAGTCGAGTCAAGAAAATCGGGTGCTTCTTGGTGTAGCAGATTCAGTTTGATTCATTGTTTTCTATGAATATATATGGATAGCTTTTGACTGTTATTTCTAACTAGATACAAGGCTCTAACTAAGCTGTCTCAACTCCAGCCTCAATATCACCAAAGGCTTGGTTGCCTTTCAAAATGGTGATCCGAGTACTATAAATAGGGCTTGCATAAATCATAGTCGAGTCAAGAAAATCGGGGTGCTTCTTGGTATAGCAGATTCAGTTTGATTCATTGTTTTCTATGAATATATATGGATAGCTTTTGACTGTTATTTTCTAACTAGATACAAGGCTCTAACTAAGCTGTCTCAACTCCAGCCTCGATATCACCAAAAGCTCGGTTGCCTTTCAAAATGGTGATCGAGTACTATAAATAGGGCTTGCATAAATCGTAGTCGAGTCAAGAAAATCGGGTGCTTCTTGGTGTAGCAGATTCAGTTTGATTCATTGTTTTCTATGAATATATATGGATAGCTTTTGACTGTTATTTTCTAACTAGATACAAGGCTCTAACTAAGCTGTCTCAACTCCAGCCTCAATATCACCAAAGGCTCGGTTGCCTTTCAAAATGGTGATCCGAGTACTATAAATAGGGCGTGCATAAATCATAGTCAAGTCAAGAAAATCGGGTGCTTCTTGGTGTAGCAGATTCAGTTTGATTCATTGTTTCTGGGGTTAGGGTTCTTTGTATTTCAGGGTATTGTTTTGCTTTAGAAGACAATAGTTTTCTTTGTTTTATGTAATGTGGTGATCTGTAACACCAAGAAACCCCCAGAAAATCTCCCAATTTTTGTCCTACACTGCTCTGGCTCTCTAAGACTCAACACTTTTCTTTTCTTTTTAGCAAGGAATACAGACAGCTACAACCACAACAGCAGCAGGTGCAGTATTCTGTGATACCAGGGCTGAATGCAAACCCTGATCTTGATTAAAATTATCTTACCTCTTTTCATGTTATCCCCTTGTTAAATCGGCTAGTTTAGATGATGCTTGAAGACATTTTGAGGAGGCAAGGTTGTTTCATCTCTGATTGACACTGTTCTTCCAATTTTTAACTTGTGGATATGTGGGGAGGGGGGGGGGGGGGGGGGGGGGGGGGGGGGGGGGGGGGGAGATAGTGTCCCTAGCTCACTCCCTGTGATGTTAGCAAATCGATATTAGAGCGGTCTCCCAAAGTTAACCAAACATCCTATCGATTTTACTGGTATTACCACAGAAAACCCAAGCTCTGCTTGTGTTTTAAACGATAAGGGTGCATGTGTATGAGATTTTTAACAAGTATTTGGTTATATCTGGTAGACCCAAAATACTGAAATGAAATCAATGAAAACTTGCCTGAAGTCTTTATCTATTCTTCACTGGGCCACAGGAGCCCAAGCTCTGTTTATGTCAAATTTGTATGGAAATTTTTAATTCTAGCTTTTCGATAAATATACTGTAATAAAATGAATAAAACTTACCTGGTGTCTATAATCCGTGTCTTGGCTCAGTGTCTGTATGGAGTTTCAGCGAATTTGGACGAATTTTAAATCTCTTACCCTACAGTAGATTTAAAATTGGCCCAAATTCGCTGAAACTGCATACAGACACAGCCAAGAGACAGATTATAGACACCAGGTAAGTTTTATTCATTTTATTACAGTATATTTATCGAAAAGCTAAATTTAAAAAAATCCATACAAACCCTTAAACAGAGCTTGGGGCTCTGTGCACAATCTGGACCTCTCTTCGTCTTTTGAATTCGCTGAAATTGCGAACAGAGCCCAATGAAGAAAATATAAAGACTTCAGGCAAGTTTTTATTGATTTAATTTCAGTATTTCGGGTCTCACGGATATAAACAAATACTCGTTACAAATCTCAAACAAACCCTTATCATTTAAAACACAAACAGAGCTTGGGTTTCCTGTGGTATTACCATGGGAATTTCAAACCCAAGAGTTACAGTTTAGTGAAGTTTTTAGCCATGTCACTCCTCTTTATTTGGCCAAGTTTTAGTAAGAATAGCCTGAGAAAATCAGATGGAGAGGCGTCTGATTTTCTCAGGCTAGTATTAGAAGCAGTTGAACACTGGAGAGCAAGAATGGGCTAAAAGTTGTAACTTTTTCTCGTCTTTGTTGTTGACAGTTCAAATCAAAAAGGAACCTGAAGATAACACTACTGAGGCCGAGGCGTCGAAAGATACGACCCCAACAGAAACAGTACCAGCCAATGAACTTGCTTTTAATGGATCCACAAATACTTTAGTTGCTCCACCTGTACGTGGCCAGGGGGGACTGCCGACCCTACAACAGGCTACTAAGAGGGGATCAGAGGGTGGTCTTAAGCAGCCACCACTAAAAAGGAAAAAGCAATCTTAAGCGGCATGTGCAATGGCAATATATAATCTATTGGTTTACCGTGTGTCTTCGGGCTGGTCGAGGTCGCAAATGAAACTTCACCAACGTTTATTTGTCAATAGCCAACATATATAAGGGAAACAAGAGACATGAAAAAAGTACGAGATGGATGAGATGTTTTCCGGTTTGTTTGGCACTTGGTCACATTCTATCAACTATGAAAATCATATACAGAAGTCCAACATGCGATACTCCAAGCCTGGGGTTGGTCGCATAAACCGATTAGCCCTGCTAACGTTAGGTCCGGTCAAACTCTCTAATTTAACGTCAGACGTTAGCGGTTAGGGGCAGCGTTGACACTTTTGCAATGGCCCCTTGAACTGAAGACTCTTGCCGTCTAAAAGTACATGTTTATGAACGGGAGAGTGAAACCACACGCGTACTCTTATGAGAATCAGCACAATGAGCAACACCTTTCAATGTCTGACGCAGAGCGGCGACGACGGTTTCAGTAGGCATCCATGGCGCGTTCTCGGCCCTGCCCTATTTTACCACAACTGCCGGTAATCTCGCGATCTGATTGGTTGAAGTACGGTGGTAAATGAGAGTCCAGACAACGGTGCTGACGCGAGAAAGTTATAGACAACGCTGGCTCTTTCAAAGCTGTCACGATTTGTAACGAAACTTCCTTGTACGTTTTCTAATATTGTTGTAAAAAACAAATTTCCTCTGGTTTTCCGTGGTGTGGACTCTTATTTACCACGATTTACGTCATCACATGGTCAAAATTTGTTCACAACAAATTTTGACCATGTGATGACGTAAATCGTGGTAAATAAGAGTCCACACCACGGAAAACCAGTGGAAATTTGCTAACTCGCGTACTCTCCCGCAGTTGATTAGTAGACAAGTTCGAATCCCGATTAGCGTTTAATAATCCTGGATTAAATTTCAACCGAGGATTTTTTGGTTCTCTCCATTCTAGGATTACAAGTAGAAAGCTACTACTTATTCCACATCAAACTATGTTTTAAGAGTTTTTTTTTATAATTGTCGCGCAATATTGGAAAAAAAGCGGGGGAAAAAATAGCCCTGCAGACTAATTTGAATTCAATTCTCGCTTTGGATTCTCTAATTTACTGTTTTATTAGTCACAAACAAGCAGTAACTTTAAAAACTCTTGACTAAGAACTGTTTGAGCGTGAATACAATAGAAATCATGACCATGACTAGTATTTAGAAATCGTTTCAAAATACAGCTCGCATTTCAAGACTTTAAGATCGTTAATTTTATCATTACAGTGGAGTTCGAGAAGCCATAAAAATACTCGGAGCTTGTTTTAGAAGCGAAAGCACCGTGTTTTACGTTACTTATTAGTGAGTGCGAGGTCCGTACTGTAAGTTATGGAAGTGCGCGGACCAAAAAAAAAAAAACGAGGATCCATAACTGACGGCACGGACCGAGCAAACGAAGTTAAGATGTTTATTATATAATAGCTTCTCCATTTTCTTTTGAGACCGGAAGCGGGCGGGAAAATCCGTACGGGAAAATTATGTATCGCAAATTGACCATTCACAGCTCGCGAAATTACTAAGCTATATAATAAAACCGGTTAACAGGGGCCGTCTCACCCACAGTGCTTAGCGTGCTTTTGTTATTGTTTATATCCGGGACTTTGACCCCTTGTTCACGGCGGGAATCTCACGAACTAAGCGTATTCTTTATGTTGGTGACATGATAATTTTGATTTGAACATGGATGACCTTGATGAAACTAATAGTACCTTTCAAGTTGAATGTGAAGTCAACAAAGTGTTATACAGCAGTACTTGGCTGTACTATAACATTTACGGCTCACCCGTCGCTGCTATAAACAGACTGAACACTGTTTCCGGGTAATACTAATAATTATGAAAGCGAGAGGTTCCTCTGGGGTTTCTCTCCTCGGTTTCATTTTTACTTGCAGACAGAGAGAGATCTGCTAGCAGGCAATCTCGTTGCTGGCAGTAGCAGAGAACCAGTCCAAGAGAGAACAGTGAACGAATTACAGCTCGTTTCAATGGGAAATTATTATCACGGCGGCTTCGTGCGAGTATAAACTTTGATCGATCCGGTGAATCCGAAAATCTCGGCGAAATCAGTGTGAAACCCTTCGAAACCAGAGAGAGACCTGTTTACACAAGTTAAACGCCGAAGCCCTCAAAATGATTTTAGGAAATTGCTCAATTCTTTTTGGGTCGACCAAGCGGAGTTTCGTTGCCTATAATATTTTGTTGACTATAATATTTACCGCTCACCCGTCGCTTCCGAACCCTGGCATCAGTACTATAAACAGAATACTAATAATTATGAAAAGAGGTTTCTCTCCTCGGTTTTATTTTTCCCTGCAGAGAGAGCGATCATCTGCTAGCAAGCAATCTCGTTGCTGGTGAGAGAACCAGTTCAAGAGAGAACAGTGAACGAATAACAGCTCGCTTGAATAGGAAATTATTATCATGCAGTACAAACTTCAAATGTACAAACTTCAAATGATCAACCCGGTGAATCCGAAAATCTCGGCAAAATCACTGTCTAAAAGCCCGAATTCCGCCCTTCGAAACCAGAGAGAGACCTGTTTCCACAAGTTAAACGCTAAAGGAAACTGTTCTTCAAATGGAGTTTTGTTGCAAATTGTGGTCACGTAAGCCAGCCACGGTGTTCAAAAACCCAAATCGGCTCAAAGATAGTTGATACTCGAATTAAGCGCTAATATATCTTTACATATAAAGATTAATGGTCAGAATAGTTTCTCCATGTTGTAGGTGGAAATCGTGGACACAAACGGACAATTGTTTCCTTTCGTTGAGGACGAACGAGACTGGCACCATCAGAGAACTACGGCCACCTGAAATAAAACTAAAATTTGCATGACCAAATAATTTAAAACACTTAAATAAGAGGCTCAATAGGAAGTGCAATAAAAAAGGTTCAACCTAGTATGATTTTTTTGACGATAGCTGGAAGGTGGCAGAGATGTAGAGAAGATTAAAATCACCACCATAAAACTCTGGATTTGGCCGCTATGCTATGTGAGCGCGCTAAGCACTGTGGGTGAGACGGCCCTTTAATAGCCCAAGAACGCCCAATTAAATTATTGCGTAAAACCTGTGAAGTTGTCATCACATCACTTCAGAAAAGTGCGAGGCGCGAGAAAGGTATATTTAAATAAAAATTAGGTATCAACTCCCTTGTTTCTCGTTGACATCCCCGGGTGGGGAGTAGTGCTGTCCCAATTATGCTCCAAATTCTCTGAAAAGATGCCCCAAAAATCGCCAAAAGTTGCCAAAAAGTTGCCTGAATTTTAAAAAGTTGCCTTAAGGATGCTACCGAGATTTTTCTTTTTTCGGGGATTTTTATAAGGAAAATGAAACCCAAAATTGAAAATTAGATGTTTTATTGTAAAGAACAAACAATAATCTGTAAAATTAATGTAATGCAATAACAAATGCACCATGTGTTGTCTGGGAGTTTTCTCTTTCGAGAAATGGCAGCTTTTTGAGGAGTGCTTAACTTTGCTCCAGCTGTACCGGCTATAGTTAAAGGGTTGGATTCTATTATTTCATCTTCACTCGACAAGTCCGAATCCGCCTCCGCGACCTCCGCCATTTTGAATACTCAAGAGAACGCTGGCCAACAATACAGCATGCTCGTCAAACCACAGGATGACCACACTGATACCAATCCACTCGAGCGATACTTCCGGTTTTTAGACTGAAGTAAAGTGAAGTTTGATGCCAAAATTAAAACAAAATATTATTTTGCACATTTCAGGCCAAATGATTTCCCTGAAAATCCTAAAAAACATAAAAGTTGACCTTTAAAGCAGAAAAGATGCCCGACGAGAGAAAAGTTGCCCCAAATCAAAAAAAGATGCCCCAAATCCAAAAAGTTGCCAAAAAGTTGCCGAGCATAATTGGGACAGCCCTAGTGGGGAGATAAGATGCAGCGAAAACTTTAAAAGGGAACTTCCACTGAAAAACAATGCTCTCAAATGTTTGTTATGGATACCCAAGTCTAATGTTTGTTTCCTGTAAATTGTACACTAGATGTCGGTTATGGACCGATTTTCTTGACCATTAAACTATTTAATAATTTTCTGCGCGCCCCGATCCTGTATCTTTTGACGTCAGTGTTGGCTCTATTGTTGCACGAGCTATTGTTTCCTGACAATAGGTTTGATTAGATATCCATGGCAATGGAGGTTCCCTTTACACTTCGACTTCTGAAACTGGGGCCACTTAAACAACGAGAACTAGACACTGCAAAGTATAAATCCTAGCATATCGACCAAATTCGCTTTTGCCTTGTACTCGACACTGATTGGCTCAAGTAACCGTAAGCTAGAATGCTTTGTTTTCGTTCTGCAATGTGATTGGTTCTCGTTGTCTAAGTGGCCCTGGTTACAATGTTCGCACTATAAGGATTCTAGAACAGCTCGCAACCGAAAGTTTTTGATTCCGAGGAACTCATCTTGGTGAGTGAGAATTTCTCTAGCAACAATCACATTTTTTCAGCATTTATTCCACTTTTATGAAATACATTTGTTATTCATGCGGTTCTGTACAATGTCAACCAAGTTGGGCTAATATTAGTAATACTGACCACCCCTGTACAATTTACTTTAATATCATTTACAAGGACGACACCCTATAATAGGGGGGGGGGGGGTGTTCCGACTACTAGAACGGCGAACTTTTAAAAATATGAACTCGTCAACACTGAAACTGAAAAGAGAACGAATGGCTGCCAATTGTAAAACAGTCGACTGCTTACCTAACTGAGGCATCGGATCGCAAACGTTCTTTTTCAGATGTTCATGTGAAAAGAACCCCTCGGTACCCTATTCAAAGAGACACGCCCACCGGAGGGGGGGGGGGGGGGGGGGAAGAAGGGGGAAGAACGGGTCGTATCCTTTGAAATACTGTTCTCGCATTAATAACTGGAGAAACCGCCTGGTCAGAAATATTTTGATCCATATTCATTGCACACTACTGGTATAATCAACTAAAGGTCGATTAAGGTATGCTAACCGTTTAAGCTCGAAACGTCAGCTGCTACTCGCTTCCCACGGCGATTAGCATACCTTAATCGACTTTTAGTTCATCACACCAGTGTTTATCTTTCCCGCAGAGCTACACTAGTTTTTACAGAAACTAGTCATCCACTGTACATTCATTTATAAGTCTCTCAGACTTCACAACCATGCTCTTCTAACCGTCTCACGTTGTGAATAAAACATTAAGACGACATCTACACCTAAAGATATGTATATTTAAATCTCCACTAACTTTGTGGAGATTCACAGGGATTCTCTTCCAACGGATACTTTAAAGACAGCCGTTTCGTTCCTCATTAAATCTCTGTTGCAGTCGTTCTTAGGGTCACTCTACGCTAGCCCATCTAGCACTGCGTGACGACCCAAAGAACGGCTACGAAGGAGACTTCTCCCCTTGAATCTGTAGTTTTCGAGATAGATGAATACTTCAGCGGCGTTTAATATTATGACGTCATATTAGCCAGTGTCAAGCTACCAAATTCTACCCACAGTTCAGTTCTCTAACTTCATATTCGCGCAGGCACCATACGTTATTGTGATCACGATGAAATGCTTCAAGATCTTCCGTTAATTCCTGAGCTTTTCGTAGACTCCATCTAACGTAGTTCAGACTATACTTCACATTCGACCTCCGAAACTCCAGATTCGGCAATTGGGACGAACTTGTCTTCAATTTTAACGAGAAAAATGGCCCTATCTACATGACTTCTCCTGGCGGGGTCCCTGTGGCATGGTGACCATCTGTGTACCACCACCCCTTCCATCCCCTCCACGGGGTGCCAGTCCTTCCAAAATGCCTTCCCACCCCTCTCCCTCATGAATTCCGACGGCCACTGCACGTCGATCCGGCGACCGAGATTAATCGTATCATAGACTTGCCCCACGTCCAAAATACGAACCATCTGGTGCAGCTCCTCAGCCAGTGCATTGGAGCTATGGGGTTGTGCAAGGTTCACAGTCACACTGGGTCTTTTGGAGCCAGATATCTGGGACCCTGCCGTGGAGCGTAAACTTGTCCGTATTCCAATAGGTCCCGTACTAAGAGTGGCCCTTGGCCCTCTGGAGCTACTAGTCCTGCAAGCACCTGCTCGCATTGATCCCTCTCGAAAGCTACTATAACGTTCGGGATACGCCGTCGAACCGGTTGACAGATCGGGCACTACGTCATCCGTTGGGTCACCGCCACTGTGGCATGACGCTCCACAGCGCATGCGCAATCGATGCCATAGCTTTCCTATAAATCCCGTCATGCCGTTGAAGCTCATTGGCCCGCCAATGACACGAGATAATTGAGGATTAGTGTCCGCGTATGAGGTGCTCAGCGGTGACACGTAGATGGGGTAGCCAATGGGCTGGTCGCACGATGAATTGATGATGTTACGAAGTGCTTGTTTCGCATTCTGAATCGAGCCTCGTTCGGGGTTGCGGTTCCTGAGGAAGATGAGTTCCTGCAGTTGACCTGCCCACAGTCCCCGCACGCACTCGCGGTTTACCTGTCACAAAGAGATGTCGTGAGTTTTTGCAGCTGTTCGAGTGATATTAGGGCCAAGTTAACAGCGGTTTACCTCGGAAAGCCGCGAACAATCATATAAATGGGTTAAAAACTAAAGTTCGCGACATGCTAAGCCCTCGTATAAATAACACATTTTTGTGAGCTTTCCAGCTTAGATACGCCGCGGCTAAATTGTTTAAATGGCCCTGTCACTCTCACCACTGTCATAGGCGTCCTTGAGGTAACTAGTGGAAATCCAACATTTGCAACATTAAGGTTACCGGATACCTTCAAGGCATGTTTTTTTGTAAAAAAATATTATTGATTATTTAGAAAGTTTATGGATTGTTCTACAATTTAGAAAAATATATATTTAAAAAGATATAAAAGATCGCAAGATATTTAGAAAAAACGTATTTAGAAGGAAACTAAATAAATCACCGAGGCGTTATAATCCCTTTACGTTCCACGGGCACCCCGTGGACTTTTAGCGGGAGCTGTTATCCGAGTAATTTGCATACTGTTGTAGCTTCCCTTCGAAATAACAAACGTGCATTTAGAGTCTTTTATCAATCGTTTGTATGGGGAAATCCAAAAAAGAAAAGAAAAGTTCTTGGGTAAAACGTGAAGCGAACCCTGGAACGAAAAAGTAAGGAAACCGGCGATAAGGAGGAATTCGGTAAAACGAGGATTAATTGAGCTCGCGGACAGCGACAAAGGCTCGTGGTTCGAAGAACGTGCGAAAGGCAGCGAAGAACAACCTTCAACTTCAGGGTCAACTCCAAATATAAGCAGCGCTAGCAGGCTTAAACTGTCGTTTGGCTTACCAGGAACCAGCAAGTCATTTGAAGAGACTGAGGACGCGAGCAGCGATGAATTCACATCGGAGTCTATAATTTCCCGCGAATTTCACTACTGCTTTGAATCCCAACACTGTAGCTATAACTTACGTCATTCAAATGCAAACCTTCATATCCCAAGACCTCGAACAGAAGCACTAAAAAGAAGTTTTTCTTACAGTGGAGCCAAAATTTGGAACTCTTTGCCCAGTTTTACAAAAGAGGCAAACAGTTTAACCATATTTCGAACGGAGCTCCAAAATATTGATATTTGTGGACTCATGGACTGTTTATAATATATTTTTAATGTATATATTTAACATAAGTTTTGTAATTATATTATTAGTCCAAATACTATTAACTTATTGTAACGGTTCTCTTGGAAACCAAGTATAACTTGAAGAGATTCCGTGTTTTAAATAAAGATTCATTCATTCATTCATTCAAACTCCAGGGGTCCTTGCGTAGTCATTGGCTAGTTGGTTCGAAGTGTTGACATTTGCCTTGATGAGGTGTGAAATGTTCACAAAACTTTACACGCCAAATCTCCGACTAGGTTTTTCTTCGTATCCCCTCTCTTTGAACGAATTAATAGGGTATGCAGACTTGCCAGAAAGACAGATAAGTTACTGACAAAGAAAAGGGTGTGAGCGTTTAGTAATATTCAAAGTATTTTTCCTCGTACAGTATCCCGCGTGATGTGACTCGGACATTATTGAAGACTGAAACTTTAGGAATGAATTGCATTTGAATGAAGTAAAATATTTACAAATGCTCACACCCTTTTTTAGGCTGTCATATGCTGATTAACATTATGCAGTTGAATTGTTCTTATGCGTTAATCCGAAGGCTGCTAATTCACTTTTATAAACCTTGTCAGTTTTGCGTTTGTTGGCTTAGCATTGCTTTAGAATAAAATATATTTTTAAACAAACCCATTCAGCGTATTCTACACTTCATAAGCTTTACAGAGGTATATAGGTTTCTATAGTTTTCTTTAAAACAACGCGTATACAAAATTATTAACGAGAGAGACCCGCGAAGGTATCCGGTAACCTTAAGTGCAGAAGCCTCAAGGCCATTGTTTACGTCGTTGAAGTAAATGTTGATCAGGTTTTTGCCCAATTTTTCTTCTAAAGATATTGATGCTTTCAGCGCACGACCCATGGAAACACAGGAAACCCAAGTGTGCGCACGTAGTCAATCAGAAGCCTCATGAAATGAAAGGCGCTGTGTCATGGTTTGCGCATGCCTGGAATCAATGTTCGATTAGTGGCTATTAATTGGCTTCAACCAGTTAAAGTCCCCTCCCTTAATGCTTGATCTACGCACAGTTTGTTAATCATTTTTGCACATTTACTTTGATTTCATCCATCCCACACGTGTGCTAGTCAGTTTATATGAAAATCACTGAAAAACTTTTGTTCCGGCCAGGAACGTAAAGGCGTGTCCCTCACTCCTTGAAGCAACTCGTTTGTATAAAGACTGTACGTACGTGCGTACCTTTATCACTCTGAAACTCAGATATCGTTTGTTGAGCATAATGATCTTGTATTCGTCTGCACCGTCATCGAAAACGTGCCTGAAAAATAAATGGCGAAGAATGAGTTCAAAGCAAGGGTTTTTCTCGATTTTCAGTAAAGTTAACTTCAAAACTATCCTCCTCGCAGGCAATTCAAATACTAAAAGAAAATGCTATAGGATTCCTGTGGTATTCAGAAAGAGGGAGACTTCGGCTTTCCCCCCTTCCTCTCCTCAATCTTCTACTTTTACCACAGGAAAAAAAACCGTCGCCATGAATGGGAATAGATAGATACCTGCGGAGGCGACTTCGCCTGTTAAAGTGCCTATCACCCTTTTGAAATTTTGAAAGCTTATGAACCTCCGAAAAGTTTTGAGTACTTCTGTGAAGAAAGTTTTGGTTTAAAGTGAATACTTTATGTTCTACGTTTGTTTGAAATCGTGTAAATGTGACTTTTCCTGACCCATGACCGCGTAAGTAAAAGCCTGGGTCGAAACCTGGGTAGACGTCATCTCATTAATGCATTATTCTCCATGGCGCCTATTTATCACAACAACATCGATGCACAGAAAATATACACAGTTTTTGAGTTGTTAGTAAAGAAAAAAGACATTTTAGTCAACATATTAAGTATTTCTTCAAATGATTGCAAAGCCGAATTAATTATTTGACGTCAAGATGACGTCTACCCAGGTTTCGACCCAGGATTTTACTTACGCGGTCATGGGTCAGAAAAGGTCACATTTACACGATTTCAAACAAGCGTAGAACATAAAGTATTCACTTTAAACCAAAACTTTCTTCACAGAAGTACTCAAAACTTTTCGGAGGTTCATAAGCTATCAAAATTGCAAGAAGGGTGATAGGCACTTTAAGACTGTAATTGTAACGCCTGTTAATACTATTGTAACGCCTGTTAGATTGTTGTAACGCCTGTTAAGGCTATTGTAACGCCTGTTAAGTATTGTAACGCTTGTTAAGACTATTGTAACGCCTGTTAAGACTATTGTAACGCCTGTTAGATTGTTGTAACGCCTGTTAAGACTATTGTAACGCCTGTTAAGACTATTGTAACGCCTGTTAAGACTATTGTAACGCCTGTTAAGACTATTGTAACGCCTGTTAGATTGTTGTAACGCCTGTTAAGACTATTGTAACGCCTGTTAGATTGTTGTAACGCCTGTTAAGACTATTGTAACGCCTGTTAGATTGTTGTAACGCCTGTTAAGACTATTGTAACGCCTGTTAGATTGTTGTAACGCCTGTTAAGACTATTGTAACGCCTGTTAAGACTATTGTAACGCCTGTTAAGACTATTGTAACGCCTGTTAAGACTATTGTAACGCCTGTTAGATTGTTGTAACGCCTGTTAAGACTATTGTAACGCCTGTTAGATTGTTGTAACGCCTGTTAAGACTATTGTAACGCCTGTTAAGACTATTGTAACGCCTGTTAGATTGTTGTAACGCCTGTTAAGACTATTGTAACGCCTGTTAGATTGTTGTAACGCCTGTTAAGACTATTGTAACGCCTGTTAGATTGTTGTAACGCCTGTTAAGACTATTGTAACGCCTGTTAGATTGTTGTAACGCCTGTTAAGACTATTGTAACGCCTGTTAAGACTATTGTAACGCCTGTTAGATTGTTGTAACGCCTGTTAAGACTATTGTAACGCCTGTTAGATTGTTGTAACGCCTGTTAAGACTATTGTAACGCCTGTTAGATTGTTGTAACGCCTGTTAAGACTATTGTAACGCCTGTTAAGACTATTGTAACGCCTGTTAGATTGTTGTAACGCCTGTTAAGACTATTGTAACGCCTGTTAAGACTATTGTAACGCCTGTTAGATTGTTGTAACGCCTGTTAAGACTATTGTAACGCCTGTTAAGACTATTGTAACGCCTGTTAGATTGTTGTAACGCCTGTTAAGACTATTGTAACGCCTGTTAAGACTATTGTAACGCCTGTTAGATTGTTGTAACGCCTGTTAAGACTATTGTAACGCCTGTTAAGACTATTGTAACGCCTGTTAGATTGTTGTAACGCCTGTTAAGACTATTGTAACGCCTGTTAGATTGTTGTAACGCCTGTTAAGACTATTGTAACGCCTGTTAAGACTATTGTAACGCCTGTTAGATTGTTGTAACGCCTGTTAAGACTATTGTAACGCCTGTTAGATTGTTGTAACGCCTGTTAAGACTATTGTAACGCCTGTTAGATTGTTGTAACGCCTGGTAAGACTAGTGTAATGCCTGTTAAAGGGAACCTCCGCTGAAAAAAAAATTCTCAAATGTTCCTTATGCCCGGCTGCCTAAGTCATTGCTGTGTTTGTCTCCAGTAAATTGTACACTAGATATTATTTATGGACCGAATTTCCTGTCCATTAAACTCATTTGAATTTCCCGGGCGCCGCCATCTTGGATCTTGTGACGTCACAGTATTACAGCTGGTTACACAACACAATATGCAACACTGTGAAGTCTTAAGATCCAAGATAGCGGCGGAAAATCGGTTCCTAAATGACATCTAGTGTACAATTTACGAGACACAAACACAGCAATAGATAGCCATAAGGAACATTTGGGAGCAAACTTCAGTGTTTTTCAGCGCATAGATTGTTCTAACCGGCCTGTAGTTAAGAAATGAAACAGATCTTCCGTGTTTGCACAGGCTCATGCAAACCTCGGTAAGTTTGGGAGAATTCAAGAGCAGAACAAACACGAGACCGAGGTTTGCATGAGCCTGTGCAAACTCGGAAACTCTGTTTCATTTCTTTTATAAAATAATTATTTTGATAAAAGAAGCACTTACGGTGCGACGTCATTTCCATGTTTGCACAGGCTAATGAAAACATCGGCCAATCAGGACGCGCGTACTATCTAAAGTATTTTATAAAGATTGTTGTAACGCCTGCATAGATTGTTGTAACGCCTGCATAGATTGTCGTAACGCTGCATAGATTGTTGTAACGCCTGGATAGATTGTTGTAACGCCTGCATAGATTGCTGTAACGCCTGCATAGATTGCTGTAACGCCTGCATAGATTGTCGTAACGCTGCATAGATTGTTGTAACGCCTGGATAGATTGTTGTAACGCCTGCATAGATTGTTGTAACGCCTTCATAGATTGTTGTAACGCCTGCATATATTAATTGTTGTAACGCCTGCATAGATTGTTGTAACGCCTGCATAAATTGTTATAACGCTGCATAGATTGTTGTAACGCCTTCATAGATTGTGGTAACGTCTGCATAGATTGTTGGAACGCTGCACAGATTGTTGTAACGCCTGCATAGATTGTTGTAACGCCTGCATAGATTACTGAGACCATGCATTACCTGAGAGCCAGTAAGGAAGGCGTGTTTGCCAGGACGGCCTGTCGCCATGCTGGATCGCCCTCGTGGGAGATCACCATATTAGTTTCGTGGCTACATATGGCCTCGTACATAGCGGCGTGGTCGTCATAGTCATCCATGGACGAGAAGTGATCCTATCAACAATAATAATTAAACATTGACGCTCAATATAAATCACGGGTTGTTACGATAATTTTTTTCTCATCTATTTTCATTTGTTTACCTTCCAAAAGGTACCGGTTCAATTTCCATGGTGAGGAAGGTCCGAAAATAGTATAATGGTCTAGGATAGTCAAGTAATTGAGAACAATATACACGTAACTACCATAATAAATTAAGTATTGTTCCCTGGAAACGTTCAAGCAAATGCTCGATGTCGATATTATTGCTATCAGTGTTGTTGGCTGTGTCACTTTGTCCTCGTCTACCCCCATAACCCTGTCATTCCCATCTGCAATACTTAGGGTGAGTTCGACTGACCGTATTCCGGAATAAGAACACACAGAACCGATCACTACAAATCACTTATCGTGGTATATTTTAGCCACTGGAATACTGAATGTATCCTGAATATCATGTCAGCAAGAGTTTGTAGCTTACAATGCAAAATGTGCCTAAACCAGTGATTTCCAGAGACTATTCCATGTATTGTTATTCTGGAATACAGTCAATCGAACGTGCCCTGGGGCAAACTACGGCACGATTACTGCATGCCGTGATATTGAAATGGTTTCCCTATTTGTTTTTGTCCTTCTGATCCAGTCACATTACAGAGATACGGTATCGCTACGGTATCGCTACGGTATCGCTACGGTATCGCTACGGTATCGTTACGGTATCGTTACGGTATCGTTACGGTATCGTTACGGGCATGCCGTAGTTTGTTTCACCCATAAAGCAGATTTCGTATGAGTGAGACAAACTACAGCACTGACTACAGCACGGTTACCGTACGGCATGTCGTGATATTGAAATGGTTTCCTTATTCGTTTTTGTCCTTCTGATCCAGTCACATTACAGAGATACGGTATCGCTACGGTATCGCTACGGTATCGCTACGGTATCGCTACGGTATCGCTACGGTATCGTTACGGGCATGCCGTAGTTTGTTTCACCCATAAAGCAGATTTCGTATGAGTGAGACAAACTACAGCACTGACTACAGCACGGTTACCGTACGGCATGTCGTGATATTGAAATGGTTTCCCTATTTGTTTTTGTCCTTCTGATCCAGTCACATTACAGAGATACGGTATCGCTACGGTATCGCTACGGTATCGCTACGGTATCGCTACGGTATCGTTACGGTATCGTTACGGGCATGCCGTAGTTTGTTTCACCAATAAAGCAGATTTCGTATGAGTGAGACAAACTACAGCACTGACTACAGTACGGTTACTGTACGGCATACCGTGACATTAAAATGGTTTCCCTATTGTTTTTGTCCTGTTGATCCAATCAAATTACAGAAATACGATACAGCACGGTTACGGACATGCCGTAGTTTGTCCCCCTATACTCATTTGCGTACTTTAGTTGCTGGCTGATGTAACAACCTACCTGGTGTAGTTTTAATGACATGCGCACTCCAGGTGCAACAACCTTCCGCAGGAAATCCACATCGGCGAAAACCCACTCGTCCTTTTGTGACGTGATACGGAAGTCACCCTTAAACAGAGCGTGCAGGCCGTACAGAAATGATTCCAAGCTACAGGAGAGATGACAGTCAGTTCTAGCTAGTCAATCTTTCAGTTTGTACTCAAGTGTGAGCAAAGCCAAATGTCCCCCGATATTCCTCAAAATTCTCCCCTCTTTTTTGAAAACAGGGGAGACATGCTCCCCGTATTTTAAAATCAAACGCAAGCCCTGCAGTCTCAACTCGTCACGGGAGTAACTGATAAGAGGTGAAAATGGCGTGACGCGTTTGGGTAATCTGGTTAAATGTAATGAATGGCGTGATGTGAAGAGATTTGATTGAAAGTCGAAAATGGCGTGACGTAAGGTGATCTGGTTAAATCTAAAAACTGGCCAAACCTGATTTAAGTTTTAAAATAAAGTACTAGTTCTACAAATGGCCATAAATGAAATTATTACCGTTTTCGTTGAAGAGCGACCCTGAAAATTTCAAGTATTGCATGTAGCCGCCCGTCAATCGAAATTTAATGAAGTCTAGGCGGTAAAAACTTTGTATGAGGAGATCCAGCCCGAATGTGAACATCTTTAAATCTAAGCTCAAGTCTTATCTTTTTTGCTCTGCTTATAATCTGAACTAGTTATGAATTATTATTACCCATTTGTACTACATTGCTACATAGTTTACTTATTACTCGTTACGTTAGTAGATAAGAATTAATTAATTTGTTATTTATACATTATTGTAAAGCGCATAGAACAGATATGCTATATGCGCTATATAAATATATTATTATTATTATTATTATTATTAGGAGACACTTCAGCGAAAACGGTAATACGATTGCTCAAGACAACCTCCCAATAACAATACATGCTATAGAGCGGTGTCATGAAACCAAACCCAAAGTAATTACAGAGCCAATCACAGGAGCAAGTAAAAACACAATGAGCCAATCACGAGCAAGTAAAAACACAATGAGCCAATCACGAGCAACTAAAAACACAATGAGCCAATCACAGGAGCAAGTAAAAACACAATGAGCCAATCACGAGCAACTAAAAACACAATGAGCCAATCACGAGCAACTAAAAACACAATGAGCCAATCACGAGTAAGTAAAAACACAATGAGCCAATCACGAGCAAGTAAAAACACAACGAGCCAATCACGAACTAAATTCACGATTGGTTTAAGAGCGGTGTTAGATTGAGTGTCGTACTGAAAACCAAACCCAAAGTAATAGAGCGGATTTCAATTGAGTGTCGGAAGTGTTTTGGTTTTGCGTTTACTAAGCTCTCCTATTGGCTGAGTAAGTAAACCAACCAATCGGATTCCAAAGTAAAACCAAACGCAAATTGGTTTTACCTTTGCTTTGGTTTGTCATTGGCTCACAGGGAAGCCATTTATGAGTTACTTGTGATTACTCGCTCCTATGATTGGCTGGCTGTGGGTAATTTGCGTGTGGTTTTACTACACTCAACTGAAAACCGCTCAAATCACGGGAGCAAGTAAACACGCAGAGCCAATCACGAACAGAAGTTTCCAACTTGAACCAATCACGAGGAAAAGTAACGACAATGGTGGATAACTCTCGCAAAAACGAATTTTGATTGCGCGAAGATTTTAGTTTGGAACTTGAATGGCTGATAATTACAAAACAGCCAATAGATAAGCTAAGCAAACGCTAAACCAAATCAATCACTTGTTACTTTCGATACTCAATCGAAAACTGCTCTGTTACACGATCTTTCCCAAGACCCTTCACGCACCTGGCTGACTGGTGGTGTGAAGCTGTACCCAGGGCCCGCCGAGCCAGTAAACAAAGTGCGAAGCACAGGGTGACCAACATCGAGTCTCGGTCACATACAATTGGCTGTGGACACACAATATCACGTTAACGGCATACATATTTACTTTCTACAAAACAGTTGATACATAGATGTAACTTTTTACAGCAGAACCCATATTTCTCGCATTCTGATTGGCTCTTGCCAATGATCAATAGAGTGCAGACAGGAACTTATCCAGGTTTTAATCAATTTTGTCCACGCATATCATTTCTGTATCCTTGCGCACGACCACAATGCGCTGCGCTGACAATGCGCCAAAAAACTGCTCCATTACACAAATTAATTCTGCTGCCTTGCTCGTTCGCTTCAGGCTCGCTCGCTGCGGCAGCAACTAAAAGCGTTGTCGCATACATTTCTCCATTGCCTGTATCATATATTACGCCGCCATAAAATATCCAAAAGTTTGAAGTGAAATAACTCGATGACCTCGATGTTCCACTTAGCTTTTAACATTTCATAACTTCTCTGAATTTCTAACGAGACCTGAAACAACCATGGGGGCCGATCAAAGCCAGGTCCCGGCTAATCCACAGATCGAATTGGAATTTAGCGTGTTGGTTTTTGCGGAGGGAGAAAAACCGGAGAACACGGAGAAAAACCCTCGGAGCAAGGGCGAGATACCAACGAACTCAACTCACATATGGCGACTTGTAATCTATGATCAATAAGTAAAAACAATGGAGAAATGTATCGGCAGACAATGGAAAGATGTATGCGATTTCTAAAAAATATATCAGCATAAATATGTCTATGTTCAGCATCTTTACCGTGTGCCGCCGTGACGCGCAGTGCTGTATCCAATCCAGATAACATATCAGAAAACTTCCCCGCGATATTCCGCCCTGTCTCAGATCGTAATCATCATCGATGTTGTGATAGAAGCATGGGTCGATATCCACATACGCAGGCTCATGTACAGCGGTTAGTTGCTCCAGCACTACCTCGTTACCAAGCCACTGTTCCAGCTTGGTCGAGCGCAATGTGTAGAAAATCACAGACTGGGGACGAAGATGCTTTATCAATGTGGTACAAAATAAAGGTAAAGTGACCTTATTTACAGGAGAACCGACAACTACAAAGATAACACTGGTATGATCAACTAAAAGTCGATTAAGGTACGCTAACCGCCGTGGGGAGCGAGTAGCAGCTGACGTTTCGAGCGCTAGCCCTTCGTCAGAGCAAAAAAAGGGAACCAATACCACCCTGAGATAGAAGAGAAACCATATGAATGTCCTGATATGCTTTTCAAACGTTTTCGATAGAGGTGGAAAAGATTGAGGTGGATTACAAAAGCTTATTTTAGTAACTCAATTTCGATTACAGTGAACTGAGTTTAAGTTGCACTAAATTTCTTTTAAAAGCAGTAGTTTTCATCCACTCGAATCTTTGCCATCCTTCACCAAAATTGTCTCAAATTTTCTCCAGTATATATAGAAAGCTGACTCTACTAATTTGAGTAGTTATTTTTGGTGAGCAAGTTTATCATTTGGTGGTTGACAGTGCCCCTTTCGAGGATGGGACTGTTTCGCAAAGGCAGCACCTTCTACTCAGTTATTTTAATACCCCGAATGTTTAAAGGGGCTGCTATGTCATGGTATTGCGCATGCGTGGAATCAATGTTTGAATGGTGGCTGGTGATTGGCTACAAACAGTTAAGGGTCCTCCCTCAATGCTTGACTGAAATGATATGCAGTATTTTCTTGAAGACTAACTATACACAGTTCGTTAGTCATTTTTGAATATTTCCTTTGAATTACGTCAGACATACACTTTACCAACAATTTTCACTTACAAATGTTCGTGAACATTCCACAAATGTTATCCAGTATTTTTTATATGGAACACTGCCAAAACATGTCTTTGTCATGTTCCCTGACTAAATTCAAAATTCCCTAACTTTTCACTGACTTTGAGAACAAATTTAGAATTTCCCTGACTAAATTCAAAATTCCCTGACTTTTGACTGACTTTGAGAACGAATTTAGAATTTCCCTGACTAAATTCAAAATTCCCTGACTTTGAGAACAAATTTAGAATTTCCCTGACTAAATTCAAAATTCCCTGACTTTTCACTGACTTTGAGAACAAATTTAGAATTTCTCGGACTAAATTCAAAATTCCCTGACTTTTCACTGACTTTGAGAACAAATTTAGAATTTCCCTGACTAAATTCAAAATTCCCTGACTTTGAGAACAAATTTAGAATTTCCCTGACTAAATTCAAAATTCCCTGACTTTTCACTGACAGAGGGAACCCTGACAACAGTGTAAATGACGGGACTCACCTTGACGTAGTAGGTAACGAGTATTTTCCTGAGGTCAAAGACCTGCAGCATTGAAGCAGCGCTGTTGTCACTGATGCTGTACCCCTCGATGATGTACTTAGTCGAGGTCACCTGCCATGCAAGCCACCGCTGACCGAACGCCGCATTGAGAGACAGCATGCTGGGAAGGTGACCAGGTTCGCAACAACAACAGCCTGTAGTTAGTAAGTGATATGAGGGATAAATAAAGACACATACATATGAAAAACGTACCATGGACCAAGTTCACACGGCGGCCTTGTTTGAAGTGCCTTATAACCCTTCTTGCAAGTTTTATAGCTATGAACCTTCGAAACGTTTTGAGTACTTCTGTGAAGAAAGTTTTGGCTTATAGAGAATACTCAATGTTCTACGCTTGTTTGAAATCGTGTAAATTTGACCTTTCCTGACCCATGACCGCGTAAGTAAAAGCCTGGGTCGATCCCTGGCTAGACGTCATCTCATTAATGCATTATTCTCCATGGCGCTTTTCTATCACAACAACATCGATGCATAGAAAACATACACAGTTTGTGAGTTGTTAGTAAAGAAAAAAGTAATTTTAGTCAACATTTAAAGTATTTCTTCAAATGATTGCAAAGTCGAATTAATTATATGACGTCAAGATGACGTCTACACAGGAATCGACCCAGGCTTTTACTTACGCGGTCATGGGTCAGGAAAGGTCACATTTACACGATTTCAAACAAGCGTGGAACATAACGTATACACTGTAAACCAAAACTTTCTTCACAGAAGTATTCAAAACTTTTCGGAGGTTCACAGCTATAAAAATTGCAAGAAGGGTTATAGGCAATTTAATCCCAGGAGAATAAAAACCTTTTTTCCCCGTCTGAACTCGTTCTGAAACTGCTCAGTGCGAGGCTACGAGTGGGTCTAGCTAACATGAGCGTCGCCTGATACACACACCGCCAACCTCGTTCCCAGGAGTCTTTACGCGCCTAAATCACTTTCGACGCCATCCTTGATTAGGCGCGTAAAGACCCCTGGGAACAAGGTTGGCAAACTGCGGCAAAATGTCACACGCATGCGCTTTTGACAAGCCGGTCGCGCGAGGGGATATCGCAAGAGTTTACAGTTTAATTAGTTGAGATGTCAACCAATTAAGTCTGGGCCGACTAGTTTGTACTTTTTGTAAGACCTGTCGCTTTGAGTATTAATCATTTTCCAATTCTAACAAGGAAAAAAGAGTAAGGAGCTTACTAGTAAGACATTGGTTTAGGATCAATTTTGAGTAATAAAAACTGATTATAATTATTAATATTCATTAGCCTCCCTCTTGGGTAAGCGTTCAAGGGAAAGCTCTGCGATACCTTGATAAATTTACTGAGTTGACCAGAAGAAGCAGCAACATAAATTGTGACGAACGGAAGACCGGACAGAAAGACAGTGCTAAGAATATTCACAAGCCATGTGCTTACCGTTATCATCCTCCACGCCCTCTGTGATCGCCTCCACCTCTCGCTGCTGACAATATGTACCTAAAGGAGAACGATCTACCAGTTAAAAGTTGACACAATGAATTAAATACCTTCCAATTCAAGACGCGTAAAGCCATTTCGCGATTGCCATCTCCTTATGAATGGGCCTTTTGCAGGGATACGATCACGTGGTTGTACTGGGTGGCAAAAAATGACTTCATCTATTGAAAGACACTTGTACGAGATCGATAGTGTTATTAGCAACATCTGTTTGTAAATGCTATTTTCCACCTCCAATAGATTGTCGATCTTTCTAAAAGAGCGTTTTAAAGTTTGTTTGCTATCCAGTAAAGCCTTTCCCATGGGATATATCAACACGTGACTGTTAGCTGCAGAAGGCCTGGTTGCATGTGATGTCATCGACGCCATGTTGGAGACCGTGTACAAAAGATTCCTCGTTAGCTTCTCTTGTTATGTACCCCAACATAGCTGCCACGGCTGTCTGGGGATTGATAGCAAAACCAGCAACGCTCATTTCTCTTATTTCAAATTATTCTCACCCCTGAACTCTAGCCCTCGTAGTTGAAACGTGACGAGTGCATTGCCGACCTCTATAATGTGCACCAGCGCATTCAGGTTGTCAGAGGCCAGTACAAAGCAGTCCCCGGTGGATACGGGCCCCCACCGGCCCATCATTAGGTCACCACACAGACTGTGCTGTAATGAGCGTGTTAAGTGTTCATAGAAAATCGAGTTCAGATTGTTGTCATCAGAACCTGGAAAGACAAGAGCAGTGCGTTTTAGTTAACGAACAGAATATGGTTCTCCGTGTTCTATAACAAATAATGCACGCTCGTAACTTGGATATTTACTTCCATTCTAGTTATAGATACGTATAACTAATACCGGAAGATATATATAAAAAAAGAAAAATATTAAACAATAATGTTCAATATCAATGTTTAAAGTCCGAGAAATAATAAATCAATAACTTATTAAAAAGTCGCCTCAACAAGGGCGGGGGGCGCATGTTGGATGGCAGGGCCAACGGCGGCACGAAAAGACGTTAATGTTGCTGCGTTGATTACATCGACAGGCAGGCGATTCCACACCCGTACAGTTCAAACGAAGAATGAGTACCTAAACGGGAGCACCCTATAGTTAGTCGTACAGTAGTATTGATCCTTATGCCTTGGGCTGGAAATAATGTTGGGAGGTAAGTCTATACCCACCAAGCCTGCACGAATCCTATAAAACATAGTGGCCTGCTGGGCAAGTCTTCGACTCTCAAGGGAGTCCCAACCCAAGGCGCTTTCAAGTTCCGAAGTACTGGAGTAACGGTCATATACGTTACAGACAAAACGCGCCGCATTTTTATGCACCTGCTCCAACTTATTTACATCACGATCCGTATAGGGGTTCCATGCCTCCGAAACATACTCAAGCTTAGGTCTCAGGTTTGGTATGCTATTTTCTTGACTGGCTTCGTGCATGGTCCTGCGGACGATTTCTAGCATCTTATTGGCACTTGCTGCCACTTTAGGGCAGTGTGTGTTCCAGCGGAGGTCACGTGTCTGTGTCACTCCAAGGTAACTGTTGGAGGGTGCTTTCGCCAGGTTTTTACCATTTAATGTGTAAGGATATTCACTAGCATTCCTTTTATTAGTTATTGGTAGTAGGTGGCATTTGACGGCATTAAAGTCCATAGACCAGGTTATACACCACTGTTCCAACCTGTTTAAGTCATCTTGCAGTATCTCGTGATCTAAGTTAGAGCGGATCTCCCTTTACACAATAGTGTCGTCGGCAAAAAGTCTAATAGTGGACTTAATGCTTTCCGAGATGTCGTTTATGTATAACAGGAACAACGTCGGGCCAAGTACAGACCTTGGGGGACTCCAGATGAAACATTGGCAACGTCAGAATGGGATCCATTTACTGATACAGATTGGGTACGATTATGGAGGAAAGCCTGATCCAGCAAAGAGTCATGCCGCGAATGCCGTAATACTCTGCTTTGGCCGCCAACTTACAATGAGACACCTTATCGAAGGCCTTACTAAGTCGAGTAAAACTGTGTCAACTTAGCAGTCATTGTCCAGTCCAATAGCCCAGTCATGAATTGCTAGAATAAGCTGTGTTGTGCACGAAAGGTTAGCCATGTTGATTTCCCAATATGATGTTGTTACTGGAGAGGTGCTGATTTATGTGGCTGAGAACAATATGCTCTAGAACCTTACAACACAGACAGGTGAGTGAAATGGGCCTGTAGTTCGCAGGAGAGGATTTGGCGTCTTTTTTTTTATACACTGCTGTAACACGCGCCGTAGACAAGTCGGTTGGAATGGTCCCAGAGTTTAAGCTTTGTTGGAAGATAAGCGCCAACATTGGGGACAGCTCGTCAGTTAAGTCATGTAAAATTCTAGCGGGGATTCCATCAGGGCCGCAGGACTTGTTCACATTTAACTGCAAGCTGAACCACTGAGCGTCATGTAATTAGCATTTTGGATATTAAAACCTCCTTAACTCAGCGGCACAGCATTCAAAGCAAGATATATTGTACCATTCTACTATTCACTTGATGTAGAATTGATATCTAAAATAAAAAAATATGGGTCATAGGCACTTTAAACCTTCGCGAGTTTCTTGAAAACAAAACTACAAAAATAACACCATCACTGAGATAGAAGAGAAATAGCATGTGAATGTCCTCAGATGCATTTTTGAAAGAGGATGGCAAAGAAAGTGGATTATTAAAACTTATTCTACAAGCTTGATTTTGGTTACAGTGAACCAATTCCAAGTTGCTCTAAGTTGCTCTTAAAGGCAGTATTTTTCATCCACTCGAATCTTTACCATCCTTGATAAAAATTGTCTTTAACTTTCTCCAGTATTCCTGGAAAGCATGCATACTCTGGTAATCTGAGTAGTTAATTTTATCTTTCGTTGTGAGGAAGCTTATTATTTGGGGTTAACAGTGCCCCTTTAAATGAAGCCCTGTTTCACTGGGCGAATATGACGTTAGTAGACATACCTGGATTCCTGTCAAGCTGAGAGGAGAGTCTCGTGTTCGAGTGATCCACTCGATTTGTACTGTAAGGTAGAAAAACCTCCATGTCAAATAGATATGAATACAAAAAGACGAAACGGGGACAATATGTGTACAGTGTAAAGCACATATCATTTATGAGAGTTATGCCAGGGTGGACTCGCGCATAAGGGACCATCAACATATGTTTAGTAACAGGAAATTTTTAGATTTAGACACTTGCAAATGCCTTCTTCTGCACTTTCAGGTCAATTGTTTTACTTTTTCAATTTTCTAAATATTTCAGGGAAGTGTTTCTCTTTAAAGTGCCAATGAAATGAAAATATCGATACCGTTTTTATTTTATTTTATTAAATTATAGGCTTCCCTTAGCCATTTTGTGCAATTAAAGTCAATTTGGAGAACACGAACAAAATTCAATTTCGTATCGAAGTCAAGCATAATTGCCCAAATCAGGCGACAATTTTTATGCCGTTAAAGATATGCTAATCACATGCGTGACGTCACGGAGTCTGCACATTTATATTCACAAAAGTAAAAATATGGCCGACTGCAAGGCTTCTATTAGAAAAATTATGGCCATCTTCAAGGTTTCTCAAAGTAAGAACGTATTTAAATTGAAAATTGTCCAAAAATAAATAGACATAAATATACTCACTCTAGAGACGGCAGACTGCTACCCAATATGCTACAGACACAATGGGAACTAGGGTACATTATCTGCATTATATTATCTCTCAGTCGCACTTACTTGTTGTCTTTCTTCCAGAACTTCACAGGACGAACGTAGGAGACATTATCTGAATTCAAACTTACTTGTAGACTTTCTCCAAGAACTTCACAGAACGAACGTAGGACACTTTATATGAATTATATTGTCTCTCAGTCTAACTTACTTGTAGTCTTTCTCCCAGAACTTTACAGGACGAACGTAGGAGACATTATCTGAATTCGAACTTACTTGTAGACTTTCTCCCAGAACTTCACAGTACGAACGTAGGACACATTATCTGAATTTTATTGTCTCTCAGTCTAACTCACTTGTAGTCTTTCTCCAGAACTTCACAAGACGAACGTAGGACACTTTATCTGAATTCTATTGTCTCTCAGTCTAACTTACTTGTAGTCTTTCTCCCAGAACTTTACAGGACGAACGTAGGAGACATTATCTGAATTCAAACTTACTTGTAGACTTTCTCCCAGAACTTCACAGGACGAACGTAGGACACTTTATCTGAATTTTATTGTCTCTCAGTCTAACTCACTTGTAGTCTTTCTCCCAGAACTTCACAAGACGAACGTAGGACACTTTATCTGAATTCTATTGTCTCTCAGTCTAACTTACTTGTAGTCTTTCTCCCAGAACTTCACAGGACGAACGTAGGACACTCTATCTGAATTCTATTGTCTCTCAGTCTAACTCACTTGTAGTCTTTCTCCCAGAACTTCACAAGACGAACGTAGGACACTTTATCTGAATTCTATTGTCTCTCAGTCTAACTTACTTGTAGTCTTTCTCCCAGAACTTTACAGGACGAACGTAGGACACTTTATCTGAATTATATTGTCTCTCAGTCTAACTTACTTGTAGTCTTTCTCCCAGAACTTCACAGGACGAACGTAGGAGGTGATGAAGATGGCGCTGCCGAGGACTGGGTTGAGAGGAGCGGAGAAAATTGATGACACGACGGCTTGGAAGAAAAGCATGGCAGAATCTAGAAAGCTGTTAAGAACAACCTAAACTTGGAATACGAAACAGTTTGTACTATTATGAGAAAAAGAGAGACCGCTTTTTGAAAAAAAACTTTCATAGACTTTGTGTAGACTGTGAACAGGCTATCAAGAGTTCCTCTTTTCCTTCTCCTCCCCTACTCTTGAGAGGCCGATTTGTAAATATGACAGCTCGATTTCAGGGGCGGCGCTATCGCGTGGGCAGCTCCAACAACTTTTGAGAAAAAAGACAAACATCGTTCCCTCAAAATACCAGAATGTGGCATTTGTCCCACCAACTTTACGGCTGTCAACTTCTATGCCTAACCAACAGTTTTATCACAGCGCCGCACCTGGATCTGCAGAGTTGTTGGAGGTTCGCGATATGAAAGAGACTGTTTTATAGTCTAGTTTCAAAACCCTGGAGGTAAAGTTATATTTTGAACTCTGCTATTGCAAAATATCATGATATGAACGTCTCGTTATCATTTTTTTTTGCCTCTGCATTCGGCATCGTCTAATTAATAACTCACAGCTCGCTCGAACGAATCATGATATTTCGCTCAGCCAATAATTGCTTAACATTTCAATTCCAGATTTCATTTGCAAGGATACGTGGTACGCTGAACGGCTGGGCGAAGGCATGGAACGCGGACCCCCCACGTGATCTGCCATGGCGCGATGTACGTGACTATGAAACGAACCTTGAGAATCAACTCGTACAGCTGAGAAGAAAGGTAATGGTTCACAAGTTATGGCAGATGGGCACACACTATTGGTCAGTTAGAAGGAAACGTACTATTGGTCAGTTAGAAGGAAACGTACTATTGGTCAGTTAGAAGGAAACGTACTATTGGTCAATCCGAATGAAAATTACTATTGGTCAGTTAGAAGGAAACGTACTATTGGTCAGTTAGAAGGAAACGTATAACTATTGGCCAGTCCGAAGGAAAATTACTATTGGTTAGGAGATATCCTATTGGTGAACTCTAATGCTAATAACATGATAAGAAATCACAAACATAATGACGAACGGCTTTCTCCACAGCCACTTACTTTGTTTATGAGAGAAAATATCACTGGAGTACCTGTAGCAGAGGAAGGCCAAGGCCACTCTTCTACTCTTGACAACAGAAGCATGTCTTTGCTTATGGTATTTCTTTGCGCTGGCGGTGGCTAAGCAGCATCCTCGACCCCAGTCCTTCTCTTATTTCTTAATGCGCATGCTCGAGAAGGGTCTTGGGTCGAGAATGGCTAAGCAGATGAATTGAACACTCTCTGGAAGAGCATGATCGTATGAAGAGACTCCGTGGGTAAATAAAGATACTACTACACTAGAAGTCGTAACCAGATCTCCCAATGATACGCACTTGTTAGTACGCCTATGTACACTACGCAGGGGGGGGGGGGGGGGGGGGGGGGGTTCGATCGAAAAGAGGGCTTTGATTGAGAGAAAGGGGATTTAGATCGACTCCCCCCTCCCCCCAGAGTAGAGTATACACGAAGGCACAGTCTTGAAGAACTAAAAACGTAGAGTTTCTACAGTTAATGGTGGCAGTTTACCTTGGTCATGAAGATGGACATGAAGAAATAGTCGACCAGAAATGTCTCTGAGCTGTGCCAGTAGTCAAAGTGGAAGAACATGAGAGTCCAGATGAGGATGATGTGTTGACGAGAAGGGTCAGAGAAAGTACTTCGTAGCAGCTTCAGGCCAATCACGCACACGAGCAGCGGTCCAACGCTGCAATATAGACCAGGCAGAATTCGTAAGAGTGGACAAAATACAGCATATCCATAGCCTTCTGTGACTGTACTGTAACTTATTGTACCGTAACTCCTGGCCTGATAGTACCAGGCAGACAAATACACCTTATTATTCACACGTGATTTTTGGGATCAGCAAACTGGGATCTCTAACATGAAAATATAACCACTGTTATAATAATAAATAATAATGATGGCCATTTATATAGCACAATAATTTATCACCACAGTCTCATGGCGCTTTACGTATACTGACTTGTTGTATGGACGATAGTGTTTTACTGAGAAATAAACCACTGATATAATTCATACGAAACTACATCCGGGTACTGAGTAGCATAATATTTTCCATATCCTCACTAGTGAAAATATCCATGACGTCACGTTTGCCGCCTTTTGAACTACAAAGATGGCGGCAGGTTTGTGAAAATCACAGAGGAAGATGTAAACAATGAATATTCCGAGCACAAAAAGCCAATACGATGTAGAACTCTCTAAAGATTTTCTCGACTGCAACGAAGAGACAAGAAAACCCGATGAAACTCCTCAAAACAGCTTAGAAAGATCACGAAGAAGTTTGTACTGACAGTAAATAAAATTAATAGATAAGAGTTCTTAGAACAGTTTAATTGTCCATATAATAAAAAGGAAATTACACGGTGGTTTGAAGATATGAAGTTTATCCTCGAGAGCCGAAAACATTTCACTCGTTCGCTGCGCTCACTCGTGAAATGTTTTCGACTCTCGAGGATAAACTTCAAAATGATCTTCTCACCACCGTGTAATATCCTCTATATATCCCGTCAGTGAATATTCTCGGACTGCTTTTACGGCGCTAATGGCAGCCACGCAGTTTACGATGTTGAGTATGTGGTTAGTACAATGGCCAGGCTGCTGTACCGGGTGGCAATCCCCTTCTCTTTTTCGAGTAGTACAACAGGATCTTTTACGTCCCCTTCAAATACTGATTAGAAGTAGAAGGAGACAAGGCCAACGGCTTATTAACGGTTTAAACCTCCGGCCTCCGGCACTACAGACCGTGATCTACCAACTGAGCTAACCAGTGAGGCGGTTATTCAAAGAGCACCTAAAACTCAACATTTTTGTAAAATTTTAATAGTATTGAGAACTTTTGTCGGACTTTTCGAGTATTAGCAAAAGAAAGCAAACACCAATAAGATACGATTCATGGGGAAACAGAACAGGCTGTTCGTAAACATTTCCTCGTAATGCAAACATGGACAATTAATAGAGCGGTTTTCGATTGAGTGTAGTAAAACCATCGTAAAACCAAAACCAAATAATCACAGAGTCAATCACGGGAACAAGTAAAACACAATGAGCCAATCACGAACAAGTAAAACACAATGAGCCAATCACGAACAAGTAAAACACAATGAGCCAATCACGAACTGAAGTAGAGGAAAAGTACCGGTTAGCGCAATCGTGGATAACTCTCGAAAATTGATGGCGCAACGGATAAAAACAACGTTTGGTTTTAGTTTAGAACTTGATTAGCTGATAATTACAAAACGTTTTCACAGCCAATAGTATGCACACAAAAGGGTGCGAGAGAGTCTGTAACCTCCTTTCTATATTTCATGTTATAAATAGCTTATATAACACTTTGACATCATATCACATATTTAACATGTACGTAATTTAAGCCATTGCAATTAACAGTCATACCACCAGGAAGTGATCACCCCACTACTTGTATCAATATGCTAGGTAAGGAAACCTCGGCTGATAAACAGTGTTTGCTCTCAAACGTTCCTTATGGCTGCCTAAGTCATTGCTGTGTTTGTCTCCTGTTAATTGTACACTAGATATCATTTATGGACTGATTTTCCTGTCCATAAAACTCGTACAAATTTCTCGCGCGCTGCCATCTCCGTGTTGCCCTTTTATCAGCAACAGTGTGACGTCACAGGATCCAAGATGGCGGAGTGGGAAATTCACTGCAGCCAAATACAGGAATCGATCCGACCTTGACAACATAAACTAACTGAAACCCTAACCCTAACCCATACCCTAACCACTCCAAGAACAAGTTTCCACGTAAACGAGAGGTAAACGAGTTCTCGCTAAAATGGAGATGAAAATAAATTGAGAACTTTCCTGGGACTGGAACCCCTGATTCCCTGCTTGTAAGCCAAACGTCACAACCACTACGCTAAACAACCATCATCAGTTCGAATTGTGTTACATTTTAACTTTTATAACCATGTCAATTAGTTCCCAGTCGTCTAGCGGCCATTGGTAAATCCATTCCTCTATTTAGCCCCAAGTGGGAATCAAATTGAATTGGTGGTTTTCCTCGTCATGACACGCGATCGCAACATTGGTTTGCATTGATAAAATCAAATAAAACATCTTGGTTCTTGTAGAACTACCACAAATACACTTATAACCCAAATTTTGGATCATTAGATTATTTCCTAAGGGATCTGTGGGCCAATGAATGTACGACAATTTTACAGTACTTTGTATGCGGCCGCCATCTTTGTGTCCCTCTTTCTGGCACACAAACATGGCGGCCATAAAACGAAAATACAAAATCATTGGGTTTCACTTCGAAACTCTTTGAATGCAACTTTTAAAGATTTATCGAGTTAAAAAAGAAATTGACACAATTACATGGATTTTTATGCCTTCCGGAAAACATGCTGTCGTTCTGTCATAAAATTCAAAATTTATTTACTCCGGAACAATACACCCCATCGATGTGAAATTTTCTGTGTAGACTTTTATTATCGATGTCTAGAATATATACAAAGAACAGCTTTGTAGGACTTATAGTAACTGTTTAGATTTTAGGTTTTTGATGACGTCACGTGAAAACCAAGGATTAGTCAAATGACAAACACAGCAATAGACAAACACAGCAATAGATTTAGGCATCCCTATAACCCATCAAATATGTTCCCTCGCGCGTGATTGGTTGAATGCGTCAAGTGACCCGATATTTTCTCTCCGCGAGCGGGAAATATCAGCGAATACATCCCTTGTGAGCGTATAAGCGCGCGTCAAAGAAAATATTTGAAGGATGATAACAACAACCACCCACATTGTGGCGTCGAAATATGCCCTGATATTTGTCCTTGGACATTATCTGATCCTCAAAGCTCAGTTTCCCTCGAGCTGTGCCCTGGGAAACTGTTCTCTTCTCGGATCAGATAATGTCTGCAGACGAAATATCAGGGCATATTTCAATGCCACCAATAGGTTATTGTATTTATAACAAACATTTGAGAGCAACCATTGTTTGTCAGCCGAGGTTCCCTTCACGAATAACACTGGGGAGGACTGTGAAGAGGGTTACTCACAGTATGCCAAACTTCTCCACCAGTGGAGTCGCATATCTCGTGAGGGCACTGAGAAACACAGCAGGGTAGACGAAGTTCCTCTCGATGAAGTTCAGCCAAACCTGTGCCTTCTCAAACCGCATTATCTTAGCTGCATCTGTACAGGGAGACCACAGGCATCAGTTCAGCAGGGAGTGATTACGCACTCCGATATAAAACATTGGCCTTGAAATCATGACATGTATGGAATAAGCATTAAAGTCTGGTTGTCGATGAGCATTGAACAGGATCTCCGATATACATTTTTACAGTCATCTAGCGAATGAAGATTGTTGGCCACATACATTAATTTTGGATCCGAGATTCCGTGGGTAACCCACTGTACTTTTACCCCAATTCCTTGCACGTGAAAAACCTCAAATCCCCTATAAAATCGTGGTATTGAGGTTTTGCATCTTCAAAACAAGCCAGTACAAATGCTGTTACCATGGCAATGTCATTCAAAAAGTATGACTTTTACTTGTTATTTGAACTTCGTTAGGTTCACAATTCCCAAGGAGTTGTGATCAAACGTACAGCTGCCACAGGGATCATTCCCAAAATTACATTTCTAAGCTTTTTCATGCTTTTGAAAAGAAGGCACGACAAATGGTAGAACCAACGGTAGTGAAATACATTCTACGGCTATTAAACCAAACAAAAATGCCTCGTCTCACCTCTAACTTCAAACTGATTGTATTCCCGACTCTTGAAGAAGGGGTTAGCAAAGCATAGCCACGGTAAAGGTTTACGGAGTTGAGGCCAGATGTAATGATTAATGATACCAACCACACCAGCAAGGCCGTACAGGGCATAACTCACGTAGGGCTACAAGCATAGAACAAGTTGTCATTTTGTCGTGCCTCTAACAGAGGAACAGATGAAGAACAAAAAAATGTGACGACAAGGAAGAAGTACACCACGACACGCAGTCGAGTGTTGTGACTGTTATGCTCGTCACATTGTGACGTCATCCGTGAATTTATAAGGCGAGATACATATATCTATAGCAATAATTACAGAAATAAAGGACGATAAAAATGATTTTATACAAAACACGACGTCATCTGCGAATCTGTACTTTGATAACACATGACTATCAACCAATCAGAGCGGACGTTTGACACTGTCTACTGTATAACAAATATAACTCATGCAAATATCTCCAATTTTAACTGGCTGTAACTTTACTGCTTTTTCAGTAATGTTTCATGTAATGACGCTAGCACCAACGGCAAAGGAATGCAGTGATGGGGTAATTTTGTATTGTTAAAACTCTTGATTTCATTGGTTTAAAAATAAAAAAAGTCAAAAAACTAAGAGAGAAGCATCACTTTCTCTGATTTTATTCACGTTTGAGGAAATGATTTACATGGTGGTTCCATAATTATGTCGTTTATAAAGGAAATCGTATGTGAGGAACCTTATCAAATGTGCCAGTTTGGTAGCTTTTGATTCGGCAATTCCTATTGGCTGAAAAAGGATTCCTCATTAAAATGCACTTTCAACAACTTTATTTCAGAATATTCATCCCTATCGCCCAGTGTATCTATATTCTACAACACACGAGAATCCTATGTGAGGGAGGCTCAATGCCGCAGCACAATGGATTCTGCTATCGTTTTTATAAGGATCATTACTTAAGCTACAGCACTGACATTTCAAAAGATCGACATGCTCTTTCACATGACAACGTTCGTATTTTCTGTTCATGTGAACAAACTATTGAAACGGGAATAGGCAGTTAGGAATGAGGTGTATTGATGACTATTAATTGACTGGCTCCTCCCTCAATGCTTGATTGAAATTATATGCAATATTTTCCTTGAAGACTATGTCTATACACAGTTTGTTAGTCATTTCTGCGTAGCTGCTTTGATCTTATCCATCCCACATGTGTACGCGAGATTCATCAGTTCATATGAAAATCGCTGAAAATAACTGTGTCCGGCCTGGGCAAAAAATTTTTTTGGGCCCCAGTTCAGATCAGTGAGCAACTTTACCATGAGGCCTTGCGCGCCCAATCCAAGATGGCGGACAAAGGTGGCGGACATGGGGAAAGGAAATTGTTCTCGCGGTGGTGAATTCAAGAAACCACGTGACATTGCCATAATAAAGGGAGGAGTGGGTCAGTAAGAAATAATACGCAGTGGGTACGTTGCTAGCGGGAACATAATTGTTCACGGAAGATTTATTACGATTTGCAGTTGGATTGTGGGCAGATTTTCAGTATTCTTACTAAACTGGATTTCTAAATGGAGCCGAATAAGAAGGGGTTTGAAAAATCTCGGAAACTCTTGTTTCCTGAATAGTGCAATTTTGTTCGGGTTGCGATACCTAGTTTAATTTGACACATTTCTTTGCATTCAGTTCCGGACATCAACCGAAAAGCTGCAAGTTGAAAGGTGAGAATGTAAGTTTCCTTATTAAAAAATTAAAGACCTTGTAATCTTTAATTGCTTATGATTCTTTTCCGATTGTGCAAAGCAATTATTCTCTTCCTGAGAGAGAACAAGGGGATCAAGCTTAATAAACTGACCCTAAGTGCTTAATAACGGTAAAACAAAGTGAATGTTAAAAAAGTAATTTCCTTATGCAAGGAACAAAGTATATTTTATAAACATTTTGTCGTAATTCATAAGAAAATATTATATTATTTTCAATTTGTATAATATATTAATATAATTTTAAAACGTATAAGCACTCCCTGAGGAACCCCAACACCCCTAGTTCCACCCATCCATGCTTATGAAGCCTTTTTTTACACTTTTCCATTACTTTTATATGCAGAGTTATATAATAAATATATTGATATATATGTATGTATGTATATATTTGTTACATTTGTACCAGGAAGAGAAAGAGCATTAGGGTACTAATTGTAATTTTGGGTGACTTTAACAATTACACTTATTAAATCATAAACCCTACCCCACATGTATACTTATTTGTTTCAGCTAGTTCAACCCTTTGACTAATAGACATAGTTGAAGTCTCGTATTTCTTTACAGTAACAATATATACAATAAATACAATATAATGTACTTCTTTAATATATAATTAAACAACACATTGCTTGAATCCATTATTTGTGCCAATATATAATATTATATACTAGAACACACTTAAAATGCATTTTAAATTTAAAGTGCCCCTACGATCAAATTTTGACATATCAATGTTTTTGCATATTCATAAAGTAGAGTTCATATATTATTACCAGTTCAAATTGTTTTTCGATACAACGACAGGAAGTCTTATTTTTTTAGCTCCGAATATTGAATCTACACGTCCGCCATTACTGGAAGCCGTGCCCTTTGTTTAGCTTTAAACAAAGGTTTATTCACCGGAAATGATGTCATACACTTAACGCTCGCCTGCAGAACACAACGCCTGGAGGCATATTTCTACTAAAAACGTCTTCACGTACATAAGAAGAAAGTTATATTTATCTTTGCGAGGTTGGCTACTTTTTTATGCACGCTATTTCGCGCCACGAGGTTGTCGTGTTAAGTGTATGACATCACTTCCGGTGAATAAACCTTTGTTTAAAGCTGAACAAAGGGCACGGCTTCCAGCAATGGCGGACAGGATTTTACCGGTAAACTCTCCTAAAATTTGTGGTTTAAGATGCCCATTTGGGAATATTTTTTACTATTTCGGATATTTCTAATACTGATAGACCTATAGACACTGAAAAAGTGGCAAATCGAAATGGTAAATTTTCGTCGTAGTGGCACTTTAAAAGCTGTGTTAAATAATAATGATCAATTCATTGGTAATCAAAACCTTTAAACACAGCCATATGTAAATGTGAAAGTGTTTAATCAGCAAATAAAAATGTACATGCATGCTTTTATATAACAAGTGTGCTAGCTAGTATATATAATTTTATATAACTGGCAACATACAATTTGTGGTCGTAATACAGCTTCAACACTTGAAAAATACTGTGTTAGGTTTTCTGACAAAACAATTGTGAAAAAATTGCAACCCAAGAATGACAGGGTTCTTTTTATTCCTTTAGGCTACATTCATTATGTATACCACATGGGGAGGGGGGAGAGAGGTGATTTTTAAGGGGATCCCAACTTTTTTTAACAGAAGGAAGGGGCCAAGTCCTTTCATTAATGAATTTTAAGATGGAGGGGAAATGTTAATTTTTTTTAAATGCATGTTTGTCAAATAAAGACCTACACTTAAAATGGTAGGTGAATAGAATGGCTAATTATGCACTAAATAGAGCTAGGAAATGCAGGAGAATGCACTTCCGATAATCTGAAATGTAAAAACTTTCCCACCTTCCCTAAAAACATTTCTTCTTAGGGTTGCATGCAGCTAGGTTGCCTGATGCAAGGAATTAATGAATGTTTTATATCAAAGAACAATATATTCTTGTGTAGTTTTGGAATACCTGCAGCAACAAATACTTTTTTACAATAATTTACACCAAAGTACTGGTAGTAATAACAGTATTTTATGGTTTATTCTTAGCTTTTCTACATAGTATCAAACTGAGTTTCACAACCCAACATCACAGTTCTGTAAAATTATGCTTGTGATAATGCTGGTTTGCATATGGAAATGGCCAGGGGGGGTTGTATTTTTTTTTGAAAGGATAGAGGGGGGTTACTATGAATAAATCACCTGCATCCCTGTGGTATACTTAATGAACACAGCCTTAGTCCAACTAATTTACATGCTGTACATTTACTTCAAATATCACAACTCAAAAGTTCAAAAGCTCCACAGGATAGCATATTTATAAAGAGATCATGAAGTCATGCATCCTCTTGTTGACCAGGCACAAATAATCAGTTCAGTGTTGGATAATAAAGAAGTACATTTTGTTGTATTTTTTGCAAATGTTGTTACTGTAAAGAAATACTAGACTTCAACTAACGAAAGAGGTGGAACTGAAACAAATCAGTATACTTAGGAAGGGGTAGTCTTTAACACATAACCTGCATAACCCTACCCTCCCTCTCTCCCCCACCCCATCTCCACCCAACCCTAATAAAATATTCCTAAAGCATACTCAAAATATATTCATAAGTCTAAAATTTACAAGTACTCCACCTCAAATATTTTGATTGAAAGTGACTACCAAAAAAAATAAAAGATTGTTGGATAACTCATATTCCCTGAAGAAATTTTAAATTATAGATTAGTATCCTTGCCTTTCTCTACCTGGTCCAACTGTAACAAATACATAAATATATATGAATGTTGTTCATGTATTGGGAAAGTAAAAAAAGGCTTCATAAGTGCTGTAGGGGGGGTTTCTGGGAGTGCTATTTTTTATTATAATATATTTTACAAATTAAAAACAATATATTTTCTTATGAAATTACGACACAATTTTTATAAATCTTGGGAGCTCTACCATTGTTCCAAAGTCGGAATCTGCCATCGGAGTGCGTCTTCCCTTTATAAATTAAAATTGGGCACTCACTCTCTGTTGACCCTGAAAATAATTTTAGCGCGCAAAAACGTCGCGTCAAGTGCGTGAATTAGACGTGAAAGGCGAACACGAAACTGAAAGCAAATTAACTTGCATTGATCTTTGTGCTTTGCGTAAGGAAATTCGTTTTTTTATTAAACATTAACTTTATTAAACATTAACTTTATTTTACATTAGCACTTATGGGTATTTATTACCTTTCATATTTGAAAAGATCCCCTTAATTGTCATCTCTCTGAAGAGAATATATAACGGGATATATAAATCGCTT
Source organism: Actinernus sp. WN-2022 (assembly GCA_030867875.1). Classification (NCBI taxonomy): domain Eukaryota; kingdom Metazoa; phylum Cnidaria; class Anthozoa; order Actiniaria; family Actinernidae; genus Actinernus; species Actinernus sp. WN-2022. The sequence goes on along the minus strand of JAOWCC010001589.1, from coordinate 70,294,525 downwards.
CGCACATTACCAAAAACATATCCTAATGTTTTTGTATCGGAAAAAGAATCAAGGTCTTATAATTTTTAATTAGGAAACTTAAAATGTGCAGCTTTTCGATTGATGTCCGGAAACTATGTATAAACCAGATAAACGATCGAGTACTGAATTGCACTGTTCAGGAAACAAGTTTCCACGATTTTTCAAACCCTTATTCGGCTCCATTTAGAAAAATCCAGGTTAGTAAGAATACTAAAAATCCCACGATCTGTGCAAAAGCCGGTCCCGAATTTGTAATAATCTTCCGTAAAGTGAAAGTTGCCGCCAGCCACCCTCAGCGTATAATTTCTTACTGACCCACTCCTCTCTTTATTATGGCAATACACGTGGTTTTACGTCATCACAGTTTTACGTCATCACAGTTCTCAAAATTTTAATAGCACCACCCCGAGAACAATTTCATTTCCCCAAGTCCGCCATCTTTGTCTGCCATCTTGGATTGGGCGTGCAAGGCCTCATGGTAAAGTTTCTCACTGATCTGAACTGGGGCCCCAAAAAAAAATCTGCCCGGCCCGGACTGCGAATATAAAGGACTGTGACAGCCCCTTTAGAAACCTCATCGTATTTTCGGTGGAGCTTCAGTTTCTCTTCTGCTAGACTCACTCACCTGTAGTGTTGTGAAGACTGTACTGACGTGAATAGCAAACACAAACACGACAATGAATACAGAACACACCAGGTCGTTCTGAAGTCTCTTGGCCTATGAACGATGAGAAAATTATGAAGATTAAATACATACTATTAAATGTCATGTCTGTTTGTGTGTGTGTTTGTTTCAGCGATCTGATTGGTCGAGTTAGGTCTAAAATCCGCCAATCAAACCTCGGAAAATTTCAATCTGTAATCTCCAAGTAAGCATAAATTTATCAGAATCTTGAAAACATTTCAGGTCACGTTTCAACGGAACAAAAGAAGCGGAATGAGCATTGGTTTCTATAATATAAGGGCGTCTCTTTAGCACTGGCACATCTTATCACTTTATATTTTTACACTTTATTCAATTCACTTTATAAAGAGTACCCTGTGCTTTAAATGCCCACAGATTGCACTGTTTTCGTATTGAAATTTCGGCACAACGTGGCGCCGGGGATACCTTCTGGTGGACCTTATAGTAGTACTTTAATCTGTACTACTACATGTAAGTACAATATTGGTCTTTCTCAGTAATATAATGGATTTCGTACGACTGGGAAAGTTATGGCAATGACTAACAGCACGGTTACCATACGACATGCCGTCACATTGATATGGCTTCTTCGTTGTTTTTGTCTTTCTGGTCCAATAAAATTACACAGAGTTACGGTACGGTTACGGTACGGTTATGATACGGTATGATTACCGTAAGGCGCCGGACATGCCATATTTTCGTCCCAGTAATACGAAATCCACGCTGGTTATAACGAGTTACTCACGACAGTCCTCTTCAGCTTTTCTGGCAGAGGATCAACAAACTCTTCCTCTGGTCTGAACGAGTTTGCATTGAGACAGGACGATTTGAACAGAGACCTGCAACGTGACAGCCGTAACTAAGTACTAGCACATTCTGAAACAAACTACAAACTTACGATAGGTATCCTTATTTCTCACTGTGGTACAGATACTTTACAAACATATGTCATTTTGCCGTGCAACTGTCCTCTTATAGATGCACAGATGACGTCACAACGTGACGAGAACAGACTAGAAGTGCGTGACTGTTGTTCTCTTCACGTTGTGACGTCATCTGTACATCTATAAGAGGACAGGTCCAAGGCAAAATGAAATATATTTGTTTTATACAATAATTAGCGAATAATTAGTCTACAAAATGATTCCGTGAAAAACGTGGCGCATCTGTGCATTAATCCTCGAATACACGCCGCAGCAAAACGTCACGCGCATGCGCTTTTGATGAGCCCAGCACGCGCGCGCGTTCAGCCAATTTCCCGCCGAAACTAAAAGAAAACAAAGGCAAGTACCCCTGTTTCTAATTTTAGGCACGTATGTGAAATGTTTAGCGAAAAACAAGAAAACTACTTGAAAGCCAAGTCTAAAACTTTAACAGGTTAGAGTTTTCTTAATTTGTAATTCACTGCGAGTTTACTAAGTTATAAAAGTATTTACTAAATCAGGTTTAAGCCCTCGGACACTTGTGTTTGAAACCAGAGCCTTTGTTCTTTCGGCCAACGGAGCACAACATTTCGCCGTGGTTTGGCTCTAATATCAACCAATGAGAGCAAGCGTTTCACACTGTTTATTGTGACAATGTATAATAACAGATAGCTCAAGCAATTGCAAAATTTAAATGAGTGAATTAACTTACGCGAGCACCGTGGGATCTGTGGCCGTGCGACTCAAATGATAGGACACTGCTACCAGCAAACCACTGAATATGGAGAATAGAATATGCTGCGATCCAACTAATCCACTCTGGAAAGGAAAAAGCAAAATATAAGGGGAAAAACACTGAATCTTAACGGGACCCATAGGGGCTGATCAAAGTCAGGACCCGGCTAAACCAGAGATCGAATTGGAATTTAGCGTGTTTGTTTTTGTGGAGGAACGAAAACGGGAAGAACCCGGAGAAAAACTGTGTATGACGTCACGCTCTACAAAGATGGCGGCAGGTTTGTGAAAATCACAGAGGAAGATGTAAACAGCTTAAAGAGCAGCAAGAAAATGAACATTCTGGGCAGAAAAAGCCAAATAAGATCTAAAACTCTCTCTCTGCAATTAAGAGACACGAGAACCCGATGAAATTCTCCCAAAAGAGCTTTGATAGTTTATAAAGGAAGTTTGTACTGACTGCACAGTAAAACGAATAGGGAATAATTATAGAAAACCCCGCAACTTGGATCATTAATAATTAATTTTCTCAAAACCTAAGCCTGAAATAAAAAAAAACCTAACAATTTTCGACCACAAATCATTCATAAAACGACTCTACATACACCTGCACTATAATGGAGAATTTAACACAGTTTTCAAGTGATCTTTGAAGTGGCGGGGTATTCGATAGTTGTACCGAAGTTTATCCCCTCGAGTCCAACATATTTCATTCGTACGCTGCGCTCACTCGTGAACTATTTTGACTCTCGAGAATAAACTTCATATCTTCGCACCACCATGTAATATGCTCTATATACCAGCCAGAAGGTGCAGAGGTTCAAACTACAACAAATAATACATAGAGTTGTGAATAACCCATCTTGCTGCTGGTATTTATGAATATTAACATCAGAATAAGACTAACGTTGAGTACACATATCAATAAAATAGCAAGCAAAAGTGTCGTTTTGAACTTCCCGCGGCCTCTTCCATATTAGGAAAATTCCATATTCCATATTTGGAAGAGCTGCCACGACATTAAAAATGGCGGTTTCTAGGTCCCAGACCTCTAAATCGACACTCGTTGTTTGATATGTGCGTCTGTAGTCATCACATCCAGCGGTAATCCTTAAACGGGAAACTGGACTGTTATGAAATTATACTAATAATTAAAATCTAAAAGAAAATAAAGCTACTGCCTTGCCATAATTTCTTCCCTATAATACAAAATCTGCTCTAATGTGTGCTGTAAGATAACATAATTTACCGTCAGCGCCCCATAGCAGAATCCATAGAGAAAAGCCGTGGCCAGAATACTACGTAGAAAGCTGATCACTGAACCCTTTAAGTTGGTCATGGCTGTGGAACAAAGAAAAAAATACCATTCAAAAATAGCATTCACAAGTGGAAGGGGAACACCTCACATGAGAAGTACTCTCCGCCTCCCGGTTAGCTCAATGGTTAAGCTCCGGTCCCTCCCGGGTAGCTCAGTGGTTAAGCTCCAGTCCCTCCCGGTTAGCTCAGTGGTTAAGCTCCAGTCCCTCCCGGTTAGCACAGTGGTTAAGCTCCAGTCCCTCCCGGTTAGCACAGTGGTTAAGCTCCAGTCCCTCCCGGTTAGCTCAGTGGTTAAGCTCCGGTCTGTCATGCGCGAGGTCGCGGTTTCAAACCCCGGCCGGACCAACACTCAGGGTCTTAAAATATCTGAGTAGCAGGTGCTGCCGTTGTGAAACAATCTCGTTCTAGAACTGCAAATGGTTAGACCTTTACGTCTTCTCGGATAAGGACGTCAAATCGTACGTTCCACGTCAGCCTCAAGTTTATCAGTCTTACCAGACTGTCACGAGTTACCGACGCTACGTAAAGTTGCTTTACTTTACTTTACTTACTCGTCTGCTGGCATGGTCACTTACTGGAATTTTTTTTTTCCCATCGAATAGAAAAAACATGGAAAATTGCTGAAAATTGGAATTTCCAATACCATGGAAATAACATGGAAATTCGGATATCCATGATATTTCCATAGTATGGAAAAATACAATAGTGTTGAAAATTCCAATTTACAGCACTTTCAATGGCTTTTCCATACGTTTAAACTGGTTGGTTTTCCCAGTGCTTTTCTGAACAAGTTTATTTTTTGGGTTACCAGTGGCGCGGTCAAGATGAAAGGGATTGGAAGGAGAGGAATCCCAAAATCAAAACTTTCCCACTACACACACAAAAAACTAGTGTTAAAAGGAGCTAGCAAGTACTGGAACAATTCACAGCAAATCCTCCAAATTATAACAACTTTTTAAACTGTATGTAGAAAGTTACAACTGAGTGGACGTATTGGAGCTTTGCTATTTAGTGCTACCCTCTTTAAATAAAGACTTTTTTATTATTATTATTACAAACTCTTGCTCACCATTTCCACCAAAGACGTGCATGTCTAGCTGTTCGAGGGCGTACATTGTAAAAGTGTTGACTTGTGGCAGTAGGCCAACCAAAAAGATTAGAGGAAAGCCGAGGATGAAGGCTGCAATGAAAATTATACCACGAGACTGGAAAATACTGATGGAAAGAGAAGCCTCATGAAGCAGATGCTGGAGGGCGCTAGTCTTCTCAAAGGATTTTAGGATTGATTACCGTGACAGAGCGGTTTTCGATTGAGTGTTGAAAAGTGATTGCTTTCAAGTTTGATTGACTAGTTATCCATGATTGCGTTTACTTTTCCTCGTGATTGGTTCAAGTAATTAACCAATCATGAATTACTTCAGTTCGTGATTGGTTCATTGATGTGTTTACTTGCTCGTGATTGGTTCATTGATGTGTTTACTTGCTCGTGATTGGTTCATTGATGTGTTTACTTGCTCGTGATTGGTTCATTGATGTGTTTACTTGCTCGTGATTGGTTCATTGATGTGTTTACTTGCTCGTGATTGGTTCATTGATGTGTTTACTTGCTCGTGATTGGTTCATTGATGTGTTTACTTGCTCGTGATTGGTTCATTGATGTGTTTACTTGCTCGTGATTGGTTCATTGGTGTGTTTACTTGCTCGTGATTGGCTCTGGTTTTACGACACTCAATCGAAAACTACTCTCACTAGTTATGTCCTGTTATTAATTACCACGTTTTGCATGGTCAAAATTGTTGCGGATTCACGAGGTGAGATGATGCAAAACGTGATAAATACAAGGACATACCATGGTAAACTATCGTGAATACAAACTAAGAATAGTTAAGCGAAGACGGGGGAAAATGCGGGGGGGGGGGAGTGATTCTACGTGCTTTCCGAAAATTTACCATTTTGATTTGCCACTTTTTTAAATGTCAATAGGTCAATCAGTGTTTGAAAATTATATCCAAATTAGTAAAAAAAAAAAAAAATTAGCAAGTTAAACCACAACATTTTAGGAAAGTTTACCGAAAAAACCCTGTCCTTTATTCAGCGGAAGTAATGTCATACGCACAACACGACAACCAGTGTGGCTACATTTTTATGCACACTATTTCATGCGAACCTCACAAGGATAAATATCACTTTCTTCTTGTATATGAGAAGAAGTTTTTAGTAGAAATATGGCTTCAATGTGTTGTGTTGTGTTGTGCAGGTGAGCGTTGTGCGTATGACGTCACTTCCGCTTGATGTGCGTTCTTTATTGACAAATATAGACACGCGCTGACTATTTGGTGAACGAAAAATAATGAATACTGCATGAGGCCGAGGCTGAAGTATTCTTCTTACTGACAGAGTAAAAAAAACCTCTGAATTTCTAACGGGACCTGAAACAACCACAGGGACTGATCAAAGCCCACTTCCGCGATATGCTTTACTTGTCACGCACAAAGGTTTCAATACGAGGGTCCGTGCTAAATTAAATTAATTCTTTTCTCTGTGAAAATAATTAATTTTATTTAGCACGGGCCCTCGTATTGAAACCTTTGTGCGTGACAAGTAAAGCATATCGCGGAAGTGGGCTATTGGAATTAAGTAAGTAAGGTCTCGGAGAAATTACTGCCATTCTTACTATTAAATATGCGGTTTGGAATCAGTTTTTCCAGATATGTATCAGGTCTCCCTTCCTGTGGGTAAGAGAGGATCTGGGTCGACTGCTTTGTTCACCACTATCATTAGCCAATCAGATGTCTGCATTTTGTATTGTGCACAAAATTTGAACATTAAAGCAGAATAAAGGGAACGGCCGCCAGTAATGGCGGATGTCTAGATTCAATACTCAAAAATAACACTTCCCGTCGCTTCATCGAAAAACGATTTGGACTTGTAATAATATAGCAACTCTACTTTATGAATATACGTCAAAAATAATATATTCATCGTAGTGGTACTTAGTAGTTCCATAGTTAATAGAGTGGAATGGTTAGGAAACCCGGCAAACTTCAAAAGGGCTAACAAAGGCGCTGCGATTTAGGTTGGAAGGGGTAAGACAAAAGATTGTGCACGATCATAGTTCATTAGCGTTCCCTGAACGACTGAACTCACACGTTTCTATTGGCTGATTGATTAACATGTTGGAATTTCTATTGTGTTTTGTGCACAGTAGTGGTTGAAAAAGCTAACAAAGACATATAACAAAGAAGGTCCCTGAGTTTCCTAACCATTCCACTCTATTAACTATGGTAGTTCTGAACATGAGTGGATCAGTGGTTCAAACGGACATCGACAACCTTCTAAAAGCACTCCAGCAAACTTATTTTTAGGCTCGCCAATTTCGTGAGCTATGATTGGCCAGGCTGCGGTCCATAACTTCTCACAAAATTGATCACAAAATTGAAATGAAACAAGAGCCCATCTGGGCTTACACTCGGGCCACATGAGATTGAAGATCAAATACACTTTCATTTGAAATCCTCTTAGTAATAACCAAAGTGAATAATTATTAGCTGAATTTAGCAGTCTTTAGGAGTGGCCGGTAGCGCGGTGACTTTCATTCTCTGCTCCCCTAGTATATATGTAATTTAATATTTTTATTTTTCTCGTATGTTGACCTTTTAATTGAAACACTCTACTTATTCGTTGAACACACTGCATTTGAGCAGGCATATATTCATTGTTTTGAACCCGATAATTAACCGTACTACCGTACTTCATGGTCCCTTTCTTTAGTAGTGGGTTGTCGGTCAGGTGATTGTAAACTCTCGTCATTTAGCACAGAAAATGTATTCTGATGAATAGGGATCGGGTTGTCATGTAAGAAAGATGGCTCTTGAACAAACTGATTCGTTGCTAAAGCTTTAATAGGTTGGGTAGTCTCGGAACACTGGAGACCTTGGTCTTTCATTGTCTTATTTTTGATATTCTTGATTTTTTTTTTAAGTTTGAAAGTCGGATCTCAGCTTTATTATAAATATCCGCTTTCAACTCGCCATTTTCAACTTCTAGGTCAATAATATGTGATGACAGCATCTTGATTTCGGTCTTGTATATATTATCTTGCTGCACTAATTTGTCTTCCAAATGACTGAGTTTCGTTTTGATGTGACGAGAGTAAGAATTCATTACGCATACAGTTAGGTCAGCCTCCATGTTACAAATCAAGGTCATTAAATCAGCGAGAGAGTTCTTATTGCGGGCTAACAAATATCCTCGTGAAGAATCTCAAGAATTCCGTCTCTTCCGGTTTGAATTTGACTCATGTGTATGTTGCTTTTGGAGTTTCGAGGATATGTTGATACAAAACTACAGGCTCTTGGAGTTTTTCATTGACTTGTGAACGTGCAGGCTCTGTAACTTGTTTTGTTTTCTTAGTATAACATAAAGTGTTAAACATGTTCATGTTCTCAAGCATGTCGCGCGTGACCTCTGTTTCTTCATTCATTAAGTGCTCTACTTTCATCTGTAATCTGGGAAACTCTATCTTTGCCCATGCCTTGGCACATAACTATTCCTGTTGTTAAGTAGACGTGGATGATTATAAGTAAAATCCTTCGACAGCTTGTACCGTTTCCGCTAGGTCAATATCCTCGCTGGAACGAAATAACTTGATCTCGATACTCTCTGATCCAACTTACGGTAAATTTAAATCTCTGACAGTTTTTAAGAGACTCATAACATTGGTCTTGAAGTGCCTTCACCCAAAATAAGATGTTCTCCTCGGATGTTTTAAATGCAGCACAGCGAGCCGATGGCTTATAGATTCCAACATATATTTCTTTGGCCATCTGGGTAAAAAACGCGGTCCTTCGGCTCCGACAATAGCGCCAGTTGAAATATCCTGAGCCTGTTGGAAGGCTTTCGCACGAGTGAAGTTAAATAAAATATTAAACTGGCTTACATTTGAGAGATTAGAGAGAAAGTTCCTCGCGGGTCTTCCGCCATCTTGCTTTACTTTAAATTCTGTAAAGAAATTAACCTGGCGATTGTTGCGTGACCAGCACAGTGCAATCTGATTGGTGTGAATTTGACCTTTAACGCATGCGCAGAAATTTTGCGACACCCAACAAAAAAAAAAACGGCTTGCATTTTAAGACTCGGTGCTGCCACAGGCAGCCCGAGTAATGAGCCATATAATAAACATCTTAATATTACCTAAACTCGTTTTCTCAGTCTGAAAGTTATGGAATCAGGGGGGAAAAGGTTCCATAACTTACGGTAGTTATGGTATGACAAAGTTACAGTATGGTTACGGTACATAGTTACGGTAATTATGGTATGACAAAGTTACAATATGGTTACGGTACAGAGTTACGATAGTTACGGTATGACAAAGTTACAATATGGTTACGGTACAGAGTTACGATAGTTACGGTATGACAAAGTTACAATATGGTTACGGTACAGAGTTACGATAGTTACGGTATGACAAAGTTACAATATGGTTACGGTACAGAGTTACGTTAGTTATGGTATAACAAAGTTACGGTACAGAGTTACGGTACAGAGTTACGGTATGACAAAGTTACGGTATGACAAAGTTACAGTACGGTTACGGAACAGAGTTACGTTAGTTAATGTAGGACAAAGTTACAGTGCGGTTACGGTACAGAGTTACGATAGGTACGGTATGACAAAGTTACAGTGAGTTACGGTACAGCTACAGTATGGTTACGGTACAGCTAGAGTCTTACTGTATTCTCTTTCCCACTCATACCAAAATCTGCTCTACAAAAGATACATGTAAGTATAGTATGACCCTTACCTATCAGGAAATCCCTGGTGTAAGTCAGGATAAAGTTGGTGCACAGCGGTAGCCCATATATTGTCACACACTGAACTGGATTCCGAGATGTTTCATCCAAAATTAAGATGATGGTTGCTAAAGCACAGAAGTACACTGGACGACTGAATACTACAACGTGGTTATGACCCTGAAATAAGAAAAAATCCACCAGGACTCAACACTAACAGTAGCCTACTACACAAAGTCTAGTGCGATTTGGTTTTTGGCTGTTAGATTTTGTATTTCAACTAACCACTTTAGCGAGTAGAAGTTAATATGTGTACAAAAGCCTAAGTTATTCACTTAATTATTAATTATTATAGTTTTCTGAAATTGCCTAGTAAAAATAAAGGTTTGGCTAGTAAGATCAGACATAACACAAACCATTACACTATCACATCAAAATGTTAGTGCCCAGCACTGAATACCCAAGTAACATTCATTTGCTGATTGTAGGTTTAGTTAATCGCACTTCAGTTAAACATTATATAGTTCAGATGATTAAATACAATATTTACAGATAACTAGGAAAATGGCTCCAATCCAATCTTGTCAGCTGAGATACTCACATGTGTTGGAGATGCTGCATCAGGTTGAACACTCTGTTAACAGTTAAAACAAAACAAATGTTAATTGGTCTACATCATGTATCTCTATTAGCCACAGAGTGGACAAGGAAAGCATCAATTGGCACAATAATGTTAAAGAATGATGCAATGGATTAATGTTTGACTGTTTCAGTTTATTTTCCCAGGAAGTTAAATTCAGTGCTGAAGAGAACTGTCCTGCTACCTAGCTAGATTAGCTTTATGGTTATTCTAGGTAGCTTATACCCAACTCTTGTTTTAATTAAGTTTATTTATCATTAAACTCCTGTAATCTGTGTGGTATTAAATACATGGTTGTTGTTGTAGAGTTCTCCTTATTCTTGCCTTTCAATCACTCCCCAAAGACTCAAATGATAAATGATGTGGTACTGGTACAATGTATATAAACAACCTGGGAAGCAAGTAGCAGCTGACATTTAGAGCATTAACCCTTCATCAGAGCTAATGATGACGTGGCAGCCATGTTGGTTGACCAAACAAAAGAAGCCGGTCATTAATTAAGGCTGGTGTAAATTGGGGGGTCATCAATTTTCATGCAGCAAATTAGGGGGCCATAGTAAGCAATATGAGAAAATGGGGGGAGGGTTAATAAAGAATTGAGCACTGTTTTTCATAATCACCAGCCCCACCTCTCTCTAATCCACCATACCAAAAAAGATGACCACAATTACCCTACATGTATATCATTATGACGTCAAATCAAAACAATCTATTGTTTAAACGCTAAGGATCACGGTCGTGGGAGGGGGACAAAACAGCAACAACACAAAGGAAATTGCAATCAAATGCATTTTGTAGAACGTAGAATAGCGGTAACAGCCACTAAATACGGTAAATATTGTGGGATAAACGTTGATACAGCTGATATCTGGAAACCAGACAATTCAAAGTTAAATTTTCCTCAGCAGAGCAAATTTAGTTCAAAATTCTATTGTTCAAGTCGATTCTGTCCCCTTCATAAACAAGCCGTGACGTCATAATGATATAGGGTAATTGCTTGTGAACCTAACACCGTTTTTTTTTCAATGACAGTGTATTGGCAACATCACTTGTTCTGGCTTGTTTTTAAGATTTAAAACCGCTCTATAGCGATTTTATAACGGATTTAAAGGTTTTCGCATGCAAAGGATTGTGGGTAAAAGTATGAGCTGATTAATGACCAGTCCCTAACAAGGATTTTAACATCAATCAACATGGCGGTGATGACATCATATGAACGTAAAGAAGGAGGGCAGTGACTGAGTGTACTTTTTTGACTACAAACCTTGAGGAGAGAAAACTGACAACTTGCAACGATGAAACAAAACAGAAAGATCCAAAAGTCCTGGAAGAAATCCTTGACAAGTAGCCAGTAACCAAGGACTGCTACAAGAATAGCCAGCAGCACTGATGCTAGCGCCTCAAATATGTACTTGTTTCTGAATGAGAAGCAATATGGTACTGTTACATGTAAAATATTGTGTATTCCTACATTATTAAAACACTTACTGCCAGTATTATGTTACAAATTGCGCATGACGAGTCTTAGGACTTGATCCATAAAACAAATGCGAGTCCTAGATCACAAAGAAGGAGTCCTAAGACCACAAATATTGAGTTCCTTGAATCAAATCAAAGTTTGCTAGTTTTGTAGCTGCTACATGTATAAAGAAAATGGCTAATGTGTATTTATAATCTGTCTGAGACCTTTGTTTGCCTGTGAAATGACAGCCGGTGATTGGGTCTTTCTTAGCTGGGAAAATTCACCAACAGCCAGCAGTTAATGACAACACTGCATAAATACCCATGGTATCCAAGGTTAAATTAGTAGTGCAGTGCATCTTAAAACAGGGTCCGAAATTAACTTTTTTACGTAGGGACCAACTGGCGACTAGCCAAACATTTTTAGTCACCAAATGGCCAATTGTGGTCGCCACATTTCAAGTTTTAAGCAACACGCAACAAAGAACATTGTTTTATTGGCTAAATTTACTTAGAACATCGTGTGACTTTGGAACATTGTGAACATTGTGAAGACTTTACTTAAGTTGCCAGCTGGCAACTACATGTAACTCTGAAATTTTGGTCGCAAACACTCAAAATGTTGTTGTATTGGCGCCAAATAAGGCACAATTTCGGACCCTGGAAAACAATGTTTTCCCCATCAAAACCATTGTCAAATGCTAATACATGTAGGCAGTTGTTCTCACTACATTGTATGCCATCTCACATACATGTCCAATCAAAGAAAAGTACTGAAACGATGTGTGGTGTTACTTTAAAAATGAAATTACTGCCAATTCAGATTGAGCATTTAACAGTATCTGATTTTGGCAGTGTTCATTGCAATGGTTGATCACTAGTTGCCAGACACAATTTAACACGTTGCTAAGAAAAAATGCAGACACTCATTTTGCCATGCTTTGTGTTTCTTTCATTCAATCTCTGTTTCATCAAGGTTTGAGTAGGTCAAGACTATGTGTGCCAAACAGTTTCATCGTTTTCAATGGGGAGTAACTAGTAAAAATGTATATCAAGTGTTTGACTTCAAATCATGTTTTGTTTACTTGCACGACTGCCATAACGTACAAAGCCAAGCCATCAACCGATGGCAAATTGGATAGCAACATTTCAATTTCTACTTAGCCACGTGACTGACCAACCGTTGCAACAAACACAAAATCAACCTGAATCTGCAGTAAACTCACCTGTCCACCAGGGCAAGCAGTGATAAGCGATCAAACTGGATCTTAATAAATTTATTGGGTAGAATCTGGAACTTGAAATAGTGTGGTACAGAGAACTTCTCTACAGGGGTGGAAGATGAAGGACGTGCATTTGGCAAGCTGACCGAGGACACTGCATCATGCCATCTGGTCCGTGATGCATGTTGAATGTCAACTTGAGGTAAGTCTTCATATCCTTCAAGCGAGTGCTCCACTACTACCGTGGAAGATGAACTACTTGTTTCCCTGAAGTTGAAAATCAGACAATCAAATTGGTGGCTAAGTTACAAGATTGTTACCCTTTTCCTAAGGGTGCATTTTTGGGACATATTCTAGATATAATTTCCAAAATAGGAATACACCAAGAAACAATGTTGTTTACATTAATTATATTGTACTTTCTATATTTCAGAGGACTGATATCTGCTGGATTTCAAAGTAATCTGATTTCAGAAAAGCCAGGGTCGTAAATTGTGCCTTATTTGGTTCCAATGCGACTAAATTTTGAGTGTTGGTGACCAAAACTTCAGAGTTAGTCACCAGCTGGTGACTTACCTAAAGTCTTCACAATGTGTTCACAATGTCCCGAAGTCACACAATGTTCTGAGTAAATTTAGCCAATAAAACATGCCAGCAAATGTTCTTTGTTGCATGTCGCTTGAAATGTGGCGACCACAATTGACCTATATCATTATGATGTCAAATCAAAACAATCTATTGTTTAAACGCTAAGGATCACGGTCGTGGGAGGGGGACAAAACAGCAACAACACAAAGGAAATCGCTATGAAATGCATTTTGTAGAACGTAGAATAGCGGTAACAGCCACCAAATACGGTAAATATTGTGGGATAAACATTGATACAGCTGATAATTATGTGGAAACCAGACAATTTGAAGTGAAATTTTCCTCAGCAGAGCAGATTTAGTTCAAAATTCTATTGTTCATGTCGATTCTGTCCCCCTCATAAACAAGCCGTGACGTCATAATGATATCGGGTAATTGGTCTTTTGACAACTAAAAAATGTTGGCTAGTCGCCAGTTGGCACCTGTATCACCCGGATATGTAATAATCAACAGGAAATGTAATACTAACCGGATATGTAATAAAAATCAACAGGATCTGTAATAACAACAGGATATGTAATAAAAATCAACAGGATTTGTAATAAAAAGTTAACAGGAAATGTAATAAATTTTTTACCGGAAATGTAATAAAATAGTTAACAGGAAATGTAATAACAATCAACAGGATATGTAATAACACTACTTGGTCGAGGTAGCGTATCATCAATCACTCTAACAGTGAACAAACACCAATGAATGACGTCATCAGTCATGCGAGTCATTTAGTGATCACAATCAGCTTCTCAACCTGCACGCCAAAGATCACGTGATCAGTGCTGCGAACGTCAGGTGGGTAATTCCGTGAGCACAAATATCTACCCTTGGAACAAAACAAGCAAATTGTATAACGTCATAGAACACACGTCACATAGGCTTATCCTTAATTATAGCACATAAAAAAAAAAAAATTCTTCACGCAAAAAGATTCCTAGTTTCACCAAAATATTACGTAGACCGACTTCAAACGTCCCTTGACATAAGCTGTAAGATAGTGTCATAAGTTTCGTCTTCCAGGGGCAGATTTGCTTTTTCCCGCTGTCATGTTTTGCCGCTATAATTAGCGTTGGAAGGAAGAGAAAAACCGAAATGAAGAGAGTCTTAGCCATAGTGGTACGACTGCAAAACTGGAGACTTAAGACAGAGAATAACTCACGTGACGTTCGCAGCGCTGATCACGTGATCTGACGTTGTGCATGTTGAGAAGCTTATTGTGATCACTAAATTAGCCGGTAACAAAACGAGTGGGGGACTGGAACCGAGTCAGTAAAACTAATTCAATTAATAACTAGTCAAAGTGAGCATTATTTTCAAAAAGAACAGATCAAACTTAGCTAATCTGGAAAGTTTGGTGAACTTTGCCTCAATATTGACGATGCTAGAAGGCACCAAATATGTCAATTTTCCCATACAAACTCTTATTATTTAACGTTATCCCTCCAAACCATACATTCATTGTAAAATTTTGGAGGGACAAAGAAATTTCAATTGCTTATAATTCAGACAAGATTCACTTGAATCACGTCAAACTTGGCACACATGCTAATTTCAACATGCTCTATCATGTTATGAACTTCAGTTTATAATTAGAGTAATTCTGTTAAACTCGGTCCCAGTCTCCTGCTCGTTTTGTTACCGGCCAATGATTCACATGACTGATGACGTCATTCAGGTAATTGGTAGGTGTTGTTTGTTCACTGCTAGAGTGATTGATGATACGCTACCTCGACCAAGTAGTGTTATTACATTTCCTGTTGATTGTTATTACATTTCCTGTTAACTATTTTATTACATTTCCGGTTAAAAATGTATTACATTTCCTGTTAACTTTTTATTACAAATCCTGTTGATTTTTATTACATATCCTGTTGTTATTACATATCCTGTTGATTTTTATTACATATCCTGTTGTTATTACAAATCCTGTTGATTATTACATATCCGGGTGATACAGCACCTACGTGAAAAAGTTAATTTCGGACCCTGAAAGCCAAAATAAGTCCCCAAAATATGTGGCTTCATCTGGATTTTTTTTTTTTTAACAGAGTTTCAATAGAACATTAGGAACAAAACTTAATATACTAAACTGTACCAACACCCTGATTATATACAAGTCTACTAAGATTGTTTCCATCATTGTTAAGACAACTATCTTTCATGGTTATAAACAAGTATTCTGACTAAGTGCCAACATTTAAACGAGAATCCATCTAGTGTAAATAATGCAACACTTTGCAGTGACGGGTCCAGGCCCACAACCTCCACCATTATTATTATTATTATTATTACCACCATCATATCCATAGTTACACACTTGACTTAAGTACTTACTTAAAGAACTTACATAAGGGACCAAGCCCCTTACATCCATCATAAGTAATATAATTATGCATGTACATGTTTATATAACTGATGTGAAATACATCCAGGATGAATAAATACACTTGAATATATAACTGGACTTGCCTAGTTATTTATATATTAAATTGTCATAAAATTAAACACTGAACTGTTTGTGAGCCAGAACCACAATGAACTGACTCTGTCTCATGGCAATTTTATAACCCTAATTATCATAACTCTGGCTCTCCAGGCCCTCTCGTCTACATAGGAACTTATTTCTCTTTGCACTAGACCAATTCATTGCATTCCTTGTCCATTTCAAGAGAAATACATTTCTCATTACCAGTTATCCCTGGTTTCTCTGAGCAGATCCCTAAGGCGGCTTGAAGAGCGCGATGGTGGTTGATTGGTAGGAGGTGTGATAGAACTGTTTGTGTTAAACATGTAGGTTTGCCATTCACCTTAACACAGGAAGAAAAAAAGAAGATTTGATTACTTAGTACAAAATAACTACAATAAAAATAGGCATGTAAAGGATGCATGTGTCTACTGCTCAACATTTTTTATATTTGAGGCATTGGTCTAATAAAATACATTTCCAATCAATTAAATTTGAAGATTTACACAGTCTCAATATTGTACATGAAATCTGCATGGTGCTTATCTGATAGCCCAAAAATTACAGAAGATGTGATAACAAAATTACAAAACAGCAACAAATTTATTAACTGAATCAATAAATTTATCAAGTTAAATCAATTTCTCTTTGGAAGAGCAAAGAGCAGAGCAAAGAGCAGAGCAAAGAGCAGAGCAAAGAGCAGAGCAAAGAGCAGAGCAAAGTGCAGAGCAAAGTAAACAAAGGAAAAGAGAAATTAGTTCCCCAGGCTGGAAGGACTCCTAGTTTACTAGCCCAGAATTTGTTAATGCTAACCCGACACATTAGAGTAAAAACCAACCAAGCATGTTTATGGTAATCAGTCTCCCTGGTCTGCCTACTTGTACTGTGGAAAGCCTTGAACATAAAATTTATCCTCAAGAAGTTTGTAAAACATTGTGTTCACACTTAGTAAAAGACAACCACCATATTTTTACTTTGCTAGCCTGATGAAATTTTTTGCTAGCTCCAGGCATCAGGCTAGTGGATTTGCCCAGCCCTGGTTCCTAATCAGTAGCCTAGCTAAGTTGTCCACACTGGTTATTCAAAACCTTTAAATTGTAAACACCTACCAAAACTACCTCATATCAGCCACACTTTTTTGGAGAATAACAAGGACCAAAGTTGGGGGTGCAGCTTACATGCAGGTACAAGCATATATATCATATTTTATCACAAACACCCTTCTCAAGCCCCTCCTTCAAAATTCAAGATGACGGGCCTCAGACTTGTTTGCGTATAGTTTCATCGGAAAACCTTGCTTTCTCTTGTGCTTAAAGGAACGAGGTTCCTTGAAAATCTTGTCAATTAATGGGGGATGAAAGCAGAATAATTCAAAGTGATTTAAAGACAGAAAGGTTAAAATATACATAATAAATGACAAGAAAAGTTTCAACCAAGTTCAAAGTTGTGATATCGATAGCAGTTGGTATGACTTGGAATGACAACAAGTTCTTCTGAAGAAGCATAATTTGATTCAAAAGGACAAATTAATACATGAACCTTCTGACTTTTTTTCCAAAAACAACTGAAGGCATCTAAGTTTGGGTGCAGTCTATACACAGGTATTTACAGTATTTCTGTCCAATCCAATCCTGATAAGAATTCTACAGACAGCCTTGCAGGCAGGTGTACATGTTGGGTACCATTTTAAGGATCCTAACAGTCTCACAATAAATTGTATTTTTAATGAGAGTAGATACACAAAGTGATTCCAAATTAAGGTTACCGGATACCTTCGCGGGTCTCTCTCGTTTATAATTTTGTACGCGCGTTGTTTTAAAGAAAACTATAGAAACCTATATACCTCTGTAAAGCTTATGAAGTGTAGAATACGCTGAATGGGTTTGTTTAAACATATATTTTATTGTAAAGCAATGCTAAGCCAACAAACGCAAAACTGACAAGGTTTATAAAAGTGAATTAGCAGCCTTCGGGTTAACGCATAAGAACAATTCAACTGCATAATGTTAATCAGCATATGACAGCCTAAAAAAGGGTGTGAGCATTTGTTAATATTTTACTTCATTCAAATGCAATTCATTCCTAAAGTTTTAGTCTTCAATAATGTCCGAGTCACATCACGCGGGATACTCTACGAGGAAAAATACTTTGAATATTGCTAAACGCTCACACCCTTTTCTTTGTCAGTAACTTATCCGTCTTTTGGCCGAGTTTTATCAAAATCTGGCAAGTCTGCATACCCTATTAATTCGTTCAAAGAGAGGGGATACGAAAAAAAACCTAGTCGGAGATTTGGCGTGTAAAGTTTTGTGAACATTTCACACCTCATCAAGGCAAATGTCAACACTTCGAACCAACTAGCCAATGACTACGCAAGGACCCCTGGAGCTTCAAAGCAGTAGTGAAATTCGCGGGAAATTATAGACTCCGATGTGACTCGCTGCTCGCGTCCTCAGTCTCTTCAAATGACTTGCTGGTTCCTGGTAAGCCAAATGACAGTTTAAGCCTGCTGGCGCTGCTTATATTTGGAGTTGACCCGGAAGTTGAAGGTTGTTATTCGCTGCCTTTCGCACGTTCTTCGAACTACGAGCCCTTGTCGCTGTCCGCGAGCTCAACCGGCTCGTTTTACCGAATTCCTCCTTATCGCCGGTTTCCTTTCTTTTTTGGTCCAGCGTTCGCTTTATGTTTTACTCAAGGACTCTGCTTTTCTCTTTTGGATTTCCCCATACAAACGTCTGATAAAAGACTCTAAATGCACGTTTGTTATTTCGAAGAAGGAATCTACAACGACAGTATGCAAATTACGGTACTCGGATAACAGCTCCCGCTAAACGTCCACGGGGTGCACGTGGCACGTAAAGGGATTACAACGCCTCGGTGATTTATTTAGTTTACTTCTAAATACGTTTTTTTCTAAATATCTCGCAAGCTTTTATATCTTTTGATATAATGTTTTTTTCTAAATTGTAGAACAATCCATAAACTTTCCAAATAATCAATAATATTTTTTTACAAAAAAACATGCCTTGAAGGTATCCGGTAACCTTAACTTCATGACTAAAAAGTGAACACACTGTCTTTCCTTACCAAATTCATCCTGAAAGTAGTGTAGAGCACCAGGAGTGGTATCATCATGACATGATGCCATGTGAGCCGATGAAGGAGCAGTTTCCATTGCCTGTAGGAGCACACCTGCCAAAGGATTTGCCCCTCCTCCTGAATCAGTCCTCCGCCGACGTCTAGCAGACCTTCTTTGTAGGTTTCTTCTCCTTCTTGCAAGTGCAGAAGATCTCCTTGCAAGAATCAAATCTGAGCCTTCCCTCCCTGACCCTTCGGCTTCACCTAAACTGCCTGTCTGAGTAGCAGTTGATGCTGTATCTTTATTGTTCATCATAATACTAACAGTTGTGCTGTCTATCGACTCAGGCTGTGAACCAGTTGACAGGTTTCGCAGCTTGCAGCTATCATTCAATGATAATGTCTCAAGGGCTGTAGGACTGTCCATTCCAGATTCCATTGCAGATACATTAGTGACATGATCAGTGTCTGTTTGCTGAGAAACACAAACAATGTCTGAGATAGACCGTAGTCGTGACTGGTTGGGCTCACCTTGTGATCCATGTCTTGATAAGTTGGAACATTCTTGTTCAGAGTTCTCTCGGGTGAGTGAACCTCTGCCAGACTTTGAGCTAAGTCTAGATGGCCATTCCCCTTTGGTGCTACTATCATCCTGAGCACAAGCTTTTCTGGTGTGGTCAAAGTTTTCAAGGGCTGCTGCAACAGCCTCTAGAGTAGTGCATGGATTGCTTGAGATACTAATAGCTGAGCCCTCACTTTTTGGTGAGGACACATGGCCATGGTTGTTAGGTTTCCAGATATCAGATACAACTAAACCTGGTGCTGATCTGGCCTCTAGAATGGGACTCTCAAGGATTGGAAGTGGCAATGTAGACAGGTCACTCAAGGTGTCTATGATAATAACAATACAATTGCATAGTCACAGATGAATCGCATTCATGAGTGAATTTGAAAAATCAGACGCTGATTGGCTGAGAGGAGTGCTGATTCAGAGCGTGTATATAACTTTGCAAAATATCAACAAAAGCAATAAATTATCAGACTATGCAATTCAAGGTAAATCACATGCCTGACTAGGTAATTCCACAGAAAACTGCAGTTGAAAAACTGATATTGCCCTTGTTGCATCAGGACTGTAAGTTGTGATATCGGTTTTCTTGTGGCATTTTCTGTGGAATTGCCTTGTCAGGCATGTGATTTTCCTACAATACATGTAATTATTAATTATTATTCATCATCAACAGCATCCACGATGAAGAAATGCTTATCTTATCTTCAATCCAGACAAGTAGTTCAGGAATATATTACTTCCTGTCTTCCAACATAATTCCTCAGACTACAGCTTTATGGACTTGGTAAACTTCTAGACATTGTGACTAGGCCATGTTTTTCTGTCACCACTGCAATACCCAGCACAGTACTCACTACATCTGATGGCAGTTTTAAACTAAAATATTTACCAAACTATTCTACATAACACAATAATAATATTATCAACTGTTCCAGTTTACTTCGAATGAAAAGGAATCTTTTGAAAAGTGTATACTATCCAGTATAATTATACAAATGTATGAGGCATATTGACATGAAAGGGGCATTAGGAAGGAAGACTCCTTTTACATTTAGCATGCCCAATCTTGTGTGCTTGTTAACTTTAAGAGGTTGTAACTCACTTTTCAGTGGTTTATTTCAAGAACATAATTTCTTTGTCTGAGATCTATCCCATATTTTCTTTATTTGAGATGTCTAGGTTAGGGTTAAGTTAGAAAAAAAGGCATTTTCGGGTAATTCTGGTTAGAATAAGTACCTTAACGTCACTCAGAAACTTAATCTATAGGAAGAAATGTCATTGCTCTTTGAATGAGTAAACAAGAATAGCAAAGTACACAAAGGAAAAGAGAAATTAGTTCCTAATCGATAGGAAACACTGTCTATTGTTTGTGCTGTCAAGTGACAGCCAATCAGATCTTGCTAGATTAGTTGAGTATGTACTAATGAGCTTCTTGTTTATAAGGGAAAGTGTTAGGATTATTCAGTTATCATTGTTCTGATCTCACTCAAATAATGTCTAATTCAGGCCTTCTGAATAGGTGCGGGGGTGCGCAAACGCACAATTCGTTCAAACCCGCACAATCCCGCACAATACCTAAAAGGTCCGCAAAATTCTGCACAATACTGAAAAATACCTGGAAATTTTAATAAAAAACAAGTGTTACTACAATTTACTAAGACTTCTGATCACTAATTATACTATTTTTAGGTTGTTTACCTTACAAAACAATGAAGAAATCCTTTGTTTTCTTCGAACGAACGAACGAGTATATAAAAACCAACAAGGCGTTCTTTCCACAGCTTTGCGTAAGACTGAGCACTAGTCTCAGTTCTAATCCTATTTTCCATTGGTGGAATGTGATTGTTTTACAAAGGACGAATCAGAGCAGTCGTTGTATAGTGCCATATTGCTCAATATCATCACAGCTGAAGTCAGTGGTAGTGACGTTGCGCTAATTGTAAGTGACTTGTGCAAATATGGAAAACATTTCTAATTCTGACCAATGTATACAAACTGAGGTCAGTGAACATTTAACTTGCTATTGTTTTGTTAGAATATTTACGTTTCCACAGAGAATAGAAGTAGAACAACTTTACTAATGTTTGAGAAAACAAAAATTGTAAGATAATACAAGATATTGATGATGAAATTTGCTTTTGCCGCTACATACTAGATAGCGATGTAAACATTGATTGTGATTGTTTTATTGTTGTTGTTGTAAGATTTCTTTGTATTGTATTTACTTAAAACTTGACCAGTTTGAGTCCCAGAGGTGTGTTGACGAGCCCCCATGGAGACGTTCGAGGTTCGTTTTTGCGTGTGACAAATGCACAAAATGTCACAAAAGCAGTAGTTAGTTAGAAATCGAGAATGTTTGGTCGGTCAGGTTAAGCTTTGCGGTAGCTAGCTTATTACAACATTTAACAAGACACTTTTTATGAAAACAAAAATGCGCAATCCCGCACAATTGACGTTTTTCCCGCACGATTTTACCTCAAAATGCCACACATTTTTAATTTTTCCCCGCACCCTATCAGAAGGTCTGCTAATTATAGGGAAGCTGGATGTAAAGTAAATCAAGTAGACTGGGGCTAGCTGATTAAAACCATTCCACCACATACATGTATTATGACAGTGCTTGTGTGTTAATCTTAAGATTAGGAACATATTCTTTTGCCATGTAACACATTTAAATCCATCAAAACCTTGAGAAATGCCACCACTTTAAAGTAATGTTTAGGTTACACAAGTAACTTTGATAAGTCAAGGTTAGGGTTACGTAAAAAAAAATGGCATTTTAATTTTGGGTATTTCCAGTCAAAAGAGTACCTTTGACGTTGCTCAGAAACTTAATCTATAGCAAGAACATGTTCTTCAAAATAATTATCGAGAAATGCTGCCACTTTAGGTGCAGGTTACACAAGTTGATGCACGTTCACACAAAAGGAGTGTTAGGAAGACTCATTTTATGTTAACATGCCTAATACATTGTATATAAAGCTGTTTCTATAAACCAAACTTTACATTGCAAAACCAAATATGATCTGCTCTTTTTCTCTCGTGCTCGTGGCAATTCTTTTTTCTGCTCTCCAAATGCCTGGGGATTAGGCAGCTGATTTTACATAATTTATTTTAAATACATAGTTTCACACAGTTCAAGTACATGATGTAAGGAGGGCAGTTCCTACCTGAGAGCTCCCCTTTACTCTCTGCATCATTCAACTCTGCATTGGATGTTTGTAGGAGATCCTGCGAAGGATCTGTCCTAATGCTAGCCAAGCTCTCATACTCCATTCCTTCATCTTTGACTGGGACATTGTATTCTGCAAAGCACAGATTGCAGGTGACAGACTGGCTGTCGAGTAAACTGACTCACATAAATTACACTATCTACACATACACTGTAAAGCATTCATGAGAACTTTACACAATCATGTATATAATATACGTACTTGCAGTACATATTCAGTAGTTACCTTAGAAATTCAAAGTCCTAAATACACACTCCGCTCTCTTCTTCAGATCTCTGCTTACCCTCTTCACCTCTGTCAATAGATCATTTTCACTGACATCACAAAAAAAATCCTCAAGTAAAAGTGATATTAGTAAAATATTTGAAATGTTGTGTATAGAACAGGTAAAAATATAGAAATGACTTAAATTTTGGAGCAAAAGAGTACTTCATAACCGAGCTGTCGAACAAATAATATTAGAACAATTTAGTGTAATTTGTATGCCGTGGCAATGTTGAAGTACCACTTTGGTATACCAAGATGGCAGCCAAAAACGTACTCTACAAATAAAGCTGTTTTCTCATCAATATGATTAGCATTCACTTCAAAACACTTTAGATATCACTTTTAAAGATTTATCAAGTCT
Organism: Actinernus sp. WN-2022; assembly: GCA_030867875.1. NCBI lineage: Eukaryota > Metazoa > Cnidaria > Anthozoa > Actiniaria > Actinernidae > Actinernus > Actinernus sp. WN-2022. The sequence continues at coordinate 70,271,112 of JAOWCC010001589.1, read as the reverse complement.
AACATTGATTTTAAATTCGGAAAAATATATGGATTTTCGTGATATTTAGGAAACATGCTGTCACAAAATTCAAAATACTGTAACTTCAAAATGAATCACTGTATCAATGTAAAATTTTTGAAGAATACTGAGAATACTGAGAATACCGATATCTAAATCATATTAAAAGAACAACTTTATAGATCATATAGTTTAGAATTTAGAATTTTGATGATGTCACATGAAAACAATCTATACTTTTACTTAACAATTATTTAGTTTACGGCAATTAAAGTGCATACATTGCGTAAATAATTGAATTATTATAGTAACATAAATTATTTCTTGATTTGAGTCTTGTCTATGAGTTATAATGGTTTCTATTTCCAATATGCTAATGACTTGACATCAAACAGGGAGTTTGCTGTCATTTCATTCCCCTTGTGAATAAAACTTACTTCTGATTTAGACAAAACATTTGGTAAAATCACTGATATAAGCTTCAGATATAACATAGATGTTTCTAAAATTCATTTACATTATTTTGTACCTCTACCAGCAAGTTTTCCTATAAACATATATTCCCTGTTTGACATCATTTCATTAGCATATTCGAAATATAAACCTTTTTATAATCCATCAAATATTTTCTCTCGCACGTGATTGGTTGAATGACTCATGAGACCCAATATTTTCTCTCCGCCAGATGACAAATATCAGTGAATACACCCTGAGTGTAAGTGCAAGCCAAAGAAAATGTTTGAAGGATTCCCAGGTGAAATGAAGTTCATGATGTCATGAACTATGGTGAATGTTCATGAACAGTTCATGAACATTCATCAAGTGTTCATGAAAAGTTCATCCAGTCAGTTAATTATAAATCAGTTCATGAACCCTGTTGAACTGAAATCATGTTCATCAAAGTTCATCAAATGTGCATGAATGCTTTCATGAACAGATCATGAACAAATCATGAACTAATAATGAAATTTGATGTTCACCAAAGTTCATTAAATGTGCATGAATGCTTTCATGAATAGATCATGAACAAATCATGAACTAAATGAAATTTGATGTTCATCAAAGTGCATTAAATGTGCATGAATGCTTTCATGAACAAATCATGAACTAATAAATGAAATTTAGAGTACATCGGGTAGAATCTCATTGTTTTAGGCGACATCGACTCTCGACCGCTAATGAGAAGAGAGATATGAATAATTATGATATGCCTTATTAGATATTCAGCCAAGCGCTTATGATTGGCTGCTAGGGAATCCTTCTGGGAATACCTCATTCCCATGCTGGCTCTTGGACCTGTCAATTACTGTCATCTATCTTGTCATGGGACTAACTGAAATCCAAAGCTCGTTAAGAGATTTCAATAGACCTTGGGTAAATAGCTAAATCGGTAAAAGTAAAAGATCACCGCAAAATCAATTTGCCGTGGCTACTTGGATAGCCTTCCCTTCAGCTCTTCTTAGTGGGGATGTAGGTAGGAGAGAACTCCTAAGAAGAGCGGGGGATAAGTGTTGCAGCACGAAGTTTGCAAACCTATTTCGTTTGGGTTCCACGTTTGACTTATGTCAAAATAAAAATGAAGTATCATATATGTCTGCATTTAGAGCTTATTCGAAAAGCCTAAGTGAAATTTAAAAAGCTTTATTTTAGTGCCATAGTTGTGAAACTAGTTAAATAAAAGTGAACCCCAGCGTTGTTCGCACGAGCTATCCAAGCGAAAGATTTCAAACTCCATACAAGATAGTAAAAGTTTTTTTAACTCTTGAAACTAGCTGCATCGGCGCCGCGAGCAAAATATTTTGAACTCTAGAGAGAAGCTACACGCCACCGCGCACTGTTTGCTTGCTTTGCCTCCCTTGCAGTCGCTATCGAGTTGAAATGATTCGTAAGATTGGTGTTTACACGCACGAGAGCATATTTCTTTCACTAAAGACTTTGCTCTTTTATGGCTTTCGGCGTTCACCGTGGTAGTCGCGAAATCTTGGAAATGAGCAATCCCAAAATTAAATAATGGCTTGCCTGCCTCTTTTGTTTAGCTTCTTTGAAATTAAATGAAGTAGAGCTTTTCTTGTGAGGTTACAATTTCTAGAGGAGGATTAAAAGTCGGGTTTCAGCACAATGGCTCGCCTGCCTCTTGATTTCTTTGACAATTTAGTCGCCGGCGTGCCTTTGTCTAATGGATTTTAGATCCATGCGTTTGCATGTTAATTGAGGTTACAATTCCCAGCAGAGGCTTTTAGCCGGGTTTCAGGACAAAAGGCTTGCCTCTCTATTGTCTTTAAATGCGGACAAATACACATCACGGGAAAGCAAAATCATTACAACACTTAAGTTCAATCAGTTAACATGACGAAGCGTGCGAGACATCCTGCAGGTTTCTATCAAGCCCTTTTAAACGACGATGCTGATGGTGCCTTCCGATCCAAGTACCGGCCCGAGACGAAGCCTGTTGTGATGTGAGTTTACGAAGTCGAGCGTGTGGTCGCCAAGAAAAAAGTTGGCAAAAATTCAATAGGTAATTAGCGGCATTGTGCCCAGTAGAGAGGAGGCGGAGTTACAGCAGTTCAAACGAGCGGCCGCGAATCGCTTGGAACCCAAATATGTCGAGCGCAGTCCAGTCAATAACATGGCTTCTAGAAAAGTTCACTGCGATATGAAACATTATCAACAGAACTCTGCCAAAATATAGACATGGTTTACTGAGACATTAAACAAACTTTTGCCGTTTGTAGCATAAAAATCGAGCGAGATTTGGACGAGAAAATCAAGCTGAAGTCACAGGAATAGCTTTTTCTCATACAAATAAATCTTGAAAATACGGACTTTCGTTGTCAAATGGATATGATTTGCTTTTACCGCAAAGTTCAATTATTGCGCGCAAATTGTTTATTATAATGTCGTCTATAAAATGCCGTGTGTAGCATACGTATAACGCCAGTGAATTTGACGAAATTTGAGGATTCACTGACACTACTTCAGCTTTTGGGGCCGTTTTCTTTCTTACAATTGACACTCGCTTTCGAATTTGCCGCTGGTAGCTAATTAAGGTGGTATAATAAGTCCCGGATGTGTCGCGTCATTCTGCCCGATGATATGATTGAACTCAACTTAATAAAACACCACTTACCACTTGAGAGCCCTGCTTCTGATAAGCTACCCAAGTACTTCCATCACCACTGGACATTGCTTATCTAAAGACCGCTGACCCGAATTGTGCGGGCCAGTTTCAGAAATCACTTGGTGCTTTCAAAAAAACCTGTTGCTTGTGTCTCTTCCAATATCTGCTGAAAATGCCTTCCAAACTTGGCAAAAGAGTCTTCAAAATACCCGGCAGATTAGAAAACTACAAAGGTAAGATGCAATAATTAAATTTTGTGGTTTGTAAGAAGGAAAATAAGAAAATTTCAAGCTTATTTATCACACTTTCATTTTCAAATATTTTAAACATAATTTTAAGCTTAAAAAAAACAGGAATCAAGACCCTCAATAGGAAAATAACTTATACCTCATCCCTTTTAATCAGCACATCCGGTATTTTATTAAGTTTATATAGAATATTTTAGTGAAGTACGGTTTTTCGCAGCCCTAAAACTTCTGTATGAGAATTTGGGATGGTGAGGTGGCCGCACGGCCAGTGTTAAGATGGGATAAAAGTCTTCAATATTGCTTGATTAATTCCCACCAGACAACAAGAATGAAATATTTACTGATATTAATAGACCGATTCACAGTTAATTCCACATTTTGAAAGGGGTGCAAACATGGCGCGAAATACAGTGTTTGTATGGAAATCCGATGCCAAATATGTTTGCACCCCTTTCAAAATGTCGGAATTAACCAGAAACTGGTCTATTGCACTAATCGCAAATTCTCATACAAACTAAGCCTTTAATTTTATTTTGACCTGGGCTTCCTTTGCTGTAGAAAAGAATACCACTAATAAGTTTTTGTGTATTTTTATGTCATTTTGCATTAGAGAACAACAAAATTCCACATTAACTTGTTATTCCCTGCTAATAAATGTTGAAGTCTTGTTGTTCTCAAATGTTTTCAAGTGATTTCTAATACAATATTCTTCACAATAACCATTTTGAAAACATAACTCATGATACATTTTCATGTACATCCCTCAACCTCATCAACAAATTCTAACAATACATCTCAATATATCTCCCATAGAGTATGCTGAGGGTGAACAAGAGCAGCGACATTGGAAATCATGACATTGGTGATTCAGTAGTTATAAGCTTCCTTTAGCCATTTATGTTGTGTTGAATTAAAATAAGAAAAGTTTATTAACTACCTATTGAAAATGATTTTTAAGAAATATGTCATGAACAGTTCATGAATATTTCATGAACAGTTCACGAACACATGTTCATGAATTGTTCGTTAACATGTTTGTGAATGGTCATGAACAATTCATGATCATTTTGCCTGGTTTTGTTCATGAACGTTCATGAGCATGAAATGTCTCATTTGTTGTTCAAGGACATTCATGAACAGTTGATGAACATTTTGAAGAACTTTCATGGACGTTCATGAATAGTCGTTCATGATCATTTCACCTGGGCTATTGATAACAATAACCTACAATGTGGCATTAAAATATACCCTAATATTTGTCTTTGAACATTATCTGATCCTCGATGCTCACAGTTTCCCTTGAGCTTCAATCTTGGGAACTGTTCTCTTCTCAGAACAGATAACATCCGCGGACGAAATATCAGGGTTTATAACCCATGAAATATTTTCTCTCGTGCATGATTGGTTGAATGAGTCACATGACCCAATATTTTCTCTCAGCGAGGAGGAAATATCAGCAAATACACCCCTTGTGAGCGCATAAGTGCGTGTCAGTAAATATTTGAAGGATGATAACAACAATAACCTACAGTGTGGCATCAAAATATGCCCTGATATTTGGACTTGGACATTATCTGATCCTCGAAGCTCACAGTTTCCCTTGAGCTCTCGGGAACTTTTCTCTTTTTGGATCAGAGAATGTCTGTGGACAAAATATCAGGGCATATTTCGATGCCACAAATTGGTTATTGTATATTCACAAATAGATTATTGTTAATATAACTCATAGATGCAACACCAGTCAACTATTTACTTGATGTACAATTTATTTATCTTAATGATATAAAAAATTGGGCTCATATGCAAAGAAATTAAGCTATATTACAAGACTGAATACTATGTGGACACTCATCTATATAATTATGTGCTATTCTTACATGACTGTATACTATGCAGACAAACATATGCTATTCTTACATGACTGTATACTACAGTCAAACCTGTATATAACGACCTCGTATTAAGCGGCCACCCTGTGTTAAACGGCCAGTAGTGAAGGTCCCGAATTTTCTCCCAGTCAAATACTGTAAACTTTGCCTGTATTAAGCGACCACCTGTATTAAGCGGCCGCGGCCACTTTTTACAGTCCCGTTTATGCTATTTCTTGTTATTTTGGCCTGTATTAAGCGGCCAGGCTATTTTTTTAACAGAACTTTGGTCGATATTAATAAAAACGACCAAGTTCATACACGTATTTTTAACCATTTATTTCAAAATAATATATTCTAAACAGTGTCACTTCTCATCAAAGTTGTTTTCAAAGAACTGACCGGAAACCGTATCTCTAAATGTTTGCTCTCTCTTTACTTGAACACAAATCCCTCTTGATTCAGCTTCGTCTTCAGCCAGTTGATCGAGAATATATCTCCGTTTAGCAAATATTCAACAGTATTCAACATGCATTAATACATTGTTAAATAAGCAATAAAAAGTTGATTTGACCACGTCCCAAACGTATTTCTGGTGAACCTGTATTCAGCGGCCAACCTGTATTAAGCGGCCACTTACTCATTCCCTGAGGGTGGCCGCTTAATACGGGTTTGACTGTATGTGGACACTCAACTATGCTATTCTTACATGACTGTATACTATGTGGACACTCACCTATGCTATTCTTACATGACTGTATGCTATGTGGACACTCACCTATGCTATTTTTACATGACTGCATACTATGTGGACACTCACCTATGCTATTCTTGACTGTATACTATGCAGCCACTCACCAATGCTATGCTATTCTTACATGACTGTATACTATGTGGACACTCACCTATGCTATTCTTACATGACTGTATACTATGTGGACACTCACCTATGCTATTCTTACATGACTGAATACTATGTGGACACTCACCTACATTGTATGCTATTCTTACATGACTGTATACTACATGTATGTGGACACTCACCTATGCTGTTCTCTGCACTTGTCAACAGAGTAGGGAGTTTTCCACTAGGGCTACATAAAAATGAAACAATTATTACTCATTAAAGATCAAATCACCAGTTAAGCCAGGCCACACTCAGTCAACCGATGACCAGTGATCAACATAAAACAGTTCCTCATTCAGTTATCAGTTGCGCCCGCAACTTAATGATGTACAACACTGAACACAAAGTCACTCTTGAAATCAGTAAATAATTAAAAAAAGAATTGGTGTTTTGGTGCTGCTCTCTTTTTAGCATGGGCTCAGAGTTCAAAATGAAATCAATCAAATTGTCTGATATTTTACTGTTTACTTGTGACAGCATTGCTTTCTGATCCACTTCATCCCACCCACCTCACCCCCAATATTAAAAAAAAAACCTTTGATGAAGACAATGCTCGATTACCTCCTCCTTTCAAGCAATATTTTTTTCAAGGGATATATAAGTTTGCGAGAATACATGTACATGGAATTTTATACATGCAAACTATATTTTTTGTTGTTGAAGATTTTGAATTTCTTTGCAAAATGATGAAGCTTATATTTGGTAAACTAAGGTAAACAACAATTAAATATATTTTACTAGCATTAATTACCTTTTTCTTAAACTGTCATCTGACTCAGCATTTTCTGCTTCATCCAGAGCAAAACTAATCTGAGAGTAAAAAAAGGTAAAGTTATTAAAATACAATTAATATTTATCTAATAAACCCATGTGAAAACAAGAATATCCATTTCCAATGGTACAAATAAGTTTTTCCCCCAATACATCTTGCACTTAAATGCTTCTAAAAGAGCTACAATGTAAATGTACACTTTGTAGACCACAGGGTTGTCGCCATGACTTGATAAGGTCAGGCAAAATCAGAAATTAAAAAAATAGGGGGGAAATATTTAGGGGTAAGGTCAGGCAAAGTAAAAAAACAAATGGAAAAAGATGAGGCTCCAAGGGTGAGCATGTTTATATTGTAACTCAGTGGGTGACATCCAGTGGGTAAATTTAATCAGGACTTGATATGAGTGAAGTGAGTGGAGACAGGGGCAGTTGCTCGGGGAAGGGGGGCCACCTCTACCCCACCCCCTATTTAACCCTCTGGCGACAACCATGGACCTTATTCAAATATGGCCACACTAATTTGCATATTGTCATAAACTTACAATGTAGCTTATTAAATAACTTTGATGTAGTGCATTACCACCATGTATTAGGGAAGCTGGGTAGACTGCTACCAAGTCCCTTCTACTCTGATTGTTTTTTAGAATGGCTAAACATGGTTCCAGATGGCTAACATGGCTAGACATGGTACACGTAATTGGCTGGGTCTGTAAGTAGTACAGACATCCCTACTTACAGACCAGACCCAGCCAACTATGTGTATCATGTCTAGCCATTGTTAGCCACCTGGAACCATTAGTTAGCCATTCTAAAAAAATGTGCAGTAGAAGGGACTTGCTAGCAGTCTCACCTCTGTGACCCAGGTTCGATTCCTAATCACCGTGCCATATGTGAATGGAGTGTGTTGGTATCTCGCCCTTTGGGCCGAGAGTTTTTCTCTGAGTTTCCTCCCACCACAAAAACCAATATGCTAAATTCCAGTTCGATCTACGGTTTTGCTGGGTCCTGACTTTGATCAGTCCCATTTCAAAAAATCAGTAAGGAATACTGGGAAGTTTGAGAGTTGTACCAGCATTTTAATACTAGAAAAATCATGAAAACAAGGCTAGTCAGGCAACGCTTAGCTCTGGCCATATAAAACTCTCTAATTCAATATCTCAAAAACTTAATAGTAGCACTTTAAACTAAGTCAGTCAAACCTGTATTAAGCAGCCTGTATTAAGCAGCCCTGTATTAAGCAGTCACCCTCAAAAAAGTTCTCAGTTAAATAAATTATTATAAATATACCCTCTATTAAGCAACCACCCCATATCCAATGGTCAACCACCCATTCCACAAAGGTGCTCACCTAATACAGGTTTGACTGTATAACACTCAAACTTCACAGTAATTCACTAATGGTTTGATACTCTTTAAAGTGGAAGTACTCAACAGTAACCTACTGCACTTTTTCCCATTCAAATATGATTCTCCATTTATGTGTAAAGTCTATACAGGTATTTCATTTAAAACTGTCTGTAAGACAGCAAATATCAGGGCAGTTCAAGACTAAAATGGATTTTGGTTATGTCGATGGTCTGAATGCCATATTTTTATCACTTGATGTGTGTCCTGTCTACCTCTTTAGCCCTTGGTGTAGTTTTGCTTCTTGCACCCATCTCCTCTGTAATTGGAAATGAAAAAAAAAATGTCAGAAAAAGTTAGAAGATTCAGATCATTACTATATCACCCTTAGTTACCGTATTTCCTTGAATAATCCCCCTGGCTGATCTTTTTTCCGGAAGCCAAAAAAGGGGTGATTATTTGAGCAAGGCGATTATTTCAAAGTTCCCAGACTAGTTGGATGTCCACTACATGTACCTGAAACTAAAGAAATGTCACTAGTGTACCAAGTGTCTCTGACAAACAGTAGTGTACATAACGAAATATCATTGGAGTCATTGGAGAAGGGGAGGGGTGATTATTCGAGCGAAACGATTATTTCAAAGTTCCCGGACAAGTTGGATGTCCACTAACTGAAACTAAAGAAATGTCACTAGAGTACCAAGTGTCTCTGATGAACACTAAGTAGCATATGTAACAAAATATCATTGAAGTATCAATTGGAGGGGAGGGGGCGATTATTTGAGCAAGGTGATCATTTCCGATTTTTGGCTCCAAAAAGGGTGATTATTCGAGTGGGCGATTATTCAAGCAGGGGCAATTATTCAAGGAAATATGGTATACTCCAGAGTCCTAGAAATTTGAACAAGAAATATAAAGCTCAAGGGCACAGTTATTCGAAGCAAGGGTACGTGCTACCCTGGGGTTAGATCGCTAACCTAAGGGTAAACTGTACAGATTACAGATTTAGCACTATCCTGGGGATAAAGTTACCCTTTCTTTGAACAACCAGGTCAAGGGTTATCCACAGAGCACGGAACACCTTCTGTGGCATTCTGCTGCTCTGCTCAATTTAAAAGCCCAACTAAGTGTCACTAGTAGAGTTCCTGCTAGCAGAGGTTCCTTTTCCTCCCTTTCTTTTGTAATTGCTTTGCGAACTGGAAGGTGGAAAAGAAACATCTGCCCCCAGTTGCAACATTGTTTAATCTAACTGCCGTCCATGACCATGGACAAATAAACTATAAACATACAATGTGTATGCTTGTTTAAAGATCTGCCAATATAAATTTGAGCCCACTATGATACTGGGAATCCACCAACATCAATCATTAGTTTGCATACTAATTACCATGGATCACTTCCTTCTCATTGGTCAACCCATCCAAGCATACAACAAGTATCTTTGTGTTGCTTAGTAACACTAATGCATGCACAACAAACAATGTTATGACTGAGGGAGGAAAAGCAATCTCTGCAAGCAGGGAACTACCTCAGATGTATCAATAGTGATCATTGTCTTGGCATGCAATATTTTCAGTTTGGAAAATATTTATTTAATGATATATATGAATATTAAGTACCGGTAATGGTCCACGCAAGAGGTAGGCATTGGTAATACATGGAACGTAAAAAGGTGCATCTAGTGAAAACTCTCATAATTTTAAATATGACAAAACTTCAACATTTTAAAATTGAAAGCTTTCTTGGTTATTGTTTTGGACTCTTCCGATTGGACGAAATGTTTTCACACAAAAACAAAATAGTTTTAAAACACATTTTTAGTGGATTTGATTTCAGAAATTTATCATTAAATAAGGGTTGATGAGTTGTCAGTATGAAAAATAGAAATTCTAACGTGGGGTAAGCAAATTGTATCTTCACCATAGAATTGGGCCTACTTCTTGCATGGACCATTACTTAATAAGAATATCACTACAGGCAAACGTCTGGTGAGAACACTGAGCGCCATGAAACAGAACTTTACATGTTAGTTCCACATGCTACACTCTAAGAACACATCCTCATGTTGTAGAACACTTAAAAGGGCTATGTCATTGTGTTGTACATGTAAATGTATGGAGTCAATGTTTGATTGGTGGCTGTTCATTGGCTACACTCAATGTTTGATTGAAATAAAACCAAATGTTTCCTTGAAGACTATATACGTTTACATATGTGCATGCTCATCTATTGATATACAGTTTGTTAGTCATTTGTGCAATGATATTTCCTTTCATTTTACCATCCCACATGTGTGCATTGTTTTCCAGTTAAAAGGGCACTGTCAATCAAACTGAAGTTTTGTTAGTTTCTTTAAAACATACTACAAAAATAACACCCTGAGACAAAAGAAAAATACCATGTGAATGTCCTGGTATACTTTTCAAACTTTTCTGATAGAGGATGGCAAAGATTAAAGTGGATTGCAAAAACTTATTCTAGAAACTATAGTTCAGTTACAGTGAACCGATTTCAGGTTGCCATAAATCTCTCTTAAAAGCACTATTTTTCATCCAGTCGAATCTTTGCCATCCTTCATCAAAATGTTATCAAATTTTCTCCAGAATATGCTACCCTGGTTCCAGAGGTTTTCTCTGTTTTTTTTTTGTGAGCAACGGTTAAGCCGTGAAGCGGTGCCAGCAGCTCGCGCACGTTGGTGCCACTTCACGGCTTAACAGTCGCTCGCAGAAAAGACATAGAGAAAACCTGTGGAACCAGGATACCAGAATGCCTAAAGCATACTCACTGGTAATCTGCTAATCTAAGTAATTATTTTGGTTTAACTTTATCATTTGGGGGATGACAGTGCCCCTGAAGAAGTTTTGCTTCAAGTACAATCATTTATGAACTCCAACAAAAGATTGTTCTTCCCATGTTTGGGGTGCGGCTTATGTGTGAGTTTTTTTCCGTATATTTTTTGCAAACCTGGTTTCTGTTTGTCAGGCCAAAGTTAGGGATGCAGCTTATACATGGGCCCTTTAATATGAAAATCGCTGAAAATAAACAGCTGGCCTGGACTATGAATATAAAGGCCTCTCTCTGTGACACAGCCTCTTTAATATGCTTAAATTGTTAAATAACTGATTACAATCATCATCAGCATACCATCTGTTCTGTTGGTCAGCTCTCCACTATCCTGTTAATTGAAGTACAGAAAAATATAAGGTTTAAAGAATCAGTAAAGGAGTTATGAACAATAAATAAATTAAAATAGTTAATCATTAATATGAATTATTTTGTAGTGTACTAGTAGGTTACTGCATATAGTTGGGTATTTATTGATTGATTTACTTTAGCTACATCAACATACAAAATATAATATGAAATATTGTAAAGCAAATAATGAAACAAACAAAAACATAGTGGGCAGAAGAACCAACCCAGCACTAGCCAATTGGATAGTATCAATGGCGAGCATGCATGTACATACATGTATGTATATAAATACATTGGGAAATGCAACAAGAATACATGTAGTTACAACAATATTTTAGCCACATGTTGTAGGTTAAATTTATCTTCAGGTCAAATCCAATTCAACCTAGATAGGTTAAATCCAATAGTCCAATTTGTAGTTCTAGAAAGGTAACCAAGCCTTAGCCTTACATGGAAGATGCAGTTGACCCTGCACTGATACAAACCCTCTATCTATGAATATGGATAGATGTTGATTATCATGCTAACTAGATACAAGCCATGGAGGATGGAGTTAACCCTGCACTGATACGAACTCTCTTCCTATGAATATATTTTGATTATCATGCTAGCTACATGTAGATACAAGCCATGGAGAATGAAATTGACCCTACACTGATACAAACCCTCTTTCTATTAATACAGATAAATTTTGATTAGCCTCTAATTATATATATATGTATGTTGTTTCAACTCCAGCCTCTACTTCGTACATGTATGTCAGCTTTCAAAATGGCAGTCTGAAAACTATGAATTATTGGACAATGGAATCTAGGTTGAATCTGATTTAACCTAGGTTAATTCAGTTTGACCTAGGTTAAATCAGATTTGACCTGAAAATGAATTTTACCTACAACATTATTACACATGAAGATATACTACATACATGCATGAATCAAAACATTACTATAATTATTGTGAATAAGGATTAAAACAAAATGATATTTTTAATTTGGTATGAATCAAAACATTACTATAATTGTGAATAAGGATTAAAACAAAATGATATTTTTAATTTAGTATGAATCAAAACATTACTATAATTGTGAATAAGGATTAAAACAAAATGTTATTTTCATTTGGTATGAATCCCCTCCACAAAGTAAGATGGTTACTATACAGTTGATGAAATTGAAAAAAAAATTCACTACAGTTAGTATCTCAGAGACCATGCTAACTAAGTATATGGCTGACCAGTATCAAGAGTATCCTATTTTGTTCTGGATGACAGTTGACAGATTTGTGTTTTACTGATTTTAGTGAAGCCAATTATTAGCCATTTTGATTAAGAAAGATCACACTAAAATCAGTTTGTTTACCACAAACTGAACAGCAAGCTTTCAAAAATCGCAAAAATAATTAAGAGAGAATGCATGGTTTTGGTATGTCATTCTCCCTTAATTATTTTTGCGATTTTTGAAAGCTCACCACATTTTTATTATCAAACCATCTTCCTCAAACTCTGCAAATCTACTAATTTTAGTGTGAAGTTTCTTGTGATGGGGTTCATTTTGCAATCAGATTAATTTTTGACACCTGGTCCCAATCCCTTCCTTAACCCCAAAATGGCTAATAATTCCAAATGTAAATCATGTACTTCCAGTTTTAATAGGGCAATGAATTGGAATTGCGGTGGCGAAAATTCTCCTCTGAAGTGATATGCATTTTTCGGACAGTCTAATTCTATAGTCCTAGATCAAGACAGTACTTGTACATGATGGCAAATGCATAGCCTTTTATGGAATAGACATGTGTACAGCTACCTTATCTCGATATCACACTTTTCCATAAGAATAGACCAAATCCAAATATGGCAATTTTTAATTTCACTTACCAAAAGTCTTCCTTTAAAGACTGGCCAGGCTAACTCTCTTCTAAAACGTTACTTTAAAATCACTAGTTTGGAAAGTTTCGATGATAGAGCAACAAAGACATATATCACTCAAAATTAGAGACATTTGTAGGAGAATAGGCAATCATGACTGACTATCCTAATTTTGGTGTTTTTCACATTCTTTAAATCTTGGTCAGTTCACAAAGGTTCATTATTTCATTTCCAGACTTATAAACCTTACTAACATGCACATTTCCTTTTAAAATTTAATGGTAAAGTTTATTCTCCTCTGAATATCAAGCTTCAACATTATGCCAATTAGCAACAACCATACTTGGATTCAGTCACTAGTACCTTACAGTGTATAATGTACATTTCAAATGATTAGATAATTCAACACTGAAGAAACAACAGCAACCTTTTCTATATTGAATTTCACTAGGGCTAACCAGCTAAACAGATAATTATTTTCTGACCAATCAGAGTGGTTACAGCTTTTCAATGATCAGCCCTTACTCCTGAGACTTTTTCATCATAACTGCACATTGTTATTAGATTGAGTTAAATGTTGATATATTATGTTAAAACGCTCATATTTATTCAGTTCTTTATTAGTTAAACCACTCGTTTGCAAACTCAGCAGCTGTGCAAATTGGGCTGGACATTTTGTTGATTTATGTTTTGCATACCCAGATCTCCATTCAACTGGATTGTTCCTATCTAACAGTAGAATTTCACTTAACCTACATTACAGGATTGCTCAGGCTGCAGAGGTTTGACTAGGATTGGAACCCTGAACCACCAGCATAGAAGGGTTGAAAAACCTGCTACACTGTTCGGGTCAGGGAAGGTAAATACTGCCCACTACCATGACCTTAACTTACCACTGTGCCACCTTCAATGCTGATTTTAGAAGCTTTACCAAATGAACAGACAAACTATGGAATTTTTTCCCAAAAACATCAATGTAACTTATGAATACATGTATACCTACAGGCAAAAACCATTGATGAATTCCATTTTGGAGAATTCCATTTTCCATCATTGTTGCATGGGTATTGATGAATTCCCATTGACATATTTTTGGAAAATTTTCCTGTGAACAAAAATTTGTCCACACAGAAGTCAGCTTAAACTTTTATGAATTTTCCTCCTGACACATACAATGCAATGCTTTTAAAATCTGCACATTGGAGAAATAAAATATGTGTACCATATGAGAAATCTGATTTAGGTACATGTATAATAAATTATTATAGAATATTCTCCACTTCAAAAGATCACTTGAAAACTGTGCTAAATTCTCCATTATAGTGCAGGTATATGTAGAGTCGTTCTATGAATGATTTTTGGTTGAAAATGGTTGTTGTTTTCTTTAAGTGGTGGGTTAAGTTTTTAGAAGGTTTGTATGAAAATTTTAGAAAATGAATTATTAATGATCCAAATTAGAGGGGGGGGGGGGGGAGGGGATTCTATAATTGCTCCATGATTTAAGTCAGCCACACACTAAAAGACAGGGTTCCTGAACATTAATATAGACCTGATCAAGATTATCTCCAAGAGCCTGTGATTGGTTAAGAAGAGAGGAGGGTAGTGATGTGGAGAAGACATGTTGGCCTATATTATCTTCTTCATGACTGCCATCATGATCAGCTGAGGTAGAGCGGTTAATCACCTCCATTTCAATGATGTCACCATCATGTGCTTCTTGTAAGCTGCTTGTATCATGCTGCAGGCCAATCTCATGATCCCTGTCACCCTCTGTTCTGTTTATAGCCCTTGTGGAGCCATTCTCATCCCGCTGGTCATCCTCAGAGTGAAACTCTTCACCATCAAACATGAGGTGAAGTCTGTAGTTTAAGAATTTGATTACAGAAAAAAGGACTCCTATAAATACAGCATATAGCGCCCAGACCAGATTCGATGGTGGTGCTCCCTGGAATCAAATAAGAATGAAAATAGAAATTAAATGCTTCCGATTATGCCCGACCACTTCAATCAATAATTCCGATAATCAATATTTTCCCATAATAATTGATATTAACCCTTTCACTCCCGGACGTGTTTGGGCTCAATGGGTGAAATGCTGAGTGCTAACTCCTAACTCAACCCTCCCCCCCCCCCCCCCCCCCCCCCCCCTCAGTTCCAGTTTGGCTAGCCCGGGCTAGTGAAATACTGCTGACTTTTTAAACCAAGGGCTCAAACTTTCCCCATGATGCCATTCGGCAGAATTCTACGGACTCAGCGGCAGTGAGTATGGTTTCTTCTGTAGGTTTTCCAATGAAATGTGACATCTAATTTTGGACAAATAAGCCACTGTAAGAGAGCTAGACGACATCATTAAGTCTGATGACGGCTTAAATGTACTTGGTTGGCTTTTAGTAGGCCTTGTGAGGGGTTTCACAGGATTTTTCTATTGTGTTTCTGCTTTGAGACACATGCAATAATTCTTCACTGAAATCCTGCAGTTGGTTGTCTTTTCCCCCTGGTCAACCTATTAGGATGTGTTTTTGTCACTTTAAAGCAACGGCTTGAGTCCAAATCACCGCCCTTGGTTGTAAGGGTAAAAGACTTACATGTATAAAAAAAAAATCTACAGGAGTCCCAGAGGGGGGTCCCTTGTGATTTTTTGTTGATTACCCAGCATGCAATTGGAGGTGGGAGCAGGAAAACATGGTGGAGAGAAGTGCAGCATTAAGAATAGCATGCTTCACAGTCGCTATGTGTGTTTTGTGCAAATAAACCTGGTGGTTCGAAAGATTAAAGAAGGTACTGTAACGACTGAGTGCTGATTTTGTGTTTGCTTTTGATTTCAAGGGCGAATGCTCAAAATTCTTGAAAATCGAAGAAACAAAAAGCGATCTCCAAAACAAATGAGTTTTTCTCCAAAGTGAGAGAGTCAAGCGATCCCAGTTATAGCTGTGGCTTTGAAGTCATTCATCCCTTGAAATAATATCGCAACATCGTATTTCCAGCATGTCTAGGTTTGATGCAATAATTTTCTCCAGGTACATGCTTCATATTGGCCGGTTACGGCCGGTTCAGGAGCGAAAAGGGTTAATCAATCGATTAATATCGGAAATCGATGAAAATCGATAACGGATACATTTGTGACTATCGATTATTATCGATTTTCATCGACAATTATCGATTTTATTCGACTTCTCAAATTCATGTTTCTGTTAAAAAGAGTGAAAGTTCAAGTTACGATGGAGGCTTTTATAATAGAGCTGCCACTGACTCAACTGCATGAAACAATTTCATGCATCTAGCCTTTAAAATTATAACAATATCAACACTGTGTAAGGATTTCGAGCTTTCGACTGCAGTGCGGTATGTGCAGTTTCCTGGTGGTTTGTGCCAATCACATCTGCTGAAATACAATAGATGCCAGGACCGACGAAAGGAGATTGCATTAACAGTTGATAATTATGTGTGAGATGATAACTTGTTGTGTTCGGTTAAGTGTCATTCAAATTTGACTGGTATTCCATTACATTATTAAGTCAATGAAAATCAATGAAAATCAATGAAAATCAATGAAAATCAATTAAAATCGATAATCAAGGACGCTAGCGTGTGACTATTGATTTTTATCAATTATCAATATCAATCAATATCAATCAAGTAATTATTATCGATTGGATTCCGATGATCGATTTTCATCGATTTAAGTGGTCAGGGATTATGCAAGCTATTTTGTAAACCTCACGTTATTATAAAGCAGGTTATCCTGGGTGCCAGAGGTTCTACTGCCCTCTCTAAGCCAAAGTTTTAGATCGACAAGAAGACTTGGAGAACCTCTGGGCGCGCAAAGTATGTCTGACTCTGTCTGAGTCAGAATTTGACCCTGGCCCTCTGATTGGCCTAGAGCAAATTCATTTCCAACGATTGCTGCGATTGGATAATGCCATAGCGGTTTCCAAGGGCACCATTGCTTACCCGTTCCGTGTCGTTGAACCCGTCGCATCGCTGGAATTCGAACGAGTTCCCTCGAGCTCTATAACACTTCAGAAAACGGTCAAATTAAAGGCATTTAAACCAGCTGACCTGTTCTTTGTAGCCCTTGGGAGAGGAAAGTGTAATTTATTTCAGCTGTCCGAAAGTGCTGGCTTTTCATAAACCGTTGGGAATTAAGCCTACGTGGACAAAACCAGTTTTTAAAATCAATTTGCTAGAAAAAGGTTTCTCAGGTGTCAATCAAAAAGGATTAGTCTGGCATGGAAGTGAGATTCATACTTCGCGTGCCCAGAGGTTCTCCCAGCCTTCTCGTCAATCTATAAAACTTTGGCTTCTAAATCTAAATAAATGTACTGCCATATATAGCTAAAGCTAATCCCAGCAGGATTTAGCGGCAACGCTTTAATCTTTTATCGTGTTTAAATAAAAGTTATTGCGTTCGACGAAGGAGAACGCATACTAATCTTGCAGTGGACTCCCTGTGGTCATGTGTGGGCTACCTGTGCTTCCCCAGGCAAAAGAAATTGAGATTCGTGTCTGTCCTCATGTCCGTATGTTTGTACTTTTTAGAATAAATTATCTCGGCCGGGGAACTGGTAACCACACGTACACGATGCGAGCGACCATTTTGGTGAATGCCAGCTGGCTTCTGTTTTGTTTCGCGATTGGTTAGTTACTTGCCTTATTTTCCGACAATCCAATGCAATGATGTTTCAAAGGTTCGCAAGTACAATTGAGCAAAGCCTGAGGAAAGTGTGTAGTACATCTGGAGGACCTTGAACATTCAACTCGGCCATAATTATTTATTTATGCTGAACCCGAGTGAATGTGCGATCGAAAAATTTCCTGTTGGAGTGTTGGCTTGCTCGCTGCATTGAATTGTGCTGTTCGGTTTGCCGATACCAAAACTGCAAATGGTCAAGATGCTATAAATCATACATGTACCTGAAGGCTGAAGAGAAATACATGGATATGAATATTTCAGTGTGAGTTGTGAAGAAGCTTTTTAAATACTACACATGTGTGCATCGTGGTGGTTTAAGTCAAACATGGTCTGTTTTGTCGGCGCGGTGACGACACCAGCGAAGTTGAACAGAGAACTGAGTCCAATCAACTTGCCATAATTTGTAAACAACCGAGTGGCTCACTGTACTGGATTCTGCTTTTCGCTGTACATACAGATACCGAAACTACAAACAGTAAGATGACCTGACTGAAGAGAAACAAGGTCTGAGTTTTCTAGATACCCATAATCGCCGTATCTTGTGTGAGTTGCGACACTGTGTACATCTTGGTTATACAAATTAACGGATTCAAATTAACACTACATTCAGACAGAGAGTTAATCTATACCGACACTTTGATATGCCAAGGAACTGGAATATCAACACAGTACAAGGTGAGGGAAATTTAAAGTACTGACTTCATTGCTGTGTTCAATTAATCTACACTGAATTTCTAACGGACCTGAAACAAGGCTGATCAAAGCGATCATAACCAGGACCCGGCTACCAACATTGACCATAAATTATTCTGGAACTAACAATGCTGCTCAATATTCTGCAGCCAACCTTGTTCTCACTTGAAAAATACCAGGGAAACATAATGTGAATGATCTGAATCGAAGGAACTGCATGGACTGTATATACTTTATACACACGCATATAATTATAGTTTATGTTCTAGGAACTGGAATTCAGTTTATACACATCTGAATAGTAATATGAATCCCTTTATACATCCTGTAATATACTGTATTTTATATATCCTGTAATATAGTGTCCCCAATTAGCTTTACAGCTAAATACTATTGACACTCAAATAAAGTTCATGTATGTATGTAAATGTATTGATTTGTGTTCTACACTAACTTCAATTATTCCTTTACACTGTATACCACACAGCAAAATGTGCTACTAATTCTCAAATCAATGCCATAATCATATAAAACACACATGTATATGTTGTAGGTCAAATTGACCCTTCAGGTCAAATTGACCCCGAGTCAATTTAACCTAGGTCAAATTGACCCAGGTCAAATTGACTCAGGTTTGGCTGTCATTTAGGGGGAGTACTAAAAAGAAAAAGAAAAAATCACCCACCCCTCCCCTACAAAATTGTTTTTTGACAACCCACCTCACCCCTCTTCTTCCTACACCCCCCCTTCTCTTCCTACTACTACTTCTATCCCTTTCTTAACCCCCCTGATGTCATGCCTGACCACTTACATTCAGGTCACCCATCCATTTACTTACCTCACAAGATCAGGCTTAACTTGGCTGAATCACGAGGAACGACTGGTAGATATTAATCCAGTGGATTATCGCACTGCGCCATGAAAGCGCTTGTTGATTTGAACACATCATTTATTCTCCATGTGAGTAATCGTCGAACCCAGTCTCTCTCGTTATGCGCACATGCGTACTGCTAACAAAATCGGACTTGGAAACATCTTTCAAAAAACATGAACCTGATATTAAACCCGGACCAAACTGTAACACAGATGAAGTTTGTGTTGACTATGGCACGCCAATGGTAGCAAAATTCAACTCCGGCATTCAACTTCAATTCAACCCTCATTCAACTTCAATTCAACCCTCATTCAACTTCAATTCAACCCTCATTCAACTTCAATTCAACCCTCATTCAACTTCAATTCAACCCTCATTCAACTTCAATTCAACACTCATTCAACTTCAATTCAACACTCATTCAACTTCAATTCAACCCTCGTTCAACTTCAATTCAACCCTCATTCAACTTCAATTCAACTTCAATTCAACCCTCGTTCAACTTCAATTCAACCCTCATTCAACTTCAATTCAATCCTCATTCAACTTCAATTCAACCCTCATTCAACTTCAATTCAACCCTCATTCAACTTCAATTCAACCCTCGTTCAAGTATTGAAATTTAGTGCCTTTTGGGCCATTATCGGGTTCTTTCTCAGAACACCCATGCAGAAACCGCATAATTGTATGGAACGCGGGCTCTGGTTTTTCCCGCCATTTTGTTAGGTGAGTGCTGGCGCTTCAGTCAGGCTTCGGTTTTTGCACTTAAAAATGGAAGAAAATCTTCAAAACCTGTCAACTTGTTTACAGAAAGCGTCTGAACTTGTTGCAGATCTCGCAAGCGAACAAGGGACAGGAGCTGAAAGAGTACGATCCCCTGTTTCGGTGTCGAATACAAGATTGGGTATGGTACCAATCATGGCGACAAGATCCGTTGCTCAGGTTGGAAATGCTGTTAACAGAGCCCGTGCTATGATGCAACAGTCAAGCTCTCGAGGTCTTTACTCTAGACTTAACCAAAGAGAGAGGCTTAGGGCTACAACTCCAAACACCTCCAGTGCAAAAAAGATGAAAGTTTCTGTAGTAGACGAACCAAAAGTGTTCGAATTTGTGCTTGTCAATTTCGATGACGAGGATGGTATTGAGGAAGGTGAGAATTTGCTGCTATGTGATGAAGCAATCACATTACGTGGCTTTGTACACCTCAATACCAAGGCCAAAGAAGCAGAAATTCGTAAAGAGATTTCCAAAGCAATCCAGATACGGTTTCCTCTAGTCAGGGAAAAGGACTTCGAATTCTTGAAAGCGAACCGAAGAAAATTGACAAAACCTGTTAACTTACAAGAATATAATTATAAACAGGTTAAGCTTCTGGCTGGCCAGGGTGCCATTTATGTTAAACTAAAGAACGGTTATAACTTTGTCTTGTCACAAGATGAACCAAGTGAAATGCTGGAAAATACGAAGGAGCCAAAGGAAACTGTTCATAGTTGCACACGTAGCTATAGCCAGCCATCCCAGCTGGAAGTGCAGGACACTGAACTACTGGAAAGTGTTTTTGCAGAAAGCAAAGATGCTAGCATTTCAGAAGGAGATGACTTTTCAACCATCATTGCTATATGTAAATCAAATAACATTGAGAATCCAACTGAAATTCTAAGATGTGCACAAAAGTCCATTGTCACTGGTAGACCTCTAGAGGCAAGTGACTTAACTGATTCCTTGGAGGGAGATACCAATTACATACTGGTAAACAGACACAATCTCTTGGCCACTGCTATGGAGGAAATTAAGTCTATTAAGGATCCCAGGATCACACTTGAAGTGGATTTTTATGGGGAAAAAGCACATGACTCGGGTGGTCCCAGAAAAGAGTTTTTTCGTTTATGCCTTAGAGAAATTAAGGAGAAATACTTTGATAATGGTATTCAAGAGAATTTGGCTGAAGATTATGAGGTTGTAGGACTAATAATGTCCCTTAGCATCTTGCAGAATGGCTGTGTGCCAAGATTTATGCCTGAGAAACTTCTGCAGGAATTATTTATGAGCGAAAAGCCATCTCAGTGCATTAGTTATCTTCGCATGGGATTTCGAAAGCTCGGACTGTATCAAATTGGGAAAGAATTACCAGTGTTCCTGCACCTATTGCGACCCTCACCAGCGTGTACCCTAACAAGGAAGAAGCTCACCCATCTTCTTAATCCCATATTTGCTGAGGAGGGTACAAATGCACGTATTTTTGAAGATGGAGTTTATTCAGCATTTTCAAAATATGTCCGTGAAGCTGCAAGTGGGCGAAGGGGGACTGTTACATTGGAGCACATTCTGCAATTTGTGACATGCACTGATGAGGAGCCACTACTAGGTTATGTCTTCCACCCAGCAATTCATTTTGTTCAAGCTGACAATTCTGCAAAATGGTCATTCATCCCAACAGCAAACACCTGTATTAATTCAATGAATCTCCCAACAGCTTCATATGAAGTTTCCTTGCCTGCTGAATTTGACCTATTTGAGGTATATGACATTGCCTTTTCAAATGCTTACTTTGGCAATGTATAAAATATACAAATTTAATGTACATGTATGTAAATGCATTACATGTTAATGCAGAGTTGTGTGGTTTTAAGCTGGCAGTACATCACAGTACATGCAATTATATGTACATGTACTGTACAATCTCAGTAAAACGATTTCAAATATGAAAAATCACTGTTCTGATGAAAATCACATCAAATTTGTTTTGCTTCATTTCAGCTTGGCAAAACAAATGCATGACATTAGCCAATACAATTTTCTAAGGAATTTGTGTAATTGAAATGGAAAAGTTTATTGGCATACATGTACTTTTCCCTGTTTGGCTTCCAGCCTTGTAAAAAGGTATTTAGGAAATCAGGCTCATCAAGTGCCAGCAAAGATGGGTGTCTTCAATTTGTGGAATGGGCCAAATTCATTTAGTCCTAAAGTGAAGATGTATCCTAGCATTGTTTCTTTATAACAGCATCTTGTACTCCAACAAGACTAGGATGTTCATGTAGCTTAACTTTAGGAAGATGTCATGAATCTGGCCACAGGTGCCATAATTAGTTACAGCCCAGCATGGCAGTATTACTGAGTATGAGGTAACAGTTTAAAGGGCATGTGTAAAAGTGTTTACTTTTGATCATGATTTTGCTTATGCAGCTACCACAAAGCTGTAGGCTGATCACAGCTACAATTGACTGATGGAATATTGAGATTACTCCAAGGCATTGTGGCACAATGAGATTATGGATGCTTAAGGATTTATTCCAGAAAAGATTTGCATGTAGTTGCATCCGTTTTATGTTTCAGTTCTTGTTAACAGTATTTTTACATTGAAGTAGTTTTACAGATGAGTTAGTGACTGAACATGTTTCAGCTATCTTGAGCTGACAGCTACTAACAATTGAAGGGGTGAGTGCAAGAAAGAGTTAAGTGACAACAGATCAAGTTATCAATTCTCCCTTACAAAACAAAGAAGATAAAAGGATAATTTGACTTGTCATCACTTAACTCTTTTTTTTTTTGCACTCACCTCTTAAATAAATTGTATGTTTCAGTTCTTCTTTCAGTTCTAAAGGGGGGGGCCACAGGTAACCCAATTTACATGTTATTTGGCTAGTCTTAGCGGTGGGTGTAAAGTACAGGTCAGATTATAGGTCACAGGTCAGGTCACTTGTTTACCTGGGAACCCTAGCTCTAGGTGAGTGAGAACCCATTGTTTACCTGTGAACTTGTCCGATGGTTAGGGTTAAGTTTGTGGCTAGGGTTAGGATTTATCTTAGAGTTAACAACAAGACCTGTACTTTACACCTGCCACTAGTCTTAGGGACATTAAAGTTTCTCCCCAAATGTGTACACTGTATATCAGGCTGCAACATTTGGCATAAATGTATTTGCACTGTTCATGTTAGATTTCAGGCTGATTATGTAAACATGTTTGTAAATAAATATCAAATACCCTAAAATCTTGAGGTTCTAGCTGTTCACATCAGTGTGATTGCAATAAATCTGTGAAACAAAATCTAATAGGCACTAACTACATATGTAGTTGTCTTGCAATTTGTAAAGAAAAGGTAATGACATTACAGTGTTGAAGGTTCACCCAGTCGTGGAAAGTCTTGGAATTTGTGAAATAATTTTCCAGATCTGGAAAAGTCATGGAAGTTTATACATTTACTCAGTGGATTTTTTAACACTCCATCAAAGTCAGCCCTTCAATTGTTGATTTTAAGAAAAGAGAATTAGTGGATATGTTGTAGGTTGTTTCTCAATTCAGGTTGTTTTTAAAACAACCTAGGTCATTTAAAAACAACCTAGGTCATTTAAAAACAACCTAGGTCATTTAAAAACAACCTAGGTCATTTAAAAACAACCTAGGTCATTAAAAAAAAAAAATCACCCACCCCTCCCCTACAAAATATTTTTTGACGAACTACCCCTCCCCTCTACTTCCTTCCCCTCCCCTCTCAATTTTCTCCTTGTCCCCCCTGACACACCTTACTGTACTGTACCACTTACCTCATCGGTCACCCATCCACTTACAAACCTTGCCCGGTCGGGCTTAACTTGGCCGAATCACAAGGAACGCCTGGTAGGTATTAATCCAGTGGATTATCGCACTGCGCCACGAAAGCGCTTGTTGATTTGAACACATCATTTATTCTCCAAGTGACTTATCGTCAAACCCAGTCCCTCTCGTTATGTGCGCATGCGTACTACTAACAAAATCGGACTTGGAAACATCTTTCGAAAACATTGTATGGACGACATTAAACAACACGTTTGTGTTGACTCTGCGTTCTTTTATGAAAGCTGCAGCAAATCAAGGGAAGTAAGGAAGCTAAATCCAGAAAAAATACTTTGTTTCTTGACTTTATTACGGCTCCACTCGTACTTCGAAACAAACTGTGTCAACCGAACCGACTTAGAGTAATCACTGACCGAAAGTAAAGACAAAGGAAAGCGCATCACCTCTAACATTAACTGTATTATATTGTCTTGTCAGTCTCTAATCAAAGAACTCCGAGAATGTGAAAAGACGTAAAAAATGGATAAATGATCTGGCGCTTTCTCAGTGTAAGCATATTAATTATTCATATTGTCGAATTTTCATACAAACCTTCTAAAACCTAACCCCAAATTTGAAAAAACCCTAACCATTTTAAATCCCAAATCATTAATAGAACGAGTCTAAATACATCTGAACTTAATGGAGAATTTAGCGAAGTTTTCAAGTGTTTTCAAGTACACTTTTCTTCAATGGTCCTGTGAACTAATTAATCCAAAACCTAACCCTGTATTTAAAAAAAACCTAACCGTCCACAAGGGCTGTTCACTTACTTTGAAGTCAATGATTTTAGAGCTATAGTCACTAAATTAAGCTTTTTAAATAATGCTTCTTCAATGGTCCTGTGAACTAATCCAAACCCTACCCCTACATTTAAAAACACCCTAACCGTCAACAATGGGTGCTCACTAATTTAGGGTTTTTAGAGCTAAGTCGCAACGTAGAAATGTAATGCTTTAAATTCTTCAATATAGTCATACAAACCCTAACCCTACATTTAAAAGACCCTAAAATGACCTAGGTCATTTTAAAAATAACCTAGGTTGTTTAAAAATGACCTAGGTTATTTATATTTTAAAAATAACCTAGGTTATTTAAAAATGACCTAGGTTGTTTAAAAATGACCTGAATTGAGAAACAACCTACAACAGATACATTCATCACAGCTGTAGGACTGCAATGGAGCCTGTGTGCTTAAAAAAACTTTTTCTATATTTGTTACTATAATTTTTGAGATCATGATTTTTTAAATTTTAGTCATGGAAAAGTCTTGGATTTTCTATTCTGACAGTGTGAAACCTGGATTAGTGTCTAATAGTTTTGTATCTTTTTCACAGCATTATTGCAATCGCTCAAACACCATATACATGCCCTTCTACACTGACAGTAATACAATTAGTTCATCAGTAGAAAAGAGTTTGTCATCAGGGGAGACTAAACGTCTCTTATAACTCCCAAATTTAAAGAAATAGTTTTTTACTGACATTAAAAGGCCATGTTATCACCATGAACAGAACTGCAGAAAAGTTTGAGTAGAAATATCAGTGACCACCAAGTGCTATTAATTTGTCTTCAACCAACTGGAGAGCCCTTTCATAGATGTCTATTCCCATGTGGTTTGAGGGCATTAGGATGTCCAGCACTTCCAAAATGGATGATTGTATTGTTTGTGCATTATTCAAATTAACTTCTGGGATCACAACATTGTTACTACTCTCTTGAAGTGGAGATGGCCCTTGTGGGTCATAACCATACAATTCTAAGTCATCAACATCTCCATCCAGTTGCCCATGGGAAAGTGGGTTTTCTGAATGCATCATTCCATTAAGCCACAATTGGTAAGGAGACCAATTATTCTCGGTTCGCACTGCATGGTGGTTAAATGCTTCCATGTACTCTTGGAGGGCGTTGTTGATTCTGGGTATAAACACCAGATGTAGAGTAAACATGTGGACTGGGTTATCTGGATTCAGAACACCTGATCCCTCCATGGCATAGAATACATAGTAAAAAAAGTGGCACACACACCTGAACACATCTCTCCAAAGTCTTTCGATTCTTTGGTTATGAGTCGATGGGCCGGTAATAAAACTCCCCCTCCCCTGTCCTCTTGCATCAATCATGGCATCACAGACCATAACGTTTTCTACACCCTTGTCCACACGAATTCGCGAAGGCCACAGACCACCATCGTTTTCTATCGCATCTAGAAACAAAGTGAGCACAGTCTGGGCAAGGTTGTTTGCACTACACCAAAGAAACAACACTCTTCTTGAATATCCGTCGATACAACCATGAACTACAAGTTTCCAACGTATTAATGAGTGATGGCCATCTAAATGCCATAGTGAATTAGGCCATGGAACGTGATAAACTCTTCGTGACACCAAAACACCCCATCTCAAAGCTGTGTTCAGTGGATCCAATCTAACAAGGCTGTGCCGAATTCTAGCTCTTTGAACTCTTAATCCAAGTGACTTAAAGTAGCCAATAAAGTACGCTTGACCTGTCGTCGTTCCGTGACGGTTCATGTAATCCTTCACTACAGAATCAAGCTGTTCATCCGAGACGTCACTGAAACCACAAAAGCCTTGCAAACCAAATTCACGGATCCTCCTCGAAATAGTCCATCGTGATACACCAAGCATTTGAGCAATTTTTATTTGTGTAAATCCCAAACTTAGAAGGTCTTCCAGCACCTCAACCGAAATTTGAAACGACGGTCTTCCTGGATATTGTGCTCCATCTGATCCTGTTTGTCCAACCGTGATACAGGAACTTTCTGAAACTCTTGTTTCGCATAAAGTTAATTGTGTTTCGTAATTTTGAAAAGAGGACAGGAGCTCAGAAAAAGCTTCAGACAGCAAGTGCCATTCCTCTTTATCGTCTGCATCATGCGTTTCCAATTCACCACATGTTCTCATCAAACTCAGAGCCCGATCAACAACAACCACATGTGCTTGGACTTCACTCAAATCAGGATTAGCTTGAAGAGAAATATTTTCTGCTCTATCAAGTACAGAATAAAAGAACTTCGATAAATCTTCTTCAACATTGAACTCCCTTCCTTCTTCAGTTGTTGTCTCCATACTCATTCCCAGGTGTCTTGACTGGCACCGTTGCATGTAACCAGAGCCCGCGTTTCTTACCAGTATGCGGTATCTGCATGGGTGTTCCGAGAATGAACACGATAATGGCCCAAAAAGGCACAAAATTTCAATACTTGAACGAGGGTTGAATTGAAGTTGAATGAGGGGGTTGAATTGAAGTTGAATGAGCCGGGTTGAATTGAAGTTGAATGAGGGTTGAATTGAAGTTGAATGAGGGTTGAATTGAAGTTGAATGAGGATTGAATTGAAGTTGAATGAGGATTGAATTGAAGTTGAATGAGGGTTGAATTGAAGTTGAATGAGGGTTGAATTGAAGTTGAATAAGGGTCAGTGAACTGAAGTTGAATGAGGGTTGAATTGAAGTTGAATGAGGGTTGAATTGAAGTTGAATGAGTGTTGAATTGAAGTTGAATACGCGGGTTGAATTGAAGTTGAATGCCGGAGTTGAATTTTGCTACCATTGGCGTGCCATAGTTGACTCTGCATTCTTTCATAAAAAACTGTAGCAATTCAAGGGAAGTAAGAAAGCTAAATCCCAAAAAATACATTGTTTATAGATGATCAGGTGTACTTCATTACGGCTCCATTCGTACTTCAAAACAAACTGTGTCAATTAACAGTCGAGCGAACCGATTTTCGGTGTTTAGAGCTATAGTCACTATTTTTTTAGCGTGTTTAGAACTGTAAGATACTAAATAATAGACTGTAATCCTCCTTCTATTATGTTGAGAACTAATACAAATCCTAACCCTACATTTAAAAACACCCTAACCGTCAACAACATGTACTCACTAATATTACATGTATTTAGGCTGTTTAGAGCTAATCATTAAATAACGGACTGTAATCCTTCTTCAATTGTCCTGAGAACTAATACAAACCCTTCCCCTACATTTAAGAAGACCCTAACCGTCAACAACAGGTGCTCACTAATGTAGGGTTCTTTAGGGCTATTAATCACTAAACAACACGAAATATGATACTTCTTAGATGTTCCTTGTGAACTGACCCAAACCCTTACATTTGAAAACCCTAATATGTAAGTTCCCTTTTTAGAATCTTGAAAAAATTAGCTGAAGAAAACATTACCTTAAACACAAACACCAGGTTGAATCAATTTGACCTAGGTTGAATTGACTCGGGTCAATTTGACCTAGGTTATATTGACTTGGAGTCAATTTGACCTGAAGGGTCAATATGACCTAGGTTAAATTGACTCAGAGTCAATTTGACCTGAAGGGTCAATTTGACCTACAACATATACATATAGCCCCATAAGCATCGCATCCAATGATTTAATATTACACAAAGATAATTAAAGTTTTATACCCAGATACATCCCCTTGTATATTAACATATAAGTCAAGACAATTTTCACATTAGTTAAAATACAAGCACTTTTGATCAGGATTACGTACGCCGTCCACATCATTGCAGCAATTTTTCAGCTTTTCAGACTGTTATCACAGTCCTTTCTCTTTCAAAAAATATGTCGAACGCACTTTGATAATCTATGATTACTTCTAGTTGTATTGTATTGTAGCTTAGAGAGGGCAGTAGAATCTCTTTCACCCAGGGTAAAAGCAGGTCGGTGTGGTTGCAAATTTCCAAGCCGCATATGTAACTGTAAGAAAATAAGACCGATAAATATTCGCAGCATTGCTGTTAGGGACTTACCAGATAAAGAGAGAACGGCAGACACAGCAAGATGATCCATAGATAGAAGTGGAAAGTGTTCGTGAAGATCTCTTGATGTGGATCGAAAAACCAACCACCGGTTAATGATGCCCAAACTCCCTGCCGCAGTATTTCCAGCGATTGCGATCCCATCTTAACGAAACCTCCAAAAAGAGCTTCGACGTTTTCGCATAATTTTAATAACGTCTTGAGCCATGATTAGAGTCGAAGTTAGAAAAAAATATTCGACAAAAACACAGTACAGGAAACTACTCTTCCTCCCACTCCGCCATTTTTGTTGCGTTTGACGTCATTAGCGCCCGCGGTATGAGGCTACTGCAGCGGAGGTATATGTGTATGTTACGTACACCAATGCGGATAAACACAGGTCCAGTCCTTCACGTGGCTCACGGTTTTCAAGATGGCGGACGTGACAGAAGAAAGCTGTCCGGATGCAAATTCATTGATACTCGAAGGAAATCAAGTCGTTTTGAAGAACAGAGACTCTCTACGAATCGTCCAAGTATGGAAAAATAGGTGAGTTTTATTTGAATGACGATGATCTGCGATAGAGGGACAATACTTTTGGATTTCCACTTAAGCTTCCTTAATATAACTTAACTCTTAACTCAAGCTTAATTTCTGAATGGACAAAAGGATCAGAGAAATAATGAATCAATAAAGCAATATATATCAACATATTGAGGTCTCTTTTTTTTCTTCTTCAGGAAAGTAACTTTTGAAAAGCTGCACTTCTTCTTGGACAGTGCTATTGGCTGTCCACTTGGGTCAGTTTTTGAGGTGGAAAGAGATAAACTGAAGAGAAAAAACCCAGATGAAGAAGTTGATGAGCTTTTGGCTGCAGAAAATAGAAGTAAATAGCATCACTTCCTTTTACCTGAAGTAATAGGTACTGGTATTAACATGGACATCCAGTGCAACTGACAAAGTGTACTAATGTACATGCAGGCCAGGTAGTGACAAAATACTGAACCCCGGTCCATGGATCACCCATAAATTCCATATATTTTCGAAAATGAAAGCTTATAAAATGACTTTGAGTTTGTCTGTGCTGGCGGCACTGTACCGTGCAGTGTTATTGTAGTTTTGCCTTACTTGCTGTTGCATTTAAAATGGTATCTAAAATCTTGCTACAAGGTCTTGACTTTCCTTACCTATTCCACTACCAGTAACGGCAATGAACTGTTTTTCAAAAAAAGGAAGAAAGCAAAAATAACTGATTGACCCTGCACCCAAATTCTCTACATTTATTTTGTCCGAATATGCTAATCCCAGTAATTGGTCCAATGGCAGAGTGGTGAGATCAGCATTACGATCCAGAGATCAGAGTTTGATTCCCTGAGCATACAGGTTTTTTTTCAATTTTTTGTCTTTTTCTTTCTTTCTTCTTCTTTCTAAGTTTTCTTAATCTTTTCTTCTGAGCATTGTGCCTTCCACACTATTAAAATTCTTTAATCCTGCCATCAGCCAGATACAGAAGTGATATATTCACTCTTTTATAGAGCTGTATTAAAATATCACATGGCAGTATGAGCGTTTTTGGCAGCGACGATATTTGGGGGAACACAATTACATATATTTGCTCTTTTTTCTTGATATCTGACTCCATCTTGCTTCTCGTTGCACATGATATGCACCTGCATTTCCTATATTATGGTCAGTGGAAGTTAAAAAGAAATGGCGGATGGACAATGCAATATGCAATGACGCTTTTTGGGAAATTTGTTATACAATGTAGCTCTAGGTAAAACAATAATGTGAATTTATGGGTGGTCCATGGACTCAGTCCATGAGATGGTCCACAGGGTGGATCAGCATTTTGTTACTACCCAATACAGGCCTGTCGTTAGAAGCCAGCTAGTTTATATACATGTACCAGCAATTCACCAGTTAATTTGTGATTGCCGGCTACTTAATGTAATTAAAGCTTAAAACCAGAGTTGTAGCTTATGGCACAAAAAGACCGGTTATTTCCCCCAGTTGTCCAGCAGCTTTAAAAAACTTAAAGATGGCTCTGATAATGGATTGAAGCTGTCCTAGCTATTTCACTAAACATTTTGCTTCATGTTATTTCAGAAGATATTTCAAGCAGCCAACCTATACAAAGTGATGGGCAATCACAAAAACTATCAAGAGATGACATTGTGTCATTGAAGGCACAGGGAGTCAGTGGAAAGGTGATTTGGTGATGTAAAGACGGTGTAACTACATGTACATTTAATGTCTATTAATTTTTATGCTTGATACAATCCACCATATGGAAAAAGATGGCAGCTGTCATATTTGACCACAATCTCTTGCAAACCTAACACAGTCAAAATAACATGTACAAATTATCTATTATCTTATATACCCATGGGGGGGGGGGGGGGGTACTCCTAGCCGGGTATGTATCACTCGACAGGGTATGGTTTCTGACAATTCTTAGCCTGGAACAGGGTGTATAAGTCACTGTTTTGGTCTGGAACAGGGTCACACTTTTTTGGAAGGGGCACAGGAGGGTTTGAGTTATTCACGGTCCCTTGCCGCTGCAAACGCAGAGTCCGTTTATCTGTTTATGGTTCAAGTGGCGAGTGGAGCACAATGTCTCGTGCGTATCATATCAGACACTAGCCTGGTCTGGAACAGGATACATGTATCTTTTGGCCATTTTGCCTCGAACAGGGTATGTTTTCGTTGTTTCTAGCCTGGAACAGGGTACATTTTTTGCCATTTTGTCTGGAACAGGGTCGCAAAAATACAATTTCTTGGTCTGGAACAGGGTAAGGGTTTCAAGGGCTCAGCGGCACACCCCCATCCTAATTTTTAGGGAGTACCCCTCCCCCCGGCTTATATGGCAGTGTATTGGCAACAGATAGCACTTGACGTATACTTGCTTGTTTTTAAGATTAATTTTAATACCTCTCTACTGCATTTTAATAACAGATTTAATGTTTTTCTTGAGCAAAGGATAAAAGTCTAAGCCACCATCTTTTTGGGTATGGTAGGGAGGTCAGATCAAAATGAATAGGTCTCACTGTCATGAGCATTTTGGTGGTTAAATTTTCAAGATCGGTCAAGAATTGGTGAAGTTATGAATTTTTGAATATTCAGATTTTGGGGTATTATTTGGACAAAGGCCTGTAATAAAACCATTTAGATAAGGCTGAGCTGGATGGCACCAAACAGGATTCAAGTCAAATGTTGATTGTAACACCAATTGTGTCAAAATTAGTTCTCATTAACTAATCTTAACCAAATTTGGACTGGTGACAGGTCTCATCAAGTCGCACATCATAACAACACTAATTATCTGTAATTATCTAGAATTCTAGAAATATAGCTTCGATATTTGTAATTTTATGGTCCATCTAATTATCGATTTTGCCGAGTTTGCGAACCGATGAGACGCGCGTTCAAACTCTACGGTCCTGGGTTTGACCTCCCTAATTAGGGTATTCTAAACTCTTGTTTGCCCTTCAATTTCCAGGACATTGTAGACCAACTTGTAGAAAACAGTTCAACATATAAAGACAGGACAGAATTCTCAAAAGCAAAGTACCGAAACAAGAAAACAAAGAAGTATGAGTGAAGTAAAATATGTGGCACATTAATAATGAGACAGTCTGACTTTGCACATTTGTATACCCATAAGTATTTCATGTGTGCACTTTATTTTGTTATGTAAAATTGATTGATTGACAGATTCTAATGAACCAATGAATATTCTAAACTCCAATGACCTTCAAGTAATTATTTTTGCTCAACGTTTTGTTGACAGACATATTTCAAGAATCACAATTCTTAGACCAACAACCCTATTAATAGCAGAAATGTATTATTCAAAGGGATCATATAAAATATGGTGAGTATGACCTCATTTGGTATGTTTTTTGTCATTTTAAGCTAATATTAATAATTATTGTATTATAATACTGGTATGACCAAAATCCCAACTTTTTGTGTGTTTTCAGCTCAGTGGTTTAATATAATAATACTTGATACTGTATATAGATATTTTGTTAAATATTAAATAACAAGAAGTTATTGATGGTACAGGCTACCCATATCTAGGGTCTATCACTGGGGAAATTAAATATGTAAAAAAAGCAATGGGAATTCTCCAAAACCCATCTGACATTATGGGAAGATTTGAACTTTCTGAAAGTTGAACTCTT
This sequence comes from Actinernus sp. WN-2022, assembly GCA_030867875.1. Taxonomy (NCBI): domain Eukaryota; kingdom Metazoa; phylum Cnidaria; class Anthozoa; order Actiniaria; family Actinernidae; genus Actinernus; species Actinernus sp. WN-2022. Next base: position 70,237,981 of record JAOWCC010001589.1, on the reverse strand, counting down.
GAAAGTTGAACTCTTCCCATTAATGTCAGATGGGTTTTGTTGATCTCAATTCCCATTATTTTCTTTCCCTGCATACATGTATGTGTTAACTGATTTAGTTTTCCATGTAAATTAAAGTACATTATATTTTTAAAGCAATAATTAGACTTTGAGCTTAAAGTTTATCAGTTACATGTAAACTGAGAGCAAGCTAGTAGTCTAATTGTTTTAATTAGTAGACCAACTTTATTTATTGTTCAATCTGAACTGAGTTTTGTCGAATTGGTTGCCATTGTTTTGTTTATGAAAACCAGCTTTTTTTGCTACTTGTTATCTATTTAACAATTAGACCCACATCCCGAATGGGCTACGAGTCGATAGCCCATGAGGCGCAGCCGAATGGGCAATTTAACTCGTAGCCCATGAGGGTGAGAGGTCTAATTGTTTTAGTTATATAAACAAACTAGTCAGACAGTAAAAAAAAAATAGAAAGAAACAAATTGAGGTTGAACATTTTTTATTATTTCATGAAAATGCGTGCAGTTTTTTTCTACCATGGGCTATCACAAATAGACCTATAGTAGGGTAGCCAATCAGAATGCAGGATTTGTAATAGTCCACTAGTTAGTTTATACTAATAGAGAATACAAATGTAGATAGTGAGTAGCTTAGCCAATCAGATTGTAGGATTCATGTTAGAACACTACTAAGTTGGTTTCTAAATGCTATATTGTAGATCAAATGCCATTAAGTGTGTTAACTTTTTCCTTTGTTCAGTGAGTTGAGACCTGATGCGTTGTCCCAAATCCTGACACTGGCAAACATAAGGGCTCACTCTAGGGTACTAGTAATGGAACAATGTCATGGACTGGTGGTAGGAGCTATATTAGATAGAATGGGAGGTAAGAGCAATCAAGATATGTTGTGATTTAGGCAATATAATATGCTTTCCATGTCTTTGAGTTCTATGTTATAAACACGGACATATCCCAAGCATTTATAATGGAGAACAAAGACATGGAAAGCATGTTATATTGCTTTAAAAACAATAACATGCAACAACAAAATTTATAGGAGATTATGTGCACACTCTGTTTCTGTCTTTATCCTCTTAAATAAACATGCCTTTTAGCCATGCATACCAATTGGATTAGTTTATAAACCCAAACATAACACTTTACATGTGGTATTTTTGCTTTTTCCTGAAATTTGACTTTAAGGAACAACATTTTATTACATCTCTTTAGGGTATGGAAGTATTGTTCAAATTCATTCAGGTGATTTTCCTACAAGGTAAATTATTCTTAATTTTAAAATGTTATTTGGTTACAAGTATGTTTAAATTTAGCAGTCCTTAATTATTGGTATGTATACAATACATAAACAATATGTTGTTAATTGCATGTTTATATCATTTTTATCTCAGATTAGCAATGGAATGTTTTAATTTCTCATCAAATTTTATGAAAATTGTCAATGGTTTCCCACTCAACAAAGTGAACAGCTTGAGATGTAAATCTTCATTAGGTAAGATTGTATTTTAAACTACATACAGTACACTGTAGTTACAGTGCGACTACTGAAAGCGGGACCACTTAGACAATGAGAACTAAACACATTTCAAAATGAAAATAAAGCATTACAAACTACAAATCCTAGCATATCCATGAGATTTTCTTCATTCAAAATTTGACTTCAGAATTAGTCCACAAAATTTGCCTTTTACCGGATCGAAGCTTGAGTAAGTTGGAATGCTACATGTATTGTCTTCTACTCAACACTGATTGGCTCAAAGAACTGTAAGTTGGAATGTTTTGTTTTCCAGTTTCGGTAGTCGCACTGTAAGTCTAATTTTCACTTATAGCTCACAGAAGCAGAAGCATAAGGAACATTATGTTGACTAATGAAAATCAAGAAACGGAGACATAAGGGCAATCATTAAAGTTTGATGGAAGCAGAAGAAATGGAATATTACAAGTACCTTAAAGTAATTCTTCTTACGTTTCTGCCTCCATCGCTTCTGTTCTAGTGAAAACAAGGTAAACATAAGAGTAAGAGTAAACCAATCAGAATGCTCATTCTCAGGCCCTTTGCAATGTAAATATAGCATGCAAGCTAAGCAAGGCTTTTGCTTCTGAAACTAACGCTCCTGCTTATGCTTTCATTGTGCTCATGCATTTTCAGTAGAAAATAACTCTCTTCTGCTTACGGTTCTTCTGTATGCATGTCCTGCTTCCATCACTAGTGAAAACCAGTCTTTAATCTGCCTTTCAGATCCTAGTCCAGCTGAGTTTCCAGAGAATAGTTCGGAGTTGTTACAGCAAACTGAGGTGAAGCAAGAAGAGCAGTTACAACCACAACAGAGTAATGAAGCGAGTGATGAGGCTGTAGCAAATCAAAAACAGGAGGTAACTTGTTGCTTCTAAAGTATAACACTTAACATATCCCTGAGGTAGGCCCTCTGTCTAAAGAATATTTGGAAGTTTCTTTTGGAGAATACTTGAAACTAGTGATTCAAGACACAATCTTTAATCATCAGTTTAAGTATTCTCCAAATATTCGAATTTCCTCAGCCAAACATGCAACAACAAACAACTTTATTAACATAAAATGATGCTACAAGGGGTCTACTAAAGCTGAATAAGAGGATTACCCTAACCAGGAGCCCCCTTCACCGGCAGCAATGTTTTTTAATTCAGGGTTTTCTCAAACTAGTTTGAGATGGGCTTCCTGTGGTAAGAAGCCAGAAGTCATTCCTGGTCAAACCCTTATACTCAGGAAACCCATAACCCCAAATTAAAATACAGAGAGATGCCTGTGGAGGTAGCCTACCATGCAGCTCTTTTTTTTTTAAAGAGCCGCGGGGGAGGCTACTGCGGAGGAGGCTAAACCAGTATGTAAGACCGCGTTTTACAAAACTTTCCGAACGAAGTGACATGTACCATTTGGTTTTCCAACCATAATTTCTGTTTTTTCGGTGTGAATGGTAAGTACCCCAGGCCGCAGAATGAGAGAAGAACCACTTACTACTGCGTTATCCTGAGCTACATTCTACCACTAAACGCTAAGTCTGAACACTTCTTAAAATGAATTTGAAATTTCAATTGAGCAGGATCTTCTAACTCAGAATTTAAAGGCACTTGTACGAAACGGGTATTTAGTGTTATGTATTAGCAAAACCTGTTTGTACATGCTATTTCCCACCTCCAATCGATTGTAGATCTTTCTAAAACAGCATATTTGAAGTTTGTTTGCCATCCAGTAAAGCCTTTCCCATGGGAACACGAGCTCAATTCATTTGTTTTTGAAGTGATATATCAGCATGTGACTGTTTCCAGTAAAGCCTTTCCCATCGGATCACGAGTGCAATTCATTGGTTATTGAAGTGATATATCAGCACGTGACTGTTTCCAGTAAAGCCTTTCGCATGGGATCACAAGCACAATTCATTGGTTATTGGAGTGATATATCAGCACATGACTGTTTCCAGTAAAGCCTTTCCCATCGGATCACGAGCGCAATTTATTGGTTATTGAAGTGATATATCAGCACGTGACTGTTTCCAGTAAAGCCTTTCGCATGGGATCACAAGCGCAATTAATTGGTTATTGAAGTGTCACATCAGCACGTGACTGTTTCCAGTAAAGCCTTTCCCATGGGAACATGAGCTCAATTCAGTCAATTCATGATATATCAGCATGTGACTGTTTCTTGCAAAAGCCCTATTGCATATAACAGGATATAATGTCCAAAGAACAATATTGTTGTAGGAGAAAGTAGCCAGAAGAGTGAAAAGGCAAAAAGAAGAATCAGCGGCAAGGAATGACCTTGAGCTGGGAAACATGGATGGGTGAGATACGTAAAGAATATAATAAAATCCCGCTTATAAACCCTGTCCCTGGGCTTAACAACTTCGTAAGAGGTTGTGAAGGCGCTTATAACCGGAGGGGCATTTCAGGGCTCGCAAGATGCTAGCAGATGTGCGAATGAACAAAAATTCCACTAACATATTTATGTGAGGCGATCTTCCTTTAAAGTACCTATGAACCTTATTTTTTTTATTTTAGATATCAATTCTACAACAAGTGAATAGTAGAATGGTACAATATGTCTTGCTTTGAATGCTGTGCCGCTGAGTTAAGGAGGTTTTAATATACAAAATGCTAATTACATGACGTCAGGGGAGGCATCAATTATTATACATTTTTTTTTGTTACAATTAATTTTTTTTTTTAATTACCAGTGTTATTAACCCATGGTTGAAATAAAATGATGTTAGAAATTTCAAAGCAAAATATATTTTACCATTCTACTATTCACTTGATTTAGAATTGATATCTAAAATAAAAATTTATTGTTCATAGGCACTTTAAGATAAAACTTGGCGTCTGAAAACCTCGAACAAACGTGGCATATTTACAAAAGGTTAGAAGCCTAATTCTTAGTCGATGCACGGTTAAAAGCTCACAGTAGTGGCGGTCTAGATTATACCAAATACATTCGTGTATTAATAGACTTCTAACGGAATGAAATTATGTGGTATTGTGAACGTATAGCATTGAATATGTGCCATTTTGTCAGTTTCCTCCTTCTTTTTGCTAGTGGAAAATAATCTTCACTATAGCATTGAATATGTGCCATTTTGTCAGTTTCCTCCCTCTTTTTGCTAGTGGAAAATAATCTTCACTATAGCAGACATTTGCTAGTAGATATAGAAGTTAAGTTCGAGCTTTTATCGCGGGGAAGGGAGGGGGTTATAACTGGGGGACTTATAAGCGGATTTTACGGTAGTTCTTGAAAAAAAACCTTTGTAATTTTGTAACTTAGGGCGCGTTCGATTGATCGTATTCCGGTATAAGAATACACGGGATAATCACTAGAAATCACTTTAAGTGATTTCTAGTAATGATATATCGGCACTTTTTAAGCACTGGGATATTAATTGTATCTTGAAAATTATATATCAGGAGGTAGTTGAACCTTATACAATGCAAAATGTTTCCAAAGCAGTGATCTTGAGACGGTTGTTCCATATATTCTTATTCTGGAATACGGTTAGTCGAACGCACCCCTAGAAATTATGGAAATGATCATAAATAATTTGCGTGATGTTTATTTGCAGGCTTGTTATAGCATGTAAATTCCAACCTAGTCCTATTCTGCTCGGCCTGCTGCCCTTCGTGGCTCCGTCTAGACCGTTCGTCATATTCTCCCAGTATAAAGAGGTATATCACACAAGTCAAACATTTTCTAAGATCGGTTTTGTATTGATTGTCGAAAGTAATAGAGCGGTTTTCGATTGAGTATCGTCGAACCAAACCCAAAGTAATTACAGAGCCAATCACAAGCGCAAGTAAAAACACAATGAGCCAATCACGAGCAAGTACAAACACAATGAGCCAATCACGAGCAAGTAAAAACACAATGAGCTTGGGGATTGGTTTTACTTCAACCAGTCACAAGGAAAAGTAAACTCAATCGTGAATAACTCGCTGAAATGAAAATCGATAGCCAGACGGAATAAAAACGATGTTCGGGTTTAGTTTAGAACTTGATTGGCTGATAATTACAAAGATTTTCACAGCCAATAGAATAGCTAAGCAAACGCAAAGCCAAAGCACATGCAAAGCAGTCACTTTTTAGTTTCGATACTCAATCGAAATCTGCTCTTCCTGTTCGCTCAAATAGAGCGGCTTTCAATAATTTATCGAGTGTCGAAAAGTAATTAGGTGATTGCTTTCGAATTTGATTGGTTAAAACCAATCACGAATTGCTTCAGTTCGTGATTGGTTCATTGCATTTTTACTTGCTCCCGTGACCGCTCTAAATTGTGAAAAATGTTTTGTAATTATCAGCCAATAAAACCAAACATTGTTTTGGTCCGTCATGCAATCAATTTTCGTTTTAGCGAGAGTTATCCACGATTGTGTTTACATTTCCTTATAGACTAATTGGTTCAAAGTAAACCAAGAGAGCACAAGCTCATAGACGGAATCTCCAACAGTCAAACAAAGTGGGCGCGCGCGTCAGCTAAAACAAATGGCGCGAAAAGATTGGCCGTCAAAAGCCAGCAAAATATTTTCGCGCCATTTGTTTTAGCTGACGCGCGCGCCCACTTTGCTTTAACTGCTTCCGGTTCCTAAAAATAGATTTTATTCGACATTTCTCTTTATACTTATGCTCTCTTGGTAAAACCTATTGCGTTTATGCTCTCGTGATTGGCTCTGTAATTACTTTGGTTTTGGCTTGAAAAAGGCACCGTTGAGTTTATTTCTATCAGCCGTTCTGTTCTTTGACATTTCCAATACTTCGCCGAGATATTTACTAAATTCGTTGCTCAATTGTCTAGAAGCAATGCAGAACTAATTTGTCTACAGTCAATTTAAAAATAGAACTTTTGTCGAAACACGACTTCTTCGTCGAAACAAAATTCTAAAAGGGCTCGTGTGACTGAGAATCGCTGTAACGGCACTCAATCAACAACCGCTCTAACAGTACATGTTAGATCACGAAAAGGATTTCGGTCGCTACTGCATAACTAATGTTATTTCAGATTTACAAAGTTCCTCCACTTGCAGTTAGGGACCGGACATTATTCAGCGGTGGGGGGGCTACTAGATTTGTAGGGGGGTCACGATTTTTTATGCTCCCATTTAAGGGGGGGGGTTAAATTTTTATGTGCTCCTCTTTTATAGGTTATATATATATTTATAGGCTTATCCAAGGGGGGTCATTATTTTGTGAGACCAGTGAACCATATCAGCAAAATAGCAAGCACAAGTGTCGTTTTGAACTTCCCGCGGCTTCTTCCATATTAGGAAAATTACATATTTGGAAGAGCTGCCATGACATTCAAAATGGCGGTTTCTAGGTCCCAGACCTCTAAATCGACACTCGTTGTTTGATATGCTGTAGGGCCACATTTTTTTGGGCAAGCCACAATGCAGATCTAGTAGCCTCCCCCCCCCCCCCCCCCTCCCCCCCCCCCCCCCCCCCCCCCGCTAAATAATGTCCGGTCCCTTAGTTGTTCTTTCAGTTTTTGACTCTATAGGAAAATCACTTGCCTGACGCGTTAAATTACGCCAGAAAGCCGATCGCGACTCGGGCGATATCGGTTTTTCGAGTGCCTCCCCCCCCCCCCCCCCCCCCCCCCCGCTAAATAATGTCCGGTCCCTTAGTTGTTCTTTCAGTTTTTGACTCTATAGGAAAATCACTTGCCTGACGCGTTAAATTACGCCAGAAAGCCGATCGCGACTCGGGCGATATCGGTTTTTCGAGTGCAATTTAACGTGGAATTACCGAGTTGGGCATGTATTTTCCTTGAATCGTATAGCCCGATGAATTACTTGAAGATTTAGTACTTTTGTTGATATTTTGCTAAGTTATAAATAGCGCGCGTAGTTTACAGTAGTGATTACACTCTGAATCACCCCTCCTCTCAGCCAATCAGCGTCTGATTTCGCAAACGTACTCGTGCGATTCAGCTGTGACTATGCGATTCTTATATATATTATAAAGTCAGAACTTGAGTCGGGCTTTGTTCACAGCAGACCGGCGCTTTACCACTGATCTAATAATCAACCTTTTCCTTTTCCAGCCTCTTATGGAATGTTACGTTAACCTGAGAGCTCGAGGAGGCTTCGTAAACCTCCAACTGACAGAAACATGGTGGAGACACTATCAGGTAGGCTTTAAAAAAGCGTCTCGAAACACTAGTCGTTCTGGGGTCCACTCTCTCTCGGGGAGTGGACCCCAGAACGCGGCGGGCGTTGAACTGTCATCAGTTCACTTTCCCGACGTAATTCGCAACTAAGTCAAGTCTAGAAATCGCATTCACTTTCCCGACGTAATTCGCGACTAGCAGATCAGTGAAGGAATAATTGGGAAGATAGACGTCGTAATCTGGACTAAAATACAGTTTTAGTGTATTCATGGATGATGTCGGCGCGTGGGTGAAATCAGTTCGTTACCTAGCTCCGTTGCTCAAGTGCGATTCGGCTTACCCTCTTTTGCTCTGACGAAGGGCTAACGCACGAAACGTCAGCTGCTACTCCTTCCCTCAGTGGTTAGCGTATCTTAGTCGAGTTTCAGTTAATTATACCAGTGTGTAGGCTTAAGATGGGCAATGGACAAATCTCATTCGATTACTTAACAGGATCAAACCTACTGATTACCAGAGAAGGTAGAGTGCTCTTGTATCATGTCAGTCTTTGATCCTTTTCCAGGTTCTACCAGCGAGGACACACCCAGAGGTGAATATGAACAGTTCTGGTGGCTATCTGTTGTCTGGTATCACAGTAGAAAAAGACCATAAACCTGAAAAGACGTCTACTCCTAACACGTCAGAGCCGATACCTAAGAAACTTAAACAGGAATGAAAACCGACGGCACGCGCACTGCCTGGGTACAGACTGTTAGTTTGTATAAGTTAGGCAACGTTCATTGTTTATGTCGGGGGAGGGGTGGTGGAGAAAATGTTGATCTCCTGGAAAATTACTTGAAAAAAATAAAAGATCCCGGCTGAAGAGGGATCTTAAAATAGAAATGAAAATGTAGTTGAATTTCCACTCAGTTCAAGTAATCAGTTTTCCTCCACCCCTACCTTCTCCCCTTCAGCATCAATAATGACTTTGTCCATTAAATCCAAAAATACTTTCAAATTTTCGCGACATCATCGCAAATATTTGATGACGCGAAAAAAAGATGCCGCTAAAATAATTATGCGCGAAAATTTAATGTCAATATATACATGTCAAGTAAAATGAAATAAAAGTTTTAGTCCCTCATCACACTGAGTTCATTTTCTTCAGATGCATTGTTCTCTTCATCACTATCCTCATCAGCATCCAGTTTCTTTTGTTCTACAGTTCAGTTAAGTTGTAATATAAGATGTCAGTCCATCTATCTCTTAAAGTGCCTATAACCCTTTTGCAATTTCGATAGCTTATGAACCTCCGAAAAGTTTTGAGTACTTCTGTGAAGAAAGTTTTGGTTTATAGTGAATACTTTATGTTCTACGCTTGTTTGAAATCGTGTAAATGTGACCTTTTGTGACCTTTCCTGACCCATGACCGCGTAAGTAAAAGCCTGGGTCGAAACCTGTATGTACGTCACCTCATTAATGCATTATTCTCCATGGCGCCTTTCTATCACAACAACATCGATGCATAGAAAATATACACAGTTTGTGAGTTGTTAGTAAAGAAAAAAGTCATTTTAGTCAACATGTTACGTATTTATTGAATGATTGCAAAGCCGAATTAATTATATGACGTCAAGATGACGTAAATACAGGTATCGACCCAGGTTTTTGCTTACGCGGTCATGGATCAGGAAAGGTCACATTTATACGATTTCAAACAAGCGTAGAACATAGAGTATTCACTCAAAACCAAAACTTTCTTCACAGAAGTACTCAAAACTCTTCGGAGGTTCGTGAGCAATAAAAATTGCAAAAGGGTTATAGGCACTTTAACTAGCCTGCAGCGGCTCTTATGGATTGATTTTTTGATTGGGATACCTGTGGCGCGCGGACCGTGCGCCACAGGTAGCCCAATCCGAAAACAAATAGCTAAAAAATACCCATATAAGAACCGCTAGCAGGCAAACACCTCTCGGTCGGCGAAGCACAACGTTTTGCCGCGGTGCCGCTGTGTGGGTTCACCCATATGCCCAGATGAGTGTTATTCCATTGACAAGATGTATATAATAGCCTGACATATCGTTCATTTTTCTGCCCTCCTTTAAAGGGCAATGTCAACAATAACTACTCAGATTAGTAGAGTATGCTTTCTAATTTCTGGATGTGCTGGAGAAAATTTGAGACAATTTTGATGAAGGATTCGAGTGGATGAAAATACTGCTTTTAAAGAGAAATTTAGAGCAACTTGAAATCGATTCACTGTAACCGCAATGAAGTTTCTAGAAATTACAAACATTTGTAATCCACTTTAATCTTTGCCATCCTCTATCGAAAAAGTTTGAAAAGCACATCAGGACATTCACAAGGTATCTTTCTTCTTTCGCAAGGTGAAAGTTTTGTAGTTTTGTTTTGAACGGAAACTGGAAGTGCCCCTTAATTAAGTAGAACAATTTGACTGACTGGATATTGTCTAAAATGGACTAGAATAACCCTGATTTACAAAATAAAGTATGTTTGTAGGCGGTATAACCAAAATCCATTTCCTGTCTACTTGTACGATGACTGTTTCCCTATTAAAGTATTTTCCACTTCTCAAGTGTCACTTTCCTGCTTTTATTACTAGAAGACATTACAAAAGTTATCGTAAGTCCAATCTATTGTGGTACAGCAAACTTCTCGTGATATTTAGCGGAATGCGTTAGTCTTTGGCAACACGTCGCGATTACATTAGCCTGCGAAATTAACCAGGTCATTTGTAATTACGTCAGAAGGCCCGATACATTTAAGACCATTCAAACTCGGACTTGTTCCAGTGCGCACGGATGCTTTCTGTGGCGCCTGCGCTGAGGTTAAAGCCCGGTTAGTGTGCGGGTATATGTACCCAACACGTGTTTTTTTAATTGAGCCAAGAAAAACTAATACCAGGAATTAGCCAGATTATCAAGTTTCAAAGGAATCAGTTGTTTTCCCACCGAGTTCAGTGGAGATGCAGTAGTTGAGGAAGCACTGGGAACGAGAATGGTGATACAGTTGGTGCAGTGCTCTTTCAAACACTCGCCTCTCGCCGCTGCGGTCCCGGGTTCGATTCTCCGGTTTTCCTCCCTCCGTAAAAAGCAACATGTGAGTCGAGTGTCCAAAACAGTTCATGTAGTGAGGAGTGTGAGAGGAGTAGAAGCAGCCCCACAGCAGCTGTAAGCTGTAATAATCAACCTGCTATAACAAATAAGTTTTATTATTTTTATTTTGAGTTAAGAGCACTCTAAGTTTGAACCAATTGTAGACATTAATGTATGGAATTTTCTGTTGAAGGGCAATAATACATTTGACTGTAATTTTACGAACTTTTCGTGGAGAAACATCCGACTCCATTAGCCTGTAAAACCATTGCAAAAGACGTATTACCAGAGCCAATCTGGTACCCAGACCCCATTTGTTTCTTACTGCGCATGCTCGACGAAAAATAGGGCTCTGGAAGATTCCGGAAGTCCGCGAATCACGGACTTCCGTTGACTCTGCGGAAGTTCGCCCGGTATCTTGATAGTGATCTTTCGCTTGCTAGTGTCAGGGCAAGCCTTAGGGAGTCTCTTTCATCTTATGCCGTTTTTAGTTTGGATTTTAAGGCTTTATTTTCATGCATTAGGCTCATGTTTCTTTATCGTGCGATGGATATCAGACATCACAGATTCCTGAGTACACAAGAGGATTCATGGGGATCGAAAACTCGCTGAAATCGCCTTACCTGAGCCAGATGACCACACAATCAGTAGACTGCGAACAGTCCCTCCTTTTCCCTCCATTGATTGTAATTTGCGAGCGGAGCGAGCGAAGAGAAAATATGGCAGGCATTTTACTTACGATTCTCTCGTATTTTAGCTCCTTGAAAGCTGGAGTTCGTTACATTCCCATACAAACGCTTATATTTAAAATCGCTCCGCTCGAAAATTACTATCAATGGAGGGAAAAGGAGGGACTGTTCGCAGTCTACACAATCAGCAACTGAATACACCGTAGTAGCAAGTCAAGGCATTTTTACTTACGATTCTCTCGTATTTTAGCTCCTTGAAAGCTGGAGTTCGTTACATTCCCATACAAATGCTTATATTTAAGCGATCAGCGCCTGCATGTTCACAAGTTTACGAAATCGGAAAACGCCACTTCTGCCTGTAGGCCATTTTGACGATGTTGCGCACCCATTGAAAACAAAAGCCTGTGGCCCGCCAAAACTCAATGTTGCAAGACAATCTTTTGTATTCTTGATTGCATGTATATTGTTCTCAATGTGCGCGCAACATCGTCAAAATGGCCTATAGAGCACTTACGAACATTGTTGTTAATATGAGAATGTATAGTATTACCTATCTGTTACGGTAAATCCCTCGGCTATATCCAGTTGAGTTCGATTTTCGAATTGTGAGAATTCATGTACTGTATGCGATGTGTGTTGACGATGCCAAGTGATATGAACTCCCGAGCGGAAACAAACAAATATCTAAGAATCCCTGAAGATTTTTAGCGGCATCCATTTAGGTAAAATCCAACGGTTTTTAGCGTTTAGATAACCCGGCCCCAATTTCCAATGCCTTTGTCCAAATAAATCCACCCTCCAGAAATGCTTTATGTTTGACTTCCGGTGAAATTGCATTGTTCATAACAGCCAATCAGAATACACAAAACTCGGATTCTTCCAGAGCCCTTTTATTTCGTCGAGCATGCGCAGTAAGAAACAAATGGGGTCTGGGTACGAGATTGTACCAGAGCTAGAGAACAAGTAGGAGACAACGCTTCAGTGTAAACGACAACTATGCAGGAAACTTGCCAATTTTCGTTTCATGTCCGCGCCGCCTTGACCTCGGTCCTTAGCGCGCAAGTCGCAAGCATGCAATCAAACTAAGGGCCGGGGTCGTCGACAAATATTCCCCAAAAAAAATCTTAACGTCCTAAAAGGAGGGGATATTGGCCTGGACGTTGTGAGGAAATATTTTTTGAACTTTAGGAATATCTTTATCGTACAATTTTATAGGAAGTGAACGTTAAGGGGGATGGGGGTTCAGGCTTAACGTCCAAACGACGTTAAGAAATGTTGTTTTGATTTGTCGACGACCCGGCTAAAACATGTCAACTGATGTTTAAAACGAGAGCTATTAAAGTAGGAATGGATTCAAAGCTGGTACCCCATGCAGTCCTCAATAATCAACCGGACGCGTGGGACTGATCATGTGACGGAGCTACACCCGTCACGTTCGTAAAGTAACCACTGCATATACTGTACTAACCAGACACGGCTGTAAGATTACCAGAAATGCTGGTGTTGTAACGTTTAAGCTATAACTATGAACTATTAAGTATATAACTATGAAGTTTGAGCGTATATTGAAATTTTACGGGTTTATTCAACAGAATTTACTTTATGCGTAAGTTACATGATTCGTCCTTACTGATTTCCTCTACCCGCACAGGTTCTGTATTCCTATGAAGTAGCAGTGCTGATACAGCCTATAACTGTACCTTTCATGTGGATGTACGCTCGATACATATCATATGTCTGTAAATCAGAGGCATGCATCGTGCCACGGCAACAACAACAATTTGTATTTGTACTCTAATGCCTAATGGGAAAAGCTCTCAAAGTAAGTTACAATGTTTGTACTATTACTGGAGGACTGGCATAACACGGCGGGCTGGTATCCCCAAGTAAGTCATTAATATGCGTGACTAACATTGATTTGAGTCAAAGAGAGAGCGGGAGAGAAAGGAAATAAAATAAAATATGAGAAACATAATAACACAGTGTTCTCCCATAATTGCAGGCATAATATATGCAAATACAAGCTATCTTAGGGGTCCTCGACAAATAAAAAAAAGAAATTCTTAACGTCATTTGGACGTTAAGCCCTGACCCTCCCCTCCCCCATTATAACGTCCACTTCCTATACAATTGTACGATAAAGTTATTCCTAAAGTTAAACAAAAATTCCTTAACGTCCAGGCCCGAATACGTCGAAAGGACGTTAAATATTTTTTTTCAGTTTTTGATCAGTTCGTTGACGACCCCTTATATTTCTATACCCAACTATTCCTTCCTCTAGTGTTTCTCTAAAAGTAGTGACAGTAGCAGGGGCATCTAACAATAAGACTTCATAAAAACGAATATTCTGATGTTTATATCAAAGTAAATGCATTTTAATTTGTTATAAACACGTCAGCATATTCGTTTTAATGCTGTTCATCTGCCAACTGCATGGAAAAAAAGTCTTTTTTTATTTGTTTTAAACGTAACAGAAAAACTTTGTTGAGGCACTGCAGAATATCTGTTCGTCTGCCAGCTAGTTCTTTGCCGTTTCTCAAGTTTAATTCATGAAGAATTTCTAAATTTCCCAGATGAAATGCAGCCGTTTTGTGCCAGTAGAAAATAGTCAATAGACGAAGAACTGAATCACAAACTATATAGAGGGAATTGAAATACTGGCAGGCCAACAAGAAAAACTTTAAAAAATTCAAATTTAATTCCATTATTTGTTAAAGGTGTGTAGGACAAATTTCGATACCCTGCAGAATTCAATATTTTTGAAAAATTTAAAAACAAAGTGCAGAATTTGCCAGAAGAACAGATATTGATGAGTTTTCTCCTTTTAATTTTCTTATACTCAACAGCTGATAAAACGTAGCCTGTACACAGACCTCCGTAATGTGTACAGGCTAATAAAACGAGGTTTTCCTGCTGATATATTTTAGGGAACTCTAACGGCATCCGGGCCCCAGCAGCTTGCAAACAGGAAGCATCGAGTGACGTCTTGACGTAATAATAGCAATCACGTACAGAAAACACTCGCGCATTATCAATAGACCAGTTCGCGGTTAATTTCGACATTCGTGCAATCGTGTTTTCAGTCAGTTTCCATACATTGTCTGTAAATTTTCCCGCGGACTTTGACTCGTTTTTACAGACAAATGTATGGAAAACGTAAAACACGATTGCATGCTTCCCAGCACAGCTACATGTACATCCCTCGAATTTCGATCAGTTAATCATTTACCTGGTTTCTTAAATTTGTATCTGAAAAATATTTCAGAAATTCGATTTTACGGATTTTATTTGGCATCGGATTCCCATACAAACGCTGTATTTCGCGCCATGTTTGCACCCCTTTCAAAATGTCGGAATTAACCGCGAACTGGTCTATTGTATCCGTTACTGGTCCAAGGAGGCCAAGGGAACAATATACTGCTGCTTGGACTTCTGTACCCTGGTTCCAGAGGTGTTCAGGTACGGATATACTGTAATGTGCCGCGATCGAAGGAGTTTTGATTCCCGAAGGTGCTCAGTATGTCTAATAAAGTTGATTTTAGCATTCCATTGTTTTTTGACTTCCGAGACGAGCGGTACCATTTCAGTCTCAGTCTGCATATTTCTTTTGACACTCCTTCGCGTTCCTTTTTCTCGGTTTCAATTTTTAATATACATATCAGAAGTCCATATGAACCGGTCAAGCCGGAGAAGTGTTCAGGCAGTAACCCGAGTCACTGCGTGACCTCCAAGAACTCAGTGACCCCTACCGCCCTAACTACAGAATACCCCGCAAAAAACGGCATCCTTGGTGGGAGGAAATACAGGCTACACGTCAAAAATAAGAAGTGGGTTGCTTGCCTGTGTACGCGGCTACGAGTGGCTACACGTCAAAAATAAGAAGTGGGTTGCCTGTGTCTAATTCGCATCGTATAAATCAAAGTTTTAAAGAACGAAGCAATACTTATGGTAGTGGCTACGCGGCTACGAGTGGCTACGCGTCAAAAATAAGAAGTGGGTTGCCTGTGTCTAAGTCGCATCGTATAAATCAAAGTTTTAAAGAACGAAGCAATACTTATGGTAGTGGCTACGCGGCTACGAGTGGCTACGCGTCAAAAATAAGAAGTGGGTTGCCTGTGCATTTCTTATTTCTGACGCGTAGCCGTAGCCACTGGCTACACCAAGAAGGGAAAAGATTCGGGGTATTCGATAGTTATACCATCACAGGTTTGTCACAACTGTCAAAACTAAGGAACTATCTAGATCTCCGCTTTTTCTCCTGGGTTTTAATATTAGCGGAGACTTCCATGAAATCCTCAGTACTCCTGACTAGTTTTACATTTCCAATGGCTGATCGGTTAAGCAACAAAAAGATCCTGAATGATCCGGCCGGAAAATCTTTTGCGAGTTCTAACAGGCAAAGTCAAGCAATGCAAATATACTTTTTTAGAATTCATTATAAAAATATAGGAGGCTTCGTTTCAGAAGGAATTCTGGTCATACAACGTAACTGATCTAAAATTAGACTGAAATACCCGGACTCAAAGCTTCGAAGGGGATTCCCCAAAGTTTATTTTCTCTTGGCGCTGTAAAGTTACTACCGTGTAGTTTACCATGAAATTGACGTTAATGAGAACTTTACATTTCCTATTTTAAGCAATATTACTGAAAAAATATGTTTGATTTCCTGGCTTCCGGCTAAAAACGACAAAGATTTAAGAAAGTTCCTCAGCAATCGGAAATACAGTTGGGTTCTGCTTAAGGGCAAATTTTAGGGGCAAATTTTTCGTTATTCAGATCTAGATGCAGAAATAATATTTTTAATCTTTTTCCATATTTTAAAATCTTACGTTATTACCATGGCGACCAAAGCACCGAAGCAATATGTCCCATGGGAATTTTCTTTGAGCCAATTATATTCGTGTATTAATGCACGTGACTTGCAATGGCACCGCGCCCGCTTGTAAGTCTCCATCTTGAAAAGTTGGCTCTGGTACTGAGAAGCAACTGCGATTGTTATGAGTTGACTTATCAATGCAGAATTTGGATAAGAATTTCGGAAAGGAAATTCTGCCTTACAAGAGCTCCATGATCTCGAAGGAATCGCGTGGAAAGAACTTTGACCTTGGTTAAGGAAATGATTTCTGTGAACGCGATTTGAGTTCGAAAAGAAGAAATACAAATAATATGGAAACATATCAATGCACGGCAACTTTTCTCGAACAAATTCTATCCAGATCGGATTTATGCATTGCTTTATATGACTACGAAGCCGCCGAGGACGACGAGCTCTCGTTCAAAGCCAATGACTGTATAGAACTTCTTTCCAAAGACCCCGAAATAAGTGGCGACGAAGACTGGTGGGTCGGCCGACTGAATGGAGAAGAAAAAATCGGGCTCATTCCTGCAAACTACGTAACGAACCAAAAACGCAAATCTAGCCTCAGTCAACCCCTAGAAATCCCTTTTAGCGAGATAAACCTGATAGATGTTATAGGAGTTGGAGCTTTTGGGAAAGTTTATCGTGCTAACTGGAGGGACGACGAAGTTGCAGTGAAAGTAGCGAGAACAGACAGCTACGAAGATTTTACCCAGACTTTGGATAACGTCAAGAGGGAAGCGAAATTATTTTCAATTCTAAAACATCAAAATATTGTTGGATTGCTTGGAGTTTCCCTCGAAGATCCAAATTTATGCCTAGTTCTAGAATATGCCCGTGGGGGCGCGTTAGCTAGGGCTTTGAGTGTGTATGGAAGAAAGATAACCCCTAGCGTGCTTCTAAACTGGGCAATTCAAATTGCGCGAGGGATGCAATACCTTCATAGCGAAGCTCCTATCACGATAATACACCGGGATCTGAAGTCAGGCAATAGTAAGTACTTTAATAGCAATATAAGTTTATAATTTATAAGCTTTGTGGATTTTGGCTTTGGGTTGTTTGGGGATTAGAGAATACAAACTATTTTTGAAAGTCTCTGCGTGTCTCGTGAAACACATAACAAGTCATACACATAACCATTCGGCATTCCCAAAATAAAAACATTGAAGTCGAATTCGAACCACCAACTCGGAAATAACTTCTAACCTTTGATTGCTTCGATTTCTATAAAATTTCACAGTTCACGAAACAAACATTCACATGTTTCCTAGATTGTTCCCGTACGTGATTTCAATACTTCCTCCCACACAAAATTTTAGATTGAAATCGAACGTTTAGTATCGCTTTAATTTTCCACTAAAAACTTCACCAAATTATCATGTTCTCAAGCCACGATTTATTTAGCATTTTAGGTATAGATCGCAATCTCTGGATGTCATTTATTGCAGTCTTTACTGTATTCTGTCATAGGCTTTCGCATATTCGATAAAGTACCAACGTACAAATTAAAAAGAAATGAAATCTAATTAATTTTCCTTTCAAGTATTTCGAATGGCTGGTCACACGACATTTAAGAATACATTGTTGGTTACAAAATTCTAAGGGGAAAATCTTAAAGTAACAACTGTTGATTTTCAATGAGTACTATATGCTATGTCCTCATAGTTTAATCATAGGAATAGAGTGGAATGGTTATGAAACTGTTATAGGTCTTTGTTCACTTTTTTCAACCCTGGCCTTGCGAAAATAAAACACATCGAAATATGTTAATCAATGAGCCAATAGAAACGTGTGGGTTCAGTCGTTCAGGAACCGTATGAACTATGACCATGCACAATCTTTTGTCTTAACCCCTTTCCAACCTAAATCATCACAGTATCTTTGTCAGCCCCTTTTACGTTTGCTGGGTTTCCTTAACCTTCCACTCTATTAACTATGGTTTAATAATACTGTAAGTTGTGAAAAATTTGTATAAATTATGTTGTGGTTTCATATTTCTCTTGCTTTTATTTCTTTCTCTGTGCCCATCTAACTCAAAAATATACTCTCCCTCACATTAATCCTCTAAATGTAACCTAAGCACACACATTACCAATATAAATTTATAATTTAACCTACAATATTGGGCAAAATTGTTGACGCATTTTCCATTTTGGTCAATTTTTCACAATTTTCTACTCCCCCCTCCCTCCCCCTCCCGATTCAATGTTGAAAAAGCACAATTTTCATTCGGTTTACTGTGCATAACAAAATGCATCAACATTGGGCCAGGGGAAAAGGGGTATAGAGATTAAAATGTGATTTTCTTCGTGTTTTTTTTAAAGTTTGAATTGGGATGTGTCAACCAATTAATTTTTGTCCAAGATTGTAGCCTGGGAACAGCATGCAGAAATGTTTTAGGAACTTGTGCATTTTTTTGACAGTAAGTTCCTTTACATGCATGTCCTCTGCAGAAAATAAATTGTTGACCCTTGTCCTTGCTTTCCTCCCTTTTCAAGTCTCTGATATGTTTAAATGGCCCACAGGATTTCCCTCCCTTCCTGCAGTGTATAATATTTCGATTTTCACTACAGATCTGAGGAAAAAATAAGGGAAGGTTGCTGTGAATTTATTATACTTGTTTGAATCTCTCAGCTGCACAGTTAGACAATTAACATTTTGTTAAGGTTAACAGATATACCTTTGGAGGCATTTCCAATGTAAATTATGTAGTGCCTCAAGGATCGAAACATTGTAGATATAGTTGTACCTCAACCATATATCATTTTAAAGCTTATAAAATTGGCTACAAGAGTATAATTTATGAAACATTTCGAGTTATTTCAAAAACTTGAATGTTACACCATTCCGTTTCTCCTGTCTAGTGAGAAGCTCCAGCGGCAAAAATATTTTAAGGATTTTAAATGTGTTTGCTTAATTATATCATTTTGGAGGAATTGTATCACAAAACCTTGTCTGGATTATCAGATTTCAATTTATTTCAAAAGTTATAATGCTAAATCCTTGAAAAGGCGTAAAGATAATCTAGTAGATATGTGGCAAAGGCCATCAAGAACTTTGTTTTTAGAATTTTCCAATGCCCGACACTGTTTTGTACAATTGTAGCTAAGATATCAATATTATTATTGACATTTTGTGAAAATTTCAGACATTGAACAAATTCGTCTTGAGTTGGAGCTTTTTAAAAACTCTATTTTGGATGAAAATCGGAGGTGCCAAAAAGAGCAATTGAAAAATTTAGTTTTCCAGCATGCACGAATACGAATGTGGTGCTCCACCTCTCCAACAAGTAACGATCTCTTGGTCAATCATTCACCATCATAGTTTGACAGTGTGTACTCTTGAAACTATCTGTCAAAATTTCCCGCTGAGCTAAGTTTTCGCATCCCAAAATTTTATAGTAGGTTTTTCGCTTGGTTATAGTTTTAACGGCTTATTGCTGAAAAATGTGAAAGTGAAAAGGCCTCGAAAGTGAAATGGAACATCTAAAAGAGAGTGCCAGTGCCATCTGAAATAACCATCCGAAACAACGCAGCAATACATGCTTACATGTAGGTCAATTTGGCAGAGATTGTGGTGTTGGATTCAAGCAAGTCGGTCACTGTCAGACTTTGTTTCCATCTAAGCTCCTGTCAATTCTTCTTCATCTTCAGGTATTCACCACTCTGCCTGAAAGTGCAATAAATGTAAACACTTGAAGATGAAATGAATACATGCCAGCTTTCCCAGACCTTTGTTACGACTGAGTTGATCCACTTGTCATATGTTATTGCTCTGCTGTCATTGAAACAGAACATTTTACTTCCAGTTTAAAACTTCCTTTTGGTACAATGTATTTATCCGTCAATATTGATTTTTTTTAATACATGTACATGTGAAACATTGCTACTCAAACTACATTTCTGTGGGTAAAAATGTTCCCCATCTTTTTCATTTTGAAGGTATCTGGTAACCTTAAATAAACCAGCTAATACAGAAACGGAACATGGACCAAATGTTGAATAATCAAAGTTGGAGGTTCAGTGCCCAAGGTTGCATAAAGCAGCCGAACAGCCCAGCACACTGCATGGGTCACATGAAAGTGGACAAAACTAAACGTAGATTTAGTGATGTAGCTTTTAATAGTATTATTTAGGCTTAGCATTTAGGTTAAAATAATTATTTCAAGTATTTAGTAGTTATAATTAGATTTATTAGTATTTATGACAGCTATTCTTGTATTTTTAAGACTTTTGTATTGGACACGGCTCGTGTGAAAACCAACCCTGTTGATGACGATTACCGTGTATAAATAAAGATCATTCATTCATTCAAAAGGGAGGGGGGGGTCAAAGCTGTGAATGATCACAGCGACTAGCAACTCCAAACCACGAGCAATATAATATCAATAACACACAGTCCTGGATGAGAACTAACCCATGACACAGGGCTCCCAATTGTCACTGGATATTTAATCATGCCTAAATTACATTAGTCTTGATTAAACTTTTTTGTTTATCATGTCTAAAAAAATTGTAATGAGCCTTCATAAGGAAAGGTGTATGATTATATTTTAACGTAAGAAAATGTGATATTTGAAGTGTAAGTCAAAGCTTTATGAAGAACTAGACAGTATAACATGTAACCATACTAGAATCAATATTCAGATTACAGGCAGTAATTGCCGAGTAAGTTTCTACAGAACTGTAATTCCTCATATTTTTTAAGTTGCCACCACCAGGACTTAAAAAGCATGTTCCCAAAACAAGTTAGGTGTTAATATTTTGTACTACCTAGGACAGTGTATCTGACCCTTATTGTCAAGTACTTCAGTCAGTTTATTCATCCATGTATCACAGTTTTTTTTGATAGAGTGGATTTAATTTGCATGAGCGGGACAAGACTACAGCATGTACTGTACCTTTAACTGTAACCATATGTATTGTAACTGCCACACCGTAACTGCCACACCGTAACTGCCACACCGTAACTGCAATTTGCATGGCCCTGGATCAGAAAGACAATAATGATGGGAAAGCCAGTTCAATATCAAGGCATGCCTTATGGTAACTGTGCTGTAGGATATTGCCGCAACTTGCCCACCCACCCATACAAAATTCACTCTACATGTACGTGTATGTGAACAATAATTTGCTTAAAAATTATATTGCTATACCAGGATGCTACAGTAGACTGATACAGCTTTACTATCTCCACACATGTAGAACTACATGTAGAGTGAAAGCTAGAGTTATGGAGACAAACCTGATAGTTTATATTTATATAATGACCCTAACCTTTCATATGTGCAAGACTGATACTCTGACAATGGGCTTATCATGTCAGATGCTGTCTGACACAAGACTATAATCATTGTCTCATACTTGACAAAAAGCTTATAAATAGTGCTAGGAGAATCTGCATGCAGAAGCACACAAAATACTGAAAATATTTTGGAATTAATGAACAAGCTGCACTTATAAAGTTATCAGTAGCTGGTCAGCTGACCACCAAATATCCTTTTGGAATCTGTATTGCATTCGTGGCCTTCATGTTGAATGTTGTCTTTTTTTGTGTGAAGAATTTAAATGAGAACAACTGATCTTTTGATTGTATTGGTAAAACCTTACATATACCTGTGTGTTGTTCTTGTACAACACTGATTCTGCCTCTACAATTACAGCAGTCCTATCTACAAATCCTTGATTTCATTTTCAATGACTGTACAAACCAAATTGTGAAAGTGTTTTTATTCTCCTCACATCCTTCCGTCATATCAATTTATCATGCCAGTTTATGTGCAGCCTGTTAAATAATTATAATTTTTTTTTATTAGCATGAAAAATAAAGCTGTTTTTTTTAACAGTGTGCTTCTAAGGCCATTTTGGACACAACCTTTCTCTTTCTGTTTATATGGTAGAACACTTGCAATTTCAGCAAGTTGCAGTGGTTCTTACTAATTTGTTAGTCTGCATAAAATCCATGGTGATTGACTTAGTAATGAAATGCAAAATAAAACCAATTAATTGTTTTTTCATTGTAGTCTTACTGCATCACAGGATAAACGAGAGTGACTTCAATAACATTCTGAAGATAACCGATTTTGGGCTCGCTCGTGAGATTGCCAACACAACTCGTATGAGTGCTGCTGGGACATATGCTTGGATGGCTCCTGAAGTGATCAGAACAAACACTTTCTCTTTCTCCAGCGATGTTTGGAGGTTAGTGTCTGCAGTTTAATTATGTTGTGGTACATTTATTTGATATTTGATATTAACTAGTACATGTAGCACCATTTGTCTTTACACTGATTCAGATACCAATTATTTTAATTTTTAATAGGTATGACTGTTTGTATTATTCTTACTAATATTGCAATAACTATTATTATAGGTTTGTTCAAAAGCTATGTAAATTATGCTGAAAGTTAGTACAGTTTGAGTACTAAAACTGAAGCCACTTAGACAATGATGTTGATTACGAGACAATAGCATTTCGACTTGCTCGAGCTTTGATCTGGTAAAACGCAAATTTGGTCAACTCGTTCTGAAGTCAAAGTCTTTTGAATGAAGAAAATTGTATGGATATATATGCTAGGATTGATACTTTGGGATGCTTTAATTATTTTGTTTTGCAATGTGTTTAGTTCTCTTTGTCTAACTGGCCCAAGCTTCAGTAGTCATACTGTAAGTAATGATTTAAGTATTGCATTACAGCTATGGTGTGGTGTTATGGGAACTGTTAACTGGTCAGGTACCATATAAAGATGTTGAGGCCCTAGCAGTAGCATACGGTGTTGCCATGAACAGTCTGACGCTGCCCATCCCATCAACCTGTCCTGAGGTGTTCAAGAGTCTTATGAATGGTGAGTACTAAACATATTTTTTTACTTTAAAAGCCAGCTACTGTCGGAACTTTGACAGCGACTCATCCTCATGCATGCCGAGTGGGGTGGTGTAGTTAAGTGCTTCACCGCTGTGGCCCAGGTTCGATTCCCGGACACAGCATCATGTGTGATTTCAGTTTGTTGGTATCTCGCCCTTGCTCCGAGGTTTTCCTCCGGATTTTCCTCCCTCTGCAAAAACCAACATCCTAAATTCCAATTTGATCTGTGGTTTACCCGAGCTCATAAGGCCATAGTTAATGTACAGATAAATTAACATATAGATGTTTTACAACTTGTACGATTTATTAGAGGCTACTTCAACTATTTTTAGCATCACTTTATAGGCTAAAAATTCAGACCATATGTCAAACTTTTAATTTAGAAATTTAGTTGTGTTCTTAAAGGGACACAGTCAACCCTCAAATGATTATCTTTCTCAAGATGAAATACAAAAATAACTAAGATTAGCAGAGTATGTTTTCCAGGTATACTGGAGAAATTTTGAGACAATTTTAATGAAGGATGGCATAGATTTGAGTGGATGAAAAAAATGCTTTTAAGAGAAATTTAAAGCAACTTGAAATCAGTTCACTGTTAACTGTAATCAAGTTTCTAGAATAAGCTTTTGTAATCCACTTGAATATTTGCCATCCTTGATTGAAAAAAGTTTGACAAGCAATCAGGACATTGACATGGTATTTCTCATCTATCTCACACACTTATTTTTGTAGTTTCGTTTTAAAGAAACTTGAAGGTTCAATTGATTGACACGTACTGTGCCCCTTTAATTTAAAGTAACTATTACAGGGAAGTGAAACCATTGAAAAGCTTGTTTGTTCTTAAGTTTAATCTTAAACTGTTTCAGGGAATTTAAACCATTGTTTGCCTTTGACTTAGAAACTTTTCTTATATCAAGTTTGGTCTTAAAAGATTTTCATCATAAATTGAAATGAGTAAAATGAGTATTGAAATAACCATATATAAAGGCTGATCATTGGATATCTCTTGAATATTATTATTAATTAGATTGGGAAGACATACTTCAAACAACCAGGCATGCGTTAGTGGCTCCATTTGAAAGATACAGTTTAATATATTTCCCTGATCCTGTAGGAACTATACAAAGCTTGAAGCTGATTCTTCCACATGGAACATTGTTTTAAACTGGGGACAAAGAGAATCACCACAATGGCAGAAAACATCCCAAGAAAGTTTACTGCATGTATTTGCTTCGCTATTCCCCATCTTGTTTTTGTGAAGTTGTTATATTTTACATAATTTATGCAAATCAGTGAGTTTGTTTGGATTCTAGATGAATACATCATCAGTATGGGATTTTTTCACTTGAAAGTCAGATGTCTCTCTTCGGGGTTTGCTTTTGGCCCTCAAATAGAAATGGCTGTATTTACAGGCTACTGTTACCTTTGGAATGTAAATCTTAAGATCTAATTGGTGTTACCCTTGTACGTTCATCTTTAAGAGTTACCCTTGAAAACACACTATAGAATATATACACATTTCACCAAAAAAAGATTGAAGTCTTGATTACTAGTATGCCCCTTCATAGTGCAATAAGAATGTAGAGTCTGAATTTCTAACAGGACCTGAAACAACCATAGGGGCTGATCAAAGCCAGGACCTGGCTAAATCACAGATTGAATTGGTATTTAGCATATTGGTTTTTGTGGAGGGAGGAAAACTGGAGGATTTGGAGAAAAACCCTCTGAGCAAGGGTGTAATACCAACAAACTCAACTCACATGTGGCGCCAGTCCGGGGATCGAACCTGGGCCACAGAGGTGAGTGGTGAAGTGCTTATAACCACTGCGCCATCCTGGCTCCTCAGTTTCCCATTTTCACAATCAAAAGTTAATGCTAATTGTATTTGTTTTCCTTTGAACAATGATAAAGATTGCTGGAACCAAGACCCACACAAGAGACCCTCTTTCAATACAATCCTGAAAGAGTTAGAGGAAATCAGTGACTCATCCCTCATGGAGACTCAACAAGACTCATTCCGTTCCATGCAGGATGGCTGGCAGACTGAGATTGAACAGATATTTGATGAACTTCGACTTAAAGAGAGAGTGAGTATGATCATTAATCTGCAGCGTGATTAAGTATATATGGCAGCAAATGTTATAAATACAATGTTGGCTTAAGCAGCAAAAAGTTGGCGTTTCTAGCCACTGAAAATACTCATACCATTGAAATTGTGGTTATTATTATACATGTAAGCCCTCCCCCTAAATATATAAGTCCCCCAACCTTGTCTTTTTGTCTTTAAAGTGAATGAATGGTGTGTAATAGTTATGTTTCATGCTTTGAATACTTAAGTCAAGCAAATCCTTTCATTAATTAACACTTTATGGAAATACATTTAAGACTAGTGTCATATCCTGGAGCATTAAAGCAGTTTTCTGTTAATGTATTAAAGAATGTTTGTATCATCGGATCAATCACGGTTTATGGGAAATCCCCACCCTTCCCCCACACTTCACCCTAACCTTTAATGGTTAATCATTAATAGAACTATATGCATATCCAAGGGAGGGGTGGGTGAGTAGTTTCCCAGAAACCAGGATTGAGCCATATCATCTTGGGCCTGGTTGTTCGAAGCAAGGGTACATGTAACTGCTACCCTTGGTGTTGAATTGCTAACCCCAGGTTAACTGTATACTGTATATTACAAAAATGATTACACATTTAGTGCTATCCTAGGGATAAAGTTACCCTTGCTTCAAACATCTGGGCCCTTGTGTTATAAGCTCCCCTGGAAATAAGCCCCCTCTGTTATAAGGCATCCTAAAACACTTTACTTTGTTTAAGCCCAGGTTTATAAGCAGAATTATATGACAAATTCCACATGATCCACTATCAAGAAATGGACCCAACTGGTATCATATTATTGACTTTTTGTATTGTTAAAAAAAAAAAATTAACAGCTCATATTAATGAAGTAGAATTCCTTTTTTGCCTGTAGGAATTATCGTCAAGAGAGGATGAGCTGCGTAAAATTCAGATGGTCCAGCAGAGCCATGCCGATGCGTTGCGAAAGAGAGAGGAGGAGTTAGCTGCAAGAGAGATGAATTTGCTGGGCAGGGAGATCAACATTATCATACAGGTAAGTGTTCAGTGCACACATGAGTTACATGTTCTGTTCTAAGTTAATATCAAAGATTAAACATTCAGTGAGTACTTAGCATCTTAAAGCTAGATAGCGCATTATGTTGTTTTGCCAAGCATCTGTCTTCTTAATTGTAGATCCAGGGTTGCCAGAGGGTCAAATTGAGTAGGAGATGGGGTGGGGGTGGGGGTGGGGGTGGGGGTAGAGGGAGGCTAGTGCCCTCCCTTCTCCAAGCATTTACATGGCATACATTACATTCTTTTATTAGCACTTCATACATTTTTATACATTAAAGAATGCCAATCAGGATTAATGCTTTGTGAGCTTGAACGATAGAAAACCATTACAATCACCATTTTTGTACAGTACGAAAATGGCGATTGTAACGGTTTTCTATTGTTCAAATGTAAACACGGGCTTGCAAAGCACTAATCCTGATTGGCTTTCTTTAATCTTGATACCCAAGAAACCTAATAACTATCTCAGTATAAAAAATAGATTATATACAGAGACTAATTAAATTGGAAAAGTAGAGAATTGTACAACTGAAATTGATGAAGGAAGCATTGAGGACTATACCTGGAATAGGTTTTGCCTATTTATGACGTAATTTAAAACATTTATGAATTGCTTTGCTATTTCTTTTTGTATTGCTGGAGGTGGATTCATTAACATGCTAAAAAGAATGTGATCATTATAATATGTTGTATTGTTGTATTTTAGCTTACCGTTTACAACATTGATGATCGTGTTTCTAAGCGAGTCATAAATTGGGCATCTGATTGCAAAGTGGAATTCGTCTTCAGTTTCTTTCAAACACTTTGTACAAATTCTGTCTTTTTACTTTGCAGCAGTATCCCCCAGTATGCCAGTGTTTACCAAATAATGACAATTGAATAACATGGTATGTCATTTCTTATCTAATTAGAATATTTTACTTACATTACTCCAGCAACAGAAACAACTCAAACCTTCCCCAAAGAAGAGGAAAGGCCATTTTCTCAAGTTTCGTTTTGGCAGTATGGGAAGAAAGATTAGTGCACCATCAGGTATTTATTTTATGTCATTGTCTGCATTTATGTATTGCTCATTTGAATATGAAAAATAAGATATAAATAACACTAGAATATAAATACAATTCCGATGATGTATAGAGCAGATTTCGTTTGAGTGGCTGTAACCGTGCCGTACCATAACTATATTTTGATTGGATCTGCAGAACAATTTTAAACAACAGGGAAACCATTTCAGTGTTAGGGCATGCCATCATATTTAATAGAGTGGAATGGTTAGGAAATCCGTCAAACTTAAAAGGGGCTTACAAAGGCACTGCGATTTATGCTGGAAGGGGTATTAAGACAAAAGATTGTGTATGGTCATAGTTCATTAGCATCCCCTGAACGACTGAACCCACATGTTTCTATTGGCTGATTGGTTTGAGCACTGTCATTGGTGGATTAAGGTGAACAAAGACACACAACAAAGAAGGTCACTGGGTTTCATAACCATTCCACTTTATGATGCCATACAATAACCATGCTGTTGTCATTGCCGTAGTTTGTCCCACTCATACGAAATCTGCTCTTGACTAACAATGAAGGAAGTCCTAGGTTCCTTTACGTGAACAAACTAGTCTGATCCACCATTTCTCAATTGGAACCCAGCAATTCTGAAAACTAGTTTGGGATGGTGTACCAGTTGTGGTAATACAGACTCTTCTTTCAAAGACTTTTAAGGCCACTTTCCATTAATCCAGCCAGTTTGGATGAGGCCTGACTGGTTCTTGTTGGTACAAAAGGAAACGTCCACTAGTAAGCTGGTGATGGTGAACTAGCTCTATTGCTAGTTCTTCACTCTGTGTAGTGGTGGAGCTCCTGCATGGGCAGAGCACCATACATACAGCGATTAATTAAAACATTCTCTTGTCGACCCACCCATTGCCTGACCTACCTCCACTACATTGGTAGCACTTTTTCTCCAACAGGGTTCCCACAGTCAAGGAATTGTCAGGGAATTTAGGATTTGGTCAGGGAAATCCCGAGCCTGCTATACAGACGTATTTTTTCACTCTCATAAATTCGAAGAAAAAAGTGATCTGCTTACCCGAGCGCTTAATTAGTTTCCAATATGCAAGCATGACGTCAGCACGTTTGTTTTATTTTTCTGCCCAATCAAAGCCATTGTTATAATTTTAGTGAATTGACGTGCCAGTGAACACTCTCCTCTGATTGGTCAATGGCAAATGTATTGTCTGAATTCCTTTTAAATGTAACATACGTCACTTTCCAGGATGAAGGTAAAATCTGATTGGTCCATAACACAATGAGGTGTGCATATTGGAAACTAATTAAACGCTCGGGTAAGCAGACGTTACTTTTTTCTTCGAATTTATGAGAGTGAAAAAAAACGTCTGCATAACAGGCTAGGAAATCCTAAGTTTCAATGAAAAGTCTGGGAATTTTTATTTTCAGGCCTCGCGTACCTATTTTTGGGGGCTGTTTTGTTCGATGTTCCTGTCTCAAAATAGCGATTGAATATTTGGAAAAATACGCGCATGCGCTAGAGGTCAGGGAAAAATGCTTCTTGGTCAGTGAAATGTCAGGGAATTTTTTGCGTGCAAATGTGTGGGAATCCTGTCCAAATGTACATATAATCGATTTGTGTCGTGATATTAGCTCATTGGACAGTGTGTGGGTTCAAGACCACGTCCAAGCCATCGTTTTTTCTTTCTTCTTTACCCCAGAATCATTTTATTTCGCTCTTCTTTCCTCATTCTGGTATTTCTCTCTCACCAAATTATCATTTTGATGATAATAATAAAAATCGCAACCCGCAATCGGATATAATTGGAGCTCCGCCCATAAGTTTGCCTTTGTATATATCACTATGGCAATCTTCTGTTAATTGTGAACATGGCTCGTCTTGCTGTAGGTTTCCAACACAGATTTACCATCACTTCGGACACATTTGATGTTGATGGACCTGTAGATAGTGAAGGGTCTGTCTCGTCACCACTATCCCCTGTCGTACATCGCTATCGTCTGCAGTCATGTAAGTTTTAAACTGTTAAATTAATACTTTTATTAGCTAAAGTTACCCAATGCTTGTAAAAGAAGATTTAATGTGCCAGTGCAAAAAATAAGTTACAGATGGAAAGAGCGGATTTCGTAAGAATGGGATAAAAGTACGGCATACGGCATACGGCATACGGCATACGGCATACGGCATACGGCATGATCGTAGCCTTAACCTAACCTTACTGTAACTTATGTATTATTTATTAATGAGAGGCCATGTTGTATAGGTACTGATATAAATCCGAGCTGCTTCGGCAAAACAACACGGACTCGAATTTCATAAATTACTTGCTGTAGAGTCATGTTATTCAGTTATTTTGGCGATACGACCTATTTTGGCCGAAAAAATCAAAGTTAAAGTTTATGAAAATGAGACCAGTTCTATATCACATTGTTTTTTTCCTCATGAATTATTGATGACTTTTAGAATGTAACTTATTGTACCGTTACTCTGTAATTTGATTGGTTCAGAAAGACAAAAACAATGGGGAAACCAATTCAATGCTAACTTGCCCACTCATGTCAACTCAACATGCGAGACTGCGCTATTGTTTGGCCCTTTGAAGTTCGCCGGCTTTCATAACCAGTCTCCTCTACTAACTATGCTCATTCAAAACCCACTCTATGGCAAAATTACTGTTGCGGCA
Source organism: Actinernus sp. WN-2022 (assembly GCA_030867875.1). Taxonomy (NCBI): domain Eukaryota; kingdom Metazoa; phylum Cnidaria; class Anthozoa; order Actiniaria; family Actinernidae; genus Actinernus; species Actinernus sp. WN-2022. Next base: position 70,207,982 of record JAOWCC010001589.1, on the reverse strand, counting down.
CGACTGTAACCTTACCGTTACCAATTTCTTTCAAATGAGCTACATATGAGCCACCCATCAACATGATATATTCCTCATGCCCTAGTAACTCGTTCCATCCCATTTTAGTGGAAGACCCAGGCCCCAACCCCAGCGAGACGGCCCGTTCCTTAAGTCCTGAACACAAACAGAAGGTACGAACCTGGGGTCCGAGTTCCGTCCATCAGAAGGAGCGGGAGAGCCATACCAAACGTATAAAGGCACGGGACAGGTTTATGGCCGAGCGATGTGCGTCCGTACCCAATCTAGGAACACAGATACACAAAGGTAAGGCTTCGGCTGGTCGAAGAAGGCAAAGCAAGTTTTGAATAACATTTTCCAGAATTGATTTAAACATTGAGTGAACTAGATTTATTTTTTGCTCGGTGTTTTTTTCTGTGAACATTTTGATGTTGGGTTTCCTGTGATGCGCGATCAAGGAGATAGGGACTGGGAATGAGGGGGAGGAAAGCTTGCACCGGGTGCCACAGGTAACCCAAAATCAATTCTGCCCGAAAAAAATCAAACTTGCATCCCTAAACTTGTATTTATAAGGATGACAGGCCCTGTCTCTCCCTCCCTCCGTCACTCCCTCCAATGTTTGTAAGGAAAAACAGCCTCCCATCTCTCGCCCTATCGATTTTTCTGAGGAAAGACAGTCTCGACTCTCCTCGTCCACTCAGTATTCTCTGTGAGGAAAAACAGTCTTCTGTCTCACCCCCTCTCCCCTCTCCCAACCACCAATCTAGTTTTTTTCTGCGTTCTCTCGCCATATCCGGAGTGTTAATGATAGAGAACAAAGACATGGAAAACGTGCTTTTATAAAATTAAGACAACAATGCATACATACACATACATACACACACACGTATAAAGACAGGCTATATATTGCATACCTACAATTTATATACAACATGCAACAACAACATTTAAAGGATATGACGCACACGCTCTGTATTCATATTTTAGCCAATCAGAGCGTGCGTACCATTTGGGTTATTTTATAACAAGTTTTAATTGGTTGTCTCTAGAGCAAGACCGTAAGACAGCTACAGCAGACAGCAGCCCAACATCCTCACCTAAACTAACCAGCAAGTCCAAACCTAAGGTTAAAGCCGAGAAAGCTCTTGTCAGGATGGGCTCAATGTTGTCTGCTTTGGCAATTGGCAAGGACATCGCCCTTGTCGCTCGAGACATGCACGACGTTCACATGCGATCTGGAAACAAGGACAGGCGTAAATCGCCAACCTCGAGGCGTAGCCGAGAGATTAGCAGGAAATCGTGGCTGAGTTCTATTTCTACCGACGAAACCATGGTAAACTCGGACGACTTGCTCGACCTCTCAATCTCGGAGCCTAGCCCGCAGGATTTGGTCTTCACAAAGTACCCACCCTCTGAATTCGGTCTAATGCGAGGAGCCAACAAGCGGCCGCTATCGACCCCGGTGCTTCTTAAGGCTACTTTTTATCACAACGAACAGCCGGCAAGCACATTCATGGAACCATCAACAAACGCAAGACCAAGGGCAACCACCGCAGTGACCACTGAGGCACCACTTATTGATCTTACTGAAGTTAGAGACCGACGATCGAAATCTTTCGACTCACAAGGACTCAATAAGGTTGACTCCCATTCTGGGACGAACTCTATGTTTACAGATGTCTCTTTGATTAATTCGTGTTCACATTCTCTCCCTCGAAGGTTGTCGTCGCCAGAAATTGTCTCGGACAATGATATATGGAAAATCCCACCTCCGACCTCAACTCGGACAGGCCCTCCGAAGTATGAGGTCAATTCGAATCACGCATCGCACCCCCCTGGGAAATTTAGCATCCTGTTAGTTGATAAGAAGATTCCAGGGAGGGTAAAAAAAACACGCCCTCGCCAGGGGAGCCTCAGTCCTACATCAGAACTGAATGAACTGGAGAAATTGACACTGCTTGATGTAAATGTTGAGGGACAAACGCGGGATCCTACGAAGCCACTTATACAATCAGCAAACACTGTCAAGAAACCGATTAGCGTTGAAGAACTTGAGAAAGAACTGTTGCATTAGGTTAAATACGCTCACAAAGAAATATTCAGATCCTCAACCTGTTGAAACGACACAAAAACGTGTTCTGCACATACTGCTTTCCAAGTCAGTTAAGAACCATCGGTTTTGTCTTGTATGAATAACATTGGCTATAAAGCCTCGATCGATGATCGACCATGGTGCCGGCATCTTTCCGAACTTTTCGATTAACAATTCCTAATCGAGTATTCGTCGTTAGAAGGTTTAATATCTCCGAGCGTGATCGGTTATCGATCGATGGCTTCGAGTTCAAGTTGTCTTGACTGCATGCGTTAATCGATTGTCGATTTTAGTGTGCTGTTTCTGGAAATGTTTCTAATCAACTGAGGTAGTAACGAAAACTGAAGATTGCATTGAATCAAGTGAATTCATTCAGATTTTGATGGAGACCGAAACAAGACAACATTTTAGGAATTAGGTCGATATTGCAATTAAAGTATTGAATTTTGTTAGCTAGAAGCAATGCCATTTTGAAAATAATTATCAATACTCCACATGGAGAAGGTCAATACCAAATTTTGCACGAAAAAAAAAATCGGGATTCTAACGTTCAACACGTATCACGTTTTATATTTGCGGTATTTTTGTTAAACAAGAAGTTCCGGTATAAAAGGCTAGCCCCTCCCAGGGCGCGACAAAAGTTATGTCCGATAGCCCGGGGCTATAGTGGGTGGGAAAGGAGCTGAAATATACTTACTTTATTTGAAATTTCATTAATATTAAAATTCGGGTTAGGTTGGTATACCCATGGGCTAGTGTAAGGTTGAACAGGGTTCACACAGTCATGGAAGTCATGGAATTTCAAAAATAATTTTTCAGGTCTGAAAAAGTTATGGAAATCAGTTGCAAGAATGTCAAAAGTCATGGAAAAGTCATGGAATTTTATCATCGACCATTGGAATGTTTTGATGCTTGCCTTTCCTTGCAGAATTCTAGATAGATTCGTAGGTTCTCTTTCAGCACTCTTCATCATTATCCATCTGCTACTTGGCGAGTTTGACTTGGTTGTTTTAAAACCGGCGGAGTCGCTACATGCTAAAGATAATATGTTACGTTGAAATAAGGTTGTGCTTCATTGGTAGTATTCCTTCCTTTGTAAAGGGTTTCAAGCAATATTAAAGTTGGTGGACAGGCCCAGTTAAATGACGTTTTCTAGTTTTTATTGTCTCCTCCAGAACCTAATTTGAGTCCTTGATCTTTTAATTTAGTCATGGAAAAGACATGGAATTCATTATAACTTTCCTGTGTGAACCCTGTTGAAGCTTGCTGAAGGGCAAGTATTAAGTTTCATTTTCTTTTCGCTTTGCCATCCAGCGACCTCGAAATTTAAAATTCAAATTACACAACAGTGAAGAATGTGGGTGAGTGAATCAGCCTCCTGTTAAAATGCAAAATTGTGGCGTAGAGCAGTGAAAAACGGAAACACTCGTATGGTCAACTAAAAGGCTACTAAGGTATGCTAACCGCCGTAGTGGAGCGAGTAGCAGCTGACGTTTCGAGCGCTAGCCCTTCGTCAGTCGAAAAGGAATAAATCAGCCTCTCCTGTTATTTTGGGGGGTGGGGTGTTAAAATCAAACAAGCCACTAAAAAGTAAACAGAGGGAAGATAGTTATTTATTGAAGACTTAAAGTGCCACTACGACGAAAATTTACCATTTCGATTTGCCACTTTTTCAGTGTCTATAGGTCAATCAGTATTAGAAATATCCGAAATAGTAAAAAATATTCCCAAATGGGCATCTTAAACCACAAATTTTAGGAGAGTTTACCGGTAAAATCCTGTCCGCCATTGCTGGAAGCCGTGCCCTTTGTTCAGCTTTAAACAAAGGTTTATTCACCGGAAGTGATGTCATACACTTAACACGACAACCTCGTGGCGCGAAATAGCGTGCATAAAAAAGTAGCCAACCTCGCAAAGATAAATATATCTTTCTTTCGTATGTACGTGAAGACGTTTTTAGTAGAAATATGCCTCCAGGCGTTGTGTTCTGCAGGCGAGCGTTAAGTGTATGACATCATTTCCGGTGAATAAACCTTCGTTTAAAGCTGAACAAAGGGCACGGCTTCCAGTAATGGCGGACGTGTAGATTCAATATTCAATATTCGCTAAAAAAATAAGACTTCCTGTCGTTGTATCGAAAAACAATTTGAACTGGTAATAATATATGAACTCTACTTTATGAATATGCAAAAACATTGATATGTCAAAATTTGATCGTAGGGGCACTTTAAGGCGGTATACGACGGCTACAACAACATTTTACCATTACAGTTCCAGTTACTCTTCGGTATTGTTCTAACTTGAAGCTTTAATTTGCGTGCGGAAGAAGCATGAAGCCCTGTTAAACGAGCATGAGAACGCATGAGAGCTGAACGAGAGCTTTCCGTAACTCGCAGCTCGTTTGAACGGGCTGCATGAGAGATGAAGAAAACTCTCATCAACTCGTGAAAATTTTAACAGTTTCAAATTCGACAAGAGCGCATGAGAATCGGTGAGAGTTAGTGGTCAAACGAGAGAGAGTATGAACTCTCATCAACTCGTGCACAAGCGCATGCTCGTTTTACTAGGGCTTAACTAAAACAGCTTAGGGGCCAACCATTTGATTTTAGAGGGAAGGGGAGGGGGGGGACAAAAATAGTAATGCAAAAAGTAATGCAAAGGAATAGAGTACCGAAGTGATGACGTCATAAATAATAAATTTTCCCTTTAACAACATTTGACCACAGTTGCAGAAAGAACACGATAAAAGAACATTACATAGCAAAAATGAGGTGAATAAGATGAAAAGCGGCCGAGATATGGGCATTGGAATATATAATATTCTTTAACAAAACTATGTATTTTTGTCCTGGTTCCTAAGTTTATGAGCCAGTACAAAAATACAGTGATTTGTTAAAGAAAAGTATATATTCCAATGCCCATATCTCAGCTGCTTTTCATCGTATACACCTCATTTTTGGTATGTAATGTTCTTTTATATTGCTCTTTCTGAATCAGTGGTCCAAACATTCTACATCTAAATTTTGCAAATTTGTGACGTCACACTTCGGTACTCTATACCAGTGCACTATAGACATACACCTATATGTCCTTAAAAAAAATCCTGCTGAATGTGGGTGGTAAAATTTTTTTCATACCTATATTAAATGACCCCCCTCCCTTCTTAGAAGTCAAATGGTTCCCTTACCATATCAAATCTACTGAAATGATGATTTTGTTTGTTAAATAGATGAGATTGGTTGCCATGGCAATACATCAGCCTTACGAACCAGACCCACCAATTATATTTTTGTTAATGGTCATCAAAATCCGTGCTGTGAAATTCTTCTCATATTAAAGAAAATTTTAAGAATCCATCTAAGCCAAAATGAAAAACAATTCACCATTTAAAAATATTACCGAAAAAAAAGACAAGAAATTTCGCGCCACAAAATAGTTTCGTTCCCATTCTCCGCGCCGTCAGACAACCCTTTCGACCCTCGGTACAACATACAATTTATTTGTGATACAATAATAGTCTAACAAAATATCGATCAGCCGAAGCTGATGGCACTGATGTCAGGGTTTACAAGAGATAGCATTGTTAATGGACCAGTCAGAAGCATAAAGCGGTAATAATAGAATACAAAACTAGTATCAAATATACAAGATACAGAAAACAAAGCTAACGTAACGTAGAAAATATTCGAGTATCACGGAACCTCTCGAGACCTGTATTCTGATTGCACCCATAATACTATACTTCTATTGTTTTTGTACTGCACTTTCTAAAGGTAAGGGTGTTTCTATTGTTGGGCAGGCCAATACTGTCGCTCGTTTCGAGAGGTCCACCCGACCCAGGTTTTGACCTTATTCATAAAGCATCAAAGCGAGGCCTGGTTTCCCAGCTTGTCACAGGAAGAGAGAATCTACCCTCGATGGTGGAAAATAACGTTCATTTCCTTGTGATACCAAAGAGCATAACAGTGCGGTACAGCAGAAAGTTGGACATTTTTGACCGACTCCAATTTTTGCGATCTTTGGGATAACTGGTCTCGCTGTGATATCATTGTTACCAGACTTCTTTACCGCGCGGCCGCAACTTGCTTTAAATGCGCTGTGTCATGGTGTTGCGCATGTCTGGACCAATATTCGATTGGTGGCTGTTAATAGGCCCTTTGCAGCTAACAGTCACGTGCTGATATAATCGTTAACGAATGAATTGAGCTCGTGATCCCCATGGGAAAGGCGTTGCCATGGGTGCTGGAGAGCAAGCTATCTTTAAAAACGCTGTTTTAGAAAGATCGACAATCGACTGGAGGTGGAAAATAGCATTTACAAACAGGTTTTGCTAATAGAGCGGATTTCAATTGAGTGTCAGAAGTGTTTAGGTTTTGCGTTTACTAAGCTCTCCTATTGGCTGAGAAAGTAAACCAACCAATCAGAATCCAAAGTAAAACCAAACTCAAATTGGTTTTGCTTTGGCTTGTCATTGGCTCACAGGGAAGCCATTTAGGAGTTACTTGTGATTACTCGCTCCTATGATTGGCTGGCTGTGGGTAATTTGCGTTTGGTTTCACTACACAACTGAAAACCGCTCTATCGATACCGATCTCGTACAAGGCCTTTCAATAAATGAAGTCAGAATTGTTTTGCTCTCCAGTACAACCACGTGATTTGTTAGCTGCAAAGGGCCTATATATCAACATATCCTCGCTCTACAATTACCAATAATTGGCTTTTGCTCTTCGATTATCAATAATCGCTAATTCTGGAACGCAAATTAAACAATGACATTCTTAAAACCAGTCATAAACAAATTGTCCAAATCAAAACGGCGGTAGACGCGCTTAGTGTAGTGGGCGTGACGCCTGCACTACCAAGCACAGCACGCAAACGATTACGAGTTCGAGCCCGAGTAGGAGCGCTCAAAAACATTTTTCTCTCGTTTACCTTCTCTTCTTGTTTACCTGTGAACCCTAGCTCTAGGTGAGTGAGAACCCGTCGTTTACCCGCGAACTCGTCCGATGGTTAGGGTTCGGTTCATGGTTCGGGTTAGGATTTGTCGTAGAATTACCAATAATCGGTATTCCCAAGCGTGTTTGCCATTTATTGATTATTGGTAATTGTAGAGCGAGGATACGCTGTATATATAGACCCTTTCAGCTTCCCTGTTTGTTGCCCCATTTCAGACCACGTGACAGCTCTCCAGAGAATTGAGTGATTTGTTTTCCAATTATAGAAATTGGTACATTTCCTCTTGGGAGACAGAAAAACAAAAACGCATTACCCAAGGGAAAAGTCACGTGGTCTGAAATGGAGCAACAAACAGGCAAACTGAAAGGGTCTATTGGCTTCAAACAGTTAAAGTCCCCTCCCTTAATGCTTGATTGAAAGGATATGCAATACTTTCCTTTAAGACAAGATCTACGCACAGTTTGTTAATAGTTTTTACACATTTACTTTGATTTCATCCATGTGTGCTAGGCTCATCAGTTTATATGAAAACGATTGAAAACAATTTTGTTCCGGCCTGGAACATAAAGGCGTGTCCCTCACCGTAACACAGCTCCTTTAAGCAGCACTCTAACCATGTGGAAACCATACTTTATTTGGCTTGTTGTGATGCTTGTGGACTGTCATGCATGCCTTCTGATCACACCACAATGTTATACACTTTGATAGCTCGAGCAGACTTCGTATGAGTGGGCAAGTTACGGCCTTGACTGACGGCGTGGTTACTGTACGCCATGTTCAATAGAGCAGATTTCGTATGATTGTGACAAACTACGGAATGTCCTTTATAGCCGTGCTGTAGTTGTGCTGTGCCGTAGTTCTGTGATTTGATTGGATCAGCAGGACAATAACAATGGGAAACCATTTCAACGTCACGGCATGCCGTACGGTAACCGTACTGTAGTTTGTCCCACTCGTACGAAATGTGCTCGCTCAGCTCCAGATTCTCATTGTTTTTGTCTTTCTGAACCAATCAAATTACGGTGTTATGGTACAGTAAGTTACAGTACGGTCACGGTGAGACTACGGACATGCCGTATTCTTGTCCCACTCGTACGAACTCCGCTCTATTTCTTCCATACTGTACTGACTCTTCTCGGTCTGCATTGTGGCTCATAAAATGTTACCGAACAAGCAATCCTCGTGTGTTGTCTTCAATCACAGTTTGTCGATCCATATACTGTACACCCAAATGCTTTAACTTTGTCAAATATAAACGTAAACGTGTAAGAGGTCAGCGAAGGCCAACGCTGTTAGTTGTTACTGAAAAAAATTTTCCATAGTGTGAAAACCATGGACATCTGGATTTTCATGCTTTTTCAATACAATGGAAATATACAATTAATCTTGGAAATTCCAATTTATGGCATGTTTCCATGTGTTTTTCGTGGTTTTTCCAAGAAATTGGTTGGCTTTCCAGTGTATTTCTATTTTGTTTTACAGCATTTTTCTTAAATATGGAAATTGGTTGGTTTGCCAGTGTATTCCTATTGTGTTTTAGTTTATATGACAACGGTTCTCGGAGTTAGATATACGTGTTTTTGTCATTCGTGGGAGAATTCAGTTTGCAAGTTTCTGGGTCATGCAGAGCTGGAAGAGAGGTCAGCTGCCGCCAGTTTGGACGGGTGGATGAGTGTCAATGAGGGTACCGTAAAAAATGTAATTTCCGACGTTTGAGCGACGCAGGAGCGATATAGTCAGAAATGATATTCTGCCGGCACGGTAAAGAGGTTTGGGGAGGAGACTAACATTATGGGTAATGTATAATTCTTCGAGCGGGAAAAGTAGTCATTCTAGGCCAGTCACCTCCACGTTTGTTTCGAATTTATTTTATATCTTATTGATTATAGCACGGTTACTTCGTATTAACTTAGTAAGTCGATTGTTAGTTCTCTAGTCCTCGGAGAATTCGGGTTGGTGCATTTGGTCGAGGATCTAGGAGTACGTTTCCGCATTTCCCCACATTTTTTGGCCACAACCCCAGGGTGGTTTTTTCGTGGTTTAAGCGGTTTTTCGTATCTGGCAGTTGCCATTAGTTAGGAATACAATTTATATTAGTTAATTGTATTGTACTACGGAGTTGTCTGGCGGCTATCCCACAATAAACTATACTTATGAAGTCTCTTGTCAATGTAGTCGTAATTCGAATTAATTCCCGGGTGCTTATTGGAGACAGGGCGTAACCTTAACGCCGAAATAATTATTCTATTGTATGATTCATTACTTTGTTTAATTTACAAACCTGCCAATGGTATTGTTTAGTCTTTCTGAACGTCAAATAATTGCTTTTTCATAGGAATAGCTTTGGTGAGAAAACCTCGTCGATCATGAAATAAGTCGGATAAATACCTTGAACCTCGGCATCGTGTATACGACTTAATACCTCGGTTCTCAGTATTTATGTACGGCCCTCGGGCTGTATACGACTTTATACCTCGGTTCTCAGTATTTAAGTACGGCCCTCGGGCTGTATACGACTTAATACCTCGGTTCTCAGTATTTAAGTACGGCCCTCGGGCTGTATACGACTTAATACCTCGGTTCTCAGTATTTATGTACGGCCCTCGGGCTGTATACGACTTAATGCCTCGGTTCTCAGTATTTATGTACGGCCCTCGGGCTGTATATGACTTAATACCGAGGCTCTTACTTATTGGAATACGACAGGGGAGGGGCGCTAACAGACCTAATTGCTGGTTTTCACTCAATCCCCAGAGATTCAAATGACAAAGGGCACGGCGGCCATGTTGGTGTACCTAACAAAAGAAGCTAACGAAGAATCTATTGTTAAAGGTACACCAACATGGCGGCTATGACGTCACGTGCAAACCAGCAATTCGCTCCCCTCAATGTTGCCCCAATACAAATCACCTGACCAATTTTTTTTTTTTTTACGGGAAAATGCAGAAATTACTCGAACTCCAACAGAAAGCCCTAAATTCCCTGGAGACATCACGTGATCTGTATTGGGGCAGCAACGAGTTTGGGTTGCAGTCAATCCCCAGAGATTCAAATGACAAAGGGCATGGCGGCCATGTTGGTGTACCAAACTAAAGAAGCTAACGAAGAATCTATTGTTAAAGGTACACCAACATGGCCGCCGTGACGTCATGTGCAACCATCTATTAGATAATATAACACACTTGCGACCGTTAATTCGATTTTTTACGATACAGTGAGTTACAAGTTAGGGCGAGACAATGGCGAGAGTCGTCACCTGTTCTTGTTTGCTTGGGGATTCAGTCCATATTTTGCTTGAGTGTACATATATAAAGTAATTGTTCTGCTTACGAAGGGTAATTTTTAAATCTAATTTAACTGGTTGCAAAACCCTGCAGGTTCGTTCTTTGCAACATCTTTTTCCCCCGCCATGATTATCTTGCAATTATGTTTATGGCGGGGGCATTAAAAAACATTACTCCAACTAAAAAGAGCGGAAGACATTCTGCAAATTGATGAAAATATGTTGGAACAAATTTCAGTTAAATTGTTGGCAATATATATATCTATGCCTAAACGGAAACTTTTGTTATTGTAGTTTAAAATAATATGGATTATTGGACTGATCTTACTGACGTCACACGGTTGTGCCCTCCATGAACCACCCTCGAAAATAGAATGATTGTTTTACAAGAAGACTACAAAGATAGTTCTCCGTTCATGTTTAATATGTCCAATAAATTTTAAATTAGTAGGCCCCGTGCAGGATATATGAAACAAAGAACAGAGGGAAATTCTTTATTGGATGTCAAACTCTTCAAAAACGGAAATTTAGAGAGATCGACAATCGATTAGAGGTGGGAAATAGCATTTACAAACAGGTTTTGCTAATCTCGTACTAATGAAGTCATATCTGGTTTGCCCTCTAGTAGAACCACGTGATTGTACCAGCGGCCAGCAGGCTGCTGTTGGACCTGACTTGGGTAACCTGTGGTGCGCGGTCAAGGTGAAAAAGGGATTGGGAACGAGGAGAGGAAAAGTTAGTTTTTTTGTCTGTCCAAATATTGACAACGATTTTCATCATAACATGGTCAAAATAGCTGTGAATCCACGAGGCGTTATAGCCAATCAGATTACGGTTGTTGTAAATAGGGACCTTAAAGTGATCGCAGCGATCGCAGGATTCTTTTGTTTGGTGTGAATCGAAGCGTAAATTTATACGCAGAACAAAAGAATCCTGCGATCGCTGCGATCGTTGCGATCATATGCAAACCGGGCTTAAAGGGGCTATGTCATGGTACTGCGCATGTTCGAGTAATTGTTCGTTTAGTGGCTGTTAATTGGATACAAACAGTTAAACTTCCCTCCCTCAATGCTTGATTGAAAGGATTTTCAATATTTTCCCTGGAGACTGTTTATATACACTGTTTGTTAGTCATTTTTGCATATTTGCTTTCATTTTAAGCATCCCACATGGCCGAGACGTTCGTTAGTTCATATCAAAATTGGGGCAGTGTCAACCAAAAAGGGCATGTTGCTTTCGTCACCAAAGACAAAAATAACTACTCGGACAAGTAGAGTATGTATCCCATGAATACTTGTGAAAATCTGAGCCAATTTCGACCAAGGATTGCAAAGATTCGAGTGGATGAAAAATGCTTCATTAGAGAAATTTAGAGCAACTTGATTTCGGTCCACCGTGGACCGAAATCAAGTTGCCAGAATAAAATTTGTAATCATTTTAAATCTTTGCCATCCTCAACTAAAATGGTTTGGAAACCATACCTGAACTTCCACAAGGTATTTCTTTTCTATCCCGGAACGTTTCAATTTCGTTTTAAAGAAAATATGAGGTTCAGTTTGGTTGACATTGCCCCTTTAAGCAACCAGGACGGCGACGACAGTGACGACGGGACGTAGAAAAAATTTCTACCGAAATTTGGTGTTTAATAAATCCATTGTTTTTCACAACCAGATTTTCGAAAAATATAACGACAATAGAGTTCCGTTCACGCTGAACGAAAAATGATTTGCTTTACTTTCTTACGTTCGCGTTGTCTTTAAAACGTACAATTTGGGGTTTTCAGGTTGTGTTTTTGCAGAGAACGGTGAAAATGTAGGGGTTGGATGGAAAATGTCGGATGCGGAGTGCGGAGTATGGAATATGCGGAGTGTGAAAAATGGGAGTGTGGAAAATGCGTAACACATCTAATCAATCTAAAGCTCCGCCAGGCTCCTTTCGCTGTGGACAAGATTGTGCAACTTGTCCCTACATTACTAACGGCCTCAATCAATACACATTTCATTCCACTTATTAATTCACACATAACCTGTAATACTAAAAACCTCATATACATGATACAATGTAATCGTTACCATTTGCAATACATAGGTGAAACTAAGCTACGCCTAAAAGACAGATTTAATGAACACAGACGGACAGTAGACAAGCATAACATTAAATCTAAACCTACTACTGTATCTGAACATTTTCTTTCTAGACCTAACCACTCTTACACCGACATGCAACTTATCCCTCTAGAAATAATATACTCCTCAAGAGACTCGATACGTAAAGCCAGAGAAGCGCACCTTATAGATAAAGCTAAAACTCTAGAACCATATGGTATGAATATACGTGATGAAACATAGTGCTTATCTCTTATACTATTTTTGCTACTTCAAGTCACTTCCCGTTTCCTCATTTTCTATTGCGAAATTTACCACATTTATAGATCTTCTTACCTTAGAGCTCTTCACTTGTAACATCTAGTACCTGAAGAAGGCTGGTTTGGCCAGCCGAAATATTGTAATATTCAATATAAAATCCTACGTTGTGTCAGCTTTGCCGTAGTCCTTGGACTTCGTATTGTTTTATGCCATCGTGGTTGCTTGAGGTCCCTAATATCATTATTACAACACGGACAGAAAATAAATGCAGAAACAATATTGATATCACTAAGTTTTATTTCTCTTCAATTTCCTGACCGTTACAAAAACTTTTCACAGAACTACAGATACAAAATATAATTCATCACTTGATGAGATCCGTACAACTAATACTTACTGTCATACACTGAGAAGCCCTAGACTAGACAAGCGACTCGTTCCCAGTCGCTACTAAGTTATAATTGGCGGCGCGGTACTAAGACTAGCAAGCGCGCGACTTCCCGTGACACCCCGCGCGCTTGCTAGTCTTAGTGGGAACGAATCTGCGAAATACAAACGTAGATCAATATTTTCGGTATGACTTGTATAAATCTATCACACAACTTTCACGCAGACATAAAAAAATTAGACTTCTTAAATCACTTAAATTATCTGTATATTGTTCAGCAAATTAAATATCTACAAAATAGTAATTGGAAATTTCTTATCCTTCAGTTTTTCCCGCTTGGCGGAAATAAAACGTGAATGTAAAATCGCTCTAAAAAGTTAGCAATGTGGATCTGGTTAAAATAGTTTTTCGAGATGGCCGCCACCTCTCTCACTGAGTGAGACATTCAAGTACGACTCTTCATTTTATTACCCTAACTAGAGTATTTACAAATAGACCGATTCAGCTTGCCTCTTTGTTGCTCTATTTCAGAGACATGATCTGAGATGGGAGCTTACCCTGCTACAGACCCAGCCCCCTCTCTCAAAGACGAAAGGAAGAGAGAGAGAAAGGAATGGGTCTAATAACTGACTAACCTAAAAGTATATTGTTTGTAGTTGTATGTTTATGTAGTTTATAAAATTAATTTGCTACTCGAACTTAGATCACTTCTAACTCGTACTAGATATAAAATCAGGCACTGTGGTTCGAGCTGAAAAACATTATGCTCCGCTGGTCGAAAAGAACGAAGGATCTGGAGTTCAAAAACAAGTTCCCGAGGGCTTAATTTTTTAAGTAAACAATTTTCCATCGTAGTAAACTCAGTGAATTACAAATTAAGAAAGCTTTAAATTATTTTGTTGTTTTTGGCAAAGGAGTTCACATACGTACCTAAAATTAGAAACGGGTGATTGCCTTTATTTTCTTTCAGTTTTGGCGGGAAACTGGCGCACGCGCTGGGCTCAAATAAAGAGCATGCGCGTGACGTTTTGCCGCGGTGTAAGCCACCAGAGCCAAGATCGCGGGCTCTGGAAACGAGATTGCTACAGTGACTGATTCACACTTTTTTTAATACTTTGTATAATATAGCGATGTACCAATGCTTCTCCTTGGTTTAACATTTTTTCTATGAAATTAATACTCATGTTGGTTAAAAATTAGGTTATTATTCTTGCATAGAAATATAAACAAAATATATTTACAAACTATATTTAAAGTTACGATAATATGAACCCACCCGTGCACTTGATATTCTATGTACAAATTAAAGTAACTCGCACGCTCATACAGTCTCGTTTGATTCAAACTATTCTAAATATCTGAAGCTTTGATAGCTTTTGTCAAAGTATGCACCATATTAACAAAGCGAAGTCCAACTTATTTTGGCAGCAAAAGGGTTGATAAATTATAACCAAAATAAATGTTATTTCCTGTTGTCACAAAGAAACACAGAAATGCAGCAAAATAGGCTTCTTTCTACACATGCTTCACTTGTTACGCAAATCGGTTTCAACATGCTATTCTATTCACCGAGAAACATTTAAACTTAATTTGTCTTTGAAACCGTCGTGCGTGACAAGTGAAGTATAAACTACTCTTCCCAGTAAACTGCGACACCCCAAGCTTTTATACAGCCCGCGTGATGCGAATGTTATGTGGGGTGTCGCAGTTTACTGGGACGAGTAGTATCTGAAGTGATCTATTCTAATCATCGTTCGGAGTCTTTCCGCACTCTTAAAAGTGCACAATAGTCTTATGAGTACGTTTTATACGATTTTTATTAAAATAAAGAACGAATTCCGCAAAAATGTGAAAAATGACGGTTAAGATGATAATATCAACTTTATTCAGCTCGTCCAAAATCGGTTCAGTTTTGAATTTCACTAACACGCGATGTTGTCAGTATTTCGCACCTTCCTAAGTTTTCAGATAACTGGCTGAAGTCAAATCATTGGCATAGCTGGCCACCTCTATCCCGATCTCGTTTTCAAGGCAGTTTCAAAGGGCCATTGAAAAAGAAAAGTTTCCATAGCGTAGCATGTACATTTGATTTTTCACATTTCATAAAAGTTTACGCAAATAAAGAGCTAGCCTCAAACACCAGAATGTCATATTAATAAAATAGAATTAATTCGCCCATTCTCTGGAGAAAACCAGCTTCTCGGATCGTCGTTCGCAGCATTAAATTAACTTCACATTATATAGAATTATTTCCAAGAATTTCCGTACCTTTATAACGAATTCTGAGTTTAAATGCCAAAGTGAATCAAAGGCATTCACGTTAAATGTAAACGAATGGATGTATGCATTGTAATAATATCGTACAGGTAGAGCTCTTGGAAAAGCGTTCAGCGTTACGCTTAAATATCCCAGCACTTCCTATTTTGGTCACGCAAAGTGTTACGTCACGATTACCTCTAGCGCGCAGCCGCACAGCGTTAAAAATTGCGTTTTGGCATAAATAACTATTTAACAAATATATCCCATTCTGCCGTGCGTCTGTCCTGTTATACATGCACATATGACGTCACAACGTGAAGAGACAAAGAAGCGGCGTAACTGATGTTCTCGTCACGTTGTGACGTCATTCGTGCATCTATAAGAGGACAGACGCATGGCAGAATGGAATCTATTTGTTTTATATAATAATCCTCTATAAAACTATGAAACATCCAATCAAAACGAGTTGAGAGATTGGTTGCGCGCGCTCATGACGTCATCCATGATGTGTGTCCTCTAATAACACACGGCTCTTGACCAATCAGAGCGTGCGTTTCAGACTGGTTATTATATATCTCTAAATAGCTAATGCAAATGAAAGATAATATCAAGAGAGAAAAGCTAAAAGGAACATAACATATACTGATAAACATTATGCTTGCAGGCAATGGAAATGTTCCAACAAAAACTTCTGATCGAAACCCCTTTCAAGGGTTCAAGTCACTCATTTTACCACTACTTTGTAAAACTATTAGCTCATTGGAAACCTGTATAGTCCAGTTTTATTTAAACTATTTTATAAATAAACTGAGCTACCGAGAAGTGTCTCGGGTATGATGAATTGCAATTACGGACAATGTTATGGCAGCTTTTTTAGCGTTTTTGATCAGTGTTATTTTTAGCATCGACTTAGCATTGACAGAAGCATTTCCGAAGGTTAACGCACAGTTTTAAACCTAAGATCGGATTTGGTAAGAAAACAATAAAACTCTAGATGTTGCAAAAGCTTTCTCCGTTAGAAGGGGCTAACATTTCGTAAATTGTTATACAATATAGGCCAACATTGTTCTAACATTCATTCATCCAACAAAAACATAGCAGGCAATGACCGTTTTTATACTAAAAACGCATACTGCATTTAGACGTATTTGGGCAAATAAACCTTAGTCCGTCCGATCCAGTAGCATAATGAGTCTTGTGCCCGTTTTTATACCATACGAACCAAGAAGACGCACTAAATTTTCTTTGCCCAAATTCGTGAAGATGCATTATGCGTCTCTAGTATAAAAACGGCCAATGGCGGCTAAGTGCGCCATGGTGCTAAACATTCTCACACATCATTACATATTCATGACACATCGGCCAATGAGGAGTCTCGTTTAAGGTCACGTGTTAATACAGGGATAGTACCAGGGATAGTACGACGAATTTCGTTAAAACAATAGCTAATTTGCATATTTGCTGTTCCAAATAGAGGAAATATGCAAATTAGTTCTAAAAACAGTCCGTCAATAGCTACAGGAAAAAAGCATGAAGAAACATGCAAAAACATGAAGCTTTAACGCTTCTAGAAGTCTACTTACATTTTTGTCTACAAATGCTTGTATAAAATTTCAGCCGGCGTCCACACATTATACATATCCCCAAACGTTTCTCGTCCAATTCTACCCTGGATACCAGAGGTTCTACTGCCCTCTCTAAGCTAATTCCCGTCCAAACTTCCAATTTCCACACGCCCAAGCAATTCTAATACTCTGTAATCCTTGGCGCAGTTCATTTAACAGTCAAACTGGTTCAGTGGCTCCAGTCTAAATCGTTTTCGGTAGTTTTCACTTCTCTTCATCCAGCTGGCGTTTCGATGCCTCCCAATCTCACTGAACTGTGATTTAATTATTCATCAGCGTTTGAATATGAATATACAATCCGGTGGAATTCTCGCTTTCGTATTTTTCCCTCTGTTTATATTGTTTAATTAGTTGTGTTATTTTTATATCATTGTCATCTGTCATGAATATGTAACGATGTGTGAGACGCCATTTCAAAGTCGACGCGTATTGTTTTAGACGTGGTTTCTAGATCCTCATGTCCTACGCCCTCATCACTGTTGGTCCATTTTTTAGAATAATGTTCGAACGTTTAGCACCAGCTTTAAAATAGCTCCTGAAAGTTAACTTAAAACAAGCGACAAAAGACTGGACTTAAAAAAATGGATCGAAACCGTCTCATGACTTAATTTGTGGAGTATTAATGTGAATATTCCCTTGTCACCAATAGACCAATTCGAAAAATGGCGTCCAATTTAAAAAGCTATTGTCCTGGTAACGTGAACACGAGGCTAGTCAGTCAACACAAAAGCTTTTGAACGTGTAAGCGAGGCTAGTCAGTCCTAAACAATAGTTAATTAAATTGGACGCCATTTTTCGAATGGGTCTATACTTCTATCATTAACGCCAGTTTCAAACGCCACTACGACCGTGTCGACTGTCGCACAGCAGTGACATGACTTGGTTTCAGACGTCGAATTTAATTCGTCAGCTTATTAAATATTGAAAGAAATAAGTACAAAAATAGAAAAACATTTTGATTATTATATGAATCACAATTTATGAATTGAGTTCGACACGGCAGTAAATTCAAGTTGCCGTATTTAATGGTTTCAAACGTCGTTCCACCGGCGTTTGAAATGGGCCTAACTTATTTATTAAGGGTACATATTATTTACATTTTCTGACGTTAGCTGTCATACCTTCTCCCACAAGAAATACTCAAATGCAGTCATAATGTCCTCACAAGGTTCCTTGACTTGTCGGAATAGATGACACTTGTGCTTGGTGTTGCCCGTCACGACAGTAGAGAACGCAAAGTATTCCGGGAAGTCTTTGTTTCCCTTTACCCGATTGACACAAGGAAAAGGAAAAAACCGCTGACCAACCTGCGGCTGTTGTGCATCCACCATTGTCACGCCATCCGCACTCAGATTGAGTGACACTTGTTTGACAGGTGGCGTGACACCAGTACGCTTTAATACTTTGGCTAGTTCCTTTTGATACTGTTTCACACAGTCACGTACGTGCTTCGGTCTGAGTGGAGGGTTTATGATTGTGGAACAGAGATATGCTACTCGAAAGCTGTACTCTCGTTCCTCCTCGATTTCTGGTGGAGGCTCGATTGTCTCTTCCTGAGCGGGGATTTCTTCGAGTGAGCTTGAACTTGAAGTTGAAAAGGACTTGCTCAAGTCTGGCTCGCTCATGTAAGACCTGAATGATGACTTGGCTTTGGGTTTGCTCTTAGACGACAGTTTCCTGAGGATTTCCTTGGAGGAGAAAGACCTTTTATACTTGTGTTTCACTGGCTTTGGATCTGTCGAGGATTTCTCAGGCTCGGTTGGTAGTTCGTTGACCTAAAGAAATGTATTTGTGAGTTTCTGTGCATTGCAACCACACTTATCAATATGAATAAAATACTATATCAACATCACCCAAAACCAAACATTGCGCGCAAAAACACTCATTGCATGTCCCATCTCAGGACTATAGAAGCTGTGTCGTCAAATGACTTTGGCTTTGTGTGCACCTTAATTATTCATATCATGCCCGCGCGGGAAGAAGTCTGGTAACAATGGTATCAGAGCGAGGCCAGTTGTCCCAAAGATCGCAAAATGGGAGTCGATCAGAAATGTCTTAGTTTCTGTCGTACCACACTGTTGTTTTCGTTTGTGTCGTAAGGAAATTAATGTTATTTTCCGCCATTCGACTGTAGATTTTTCTCTTTCTGAGACAAGCTGGCACAACTGGCCTCGCTTTGAAACTGGCCTCGCTTTGAAACCTTTATGAATAAAGTCAATGGCACTCGTTTATAACTAAACTCAAATATTCTGGCAGCGTTTGAGCACAACCTAGCAAGCGCATGGGATGGGGAGGGGGGATGAGGAGAGAGGAATAGGAGGGAATGCGCTCTCCTCATTCCCACTCCCCTCCTCTTCCCCTCTCCCATCCCCCCTACGCTTGCCAAGCCAACACGGGATCTCCCTTAGATTGACTATTATCATCAATTGTCAAAATCGCTAGAATTGATTATAATCCTCAATTTAACCTCGAGGTTAAAACCAGTTAAGTATAAAGATAAACAATTGTCGAATTCCGAACGGCGGTAGACGCGCTTAGTGTAGTGGTCATGACGTCTGTACTACCAAGCACTACATGCAAACGGCTACGAGTTCGAGCCCGAGTAGGAGCGCTCAAAATTCCTTTTCCTCTCGTTTACCTTCCTTTCTTTTTTACCTGTGAACCCTAGCTCTAGGTGAGCGAGAACCCGTCGTTTACCCGTGAACTCGTCCGATGGTTAGGGTTTGGTTTGTAGTTCGGGTTAGGGTTTGTCTTAGAATGATGATTATAATCAATTCTAGCGATTTTGACAATTGATGATAATAGTCAATCTAAGAGAGATGACGCGTTGGCCAAGCAGGGTACAAAAGTCAATGAGAAATGTCCAACCCACCGACACTGATAAAATAGTCTGCTGTAGAGATGATGTGCTGTGTGAGCTAACAGAACTGTGGGTTGATCGTTGAGAATTCCTTCTAGATTTCACCGAGTCCTTTCTTCCGGGGCAGTAAGTCGCCTGGCAAGCAAGTCGAATGGTCTCAGTTGCCGTGACAGATCCCGTGACACGACCACATCGGAATGCGTGACAATACATCCGGGTCTTCTCGTCCTGCCTTGCTTCTGTGACTATGTAGCCAAACAAACGCGAGTCATCGCTGAAGACACCCAATGACAGTACCCAAGCAATCAAATGATGATGGAGCGTTTTCTCGGTTTCTTCGTCCACAATTAGAATTTCCTCAGGGCGAATCTTAAGAGTTATGGATTTGAAGTCTTTGGGGTTCAGTTTCTCCAGAAGTGTTGATATGCTATCGTTAATGACGAGGTAGGATGTTTTGACTTTGACGCAACCAAGATACATTATGTGTGGTATCGACGTAAAATCTTCATCACCAGGTTGCGCGAATGGGTCTGGCTGAGTAGGACTGGACAGATGGTAGGACTGCAAAATGGTAAAAAATCAAAACATTTACGGCCGCACCTTTCCTTTCATATTAAAAATAGTATTATTATAATAGTATTCCAAAGTGATAGCATGACATTTCGGGAAATTACTGATTAAATTTCTCCGAGAGCCGAGGGAGGATTTGTGGAAGTCCCGACGCGGCACTAATTTCGCTATCATGCTATTACTTATAATTACTTATAAAAAATGTGAGTTGGCGTATTTACACCTTGGGCTATTTTTAGATTTTCCCCACGAATGAATGTGTTTCCTTAATGTTTTTTTGACGAATGTTTTTCTTTGTTCGAAAGAAAAACAATTACGGCGGAAATAGCCTGTATCGTTCGTTCATACGTTCAGTGTTTGCAAGAAGGTAAAACAATGAAACCTGATTCTATAAATAGCTCAAGGTGTAAATACGCCAACTCAAAGATATAGTATGGGAGATGGACGCTCCGGGTAATGGACTAAGATATAGTATGAATAACCAGCATGTCACACTTCTTGTGCTTCTGGACCTGAGTGCTGCCTTTGACACTGTTGATCACAATACTCGATAATCTCAAATTCAAGATTGGTGTATCTGGCAAAGTACTGGACTGGTTTTCATCAAATTTATCTAACAGAACGCAGCGCGTCTCGATCAGTGGCACTCTCTCGGATAGTTTTGGACTGAAATGGGGTGTTCGACACGGTTCTTGTCTTCTGCTTTTACTTTTCGTGATTTATGCATCTAAACTATTTGAAATCACGCATGTACATCTCCCTAATGTTCACTGCTATGCTGATGACTCGCAGATCTATCTCTATTTGAAGCCAGACTCAGCTGTGAATCAGGAAAACGCTATTGCTGCTATAGAGAATTGCATTAAGGACATCCGTAGATGGATTCTTGCTGACCGGGACGTTAATGTTAATTGATGACAATACTTAATTTTTAATTATAGGCACTAGACAGCAATTATCTAAAGTAAATGTTGACCACATCACAGTTGGAAACTGTAACATCGCGCCTGAATCAGTAGCCAGAAATTCAGAATCTTGGTTTGATTCTAACTTATCTATGAATGACCATGTTAGTATAAGATGTGTAGCTCTTCCTTTTTTTCACTTACATAACCTAAGATGTATTAGAAAGTATCTGTCTAGCTTTTAGTGCATGCCTTTGTTACTAGCCGTATAGATTATTGCAATAGTCTTTTGTATGGTCTGCCGCAGACTCAATTAATTAAGTTGCAGCCGGTACAAATTGTTGCATGAAACATGCGCAATACAAGCTATTAAATTATTATTATTATTATAGTATGGGAGATGGAAGCTCCGGGTAATGAACTAAGATATAGTATGGGAGATGGACGCTCCGGGTAACGAACTAAGATATAGTATGGGAGATGGACGCTCCGGGTAATGAACTAAGAGATAGTATGGGAGATGGACGCTCCGGGTAATGAACTAAGATATAGTATGGGAGATGGACGCTCCGGGTAATGAACTAAGATATAGTATGGGAGATGGACGCCCCAGGTAATGGGCACCTGAACAAATCCATGTTCCGAGCTCAAAGGAGCGACTGCTTTCTCCGGCTAGTTTATATTATAAACAAACAGGAAAGAAAAATAAAGAAACACTTGAAATAAAACTTAGCGCGCGATATTCGCTTAATCTAGCCGGCAATCCTGACGCTTTCCTGCGGTGCTGGCAAAATAAAATTATGTTGTTTCCGGTGGATTTACCGCCCTGCAAGTCTTGGCGGGTCTGCGCGGGATTTCCGGTTGTTTACGAGAACTTGGAAAAATAACCACATGCGATTTTCTTGTGACCTTGGTATGAATGACTATTTGTGTTGGAGAGTTCGACAGTGGCTTAACACATTTTTTGGCAAGTTAACAACTGCACTAATTCCACTGCTCGCACACCGAATCAAGATGTTGTTCAGTGTTAAAAAAAACAAGTCCAAAGACTACAGCAAAGCCTGATACAGTGTAATACTCTGTATGGCACTACGGCTAGCTAGACCTGACACAAAAGCGCTCGAACTAGAATGCAGCTGATTCAAAATTTATATAAAGATATTCAAAAATCAAAAATTAAGTTATATATTAGGTTATGTGATCGGGAAAATGACATTGGCGAAATTATATTATAACATTGAACCTTGGACCTTGAAACAGCACTTCATAACATTTTAAGCCTTACTGTTATTTACTCTTGCCTTTCCCTGTGAACAGTGGTATCGCCTCTTTTCCTCTCCACCAAGTAAGGATTGTTTTTCCGCTCGATTCTTGGTGAGGTCGAGGAATAAAAGAGGGGAAACTCTGCTCGCAGGCTATTCTTGCCATGACTGGGAATCAAGGTTAATCCTTTTCTCTTCAAACTAATAAGTAATACCGACTTCCACTTTGTGTTTTTCCGCAAGCTTTTCTGAAATTGCCACCTGTTGTCACGCTCTCGGTGTTTGTTTGTTTTAGAGGAGTTCATATTCTCATTTGCACGCAAACATGGCGGAAAATACAGTGTTTGTATGAGAATCTGATGTCAAACATTTTGACTAAAATTATATATTTCCGAAACATAACTACCCCAGTACTTAAGATCTCAAGAGTGGAAGCATCCTAAGGCCCTATCCTATGAATCACTCAGCTTGGATTTCAACTTCCCACGTATTTGTTGTTTAGAAAAAGTTGAAAATGCAAATGGAAATGCGAACTCCTCTGTAGAGAACAATATAAGAATTCGGAGACGTTTTCTCTTAGTGTAGACGTAGTCTAAATCACCACACCGCATTCAGCATCCATTGCACTTATATTATCAGTAGAGTTTAGGCGATTCTACAGGTTTGGATTTTTGTAAACAGATTCAGTCCAAAAAAGGCGTTTTCTTGCATCGCGTGGACAAAATAGCAGCACGCCATGCTTATCATTTTGCGGTTAAATTATCAAGACCGCCCTGTTTATAAGGCAATACAAATGAGTGGACTTCATTCAGATAAATTCCCAGATCAGAACGTAAAAACCATCAAAGACTTTATTCATCGGGCATCAATTATTTTATGTAGCAGAAAACAACGAAGGGAGACAAAATATGGTTAGGCGATTAAATGCTACAGTTTTGAGGACACACATTTTCTTGAATTCGGCACAACAAACTGCTTTCAATCAGCGATAAAAAGAGCTGCGTTTTTCTCCGATCAGTGAAAGAAATCTTTAACTTTATAATGCGTAATACCATAGAATTTAACCCTTGGTATACCAAAACCAACAAGTCATTCTGTTGGGGCGTTCATATTTTTCATATTAATACAAGAGGTTATTTTGTTTGACTGATATGTTATCTTCAGCTTCATATCTTGTAGGAATTTGATGAATTGACCATTTTGCCGACCACATCAGTATATTTATATATCACAACCGGCATGCATGCAAGGAATGTATATATCACAACCGGCATGCATGCAAGGAATGTATATATCAAAACCGGCATGCATGCAAGGAAGATGAGTGCGCCAATTGACGGCGACAGAAAAGGCGGGAAAATATTACGTTTCACAAAGCCCTCGAGCGATATAAATCGGCCGTAGAAATCCCAGAAACTATAATAATTTTCATTCCACGTAGTTAGTACGTCTGTAAAGCTAATTTCCAAGCCTTTATAAAATTATCAATTGCGACGGGGCATTAATAAAGCAAATAACAACTTCGCAATCTTTACTGAATGAAAGCATCACTGTTACAAGTTACGCGGTCAACTAGGTGTAGACCTCCCAGTATATTTGGAATGCATCACATTCCACTAGGCTCTTCTTTCGGGCCGTTGTTATGGAACTTATACCAAAACGACTTGACATATTTTATGAAAGACACAAACTTCTCGATGCTGACGCAGATGACCGCAGATGAATTATATGCGGCAAACAAATCTATGGGAAGAGTGGAGGAAACGCTTAACGCCAAGTGGTATCTAACTGGTACAAGGAAAACTTTCTTCAAGGCAATAGAGACAAATATTATGCCTTGGCACTCTCACATAAGAAACAAAGTCAACTCATTAGTAATGAATGTTCAACTAGATGGAAACGGTATAACACCCTGCGAAAAGCTTAAATTACCTAAACTTTAAAACTCACATACAGCGGATATGCACAAAGGCTAGCAGGAAAGTAGGGGTTCTCTCACGCTTGAAGAATCTGATTCCAAGCAAGGATAAACTACATTTGTACAAGGCAGCCATCTTAACGTATTGGCACATAGTGTGGCACTTCTGCACAAAATCGGACAGGAGAAAGCTGGACAGAATACAAGAGCGTGCGTTACGCATAGTATTCAACAATAAATCAGCTACATATGAAGATTAATCTATTAAAAGAAGCTGGACTGACTGACTTGTACAACAGAAGACTTCAGGATATCGCTAATTCTGTGTATAAAGTAAAGCATAAACTCGTTCCCAACTATATACAAGCATTATTTAAGAAAAACGATACTAAATACAATTTACGTAGCAAGGAGGACTTCCAAATAATGTTAAACATTCTCTGAAGTACTTGGGACCCTATCTGGTCAAAGGTAGTGAAAACCTCAAGTCATTCAAAAGGAAAATAAGACAAAAGGACTTAGCAAGTCTAATAAATGAAAATTGTAAGGACTGTCATCTGTGTCAATCTTAATATATTAAATTTATGTATCAATGTTTTTAAGTCACAGATAGACATACAGATACGGATATATGTATTTACAACTTAGTTAGAATTAGGTCACAGAAGAATGTGTACATCAGTTTTACCTTTTTAATCATAGATAGATACGTAGATATATTTGTTTTAATTTACTCTTTAATTTGTGTCCCCAATTAGCAGTCTTTTGCTAAATACCTTTAGAGACGTTAATAAAGTTATTATTATTATTATGCAGATAAACTGAGATGCTGGTTAACTATGACATAAATTTAGGAACATGCAAAACCCCTAGGAAGGAGTCACTGATTTGTTTCAGTCTGGACAAAAAAAACGGCTCGCCTGATGATCTCCTATCCAAACAGACAGAAATATCGTAAATTCGAGAAAAATCCGGTTTATTATTATTAACAGGTTATGAATCTTTAACAAGTTTGAAAAATAAGCGGAAACGACTTCGAGTGGATTGCCGTGAGACACTTCTTGAATTTTGATTTGGTCGAGAAAGGACAAACTTTAACGGGAGGTCTTGAATCCTGATATCTAATTTCAAAACAATGGATTGTTTTTACGGATACGGTTTAGTCAGGCGGTTGTTGTGCACACTGCACGAAACCCGGCCCACGATCGGAAGGAACAGAAAGCGATTCACGAGCGCCATGCGGCATGGTACCTGTATGTCAACCAGCTCATGTCAACAGTACAAAGTTCATTCAAAAACTGTGCCGTGTTAAAAGTATCCCGGCTCACCTTGGTTCTGGGGGTGTAAAATATTCTGCGCATAGAGCATTGCAATAAGATTTTTAAATTACAACATTTTCGTTGGAAACACAATTCATTTCATGAACAGTCAACATTGCGACACTGATGGATTAGCGTGATCTCGAAATTATACTAAATACAAATAACTGAGTTAATTAACTCGTTAATTTTGGTATATGGATCTCAATATTTGTTTTCGTTAACATTAACCGGGTATTAAGATAAAACAGTGCCAGAACACTGTTCTTTGAAAAGTTAACAATGTCGGAAACTCTTAAACCCTCCCGCCTTTGAGCTTCATAATAACCCAGATCGGAAGGACTAAATGAATTTCACTTACCCTAAGGTTTGGAGCCTTGAATGCCTTTTTGATGGTCCTAAAAATTGTCTTAGCACCCTGACACTTAACTACGTAACAGATCGCCTCTTGCTTTGGCGGGCATACGATCACTCCTAATACACTCTCATCCTCTTCGTACAGATTCGCATGGCCAATTGATTCGATATCGAAGCTCGCTATTACTTCCCACGGAGGGTAATTCGTGCTGATACGCATAAGATCCGAATTGACTTCAACGTTTACGGAGCTGTCATCGTCGTCATGGTTTTTGGAGGAGGATAGTATCTCGCACATGGTCGCTTGTAGAGTTGTGTCGTTTGACCTTTGAACGGTTACTTTCTTTACAAACCGAGCAAGATGGAGTCCTAAAGAACCACTCGCCAGCCTTCGTAGGCTCAGACTTTTAGGCCTTGAGAGGCCGTTTCCTCGGGGAGAAGGTTTTGTATTGGGAGAAAGTGACCTCGATCTCTCCTGAATGCCCTCTTGTCGGGCCATCACTGCAGCATCAATAGAAGAAGACAAATATGCTTCTACTTTTTCATTTGGAAATTGTAAATCGCTATAAACTATGTCAATAGGCTGGCTCTTTGTTCTTTTACGAGGTGCATTGTCATCATTTTGCATACAGTTTTCTACGTTCTCGTATAAATTCACAAACGTTTTGTCCTCCAAGCTCACGCCATGCCCTTCTGTGCTACTGCTACTTGTAGTGCTATACTGTGACTCCCTATCGCTCTCCATTAAAGGAAACTCGACATTCTCATAGACGGGAGTTTTTGAATGTTTTTGGAGTGGGGATTGGCTGGGCGAGGAATGAGGGGAAGCTGCCGGCGAGTTCTCGTACAGAACAACATTCGCATTGTGCAAAATCCCATTTCTAGCATCCCCGCTGCTCAGAGAGCGTCTCAACAATTGCGGTGATGTCGATTTCTCAATGCCGTTCTGCGTTGGTTTTGACTTGACTTTAGTATTAGATAACCATGTGAGCGTTTCACGAATGATTTTAAGCTGTGGAATCACGGAGCAGTAGTTCTCTGTCAGCTGCGCAAAGTCTTGTCTTAGAATCGGGTTTTCCGATTCTCGTGTCGGTCTTGAAGGGACGATCTCCGTAATTTTTGGTGAATGAATCTCAGCGTACTCTGTATCTGGAGTACAGAAAGTGTTTGTTTTCGGCGATGAACTCGGGGTCACATCCTTCTTCTTTCTACTCGAATTCCTACGAATGCAATCACTGCCATCAGAGCTGACACTCGAAGAACGACTTAGCATTTCTGTGGTATAGATCGTCGGTGCAAAATCAGCAGGAATGACTTCATAGATGTCTTCTGCTTCGTCGTGTTTTACTACCTCTACATATTTTTCGTAGTCAGATTCTTCAATGTCCTCAATTTCCCGCCTTTGTTTCGAGGGCGAATCTTTCATGGTGATACTTTTAGTGAATATTTTCTCGTTCTTTTGCGGTATGCTGTTATTGTCCCATGTACACATCTCCTCGTAAACTGACTCCTTCACTTCCATCATTTGAACAGTGCACTACATTATGGGAGCTGGCATAGACTGGCACGATTCTCGGGCGGGCGGAGTAATAAGTGATCGTCGTCTGGCTCGCAGCGTACCGGTCGAAACGTGATCTCTCAAAAATATGTGTTGCAACGTCGGCCAACGTCCGACCTCACGAAGTTATCAAATTACCGCTGAGAAGACGATTACGACATCGAAAAGCATATCATAAATATATACTACAGTGCACGAAATTGCACATATTTAATCGTTGCCAAGATATATTCTTTTGTCTTGCGTAAATATACTTTGGACATGTTTTGACAAAGCGTGGGCAGATATTTACTAAGAAAGCAGGAATGTTGCATCATCAATTCACGACACCGAGTGTAGAAAAGGCGCCGGCGATGCCACAAGGCCCATGTATGTGACTATTGTGATGCCCTGTTAAAATAACGCAACCAAAAATGTTGTTCAACATATCCGACAAAAATGTTCAAACATGACTGCATAGATACTGCAAATACTCAGGGGCGGATTTAGGGAGGGGGGGGGGGGGGGGGGGTGGATTGGGTGGCTAGCCACCCTCCTTTAGACTCTACTTACTTTACTTACTTTCGTTATTCATACTTATTTACCATTTTGTTTTGGTTTTATTTTTATGGAACTATATTTATGTAATAGTTTTATTCTGACCTTCATCAATTAAAGGCAAGTACAATATTTTTTTTTTTTTTTTCAAAATGGCGCTATGTTTGCGCCGTCCCTGATACTTCAGGGGTGGAAGCGGAATCAGAAATCACTTGTGTTTGAAAGTTAGGAATCAGGAATATTTGTAGTTTGAAAGCCTGTAGAGAATCATGAATCATTAAACTCCTTCAGAGAATTTGGAAATTTCGAGGTAAAGGAATCATGACTGATCACGGAAGAATCACCCCCGAATTCATTTACATCGTATACATATATTTGTTCTCGCTTGCTACATGAAATCGAGGCTAAAGCTATTAGCGGGTTATGTTTGCCCGAATTCTACAAAAAGTAGTAGTTATTACTAATCTCAATGTCCTCAGTCGTTTGAATGGATTTTGTTGTAAAATACGTCACGTGACCAACCACGTGATTACAAAATCTGGAAATTTCATCTCAAAATGGGCCGGTCACAGTGCATTTTTAAAGTAACGATTTCTTGTTTACACTTCTGGTTGTTTCTAAAGATCTGTTTGGAATGGTTGATCCACTGATAGATTGTTAAGGCGAAAATAGAGAAAACAGGTCACGTGACCTGTTCTTGGAACCAGTTTTCCCGGGTCCCCAATTTTCTCACCTACAATGGCAAAATGTCAACCATTCCAAACAGATCTTCAGAAACAACCAGAAGTGCAATCAAATAAGCCAGACACCGTTATTTAAAAAATGCATTTTATCAGCCTTAGGCAGGTGACCACCACAACACCAGAATACCTAACTTAAAATGTTAAAACTCGTATGATTACTGCCTAATTACATATTTCTATGGTATTTAATTTCAAAATGACAAAGTTAGTGAATTTAGAGTGTTTCAACAAAATTGCTCAATAAATCTCAGCTCCTTTGTTAGCCAGTTTGAAGTTTGCCGGGTTTCATAACCATTCCACTCTATTAACGGCTATGGACAGACCAACTGAATGATTGGTTTAGTTTATAGAAGTTGATATACTAACAAAAAAAAATTCACAGCAAGTAGAAAAGCTAGGCAGTGGCTAAACAAAAGCAATCACCAAATTACTTTCGACACTCAACCGAAAAGCCTATTGAGTTATACAATACATTAATACAATACAATATGTTTTTATTGGCACTTTGATACAATTTATGTACATCAGTGCAAATCCAACAATTGAAATATACTCAAGGTTTATGTTGGAAGGGGGTAAGACAAAAGATTGTGCACGGTCATAGTTCATCAATTGTTAGCGTCCCCTGAACGACTGATCGAACTCACACGTTTCTACTGGCTGATTGATTAACACATTGGAATTTCTATTGTGATTTGTGCACGGTAATGGTTGAGTAAAGATAACAAAGACATATAACAAAGATGGTCGCTGGGTTTCATAACCATTCCACTCTATTAACTATGGTCTGTCATGACGTAATACATTTTCCTTTTAGCGGTGAGTGATCGATCCCGGTCCTCGGAGACCCAGCGTACCAGCCTTTCCCCTTCTTATCCTTCCTATTTTCGCCCTGGGTCTCCGAGGACGAGTGTTTACTTTTCCTGCAAAGTAAAATCAATCACGAATCCACCGCAACGAAAAAGATGGCGGCTGTCCATTTGACCACAATCCCTTGCGAACCTAAAACAGTCAAAATAACACGTAGAAATCCTCTATTCTCTTCAATAACAGTGTACTGGCAACAGCAACTGTACTGGATTGTTTTTTAAGATTTAAAACCTCTCTATCGCGATTTTATAACGGATTTAAAGATTTTCGTGCGCAAAGGATTGTGGGTAAAAGTACAAGCCGCCATCTTTTTCGGTTCGGTGGATTACTTCAGTTCGTGGGGTACTACTTCATGTAGCTGTGACAATAGCCTAAATTAGCCTAGTTAGTGATTACCTCTAAAACACCCAAAATTAGTGACCACCTCTAAACACCCTAAATTAGTGAACACCCGTTGTTTACGGTTAGGGTGTTTTTAAATGTAGGGTTAGGGTTTCATAAGGGTTTGGGACAGTTTGTGCAACTACATGAAGTACTTGCCAGTTCGTGATTGCCTCATTTCGTTTCTACTTGCTCCCGTGAACTTTGCTTTTGGTTTTACGACACGATCAAAACTCCGACACTAAAACTTTATCGTGTTTGAATAATTCAGTACACCTTCCGAAACCGTAACTAAGCATTTCCGATTATTGAAAAAAAAGATCATCATGGCTTTTCCTTATTGCCGCCGACAAGGCCAGTAAGGGTCGGACGTTGAAGATAGTCAAGGCGCTTTTGTTGAACGATGGCCTAGATGTTGAAAACTCATTTCAGTAATTCTTGGGAGTGTAACAAACGGCAGCAGGCTGCTTGTCATTAGCCCTGACAGACGTGTCACTGCCTTCTTTCTTTCCTTTCTTTTTGATTTTCTTTCTACCATTTCTCTCTCTCTCGGTCATGTTCCGGCAGTTACCGACCACCCTATTTTTAAATCGTTTTCATGTGACGTCATCGCCGCTATCTTGGTTCAAAGTTAACATAAAAATTTTCACATTGCGATTTTTACATAACTGTTGTTACAGTTCTTTCAGATTGGAGTACTTTCCAGAATTTTCCCCAAGTGGGGTATATCAAGGTCAGCGCAGTTATCTACAAGAAAGGAAATATGTACATGCCTACATGGAATATACATTGTAATTTCAATTCAGTTTTAGAAGTTAGTTACGGAATGATTTCTGGATATACTACTTTTGTATCATAAATTGGCACCGACGGAATTAGCAATCGTATACAATGCTCTATTGTGCAATTAGCAATAGTATACAATGCATAATTGTGTAATTAGCAATCGTATATACAATGCTCTATTGTGTAATTAACAGTAGTACACAATGCTCTATTGTGTAATTAACAGTCGTGTACAATGCTCTATTGTGTAATTAGCAATCGTATGCCATGCTCTATTGTGTAATTAGCAATCCTATACGATGCTCTATTGTGTAATAAGAAATCGTATGCCATGCTCTGTGTAATTAGCAATCCTATATGATGCTCTATTGTGTAATTAGCATTCGTATACAATGCTCTATTTTGTAATTAACAACCGTATACAATGCTCTATTGTGTAATTAACAATCGTATACAATGCTCTATTGTGTAATTAACAATCGTATACAATGCTCTATTTTGTAATTAGCAATCGTATACAATGCCCTTCTATTGTGTAATTAGCAATCGTATACAATGCTCTATTTTGTAATTAGAAATAGTATACAATGCTGTATTGTGTAGTTAACAATCGTATACAATGCTCTATTGTGTATTATAAAACCTATAACTTTTCTTTATTATATCTGAGAAAGATTTTTAATAATACGTCTAGTGTCCACTCCTACAATCTGAGAAGTTCTGCAATAAACTTGCATATTCCCAGACCTAAATCAGAGGCAGAAAAATGTAGCTTTCGCTACAGGGGGCCTGCCCTCTGGAATAAAATCCCTGTAGAGGCAAGAGATTAAAAGTTTAAATGCTCCTAAAACATGCCTATAAAATAAGACAATATTTAGTAAATTATTTTAACCATAGTATTGTTAGTAATAGATTATTAGTATAACTTAGTAGTAGGATTCGAATTTACTATATATAACAATCAGAATAAAGGCGAAAGAGAAATATGCCTTGAGCGGGATTCGAACCTATTGGCCGGTTTTCATCGTCATGACACGCGATCGCAAAATTGGTTTGCATTCAGTAAAATCAAATAAAACATCTTGGTCCTTGTAGAACTACCAAAAATACACTTATAGACCAAATATAGGAACATTAGCTTATTTTTCAACGGAGCTGTGGGTCAATGAAAGTACGACAATTTTACAGTACTTTGTATGCGGCCGCCATCTTGGTGTCCATCTCTGGGGCACCAAGATGGCGGCCATAAAACGAAAATACATATAAAACACTTCAAAACTCTTTGAATGCAACTTTTAAAGATTTATCGAGTTAAAAAAAAGTAATTGACTCAATTACATGGATTTTTGTGCCTTACGGAAAACACGCTGTGTTGTTCTGTCATAAAATTCAAAATTTATTTACTCCGGAACAATACACCCTATCGACGTGAAATTTTCTGTGTAGGCTTTTATTATCGATGTCTAGAATATATACAAAGAACAGCTTTGTAGGACTTATAGTTTAAATTTTAGTTTTTTGATGACGTCACATGAAAACCAAGAATAGGCGATGCTCTATTGTGTTTTAGCCCGTTTCGACCACAATCCCTTGCGTGGCCGACCACAATGCACTCCTCCCCTCCCCCCTGGAGGACATTTTTTGCAGCCACTGATACGATATAGCCCACTTTGACGATATTGCGCACTGATCAGAGTTAGTTAGTATACAATGCTCTTCCTACGCGAAGTGAAGTCCGAACTCTCAGTACGTGAAACGAAGTACTTCCTGTCGATTTCCTGACTGAACTTGTCTCAGTGAAAAAGTGGTTGTACATGATCCAGTGAAGACCTCACGGTTGAGATAACTTGACCTCGTGTTTTTCTTACCCGGTACCCCTTCCTTGTGCCGTGACGTCTGTCAAGATCGCGTTAGGGAAACACTGAGCTGACTACAATCCAATGCCTGGACTATTTATAGCTATGCATGTCAGGCATTACTGCCTATATATTCTCCTACAAAAGTATCTAATTTTGAGCCGCGAAATCTTGCTATATCATCCAAACTTTCCAAAACTGCTGATTTAAAAGTGATACTTTAGACGGTGGGAACAGCTTATATACGAAAGACTTTTGGTAAGCGAACTAACAGTATCCATATTTTAAGTTCAGTCCCAACTCCCTGTTCCGGGTTCAGAGTTCACCAGAGTTCTTTACAAGCTAAGCATGTGCAATGATTCGTTGATGCAACTGTTGCGTGCAATCCGATAATACAAGATTAATGTATTTCCCGACTGAATTTGTAAACGTGTTGTACAGTTGAATCCCGATAACTCGAACCTCCAAGGGAAATCAGAAAAGGTTCGAGTTAGCGGGAATTCGAGTTAGCGAGAGATGGGAACAAATGACCGGAAACTAGGGAATTAGGAAGTTAACCGTGGAATGGAGAAGGCATGCAAGTACCGTGCACGCTGCATTTCAAGGGACAGAAGAAATTTATTGACATTTTAAAGAAACAGCTAAGCGGCAAAGCTTGATGAAAGCTGGTTGAATGGTCCTTTGTTTCCCTTTGATTCCTGCTGACACCGCTTATCACGTACAATATTCTCACAGGACTGAACTGACACGTTTTATGTAACGTAAAACCAAGAAACTAGAGAAGTTAACACAAAGAATACATGCTGCTTCAAAATAAATTCAATGTTCTGAAGTACGTTTTGTCTCGTTACGTCTTGATAAACGAGGTTCGAGTTCTCGAGGGTAAAATTATAAAGAAAATGACCTGAAGGGAAACAAAAATTGCTTCGAGTTAGCGGGAGGTTCGAGTTATCGAGGGTTCGAGTTACGGAGGATAACATTACATTAAATGTATCATGACGCAAATCCAGGGGAATTCAATTTTGGTTCGAGTTAGCGCGAGCTTCGAGTTACCGACGGTTCGAGTTATCGGGATTCAACTGTACTTGATCCAGGCTCGCTCCTTGTACCGTCTGCCAATCAGTGTCATCGAGGATACACATCGTGTTACGTGGAACACGATGCTACGTGGAAGAATTCGTATTTTTTATATGCTTTTTTGGCAGTGAGAGGAAGTGAACTACAGTATAAAGTGACAAAACACGTTCCTTCGTAAAGTCAGGACACCAAGCGAGCTCCAGCAAGCTCAACAAACCGAACGTTATCTGCTCTATTTTCAGCTATAGCACAATCTGCAGGCTTCAAGAATGTTTTCTCCAAATTACCAGGCATATTAACTTTATTCAAACAGATGGCATTTTTCTTACTGCCGTTTTAATCGCACTTTTTATAATATTATAGGCTTGCTTGTAACTCTTCAGTAACTTGCGTGGCAATTACAGAGGGAGGGGGAGGAGAGAGGAGTGCAGGCTCGCAGTATCTCTGAAAGTTTCTCGGTTGTGAAGTTGCCTCTTTTAAATTGCCTTTAAGCCCATATTTTTAATCATTAAAATCGATTATACATCAAGTAAATAGGACAATAATAAATATTTCTTGATTTGAGTGTTGCGCCTGTAAGCATTGCTGTGAATCATAGGTTTGTATTTCCAATATGCTAATTATGTTGTCACAGAAGGCCAACAAAAGGTAATTTCTCCTTGTTAATTCAACTATTTCTGATTTATACGAAATATTTGTTAAAATCACTGATATAGGGCCCAACTAAACATGGATGTGTAGAAAAAGTTATTTATCTCTACCAGCACGATTTTGTATAATGAGGCCTCCTGTGACGTCACATAATTAGTATATTGGAAATAGAAAGGAACACTCACTGTAGCTTGATGTAGAATCTATTTTAATGATTAAAAAAAGGGTTATAGGCACTTTAAGCTTGCAACCTTGCTGGCCTCGCAAAACATATCAGTTTTATTTTTTCTGCAATGTTCAGCAACTTGCAGATACCGGCCATTAAGCATTTTTGGCTATTATTATTGGACGAAGCTGAGCAAAATATCACGATTTGTTCGTGGTGACCTGTCAGTTATTTGCCGATGCCAAAGGCAGAGGGGAAAAACTGACAGCGAGATACGAACAAATGATATTTTGCGACAGTTGAGTTCTTTACTGAATAATTGTTTTATCATTCGACAAAATATAACTTTACCTACAGAGTTTCGAAACAGGACAGCTCTGCAAATCGATCTGCCTTGTTTACCAAATGGAGTGGTCAATCACGCGCATGCTCAGACCGTTATTTGCAGGTGAATCAGTCTTGTACCCAGAGCTCCATCTATACAGAGCTCTGGTATCCATTTTCTGGTCGTTGCTGATTGGCTAAAACAGAACGCATGCATAGGAAGCATTTCTCAAAAACGAGGAAGAAATCGACTTCCGGTCAAAATAAAACGAAACATTGACGACCACTCGGAGAAAAAGGAAGCCTTAAAAAATCGAGTTCCAAGATGGCAGAAGATATGAGCAGCGTATTGAATAGTCAAAGCCCAAATTCTCGTTCTGTGGAGATGGAACTCTGGGTACGCGATTGCAGGTGAATCAACCAATCAGAATTCGTGATGGAAGCGAGTCGAAGATACTAAATTCTGATTAAACTGTACCACGAGATATTCGTAAGTGAAATAGTTTGCTTAGGAAGTGCGGACAGTCAGTCATATTTGCTGAACTGGATAATGACGCGTCCACATGTGATACATAAATGTCAACCTTACATGAAGTGTGCCATACTCGAGCTTCACTATCGTGTTATCAGAATATATTTAAAACTTCTAATTCGTTCGATTCCCGCCTTCGTCACTCTGGGAGTGCAAAATGTGTAATTTCTAACCAGGTAGCCTCGCCTCTGCCTTGGAAGTGCAAGAGCAAAGGTTTTTATTCTCCTGGTAGGGCCAAACTCCCTTCATGTACACAGGCCCTTACACTCTACAATTATCTCAATGCGATTTCGAGTAGGCTAAATTACCAGCTGTTCGGACTCGCGCAACGAATGAACATAGAGTACAGGCTGAGACAAGTTGCAGAAGCGTATAATGACTGCGGCAGCTATTTCAGCTTTCCTCAACAGTCTCTCTGTCCGACTTTAATAAAACGTCGATGTTCCTCAAGACTTGAGACCAAGATATGAGCCTCGTTTTCAGGAGCGACGCAAGCACAAGAAAACAGGCTGGACGCAAGCGCAAGAATCAAACAGTTTCCTTTTTCTTATGCTTGCGTGCGTTCGCGTTTGTGCTTGTGAAAACGGAATACAGCACAAGCGCCTTTGGCAGCTAATTATGTGTGGCCAATCAAAACACTCGCTCTAGGTCCCTCTCGCGTAAACCGCACGCTGTCATATTGGCCGTTTCACAAAAAGAGGACGAGAAACTGGTGAATCTTGTGCTTATTTCACGGTTCGTTTTCACTTGACGCATAACTCTTGTGCTTGCGCTTGCGTCGCTCTTGAAAACCAGGCTTAAATAAACTCCAGTCGGGTGTACACAAGCATTTTGCGCAAGGTACTCCTAAATCATCGGCACGACACCCCCTATTTTTGTCGTGTAAATGGAACGTCCTGGGTACGCGCGCCCGAACTGATTTTAAGGGAGCTGAGACCCTGTGAACAGGTTGTCTCGGTCCGCCTGTTAGGAGTGCCATGACCAAGTTATGAGTCCGTACCTAAAATACTTGTCGTGTACACCGGGTTTCATTATTACAAGCTAAGAGAATGGAGGAAGCAGGGAAGGAGATTTCAATTAAAAACTCTTAAATTGCTTTGCTGGTCTACCCATGTTTATTGTGTGATTAATAAAACTGTGATTAACTGTTGCAACGTAGTATTGTACTGCACTGTCTATGAGTGTCTCTCTAAAAATACTTTTTAAATGTTCTTTGGATTCTCCCACTACTTTTAGGTAGCTATATAAATGCATTATGCAACACTTAGTTACAAAAACTCAACAGATTCCAAACCTAATATGATGGCTTGAAAAAGCACATTAAAGTTAGCAAGATTGCCAAATATTAAGAGAATTTTTTTTTCCTTAGAAAGTTATAAACCGAGGTAAATGTTCCAAACTTTGTTAGCTCGTAACTTTGTCGGTATCTAAAATATCTGCTCAAAAGTTTGCACAGTTGGTAATTTTAATATGCTTTCTCCAGTCATGTTATTAGTTTTTCCTGCAAAATCCCCATCGATGGTGCAATTTGCAAGATGCAGTAAAGTCGAGGAATTGGACGGCAATATACTATTATGGACATATAGGTAATTGATGGGCGCCGCTGCAATGTACCACTAATCTCAGTCTAAAGCCTCGTGTACACGAGAAGTATTTTGGGTACGGGACTCCTAACTTGGGCACGGCACTCCAAACAGGGCCAAGACTACCTTTTCACGAGGTCTCAGAACCCGTAGATTTTCGAGCACGTGTTCCTGGAACGTTGCCATTTACACAACAAAAATAAGGGATGCCGTGCCGAAAATAAATGGTAACGAGGGCCGTGCCCAAAATACTGTAAACGTCTAGAAAGGCGGCGGGTGTAAAGTACAGGTCAGGTTACAGGTCATGTTACAGGTCAGGTCACTTCTTGTTTACCTGTGAACCCTAGCTCTAGGTGAGTGAGAACCGATGGTTAGGGTTAGGATTTGTCTTAGAATTAACAACCTGACCTGTGACCTGTACTTTACACCCGCCGCTAAAAAGGTGACCCAAGGGTGATTCTTCCCATTCTATCTCTTGTACAACATGGAATGAACTGAACTGTTCACAAGAGACCATGCCACAGGACTGTCATTAGAAGCCGGCAACCAGTAGATTTCCGCTGGCTATCATGTTAAAAGTAGCCGCCTGTTTTTCCCAAATGTCCCTTCAGTTATGCCATTTGAACCTATTCTCGTAGCCGCCTGTAAAACACTATGCAGTATCTTGTTTCAGTTCCACTGCCAACCCTGAATTTTACCATGCATGTATGTCCAACTGAAAAACTAATATGTTTTGGGCACCATATGCACATTGTCTGAGTCTCTTCTCTCTAATTTGTGTTATACTCCAGTGTAAAGTGAGAAGAAATAGATGTAAAGCAGAAGTATTGGGTAGAGAAGAAGTGGTCTCTTTGTTTTTAATTCTTCCTGTATGAGAAGCGACCCTGCACTGTAGGATGCCCACACTACACCAAATGCCTGCAATACAAACCACTGATTACTTAATATTTATTTACAGCTACATTGTATGTGACGTCACGCGTGACATGGATTTGGATTTGAAATATATAATGTGTTGGGAAACTACGAATGCAACTATTTGCATCAAAATAAACTCCAACAGCGTATCAAATGTTGCTCTTTGCAACAATGATAATAGATGGCATTTCGTGTGAGTGCCGGGCAAGTTATGGCAATGACTACGATTTGCAGAGCTCGAAGAGAAATAGCATGTGAATGGCCTAGTTTTACAAATATTTTTACAAATAATCAGGAAGGTGGAAGTAGGATTATGAGCTTTGGAGGTCAAGCAGGATAGGAAAAATCTAACCTTTTTTAGTATGGTTAGATTTCCTTCTCAGAAAGGATCTAATCCAAGTTATTGCATGTATGTATGTTAACTCTATAACCTTCACATTGGAGTTATTTTTACACAATAATAAAATTAAATACAAAGTTCATCTCTATTTGCTTTTCAATGGGGATAAGTAATTGTATGTACTTAGGAGTATATTACAGGGGAGTGTTCCTAGGCCCTTGTGTTGGCCCCTAACACAGTAGATGGTGTCTCTATTTATAGTCGCGAAATTACGTTGTCAGTTTCGTTCTCTTTCGCTTTAGTATATTTAGCAGCTTGAACCGTCTTAATTCAGTACAATTTTTCAGTGCATCCTGATTGGTTAAAAGTGACAGCCTTTGTTTCTTCTCGCGGGACACTCTATGCTAAAAATAACTCTACCGTCTACAGTGTTGTGTGACAATATAATGTGGGAAGTGGAACACTCCTGTGTAATATACTCAGATTGATGTACTATAAAACACATTTCTTCGTTTCTTAACCCTTTCAGCCCCCATGTACATGTATTTCTTGTAGTGTCAGTTAAGAGATTTTGGTGTCACATCAAAAAAAAAATCCCAGTTGATCAACTCCAGTATTTTCATGACCTGCCTGCCTCACTTTGTTCTGATATCTTAAAGAGAAGTTAGATATTGATCAACCTTGGGGTTTAAAGAGTTAATGCTGCAAAGGCTTGTTACGTTATTCATACATTGTAGGTCCATATTAAGTACTGTTTAAAACACATGCTGTGAGTGTTTTAAACGGCTTCAAAAACGCTTTAAGAATGCAATGAAAGAAAGACGCACATCTCAAGGGAATGACAGGGTTTTCAATAGAAGCCGGCAGCCGGCGAATCTCGCTGGGTATTTTACATGAAATCGCCGCCTACTTTGATTGAAAAAATTCCCAAAAATTAGATATTTGCGCCAATGGCGCTCGATGCTCGCCGCCTACTCTTCAAGTTTTGCCACTTACTTCAAATGTTATTGAAAACCCTGAATGACATAAAGAAAAGAAAATGAAGTTCTATTTTAAGTTTCATCCTAATTAGAAATTCACTGACAAAGGCCCAAAATTTGCTGTGAGTTTATTAAACGACTTCAAAAACATTCACATGTAAAGAGGGTAAAGAGACCTTTTTCAGTTATTTTGGCGATACGACTTATGTAAATTAGGATGATTTTTTTTCAGGTATAAAATGTCTTCACAGTCATTGATTTCTTTTGTTTTTGCTTCATTAATTATTCATGAGTTTTTGAAAATTATTTAATATACATGTAGATATGTGATGATTAGGTGATGAATTTGTTACTTTACCTTGATCAGGAAGCCAAGCATGGGGAAGTAATGAACCAATGGTAATGCTAGTGCCGTTAGTACGAGGGGAATGACAGAGTATCCAATAACACCAAGACATTGGGAGTAGTTTACCTGGAGAATAACATGATAGTATACAGTGTAAGTTAACATGAAAAGTTTAATGATATCAATCGAAATAATACCATATTAAAGGCACTGTGCTTGATGTTACTAAATTATAAAATTCATGCATAATTCATTAGCATTTTGTCCAATCAGATGAAGCAAATCAGTCAGGTGCATGTTGCTTTATACCCTGTAAAAACACTAGGGTCATTTAATATACAATTTGTCTTGTGTTTTAATGTGAAGTTTACTTGTTTTGTAAGTTGATGACAACGCTACATTTGTAAGTTGATGACTCCACATGTCACTGGAGTTGTTTAGTCATATACATGTAGTTTGGGGTGGAGATACAGTGTAATGACTATTTTCCAAAAAGAAAGATCTCTCCTCTTATCAACATGATTAGCAAATGATTTTCTTCTATTACCCTTGATAAAGTCAAATCAACATACATGTAAGTTAGTACACTGTAGTTACAGGCTACATTATTCACGAAAAGTCGATAACATTTTGTTCCTTAAAGCCTCATATATTAATTCAGTTACACTGAAATTTTCAAGTACCCAATATAGTGGTAATGCGAAACCCCATGAAAAACTACAGTATGTTGAGATTCATTTGTTCATAAATTATTCAACTTTCATGTTTGTTAATAACAATGAATAATAATACGTATTAGGTACACTACACAAAGTCTCAGTGCTCTAACTTACAATGATAAAATAATGCTAATTTACAACATATATTAATATTACAACTATCAAACTAAAAAAGGAAGGTCTTGAGTGAGAACTTAAAATAGCTTAGAGTCAGTGCTTCTAATGTGGTCTGGAAGCGAATTCCAGAGACAGCGGCAACCGAGAAGGCTCAGTCTCTGTAGGTTCTAGTGTTAGATTTTGGAACTGATAACATGCAGATGGCTGGTGGACGACCTTAAAGTATTGGTTCAGTAATTCAGTAATAAAGAGGGAGCCTGACCATGAAGGGCTTTCAAAATAATTAACTTAAAAATCATCCCGCTTCTACCTTGTAACCAGTGGAGGTTACGGAGTACAGGGTAGATACATGTACAGTATTGTATGGAGTTCAGAGGCAGGTATTCCATATTTAGAGTTTTGAGGAATAAAGTACTCCAGCTCCAGGTTTGAAGATACATGTACATTGCAACAAAGCACAAAGTATGCCGGTAGAGTAACAGTGGCATCAAATGGCAGAGCGACTACATTAGCTCCTCGTTTAGATTGCTTGATAACTGGAGCCTTGAGAGAAGCCGCACAGTGATAAAACATCACTAAATTAGGTACATGTATGTAAGGCAAACTCAATTCACTGGACGAGATACATGTATCTCCAGTTGACATGAAAGCAAATAGTACAAAAAGCCAGAAAGCAGAGCATGTAAAAGACACATCCCACTGCCATATTGAATGCATGTGTGTTAGTGTATTTTATTTATACAATTGTAGGTTTTTAGAAAAATGCATTGTCAAGTATGTTATGGTATTTTACAAACTTTTCAGATGAGCATAACCATTCCTGACCTTCTAGCCCAGAATAACCACCCTGTGACCCGGTACAAGCCATCTAGTCCAAACTTGATCAGGAGATCTCAATGATCACAATGCCACTGTTATTGTCAGACCAGTAATTATCACATGACAGTTATGTATAAGGTGCATGCATGAACATGTGTAGCAAACAGAGACAGTCATTGGTGCATGACCATGCCTGAGAATCATATGCACTGACTGATAACTGCTTGGTGCTTGCGAAAGTGAAAATGGTCAGTGCTTGCAGCAGTGGTAAAATATAATATTGCTCTGCATACTTGCCACAAAAACAATATGCTTGCCTGTTTGCAAATGCTCTAAATGACCATTCACTAGCCCTTGCTCAAGATGTCTACATGTATTGTGTACAAAGTCATGTAAGTGACAAGGGACACCTTATTTCTAATTATTATTAAGGTCAATTCTTACCTCCCCTCCAAGTACCCTTGCCAGCAAGAAGATGATCAGAGAGCCCAAAATCCAAATTGTTATGATCCAAGATACAACCTGTTAATGACAAGATAACTCTGTATTGATATATCTTAAACATATTTTAAAACTTGTTACATGTACAAATGTACACGTAACTCAGTCCATACATGTACTTTAAGTTACAGATCCTTGTTTCCCCCTTTT
Source organism: Actinernus sp. WN-2022 (assembly GCA_030867875.1). NCBI lineage: Eukaryota > Metazoa > Cnidaria > Anthozoa > Actiniaria > Actinernidae > Actinernus > Actinernus sp. WN-2022. Next base: position 70,165,868 of record JAOWCC010001589.1, on the reverse strand, counting down.
TTTACAGCCCACATGCTTCATGTCATACTCATTATACACAGTTCCTGAATGAACATATACATTTGCACATACCCTAAACTGTCCATACAGAGCCAACATAGAATACAAAAGTACTATCATCAAGGGTCCCCAGAAGTCAGGACTATCACGCAACACGTCTCTCTTGAATCCCAATGATGGCAGTGGAAAAATCACGCAACGCACTTTATAGTAGATGTCCTGCACATCTATGTCTAGCTCCTCCCTTCCAGAAACAATGAAAGTGAGTATTTTTGTGAGAAATACATGTACATGTCAAAATAAATTCTAGCAGTCTAGTGATTTTTTTCTGATCAGTTTTCCAGTTTTCCTAGAAATAACTATATACTTGCATAATTTGCAAGGGTTTTCCAAATTGTCATTGTGAGGGCTATCTACAATTTCGTAGTTATTACAAATAAACTACATGTATGTTTAGCAAAGACAAAATAAAAGCACTTAAGGAGGCTCAAAGGGGTTATTCAAAAGGCACATGTACAATGTACATGAAAGTGTCTATTGCATCAAAGTTAATTAGAAAGAGGCATTACCGTAATAATAAAACCAGCTTACATGTACCATTATTATCAAAACTACTAAAATGATTATGATTTTTTTTAATTGTCAGGTTTGGAATTGAAAGAGCCATTAACTGCACACTTGCAACCTCCAAAATCTTGGAGGTAAACGATGTGATAAAGTAGTTACCAAACTGGTTTTACCTGTTTGATATCGCTCGGGCATGACATTTTGGCAATCTTTGCTGGTTCTGCAAGAGCCCACAGTATCCTTCGCAACTGTTATTTATCAGGAACACCCAATGGTAAAACTTCATAAAAACAAACATTCTGATGTTTTTATAACAAATCAGATGTATTTAAACATATTTAAGGGAATTGTTTTTCAGCTGGCAGACGAACAGCTGTTCTGCAGCGCCAGCCAGCCTAAAGTTCATGAAGAATTTCTAAATTTCCCAGCTGAAATATTTAAGTGCAGAATTTGCCAGCAGCAAAACATTTTTTTACATATATTCCCAGCTGAAAAATACAAGTGAAGAATATGCCAGCTAATAAAAATGCACGATATCTATTCCAATGCTGGTATGATCAATTAAAAGTCAATTAAGCTATACTAACGGCCGTGAGCCACATCTCCTTAAAGCATAGCAAGAGCGTGAAGTGCGTGTAAAGCTTTGGTCAAACAGGTTCAACATGGCACAACATTTGTAGCCCCATATATACTCCCATATATAAGCTATACGGGTATGTGCCGCCCAACGGAGTCGTTATTTTTGACATTTTTGACAGGTATCAATTTTTAGACCTCAGACTTAAAAATGCCTGGAATGCACTCTGAAACGGGGTATGATATTTATTCAGAGAAGCTAAAATGTTTCAAAGGAAGTTACATTGCAATAAATGATTCTAATTCAGTTCACACCAGCACACTTCGTTGTTGAATTAAAGTATATTTTTTTGAAGATCAGTTTGTGTGTGGTTCATTTAGAAGTTGAAGATGTTGAAGGTGTTGATCCGGCAGACTCTGTCAAGCAGCGCAACGCGTGTTACGTATTACATTCAATCCGTCTTGGGACAATACCGGCAAACTCTAAAACGGGGTATCAAAATTAATCAAACTCTAAAATGGGGTATAAAAATTAACACGAAACTACTCTTAAACGGGGTCCACATTTGATGACCAGGGCGGTACATACCCCTCCCCTGGGGACTTGTAGAGACCGAAAACTGTTTTTAAATGATTTCTATATCTCAACACCTTTCAACATTTTAAACCTGTTTCAAGATTGGCTCCAACACTAAATATTGTTCAGATGTTGAAACGGTTTGTACAGGGCTTAACTGAAATATAGAACGCTATATTTTTATTTTAAGAATAAAAACCTGAGCTAACCTGCAGAATTCGGTATTTTTAAAAACCTGTGAAACAACAGGTACGTGCAGAATTTGCCAGCTGAGAAATATCGCTCTGTTATATTATTATTATGTAATTATATCGGACTGCAGAATTTACCAGCTGACAAATATCGCTCCGTTATATTATTATTTAGTATCAGTCTGCAGAATTTGCCAGCCAAGAAATTCCAAAGTGCAGAATTTGCCAGCCGAGTGGCCCAGAAGAACAGTTATTTTGCAGAACAGTTCGTTGGGTGTTCCTGATTTATGTCATCACGCATGCAGTTTTTTGTTTGCTGACGATTGATACGAACGGGCTTCAAACTCTGGCTTTGTCTTCTTCTTATTTTGCTGAACTGCACAGGAGACCTTGAAATTACCTTTCAATAAATCTACCTTAATTTAGCCTAAAGAATGCTTTGATATATTCTCTCGAAGGAATTTATTATATTTTCTCCACTTCGCCTTCTCTTGCCATTAACAATAGGAAATGGACAATCTGAAATCTACTATTGGCCACTACCAAATGAAAAAAAGGACTGGGCCGAGTTTTTAAAATTAATCTAATTAAGAAATTAACTCCATCACTAGAAAGAGCACATTGAAATTAGCAAGTTTACAAAATTTGGGGACGTTTCATTGGATATTTACCATGTTGTGAGCTTTCAAAAATCGCAAAAATGTCATTCGTATGGATTGGAGGGATGCTTGTCCTTTCCAATCCATACAAATGTCTCTTATTTTTGCGATATTTGAAAGCTTGCTCTTCAGTTTCTATTTACCAAATCATGCTCAAGCTTGGTATTCTTACTAATTCTGAGGTGCTCTTTCTTATGGCGAGGTTTACTTGTTAATTGGATTAACTTTACAAACTTGGCCCCAGTACTTTCTTCAATTTGGTAGTGGCTAATGGGCCGTCCCTTCATGTAGGTCGACACAAATTGCTACCAAATTGTATTCTATTGTATTGTATTGTGTTGCGTTCTATTGTTGTATTGAATTGTATTGTGTTGTATTCTATTGTATTTTTGGTAAAAATTCGTGTCGTCCTACATAAAGGGATTGCCGGCTAATGGATCTACAATGTTTACCATCTCGTTTTTCTCGGATAATAGAAATCCAGATACTGAGCGCATGCTCAACGGGGAAAGCAATCGTTTTGTGGCAGTGAGAAACCTCTCCTCGCAGGGTATAAACGTTTCGAATCCCAAAAAACTAAAGATGCGTGGTAAAAGATATTGCTGATTAATAAACCCTGCAAATCCGGTTTAGCTTTTTCCTTACGGTTATAGGCTTACGTAAATGCTTGTAATAATCTTTTGCCGCAGATTTGGGATTCGAAATGCTTCCAAAATATTTTACACCACACACTGTATTTTCCGCCATGTTTGCCCGGATGACCCAGCGTCCTCTTATTTTAAACATCACAACCGTATCTACAAGACTACATCACTACATGTATATGTTTTCAAAGAATTGTTACTTCGAATTTCTTTTTTATTGCTACTCCTTTATAAAAATATAGATAACGTGGATCCGATAACATAATATTTTCATACTTACAGAAGTGGCTTGTTGAAGTCATTATCCTCTGTTTCATCGACTTCTAGAAGCCATTCAAACCCCTTTCGACTAAAAACCTGAGAGTAAATCGAGTTACGTGCATCAGTTTGTTCGCCCTTTTGACCGCTTTCCACGAAATTTCCCTGCATTTCGATGGATCCAGAATACGAAGCAGTGTCCTGCATGGCTGGTGAAGTGAAGGAAAACTCATCAGGCTGTGTATCATAGTGAGGATTTTCGTCTAGCGCTGGGTGATGCAGAGGAACTGAAGTGGCCGCCATCTTGGTTACTTTCGCTTCGTGTCACAACAACATTAGTACCCAGTGTTTCATTGCTAATACCACAGGCAGCCCACCTAATTCTGTATTGAAACTTCGCATCTTATCTAAAATGCTAGGAAATTGTTGCTATTATTGAAAACAAAAAAATATTTCATCAACGTAGTTATGTTCTCCATTCTCCTGTTCTCTGTACAGTTTTGGGATAAATTTCGATCGCTTGGTCCATTTTGGTCACTTTTCGACAATTGGTCCATTTTGGGGATTCCTGTGCTAATACTTCACCGTGAGATACTTGATCGAGTGACGCATGACGGCACAAGCTGGCGGGAATCGGCGGGAAAATTTAGATTTGAGTTTGCTCGAAGAAGTTGACTCTCTTTAGATTTAAATTCTACACTCCTAAAGTGTAATTTACTTTGAAGTTTTCAAGTATTTTAAGCGTCTAGTTTTGGAAGATTGACCAGAAAGCTAAGAAATATCTTGGAGAGACAGGAAGAAGAGAAGAAGCGGGCGATCACACATCATCACTGGACCGGAGATGGCGACTCACTAACTCACCACTCATTCAGTGACTGCGGCATTTCTGGATTTTAAGAGATAGTGGATGGCCAATATATTTTATTATTGATAACACTTATTGGAAGAATGATTCTCAATTTTCGTGGATGGCTCTGATGCAGTCTATGGTGCATGTAGTGCAAGAAAACAGCGGTTCTAGTCTTCACCGACTGACCATACATCGTGGGATTCGTGTTCGTGATCATCACGCCTCGGCAAATATATCACACTCGCTGGAAATTCACAGTGAAGCAAAGAATTCACGACTTTATAGTTTTTAATATGTGCTTATAGTTTTTTTGTTTACATCGTTGACATGGGGATTCAAGGATTATTGCCTTTGCTGAAGCCCATTCACAAGCCAGTCAACATAACAGAGTTTACTGGCCAGACGGTTGGCGTGGATGTCTACTGCTGGCTTCACAAGGGGGCTTATGGATGTGCTATGGATATTGTGGAAGGAAAAGAAACAACCGTGTAAGTTTAGAGAAAATAAAGAGGCCTGACTGCAGAATACCCCATAAATACCACCTCCTTGTATAAATTAAGAGACAATTTATACTGCAACAGAAGACAGTTTTCCTATTTCAACCGAGTTATTCGTTCCCCAAAACAATTTCCAAATGCTGCAGTTTATTTGAGTGAAAACGCTAAGCAGAATAGTTCAGGGAGCCAGGGTGGTGCAGTGGTTAAGTGCTTCACCTCTCACCTCTGTGGCCCAGGTTCGATTCCTGGATGCAGCGCCATATGTGAGTTGAGTTGGTTGGTATCTTGCCCTTTTTCTCTGGTTTTACAGTCCCTCTGCAAAGTTCCAATTTTATCTGAGGATAAGGTAGTCGGGTCCTGGCTTTGATCAGCCCCCATGGTTCTGTCAGTTCTTGTTAGAAATTCAGAGAGTTTTCAGTATCGTAAGTAGCCTTCCCTGCAGTCATTTTTAGGAGCGTCATGTTCTTACCCCACATGAGCCAATCAGGTTAGAGCTCATTGTGTTGAGTTTTCTCCCCACGAAACTGGTGTTATTTGTAAAAAAATGTCTTTGTTTGGATTTTTGCATAATAATAATAATTTAGACTTGTGATTTTGAATATACATGTAGTACCAACGTTCGTAAATGCTTTATCAAGACCACCCATTTTCTTTTTTTGCACACTTGTGGCCAAGGTGAAGGTCAACTTTCTAGTTTTTGGAAAGCTAATTCTGAATGGTTAAACATTGAGAAAAGAATATCCGTCTCACACAAGCAGGTGTTTTTGGGGTGAGAACATGCAACACCCCTAAAAACAACTGTGGGGAGGCTATAACATAAGTTAGCATACAAAAATGTAACATTACCGATACCCCACCAACATAATCAACACCTTAATTACCAATATCAATGCACCATCGACCCACCATCAGCAGACAGAGAAAAAATGAGGTGAAAAAACATCTCGACCGGTTCTCTACTACCTGTTGGTCAAGGGTCAGCTAACCCTCCAGTATTTATTGTACATAACTCATATTTTTTTTAATTCTGACAAATTTCATTTACAATGTATGTTTAGAAGATAATTCTTGTTTTGTTTATAGGTATCTGAACTATATTCTGAGGAGGGTAAACATGCTTTTGTACAATAATGTCAAACCAATACTGGTGTTTGATGGTTCATATCTACCATCCAAGGCAGACAAGGAGAAGGAAAGAAGAAAGTAAGCATACCGAACACCTACAGATAGTTATCTGTTCATTAACTTCAGTGCTTTTTTTGTTGGATGTCATTGGTTGGGCAGTTAAACATTTAATGGTCAAACTCATCAACTTGTTAAATATAATGTACATGCATGTACGTTAATTCTGTTGAGAAAAGATGTTTCCACTCTTTTTGAAACACAACTACAGGTACATGTAAATGGTCGATTTACAAGAGCTTCCAGCTTTCAAATGCTTAAGCCCATTGTGATCTGACTAACAGTTTCTACTCTTATTTCAGATCAAGAAAAGACAACAAAGCCAAGGGTCTGGCATTCCTTCGTGCTGGTAACAGGGCTCAAGCCCTGGAGTGTTTTCAAAAGTGTGTGGATATTACCCCTGACATGGCTCTTAATGTCATCAAGGTTAGTTGACACTAAATGTAATTTAGGCATGGTTAAATATCCAGCAACTATTGGGGGCCCTGTGGTGTGCTTGTGTGGCCCTGTGTTAGTTATTGTCTGGGGCTGTGTTATTTGTATTGCTTGTGGAGTTTTGCTAGTCGTCAGTTGCAAGTTACTGTGATCTCTCGTGGCATTCCCTCCCTCCCCCCCTTTTGTCCACTTTTGTGTGACCTGCCAGTGCGCTGGGCTGTTCAGTTGACACTGGGTTACCTGGCAACAGAGCTCCCAAGCACTGCTTTATGCAGCCTTGGGCACTGAATCTCCAACTTAGATTATTCAACATTTGGTCCATGTCCCGTTTCTGAATTAGCTTGTTTATAAATTAATACATGTACAGTACATGTAGTACTAGCTGTTTATTGTATTTTTAAGGTAAATGATTCATTTTATGATGTTTAAATATGTCTAGTATTGAATATCTTAAATCCCAATATATATCAGATTTTTATTTGTTTAAATCTATTTTTATAATATAATACAATGTACAGGCCTGTCGTCAAAAAGGAGTTGACTGTGTGGTGGCCCCATATGAAGCTGATGCCCAACTTGCTTTTCTGATGAAATCTAAAATAACTCAGGCAACCATATCAGAAGATTCAGATCTGCTGGTTTATGGATGCAATAAGGTACAAAATACTATAATTATATAACTGTAGAAATAGTAATTCATGGGTCCATTGGCAATCTTAAAGTTAGCTTTATTGCACTGATAGACTTAATTATTTTTTGATGGACTAGCTGTTTTTCACTCTATGTTGTAAAGTATATTTACCATCCTCAGAATATAGTAATACGATAAAAGAGGACAGGCAAGCTTGTTGTAGCAGCTTACAATCCACTACACAATGTAGACTGTCTTGAACCTGGCCAAAATTTAGAATGGGTTGTTAAATTACCCAACTGATTAAAACTGGAAAGAGACAAGCTTGAATACTGGTACACATGTACAAACCGAGGTATAGAAGCCAGCAGTGTTACCCGTAATGGCAGTACCTGCACACGGGGGGGGGGGGGGGGGGGGGGGGAATAGACTACAGGTCTGAAAATAGGGTCAGAGTTTTGAGACCCAGGCAGAACACTCCCACACTCTGGGAGTATCCCCCTCCCTCCTCCCCCCAGGGTTGCCTGCAGTACGTAAATTGTGTTATCTTTAATTGACCTCCAAGATGTACATGCGCAATGTAACGGCATTTCCCAAATCTTTTGATTGAAAAAATGAAACTAAAACATTGCATAGTACCACCATTCTCCATCTTTCCCAATCCTTAATAGGAACACTGCAAGTGTACTCAACTGTTTTTGCCCCCCAAGCTTGCTTTTGAACCAATCAAATCACATGTTCTTAGCCAGGATATTTCCTGAATTCCTTTATAGGTTGTATTTAAGATGGATGTGTATGGTAATGGTACTCTAGTTGACCTGGCTGACCTGGCCAAGTTAAAGGACCTTAGGATGCATGAGTTCACCATGGAGAAGTTTCGACACATGTGTATACTGTCTGGCTGTGATTACCTGCCGTCAATCAAGGGTATTGGCCTCATTAAGGCTAATAAGCTCCTTAGGAAATCTTCCAATGTATACAAGGTACAATATGCACAGGCATGTAAATAGTCAATGGGAAAATAAATATTCCTTATGAAGTCCTACACTAAAGAAAGTTGTAATGTTACTGAAGGTATTTGGCCGTTGCTTGGTGGCAGAGAGGTTTATTGTTTTAGCTCAGTGTTGTATTCCTTTTCTAATTCTTAATAAACTTCTCTCCTGTGCCAAACAACGAAGTGTGTGTTTACGTGTGTATTTACGTGTGTATTCGATCAGTTGGGGAATTTGAATCCTTTGGGCACGTGCTCAAAGGGATTAATTGCATAACTGACGGATGCTGGTAGATCTAATTTCAGTTAGTTCCTTTGCTGGATGTGATCGGAGTCGCATGTGGATTAACAGTAGTCTCAAACGTTATTTTCGATTTCCCACCCGCCCACCCTGGGTTAGTTTCATAAAATGGGTGGCAGAGAGGTTTATTGTTTTAGCTCAGTGTTGTATTCCTTTTCTAATTCTTAATAAACTTCTCTCCTGTGCCAAACAACGAAGTGTGTGTTTACGTGTGTATTCGATCAGTTGGGGAATTTACCTATAACAGGGTTTGTATGCCTCAGTGAAGGTATTTAATGTACCTAACAGGGTTTGTATGCCTCAGTGAAGGTATTTAATGTACCTAACAGGGTTTGTATGCCTCAGTGAAGGTATTTAATGTACCTAACAGGGTTTGTATGCCTCAGTGAAGGTATTTAATGTACCTAACAGGGTTTGTATGCCTCAGTGAAGGTATTTAATGTACCTAACAGGGTTTGTATGCCTCACTGAAGGTATTTAATGTACCGAACAGGTTTTGTATGCCTCAGTGAAGGTATTTAATGTACCTAACAGGGTTTGTATGCCTCAGTGAAGGTATTTAATGTACCTAACAGGGTTTGTATGCCTCACTGAAGGTATTTAATGTACCTAACAGGGTTTGTATGCCTCAGTGAAGGTATTTAATGTACCTAACAGCTGGGTTTGTATGCCTCAGTGAAGGTATTTAATGTACCTAACAGGGTTTGTATGCCTCACTGAAGGTATTTAATGTACCTAACAGGGTTTGTATGCCTCAGTGAAGGTATTTAATGTACCTAACAGGGTTTGTATGCCTCACTGAAGGTATTTAATGTACCTAACAGGGTTTGTATGCCTCACTGAAGGTATTTAATGTACCTAACAGGGTTTGTATGCCTCAGTGAAGGTATTTAATGTACCTAACAGGGTTTGTATGCCTCAGTGAAGGTATTTAATGTACCTACATGTACATGTAACAGGGTTTGTATGCCTCACTGAAGGTATTTAATGTACCTAACAGGGTTTGTATGCCTCAGTGAAGGTAATTAATGTACCTAACAGGGTTTGTATGCCTCAGTGAAGGTATTTAATGTACCTACATGTAACAGGGTTTGCATGCCTCACTGAAGGTATTTAATGTACCTAACAGGGTTTGTATGCCTCAGTGAAGGTAATTAATGTACCTAACAGGGTTTGTATGCCTCAGTGAAGGTATTTAATGTACCTAACAGGGTTTGTATGCCTCAGTGAAGGTATTTAATGTACCTACATGTACATGTAACAGGGTTTGTATGCCTCACTGAAGGTATTTAATGTACCTAACAGGGTTTGTATGCCTCAGTGAAGGTAATTAATGTACCTAACAGGGTTTGTATGCCTCAGTGAAGGTATTTAATGTACCTACATGTAACAGGGTTTGCATGCCTCACTGAAGGTATTTAATGTACCTAACAGGGTTTGTATGCCTCAGTGAAGGTAATTAATGTACCTAACAGGGTTTGTATGCCTCAGTGAAGGTATTTAATGTACCTACATGTAACAGGGTTTGTATGCCTCAGTCCTAGAAATCCTGAAAAGGCATTTCTTCTTCCTGGATAGTCCTTGAAAGTCGTGGAAAAAAACTAACTCCTGAAAAACTCCTGGAAAACTGAAATTCTAATGATTAAAGAGTGTTTACTTTAATTGAAAATGTAATTGAATTAATTTATGATAGTTTACTGTGGTATGTCCAGGACCAAGAATACAAGGAAAATTACGGGGGGGAAATATTCTTGCACACGTTATTATGCAATCAATATTCATGAGCGATCATGCAATCTACATTGTATAGTGCAGGGCTCGAAATTGCGCCCGATACGGGCGTAAATACGCCTTGATTTTTTCGTTTTACGCCTAACGTTTTCCACTTAGGCGTAAAATTATGCCTAGATCCTCTTACAAAGGTAAGACAAGTCTTATTTCCAAATCTCTAAAACTATCTGATTTTTTGAAAAAATTACTACCATTTGCGAGCGTTTAGTGTAAACTTTTCTGTCTGTTGTTTCAAGTTTGAAACGCATAGTTTACTAATTTACGCGGCGACGTTTGGCGTGTGAAGTCTGAACTTTTAACCGCAAAATTTCAAAGTTTGACAAATTTTACCCTTTTCCTATGACATACAAATTTCAGCTACTAATGCACAATTATTTACGCCTAACTTTTGAAGAATTACGCCTAAAATTGTTAAGCTGGGCGTAAAATTATGCCTCCTTTTTTTTCTTAATTTCGAGCCCTGTAGTGGCTGACTTATTTGTACAATGACAATCAGCCAATCAGACAGCTAGCAACTGAAATCCCTCCCACCAGCTCCTCCCATAGGTAAGTACATGGACCTATTTTAAGGGATTGTCTCCCGACACAACAGCCTGGTATTCTGAGGTACTAACAATCACTCATGATTGTAAACTGCATGGCAGCACATTGTGCCACAATAGCAGTCCGTATCACTAATAACCTTGTGAAGCGCGTTTGAATATATTCATATAGAATTTGCGCTCTATAAATGAATACCTTTACCTTTTGTTATTGTGTAAGGTTGCTCAATGGTTATAATTGCCCCATTACACACTTGGCCAAATTATAGGAATAAGCACAAATAGACTATGTAGTTGATTTTTATTAATACCCTATATAAACCATTTTGTTCTTTGTCAGCTTCTGCATACACTTAGGCTTGATGAACAGATGAAGGTTCCCAAGGATTATGAAAAGAACTTCAAACAGGCAGATGAAACATTTCTTTACCAACTGGCATTCGATCCTGTTTCTCAAACACTGGTACCTCTGAACCCAATACCAGATGAACTAGAGTCTGATAACCTGGATTTTGCTGGCCCGTATCCTTTGTATTTCATGTTTTTGCTTTTTCTATCCTCCTGTATCCACTTTGCAGCATCAGCAAGGTGATTTTTTTCTTCAGTACATAATAAACAGTGTGAAACATGCGCTTTGTTGCGTCGATAGCCATGTGTTATTTAAGAAATGGAAAACAGTTCCTGTTTTTCCATTGAGTTATAGAAATACAAGTGGGAGTTATGGCAATGGGAACACAAGCCCAAAGGGTGTGTTTCCACTACTATTTTGAGTTCTTTCAATCTTCGATTTCCTTTATAAAATAAACTAGTAAAAATACAGAAAAACACTCACTTTATTTGATAATCAAAACGTAAATTCTCCCAACTAGCTCAAGAGCATGCAAAACTATAGAGTTTTAGAATCACATCTTTCAGCCAATCCGAGCATGCGTACTATAGAATCTATTATATAATCACGACATTTGTGCTTTCCGCTTGGGTTCCCTGTGGTCGCATGTGCGGTTTTAGGCTGTCAGGAGCCCATCACCATGCAGGAGCATCCATATCTCCCATATGGGCGTCACAGCGTTTTCACAAGTAAGGCTATTTTTAGATTATTTTTCCTGCCAGTTGTTGGGATACACTAGTGGTGGAACAAAAGATGCCTCATTAGCTACTTTTGCTATTCATGTACCAACCCACATGGCTGCTACATTTTTGTGATATTATTCCCTTTGGAATGATTGCAATCCAAGAATATCGGGAAACTGTTCTAAAAATTAACGTACAGTAACTTGTGAAAATGCTGTGACATAAGCCTTAAGTATGCGGAATGGACGTACATTAAACATCCGGAAATCATGAGTATGTTAATTTTGAAAACCGAGTGTTTTGATTGGTCAGTCCATTGTCAGGAAGCCTTTCAAGAACTCCAATTATATTGTTTGCTTGTTACGTCATAATCAAGGTGTGCTCGTGCCGCACGCAAGTAAGTAGTGTGCTCGCTTGGGTTTCTTGGGTTTGTCACCGCACTGCACCGAAATGATAAGCAAGCTGACAATATATATATTCCATCATTATGTGGGTCAAGGTTGGACAAACTCTGATCAAAATGTACCATGCGTGGTAAAAATGTACCAGGTCGTGATGCTTGTGCATTTAATGTATTACTAGTAATTGTTCCTTGACTAATAGCCCAGTATGATGTCACAGGAGAAAGCAGTCGGTATTGCCATTGGGAACATTAATCCCATCACGGGAGAAGTCATGGCACACTTCGAGCCAAACATAATAAAAGTAGAATGTTTATTTAATTAGCTTCAGCCACACGTACTGACCAGATGTAATGCACTTAACAATTGAAATCCCGACTCTCTTTTCCCCCACCCCCCCAAGACTAGGTGGGGATTTGAATTGAAAAATGCTCCAATGTAAAAAAAAAAAACCTGGGGCACTTTATACAGTCAAATGGGGTCAAATGAACTATTTATTGTCTTATGTATTTTCAAAATATTACCTGACGATCGCCACTACGGCACGTCACGGCCACATGGAACGAAGAAGAGATGGACTGGGCTCCAGCCAAATTCGCACCCCATCTCACATGTACGTGAAGCAAATCGAGTAAAATCTCCGACCCCCTGGGGCTACAAAAACTGGTAAATTACCATCGCCGGAATGCCCCACATATCCCCACCTAGTCGGGGGGAGGGGGGGGAGAGTCGGGATTTCAATTGATAAGTGTAGAATCATAACAAATTAACAAACCAAACAGAAACTGTTTTAGTAAAAATTAAGGTAGATAAAATTGCATCGAGAATCAGTGTACACGTAGTTAGCGGCCCTACAGGTCATTTTTAAATCTGCCGACAGGATTCCTGTGTTGAAAGAAAAGAACCACAGGTAACCCGTTTCTTTTTTAATACTCTGGCCTGACTTCCCTGAAGCCCGATTAGCATTAATCCTGGATTCAATTTTAGCTTTTTGAGGATTTCGATTCTCTTGGGAAAAGGTGTATTTCCTTATTATAGGATTACAAGTAGAAAGGTACTAGTCATTCCTTATAAAACTTCCGCATGATCTCAGCATAGTTCACAAGTTAGCAAATCAAACTAAAGCTGGATTAGCTTCTGATCGGGCTGTGAGGAACTGGGATCGGTTGCATAAACATTAAGTCCGGTCAAACTCTCTAATTTAACGTCAAACATTAGGGGTTCATGTGGCGATTTCTTTTATATCAAACTTTGTCCTATCCCACCTTGAGTACTGAAATGTAATGTGCTCTGTGCTTAGTACCTTTCCTGTTTAATAACAGGTCATATCACTTGACGATGAAGAGCACACGTGTGAGAGTGGTTCACCACCAGCTTGTGCATTCACGTTCAGTACCAAGGAGGATCAACGTCGCTCACTCACGCCCCTACTATCCAGTTCATGGGATAAGTCGGCGTTTCAACACCATGGTAGCAATAGGAAGTGTCCGGTACAGAAGAACCTGGATGGCCTCATCATGACTACTCAAGACAGTCAACCTGCACTGCCGACCATGAAAAGACCTCACCAAGGTACATGTAAGCTGAGGGGAAAAATCGGATCTATCAGTTCTAGAATGAGTAGTGAAAATTCAAACAAGACATGGTAAAATGACAACTAAAACGCATCCGAATTTGAGAGCAATTTCAACGATTTAACGTTCGTCAGGCATGAAGCGCACCAATTAAATCTTTTTTAGGAAATTTTGACACGTCGCTCCTCAAGTTTTTGAATGCTTTCTGTGTGACAAATACACCCAATAAACTTTTAAAGTAGTTGATGCCTCGAAATAGTGAATTTATAACTTATACATAATTGATTTCCAACAAAATATCAGCTTACAATGTGACTGTAGGAAGGCCTAGTCGATCTAGCTGACCGAGTGGGCGTGGGGGAGATTGAGCTACAAGCGAGGGAATTTCAATTTCAGATCACAACGGAAACAAGTGTTTATGAGATAAGTTCACCTAGATCGAGTACTGAGGTCTTCCTGGCCACCGAGTAAGTTGATATTTTGCAGGAAATCGGTATGTAAACGATAAATATACTGCATTACGATGCATTAATTACTTTGAAAGTTTGTTATACACAGAAAACATCAAAAAGGAGATTTTTTTAAATATGCAGTTTGATCGAATACCACAACATGTGACCGAAAAATGTTGAATACTGCGAGACAGAAGGCCGAATGTACTATCAAACCATGTTGAGTTAATTGTTTAGTAAGCAAGTGTATTTATTTGGCAACAAAGCACAACCCTACAGTCTCATTAAATAGGCAGTGCATGTACTATACAGTGCTTCAGCTAGCACTTTCATGCGGCTAAACATTCTAACTAAACAGTAATTAATTGGTAACGCGGTTTTAAAAGGGGAGACTTATGCAAAAATTCCCACAAACAAAAAACATTTCAATAAAGTAACGAATAACACACCACACCTTATCTGTAAGTTTTTGAAATAGAGAAATTCGATGCAATGAAAGGAGAATTGACTTTCTCTCTTAGGCTTTTGTTTCGTTCCTTGACGTCGAAACACTGAAAGTAAAATCTCGGTTGTACTGAATCAGTATGGATGAAACTCGAAAAGTCTTCACTTGGGGCGTTTCTCAGTTGTATTTACATCAGACCTTCAGCTTATTCATTGAAAGTCCACTTGCTTTAATATTTTTTCATTCAACGAGGGCTAACAAAACCTGCTTGCAGTGGATTGTTTGGCCTATAAACGGCTGAAGCCTAGAAACCTGGCTCTTTCAGTCTTACGTGTAGCTTAAGCCGAAAATTAAAATACTGTTTTTTATTATTATATCCACTAAACTGTCGCTGCATTTTTATCCCTTTCTGACAGAGTAAAATCTCGTCAATAAAAGCCACTACGTTATAAGAGTACTAGTCAGAGTATGTTAGTAATTTTACGAAGTTGCCGCTGCAAGTTGTTGTTGTCTTCGGCGGGAGATTATGATGCAAATAATATATTCTGCCATGCAAGAAACACAGGGTTCAATCCTGCTGGTTTTGTTGCTGACAGTTGTTCACCATTCCCACTAATGTAATGGTACATGTAGTAGTTCGGTTTCTCTTCCTAGCCGTCCGACATGTTTTGTCTACAGCACGATGTCGAGAGTTTAGGCCAGTACTGACGCTGTTCTGTTTGTTCTATGTTATACCCAAGGTTATACCGTAAAATACCGGTTAGAAGCGCCCCTGTGACAAAATACCGCCCTGTCATTAGTCCCCACCTCCCTCTTTTGTAACATAAAATCCCACCTGGTTATAAGCTCCTACCTCCCCCACACCGTGTCACCCATGTTTTGTGCTTGAGTAGTAGGGCCGGAATGAACACTAACACATTTTGTGTCAAACTAGTTTTCTGTTAATGCATTTCAGAACGTTTTTGCCATCCCGGATATAAGTCCTCCTGAATATAAGCCCCGTCGGCTATAAACCCCCAGGGCTTATAACCGGTATTTAAACTGCATGTAAAACCTTCATTTTTGCGCCGCTCCTGTTTGTTTAACTAGACCCAGACGAGGAGGAGGAGGTTCTAGACGACAACGCGTTTCTCGACATGTACACTGTCGTGAAGTCCAGAGGGATTGCACCGATCCAGAAGAACCGCCCTAAGCCCCACATATCCAGCAACGTACGCAAAGCGAGGCCGAAGAATCCATTCAGGAGAGGAAGCCAAAGTCATGACGGTGACACGAAGGAAGGCGGACATTTGAGCAGGTAGCTGCACTGACCGTAGAGCAGCGGAGCTTTTCTTATATTACGGTTCGTTCAGTCTTGAAAAGTCCTGCGGTTGCGAAGTGGTTAGCGCTTCCGCCTTTCACGTCGAAGTTCGGTGTTCGAATCCCAGTCAAGACAGTGATTCTATTTAAGGTGTAAAAACCTGGCTCTCTACATTGGGGTCTGCGCGTGACTGAATCCCTTGTACGTCAGATGATCACGTAAATTGGCGGTCCGTCTCCAGAAATGGGGACGTAAAAGAACAACTGAGGACGCAAACAAATCTCGGGCGGTGACCACCCTCTGTCGGCAAATGAGGTGGTGATACTCCCTAATTCGAGTTGTTTTCAATTGAGTGTCGAAAATAATAAGTGGTTGTTTTGGTTTTGCGTTTGCTTAGCTTTTCTATTGGTTGTGAGAAATGCTTTCTAATTATCAGCCAATCAAGTTCTAAACTAAAACCAAACGCAATCACGCAATCAGGTTTTGTTTTAGCGACAGTGTCGACGATTGCGTTTAAGTAAAACCAATCGTGGATTACTTCAGTTCGTGATTGGCTCATTGTGTTTTCACTTGCTCCTGTGATTGGCTATGTAATTACTTTCGTTTGGTTTTACTACACTCAACTGAAAACTGCTCTATATGATGTCTAACCGGCCACAGTACCAACAGCTAGTTAGTTGATAGAATGTGATCAAGTGCCGAAACAACTCATAACTCAATTTGACTGCTTGTCTCAGTGAAAAAGGCCTTGAATCCAAAAATGTTCTTGAAGAGTACTTGACTTCTAGGAAAAGGTTCTCTAGAAAAGTCCCTGAATTACTTTATAAGCACACTTTTCAGAAATAAAAATTAGGAAAACTACTTGTTAAAGAATACAATATGATGGTTTCACGGTAGTTGTTTCACGTCTAGCAGCGTCCCGCGCACTTTAAGTATTAGTACTTGAAAATGAAAATGTGTTCCTGAAAAGTCTGCATTTTTGGTTGGCTGAAGCTGTTGAACCACGCCGTGTCTGGCTGAAGTGTAAACTGTTCTCGTCACTCTGTATCTATGAGAAAGCAGACTCACGACAAAAGTTACATCTATTTGTTTTATACAATAACTAGTGAAAAAATGGATACGAAAGGAAGTGCAAAACGTAACGCTATTTGTGCATCTGTACTCTAATCTTATTTATTTAATCTGTACCTCTAATTATTGTTATTATTAATTAATTAACACAGCTATCGACCAATCAGAGCTCACGTTTCGCATTTTAACATATTCTAGTGGTGTCAGTAATACTTGAAAAGAAAGGCCTTTCGAGTTTTTCACACGAGATTTTCATCCCAATTTTACAGGTACTTCAATATTGGTGGGATAGAAGAGTCTACAGAAGGTGACCCATATGATGATGCAATCATTCGCGACGATGAAATGGAATCAGATACAACAGAAATGCCTATGAATTCCGAAGAGACTGAGACGGGAAGACCGACACACGGTCTCATCGACGTGAGTTGCGTCAGGCCTGGCGCTCTACTGAGAGCCTTAGCCGATAACCCAAGTCAGCCCTCCTGGGGTGTACATCAATCTGACGCGTCTAACAGCAGCACAGAGAATAAAGAGAATGATCTCAGCAGCTGTTTGTTAGATACGGACATTAGTTCAAGTTTGAGAGAAGGGAGGCGCGCGTTAAAATGTAGTGAGAAATCCAAAAATACATCTCCTTGTTCCAGTGGTAGAAGTTCCCCAGCACGCATAAGAGAAGCAAAGGAGTACGATATGTGTAGAAGCAACACTTCATCCCAAAGTGACTCTCTGCAGAGTTCTGTAAGCGAGGCTAAAAGCTCATCCAGCCAATCAAGGCACGTTTTAGCGGATATCAATAGCGGCAAGACGAGGCAACCCTCGCAGTGTAGGGAGACGAAGAAGGCTACGAATTCGCTTAAGCGATTTCTATATCAACACAGATCACAAAGAACGTTAAATTGCTGTATAAATGAAAACGAGATTGCTTCGAATAGTAAGGAGTCGTCGGATGCGCCAGCGCTGGGACCTCTGGATAGCAAAGGTAGTCTTGCAGCCACTGATGAGTGTAAAGAGGACAGCCTGGTCATACCCTCACCAGTAGATGTCATTGAAATAGACAGTGGTTACCTGTCAGACTGCGAGAAGAGCACTGATACTGACACACCCGCCACACCACCGCTGGCAACTGGGTCTCAAGGGTCGCAGGGGACTATGGGATGGTTCTTACAGTCGGGCAGTATCGCTGGACTCAAGGTGGGCGAGTTACCGGTTTAGTCCTAAGTTAGTGGTCCATAGACCACATTCAGGGCCCTGGGGTCGAACCATGAAAGCGAGGTTGGTCCAGGATAGCAAATTTACCTGTTTTCGTGCTATTCCCGACATTTTAAAGTTTAGAGAGATTACTTATTAAAAGCAAATGGTAAGGTGAAACATTTTAATTTTTAGCGACGATTTGACCTTTCTTTCATTATTCGACAGTGGGTTTTGCGCGGCATGTGGTCTATAGGCTCTTATTTTATGACTAGGCAATTTCATGAGCTATGATTGGTTCATTTGCGGTCCCGTACAGAAACAGAGCTTGTTTTACTGAAATTAGTTCTTTTGCTCCGTCCGTACCCGGCGTATAAGTTATGGATTTCCCCTTTTTCTTATGGTTCGCGCGCTTCGCGATTAGGTTACAAGACATGGAAAATACTTGGTCCAGGATATGGTACTGACTCTTCTTCAACATTACTTATTCTCTTAATATAGCAAATCATTTGATTAGAACGATCTTGACTCCAAACAATACGTTTTTGCGTTGAAGGTTTCAGAACGGGTTTGTGTACGCAATAACGTTTTTTTTCTTCATGGGATTACACATGTCCACCGCGTGAAAAACTAACAATTATATCCCTCATTAGAGGTGACTAGTCGCGGCGAGGTAGATATCCACCGCTATAGCCACCACCACTCCAGTGAAGAGTGCTTATCGCGCGCTCTGATTGGCTACTCCGGAGATTAATAACCATTGCTATCCACCTCCGAGCGAAGCAGCGATCACCTCGCGCGAGTTTTTGTCCATTTGACAGAAAATAAAATAACTATTTGGTGCTGGCTGTTCACTTGTATGGTATACACTAAAACAATTTATCTACGTCGCCGCCACTATTCACGTCCACTTTGGTGAATAATTGTTCACTATAACCACCACCACACAAGTGAAATACCCAGCCTCAGATTAGTTCAAAAAGCCATTAATGAGTGAATTCGTCACGCGCGAGACCGAAACAGTGAACAATTATTCACCGAAGTGGAGGTGAATAGAGATACAATAACCTATTTGTGGCTTCGAAATATGCCCTGATATTTCTTCTGCGGACATTCTGTTCCAAGAAGAGAACAATGAACTGTGAACTCCGAGGATCAGATAGTGTCCAAGGATTAAATATCAGGGCATATTTCGACGCCACAATGTCAGTAGGTTATCGTTGTTATCATCCTTCAAATATTTTCTTTGACGCGCGCTTATACGCTCACAGAGGGTATATTAGCTGATATTTCCCGCTCGAGGAGAGAAAATAACGGGTCACGTGACGCATTCAACCAATCACGCGCGAGGGATTACAATAATGGATATTACAATATACAACGTATATACAACACAAGTGAATAGCCAACACCAAATAGTTATTATATTTTCTGTCAAATGGACAAAAACTCGCGCGAGATGATCGCTGCTTCGTTCGGAGCGGAATAGCAAATCATATTCACCTCCAGAGTAGCCAATCAGAGCGCGCGAAAAGCACTATTCACTTGTGTAGTATGCACTAAGGTGTATTAGTAAGGTGGGGTTATGTACGGGGGCCTAGTTTAAACTCCTGGCATCTTGTTGGATTGTTGGTTTAGTTTAATACTGACTTAAATGAATCACTTTCCCGTAACAGACCATGAAGAACCAAATCCAACTTAATTCGAGGTCTGGAGGTGAGTCAAGCGTTATCTGAGGCTTAAAGTGCGCATAAGCCCAATTTTGTTATCATTAATATGGATTCTACGTAAAGTGAATAGAAAAACGTTTCTTGATTTGAATTTGCGTCTATGAGCTATGAAGGTTTATATTTCGAATATGCTAATGATATGACGTCAAAGAAGGCATCATTTCTTAATACAATAGCATGCTGGTTGAGATAAATGTCCTTTTATAAACATCCATGTTATATTTGAAGTAAGTATCAGTGATGTTTCCAAATATTCTGTACTAATTGAGAAATAAGTTTCATTCACGTCGTTAGCATATTGGAAATAGAAACCTTTGTAACTCACGCTAAATTCAAATTATCAGCCTCTATGGTTATTTCAAGGTCCCGTTAAAAATTCAGAGGTTTTTGTTTTTTTCTTAATAGACGCAACACTCAAATTAAGAAATATTCTAGAGTAATTTCACCTTTCCACTTTATGTGGAATCGATATCAGTAATGAAATCGAATTTGACCTTATAGCCACTTCAAGAGTAATAAACTTTCCCATGCGGCGGCCATCTTGGAATAAACCTATTGTTAAATGCTTACCCAGCCTCGGTCTCAAACGTGTCTAACCGAGGCTGGACAGGCATGAACAGTGGATTTATTCCAAGATGGCCGCCGCGTGGTAAAGGTCAAAACATAGAGAGCGTAATGCGACTTGCTTAGGCCATCCCTATTTTATTTTCCGTTTCTCATCGTCCGACCGACCCATTTTTGTGGCTTTTTGTAAATATAAAAAAAAATTGGGGGGGGGGGGGGGGTGGGGGTGAAGAAACCCTAGAGCAGCTCCTGGAAGCTCATGCTCGAGGGTAGGTTACACAATAGTTTCGGCATACGGACGACGACATCGATAATTTCGTCGTCCATGTTGGTTTGTAACCTCGCCTGTGCAACCGTGCCTTATTAGTTCCAGTCTCCGCGCATTTTTTATTATAATTTTTTTTTTCTCACCCGACCGACCGACCCAATTTTTGAAAACCCCACCGATGAGAAACGGAAAAAAAAATAGGGATGGCCTTAGTCTGCAAGTGGAAATGGTGTTGCGACTGTTACGTGAAGTTAAAATCATGAAGTTAAAATCATTCATTGATCAGTAATGATTTTCGATCGGGTATTTTGTGCGAAATATGCACTTTCCTCTAAACATTGTCTACTAAGTTGTGATAGCTTTTCACATTCAGCTTTAAGTCACTGAAAATGCAATAACTTTGCGAGGATACCTTTAAAGTTGCCGCCTCCGAAATCAAAAATTGCTCAATCAAAAATGTTGCTCACAAAAACGAAGATGCCGAGCAGCTTGTAGACAGACCCGATAGGCCTTTTGCAGGAAATAGTTACGTGCTGACATCTATCTATCTATCTATCTATCTAGATAGATAGATAGATATCACTTCAATAACGAATGAATTGAGCTCGTCATCCCATGGCAAACAAACTTCAAAATGCTGTTTTAGAAAGATCGACAATAGATTGGAGGCGGAAAATAGTATTTACAAACAGGTTTTGCTAATAACACTACTCATCTCCTACAAGTGCGTTTAAAGAAATGAGGTAAGATTTTTGCCATCCAGTACCACGTGATTGCATTCCTGCAAAAGGCCCATTCGATCTAGTTAATCTCGGGCTTCCTCGTTAGCCTCGCGCTTGCAATAGAGCAATTTCGTCTAGATCTTGATGTAGTACATGACCTTGTGTATTTACAGGCGGTAAAGTATCAGGTCTAGGTCGATGTAAATCGATGGGACTCAGTAGACGAAAATCGACCTTAAAAAAGACCGAAGCCAAGAACGACGATACTAGCGGCGACTCAACGATCTTAAGCTACTTCGGCTACAACAGGAATAAACGGCCAAGGTTTGAATGAATGTATTCCTTTCGTGATTGTTGTATTTCTTTGGGGCTCTCTAGATTTGATACACCTATTTCAAAAAGGTTGTCCGGACAAGCGGCAAGCGACATTTCCAGACCGAAATTGATTGTGGTCGTTTGTGTGGTGAATTCGTTTGTTTTTGAGTCAAAAACTTTAAGACGGAAATAAATGGTCTCCTGCGAATCGATTTTCAAATTACACTGTAGTTTATCCGTTTCGCACAGCTGGGCAGTTAGAACCACAATGCATTTCGGCCTGGGAATATCGTTTGTCCGGGCCAACCTTTTTGAAATAGCTGTATAAACTATTCCTTAGCACAAATTTACCCTAACCACTTCGAAAACAAGTTACTAGGTAAACGACGGGGTGTTAGGGTTAGCTTAGGGTTCACAGGTAAACAGAAGAGAAAAAAGTAGAGAGAGAAAAAAGTAGAGAGAGAAAAAAGTAGAGAGAGAAAAAAGTAGAGAGAAAAAAGGGATATTTTTATGGATTCTGAACCCATAACCTTGTGTCATCAAAGTCATCGTGATAACCACTATACTAAGTGAACATCCATTCACCCTCGAACAGCTCAATGGTTGATTTCATTAGTGCTCAATCCTATAGCGGCCGAGCTAGGGCCGTTTGGGGATCTGTTGAGCAATTCCTGTCTTTAGGAATTAACTGTATATTTTAGAATGTCACCAGTACGCCTTGGAAACAGACTGAGTTTAGATTTGTCCTCTTCTTCTTAGTGTTTTGTTGCTTTTCTTGTTTCAGGTTGGAATCCAAATAAGGTTGTGTGCCATTATAGATTACAGCTAACAGGACCCTGTGTCTCCTGTGTAATATTCTACCTAAATATTCTTCTAAAATCACTAGATGAAGAAAGGTAGTTGTGAGAAAATAATATGAATGTAATAATAGTTTTAAGTTTGAGTTTGATCTATTCTTACCTTTTCAGCAGTGCAGTGTTATAGTTAGTGATGGTTATTTTTCGCGCGTTTCTTTCCTTTTCCAAAAGCTTAGCATGATAACGTCGCGTACAGCAACTACCAGAATCCTTGCGTGTATCTGCTTCTCTACTTGTTATTATCAGAGAAGGAAAAAAAGAATAATTCGAGTAGGATTCTGATAAAGTGCACCTAACGTTTATTTGTTGTCACAAATATCTATTGTGATGAAGTGAATAGTTGAATGGTAGAACATTTCTTGATTAGAGGGTTGCATCTCTGAGTTATAGAGGTTTAGATGTCCAATATGGCAACGACGTGACGTCATACCAGGAATTGACTGTAGTTTCTTTCTCCTTGTGAATGAAACTTATTTGATTTTTACAAAATGTTTGTTAAATTAACCGATACAAACTACGATATTTACAAAAAGTCCTTTATCTCTTACCAGCATGTTTTGGTATAATAATTTATTCCTGGTATGACGTCACATTCATTACCATCTTGGAGATATAAACCTCTATAACTCAGACGCAGCACTCAAATCAATAATTATTCTACCATTCAACTATTCACTTGATATAGGGGAGCTGGGGTGGCGCAGTGGTTAAGCGCTTCGCCTCTCATCCCTGTGGCCCAGGTTCGTTCCCCGGACGCGGTGCCATATGTGAGTTGAGTTTCTTGGTATTTCGTCCTTGCTTCGAGGTTTTTTTTCGGTTTTCCTCCCTCCACGAAAACCAACACGGTAAATTCCAATTCGATCTGTGGATTAGCCGGGTCCTGACTTTGATCAGCTTCTTTGGTTTGTTTCAGGTCCCGTTTGAAATTCAGAGTGTAGAATAGATATTAGTGATAACTAAATAAACGTTATTGTTGAATGAAGTCATACGCGCATCTCCTAAGGCTATTCTGTCCAACCACCACACCCCTCCATTGTGATTATAGTTTAGTAAGAATAAAGGATTTTAGAGATTATATATATTGTACTGAAAAGCCAATTTAATCTCATTTGTGTGTAATGTTGTAAAAGTAGGATGAAAATATGAAATAAAGAGAATCGGCCCTAATGAGTTAACATAACTGTTGGCTCATTCTGAACTTATACATCATTTGAGTAAAGTCTTCAAAAAATATAATATAAGTTACGGAAACATCTTAAGAACGCGCGATCCTTGTATCCGCAGCTTTTCAAGACCTCGAGCGTCCATTTTGTTAATTGGTGGCGGGAGGCGAAAATTTGGTTTAAAAGAAAAATTATATGTCGAAAATGAAAGTGGCCCTTCATATGACATGGAGATAAAACTTATCGAGTGTGCTGGAGTTAAATTATTAGAACATTACTTATTCTGCCTCTTGTAACATCGGCTATTTCTCTTCAGTCTTATTCCTCGGTATGTATCTATCAGGTAAACTGAGACCGTCATCTGAAAGTGTACACAAAAAACCTTATTGATATACTCCACAAAATATCTGGATTCTGATTGGTCAATAACGAGTGAATAAAAGGTTACAGAGTGCACAGTTGCATGCTCTCAGCAAATGCTTTCTCAGTATATTCTAAACAATAAATCGCATGAACTGCTCGTGCTATACGTGATTTATGTTCACTTATATTTTGAAAGTTCTCAAACTGAAAGACTCGATCGTGCAATTACCAGAACTTTCAAAATATCAGTGCCCATAAACACGAGCAGTTATGCGATTTTCTCTACCGAATCCGAGATGGCATGGGTTCCATTTTGTCAGTAATCGCGAAATGTCCTCTGGGTACGAGGTTCATCTGGGGATCCAAATATTGAGTTTTCGAAATATTTGGATCCTCTCTGTGATGAAACACGAACAAGTGTTTGAAATTACTTCTCATGCGAATGGCAAAACCGAAAATTTACATACGCTTCTTTTCAAACATCGTTAGCAAGTATTGTTTACCGTTCGGATTGTTGTATATTATTATTAAATAGATGGCTTATTCTTTTTTTGTTAGCAGTGATTTCAACTAGCGTACCAGTAGTGTAGTGGTGAAGAGTTAGTACAAGCAGTTAGAAGGGTCGAGGTTCGAACTCCAGTGGAGGCACTTTCTTTCTATGTCGTTTCTTTACTTCTTCACTCGTTACTTGTAGTTTATCAGTATGTAAGTAGTTAGTGGTTCATGAATATGATGATTAAGGACAGTTTCACCACTAGGGATGAAAATCAGTTGAAACACTTGTGATGTTCAACTGGTGTTTCATTGGGTTTCCAAACTCATCCACCTGACCAAATGCAGTCCTCTGATTGACTAAAAAGCTCATGAACTATTAATGAGTTTGAGAATTGTGTTGAAACCGTTTCCCGGACACGCCTGCTTTCAACATCCTTCAACAAATTAATGTGGAACCGATGGTGAAGAGATGTTAAACCATTTAATCACACTAATCTTCTCAGCAGAATATTACTAATTGAATTAACCTGCGTGCCAAGCGCAGGGGGAGCGGAGGAGAGAGGAAGAGGAGAGGTATGATTGAATACACCTCAATGCATGTTTATTTAACCAATTGAAAATAAATCGATGGTGCTGAATAGATCACATTTATTGAACATTAACATTTAAGTAATGAAACAGATCTTCAGTGTTTGCAACAGGCTCATGCAAACCGAGGTAAGTTCGGGAGAATTCTTTCCGGAATTTCTCCAAAAATACTACAATTCTTTCAAAAATTTCTAAATTTCTTTTAAAAATTATCGAATATTCTTAAAACATTTCATATACATTTTCACAGTATATCAAAAGCATGATCAAGATATAACAAGAAACAATGAATGGTATTCATAAAAACACAGTTTATTACCAAAGCTGCATAAGGTCAGTCCAGCTCCTGGTCAGTCACTGAACGCAACGCCTATGGATGGCTCACTAGAATCAGCCATATTTGCTTCCAACAGATGTGCATGTGAGGTGAGATATGGAATTCCAAATTTGAGTGGGAAACCGCTGATAAGTCGTACTGTAGACACTACTGTGAGGGTGAGCCCTCACAATTGGTCAGCAGTAACGCAAAATAAACGTTTTCGCGACGTTTTTGCTTGTGTAAAATTGCCAAAGCGTACGCTGATATTTCTCTAACATTCTACCAACTCTTTCTCTAAAATTCCCGAGATTTTCTAAAATTATTTTCAGTGTCTAAAATTCTCAAACAAATTCCGGAATTATGTATCTAAGCCTAATTCGAGAGCAGAACAAACACGAGACCGTAGTGTATACGATTATATATACAATTATTTATTTATTAAGTTATTTTATGAAGCTTCTTGGATTAGCGAAAGCTATTTAGAAGTAAACAACCTAAGACCATGATTTCAAAAGGCCGCTTTGTCAGGAACCAATGGATCTCTGGTTGGCCACATTAATGACTGGATGACGTGCAGTAATTATCGCAATATTGAACAAAATGCAAAGCGAAACGAATTTATATACTATTCGCCAGGCACAGAGAACTTTTTATGCGCCGAATTCAATGCTAATTAGCATAAACAATAGAATTAGTTCATTAGCCATAACAATAGTTTAGCTCATTAGCCATAACAATAGATTTAGCATTGGATTCGATGCTTCTCCCTCCCTTTGGGATTCAAAATTTGGAATGCAAATTTAGGACAGGAAAGCAAGAAAGCAGGCTTTCAGATTTCTCCTGTAAAGACTGGTTCACACTTGCGACATAAGCATAAGAACATACGCAAGGGCAGATTGAACTATACTTTGTTCTACTCAAGTATAAAGGGGTTAACTAACCATGAAGTACAATCTGTGCTTGCGTATGTTCTTATGTTTATGCTTATGTCGCAAGTGTGAACCAGCCTTTAGAATACTAACTTGCTGCCGCTGAAAATTAAAATAAGCCACGAAAACGCAAGCAACAGGAAGCTAGCCTGTCGTTAGTTTTTAGAAGTCGGTTCACAAACTCTCTAGTGTTATTTTGGACATCCAACATTCAAGTTCGCGCGATAACAAAGTCGGAGATCTCAAGCGGAGCATCATGATCACATGTTGCATGCAGGGTTTTGAATAGACATGTTCACTTGACAAAGGCCGAGTGACAACTGAAGGTGTGAGCGTGCCCTGGGCAGAGGGGTCCTTGTTAAGTAATGGTCCGCGCAAGAGGTAGGCATATGTTATGCATGGAATGTGAAAAGGTGCTAATTGTGGTATTGTTTCGATCTTCCACCTCATTGGCTTAGACATTAAAATCTATCTAAACTTGAAGAAGAATATAATTTTTTCTCATTTTGTAAACAGATTTGAATTGCATCTAGTGAAAACTCTCATAACTTTCAATATGACGAACTTTCAATATGGGGAACATTTTTAAATTGAACGTTTCCTTGGTTATTGTTTTGCACTCTTCTGATTGGACAAAATGTTTTCACACAAAAGAACTGTACCACAGGCTTCCCAGACTCGACGTATATTTCCCGCTTATTAGTCTATTGGGTTACCTGTGGTTTATCGATTAGTTTCATAACGATCTCAGAAGAGTTTATATAATTGCTCGGTGTGAATTCTTTTTTCCGATTCCTACGAAACAAATCTTCAATAATAATAATAATAATAAAAGATTAATACTTAATGAAGTTGTGTGAGTGGTTTTTTTGGCGATTTGGGGCCTTCTAAAGCAGTTTATTAGGATTCGAAATTTTGACCGTTGGCCGCGGCTCTAAAACTGAGTGAGTGATATACAAGGTAGGCAACTCGACCTCGCCAAAGCACAGACTTACCTCAAAGATCACCCAAAAATCGGCACTTTTCTTCCTCGCTCGCTATTCAGCTTTCGGCACAGGAGGGAATAGTTATCAAGCAACATCTGACCAGAGATTTAGGAAAATCCATCAAATTTATCATCGCCAAACGGCCTCCTCGAGACCCCAAAAGCGCAACCTTCCAATGATCTGTAAGAACCAGAATGACCAAAGCGGTCCAAAATTTTCCCGACCCTACCCAAAACGATGCAAATCGCCTTTCTTCATGGGGGGACCCCCAAGCGTGAAATTAGACGATTTTGGCGGTTACAGACTAATTTTTAATTTGGAACTCGCCAATCAGAGGACGAAGACAGTGGGCTGGGGTCTTCACCGAGTGTCATGACACTAGTTCCACGTGAGAAAGTTTCGCGAGTTCCAAATTCAAAATTAGTCTGTAACCGCCAGTTTCGTTAAAAGCCTAGTAATGGTCTCTCTGATTGGCGATATATTTGTTTCCGTTCCTCGAGCGGAAGTATAATTTCACGCTTGGGGGTCCCCCCATGAAGAAAGGCGATTTGCATCGTTTTGGGTAGGGTCGGGAAAATTTTGGACCGCTTTGGTCATTCTGGTTCTTACAGATCATTGGAAGGTCGCGCTTTTTGGGTCTCGAGGAGGCCGTTTGGCGATGATAAATTTGATGGATTTTCCTAAATCTCTGGTCAGATGTTGCTTGATAACTATTCCCTCCTGTGCCGAAAGCTGAATAGCGAGCGAGGAAGAAAAGTGCCGATTTTTTTATCTTTGAGGTAAGTCTGTCCTTTGGCGAGGTCGAGTTGCCTAACTTGTATATTTTTTTAGAGCCGCGGCCAACGGTCAAAATTTCGAATTCTAATAAACTGCTTTAGAAGGCCCCAAATCGCCAAAAAGCCACTCACACAACTTCATTAAGTATTAATCTTTTATTATGAAAGATTCATTTCGTAGGAATCGGAAAAAAGAATTCACACCGAGCAATCATATAAACTCTTCTGAGATCGTAATGAAACTAATCGATAAACCACAGGTAACCCAATAGACTAATAAGCGGGAAATATACGTCGAGTCTGGGAAGCCTGTGACTGTACCTTTAAAATGCATTTCAGTGGATTTAATTTCAGAAATTTATGATTTAAGGGTTGATGAGTTGTCAGTATGAAAAACAGAAAATACTAAAGTGGGGAAGCAAATTGCATCTGAACAATAGAATTGTGCCTACCTCTTGCGCGGACTGGAGTACTTAACTCTTTGTCGTCCGGCCCTGTAAAAAGGAGACTTTAAAGTCTCCGCACGTCAAAATTCACCCCGCTTCCGATTTTCATCAGAATTAATTAAAATAAACAGGGTAGTATCCCAGTATAATAAGCCAACCACTGATCCTGTTTGTTTGAATTTTCAACCATCCCCACATGGAGAAAAGCCCATTTGTTTTGGCGATTGTTTCGTTTCTTCGATTTTCACGAATTTCGAGGAGCTGAAAATCGGCTCAAAAAAACCTTCCCATTCGCACTTGAAATCAAGAGCAAACACAAAATAACCACTCAGTCGTTACAGTACCTTGTTTAATCTTTCCAACCAGCAGGTTTGTTTTCACAAAACACACCAAACGACTGTGAACCACGCCGATGTTTACACTGCATTTCACTCGACCACATTTTCCTGCTCCCACCTCCAATTGCATGTTGGGTAATCAAAAAAATCACAAGGGGGACCCCCCTCTGGGACTCCGGTAGGGAGCCCCTACAACCAAGAGCGGTGATTTGGACTCAAGCCGTTGCTTTAAAGTAACAAAAACACATCCTAATAAAAGATTAGGTTGAGCAGGGGTAAAAGACTGCCAACTGCAGGATTTCAAGGCTTTCATTGAAGAATTTTTTCCTGTGTCTGAAATCACAAACACAACGGAAAAACCCTGTGAAATCCCCTCACAAGGCCTACTAAAAGCAAACCAAGTACTTTTCAGCCATCCTCAGACTTAATGATGTCTTCAAGCTCTCTGACAGTGGCATTTTTCTCCAAAATTAGAGCACATTTCATTGGAAACCCTACCGAAGCAGCCATACCTACCGTCGACCAGTACGTAGAATTCTCCCGAATGGCATTGTGGGGAACGTTTGAGCCCTTGGCTTAACAAGTCAGCAGTATTTAATTACCCCGGGCTAGCCAAACTGGAACTGAGGGGGGAGGGTTTAGTTAGCACTCAGGATTTAACCAATTGAGCTCACACACGATCGGACGACAAAGAGTTAAAAGCCTCGGTCAAACGGTGTCAACATTATTTTGTCAGTGAAGTATGTGAAAGCATGCGTGTCAAACGGTTTCAAGCCGGGAACAAACGGTTTCAACATCTGCTCAACATTCTACTGATTAGCTTCTGTTGTTCTCGGAAATATTTACTGGGGCTGCCAATTCAATACAACGTTTACACGTATACTTTAAAGTCTCGCCATTGTTTCTTCGCCGGAAAACAATGGACAGACTTGTAAAATACACGTGTGAGATTGAATTGGCCCCTGGGCTCTGGCCATGTCAATCGGTTTCAATATATGTTGTACCGATGTTGAAGTTATATATCAAAAACGAGTGTTTGACCCGGCTATCAAAACACCGGAGAAACAAACGAATCTCGAGGGGCGCGATTGTTGCTTTCGAGGTGTTTTGGCAAACACGCAGAACGAGGTTTTGATATGACTTCTTAAACAATACCTGTATTCATTTTAAATCATTAGGAAGCATGGTTTCCCTTTGCGTATTATGAGGCCCTGTTAGGGTTTTTGGATTATGGATTATTAGGGTTTTCAGAGAAGGGATACGGATTATTGCATATTATGAAGCCCTGTTAGGATTTTAGGATTACGGATTATTATCACATTTGATAACTTACGGATATTTGCGTTTACAAAATAAGGATACGGATTATTTCTAAAATTTACCCAGGATTATGGATTATTCCCCCTAACAGGGCCTCCATCACACCGCGGCAAAACGTTACGCGCATGCGTACTTGCTATTTCTTGTCGGCGCGTGGCCGCCCCCAGCCTTTCCCGCGAAAACTGAAATGAAACAACAGGCACATGCCGTGATTTTAAAATTTCTGCTTAAAAGTATCCATTTGTGAACTGTTTTGTCAAAAAAAATAGAAAACTACTTAAAATATAAGACTTTAACAGGTTCAAGTTTTCTTAATTTGTAATTCACTGTGAGTTCACTAAGTTATAAAATTATTTACTAAAAAAGATTTTGTATTTGATAGCAGAGCCTTCGTTCTTTCGGCCAGTGGAGCATACCGTTTTGCCGCGGTGTGGGCCTCTATTATGCTGCGTACAATTATTGACCACAAGACTTGTCATTATTATTTTCTATTACTTCGATTCAGTAAGAATGGATGCGATAATTAGAGACGTATTTACTCAACGCTAGTATCATTCTGATGTTAAATATTTACTGATTATCAGTTCATGGTTGAAAACCATGAAATAACCATATCCTATAAATAACAAATTTATCACGAAAACAAAAGTAACTTACCCGACGATAGACTGCGAAATTTCTCGGAAAACAAAAGTTTCGAGTGGCGGACGCGCAGTGCAGACTAATTATGTATTCAAAGTCTTGAATTCTTATTGGCTGATAAAGAAATGGCGCGAAATGTCCTGCATTTCCGATAGGCCTGGTCTAGCCATGAAATACCGCTCTGTATTTCATAGAAAAACCATGAAATTCCGCCCTGTATTTCATAGTTAAGCTGAGCTCTGATTGGCTGAAATATAAGATTTATAGGATAATTATAAATACCAGCGACAAGATGGGTTATTCATAACTCTACATATTGTTGTAGTTTGAATCTCTGCACCTTCTCATTGGTATTTGTGAATATTTAACATCAGAATGAGACTAGTGTTGAGTAAATGCGTCTGTAGTCATCGCATCCAGCGGTAATTCCTGAGTGCGAAACGTCTATAGACCCTTTGCACTTTACGTCATAGCGGCCATGTTGGTGTACAGTTAGCCTGCTAGCGGCTCTTATGAGCCACCACAGGTAGCCCAATCCGAAAACAAATTAGCAAAATAACTCCCATAAGAGCCGCTTGCAGGCTGCTGCTTTTGTTCTGTACACCAACATGGCTGCCATGCCCTTTGTCATTTGAATCTCTGGGGATTAAGTGCAAACCATCTATTAGTTTACTTAGGGTTGTTGCCAACAAAAGTATAACTGGAACTTTGTCAATATGTTGTATCACTGTAAGGGAGCAAGTCAAAACACATGTCCCAGATAGGGACCCATTTATTTCAACAGACACAGCTGTCAGCGCAGGGTACCACCCCCATCCCCATTTTTGACTATCTATTTTCCATTCTAGGGGGACTAGTGGTAATTTTAACACAGAAAATGAAATAATAACGTAAGAAAAAACATGCAGTGCATTTGTTTCTAGATTATGCCTTGTAGTTTTGAAGATATTTAAGAACAAATTATTTTTAATATTGAGTTTTCACTCCAGAGGAGATGGCTGGCAGCAGCCCCCACCCCCTACCCCAAAATGGAGCATGTGTTTTGACCTGCTCCCTAATAGTACGATAGATGAGTTAGTTCTTTTTTTTCCGTATACGGCACCCTAGCTGGGGATGTGGCCAAAAAACGTGGAAAATTGAGTGGAAATGTATTCCTCGACTCGATGTAGCAACTCGGTTCTGAACCAAGGCTTCGCGCCTTGTGTACAAGATGTTATGAATTACACGGCCAATCGTGTAAATCTGTTTGTGTCTGAATTCATAGGAAATTTACTACAAACATACAAAGCTCGTGCTGAGAAAGGTAAAAGTCGACACATCTCTCCTAGGTATTGAGTTACTCAAGCAAGATCTGCGCGTGGTCGAGCTCGGTTCATTGAAAACAAGATACAACCCGGGTTTAAAGGCGATACAGTAGTGCATTAACCGATTAGTATTTAGTGAAGGTAGGGTAAGAAAGCCCAGTAATGAATTTACAATTATTGCAAGACATAAAAATGCATAGCAATAGCCCACTTCCGCGATATGCTTTACTTGTCACGCACAAAGGTTTCAATACGAGGCCCCGTGCTAAATTAAATTTATTCTTTTCAAAACCTTACAAACTGGAAAAGCAAAAAACTAACTTAATTTCTGCCACGCTAAAACAGTTATTTGTCAAGAGCCTTATGTTATCTGTGTTTGTTTGTGACTAACAAAATAGTAATTAGAGTGTTAATCCAAAGCGAGAATTAGAATTCAAATTAGTCTGGTTTTGGCGCTTTATTTTTTCAAATATTACGCGACAATTAGAAAAATTTCCTCATAATACTTTTTGAAATATGCACTAGCTCTCTCAGCGGTCAGAATTGAGCCGAGTAATATTGTTGAGTTTATTTCTTCTGAACTGTAATTGCAATCTGTACATTTTAACCTCGCCGAGTAGCGTTTATCCTTTCTTTGAACAATCGGTCCTAAGTGTTTAGCATGTGATCGTGAGACCGGCGCCTTTGATCTATGAATGGATCCGTAGAAGAAAAAGGTGGACACTAATAGCTATATAATCGATTATTTTGTGTTAAGTTATTGTTTTTGAGAAGGTCTGTGAAGTTGCCACAGCTCTCTTGACTAACTAACGAATGCACTAAGCACTCTGATAAGACGGTGATAAGACTGCTGCATCGGAGACTACGATTTTCTAGAAATCATTGCTTTGATACGTACGTGCATTGCGTGGCTGCGCTTTTGCAAAAACAAGAATTAAGTGTTAACTGATGTGGAACTGTATGTTTAAAATGTTATGTGTCGATCGTGGCGGTACACTACTGAATGATGTATTCTTTAAATGGTATTAAGTGTATCATAAGGTCAGAGAAGTGTATGTCGGCGTGGCTACTTTACACCGAGCAGATGTTCATTAAAGCACTCGACAAAATATATATCAAAGACGATAACAGACAAATTAAACGGAATATATAAGTATTTTATGCGGAATAAAGATCTGGAATTAAATCAGCTTCGAACGTCCCTCAAACCCGAAAAAAAAAGACAACACTATGATTTAGAAAGAAAATATCTGATTGATATATGCGATCGAGAAAAACCTCTATAACTGAACACAAAACCCTCTACCCTCCTGAGTAAATCAGCTTCATCCCTCAAACCCGAAAAAAGAGACACTTCAAAATGAATTATCAGCCAGTATTTGTTTTGCTTCAGAAGTCAAGTTAGTGTATAAAACAAACGGGTATCCGCGCCCCGTGCATGATATTAAACTATCTCGGTCTCCCTTCTAATAACGGAGTCCTCGACTTTAATAATTCTTGAAAACACAGGGAAAACCCTAATCCTGTGATTGTTTACACAGCATTTAGTAATGTGTAAATTGTTAATTGATTTTACAGAATTTCAAAGCTCATGGGAAATTGATTTATTATATCGAATGAAGAAGTGTGTTTTAAATTTAATAAAACCGGCATGTCTTTGCAAAAAGCATTTTTCTACTCATTATAAAGTTCCCGAAAACCATTTCAATTTCCTCATGGATCTCTTATCCCTGAGGTCATCGAATCAGTTAAGCTGCAAGGACTTATTCAAATTAAGACAGAAGGCCACTTCTGATTCAGAATAAACAAGTTGTTTTTTTGTGCCGTTGATTGTGCAATACCGTAAAGTGGAAAACATTTCGTTTTTCTTTTCCCCGGGTTTCTCCAAATCTTGTAAGTGCACTGTTAAAAGAAATTAGTTGTGTTTCAGTACTCTCTTTCAGTTTTCCAGTAAACTAGCTCATGATCGTTTTTGTTGGAAGAAAATAGTCTCCAGCTGCCATAAGAAAGAAAGAAGACAAATAGAACGGAAATTAAAGCAAGCGCGAATTCCATGGTAAACTTGAAATTCAATAAAGGAAAACTTTTCTTGGCTGTAATGTGACTTACATTCTTCGAATACTGTTTATTTATTAGCCGACAACCCTTCCCGAAAAGCTATCACATTATTTCAAGTGTTACCAGTGTTAAAACAGATTTTATTGCTAGTAAATATAAACGAGGAAGTCATAGATAATTTATTGTAACATATAACGAGGATTTTGTTTTTGCTTTTCCTGTGAGTATTGATTTCTTTGATAATATAAATTCCTGAATCATTCGTCCATCCATCATTAATTTATTTTATGCCGCATGACTCTTGAATGACTAGAATTCAAAATTCAAATAGTTAAAAATAGATGCTGTTCTGGTTTCTTGTTTTCGCTTTTCCTCAATATATTTACCGATAGTTGAATGCGACACTGTGAGAAAAACATGAATGCATTGTTCACTTCGTTATCTTCTTTAAAATAATTGTTTGTCGATCAATATTACTAATCTATTGTTTTCCTCGAAACAGGTGCGAGGAAAGAGGAAATATTCATCCGGCCAACGAAACGCCTTTTAAAGCATTCACCAATTTATTCAATTACACTTCTACCAAATATGGTGTTGTTTGTCCAAGATAATCCCATGGAAACGAGGTCATATTTAATTCGAGTTTATTGCTACTTTAAACATTCCGCATTAAGCCTGCCGATTTGAGAAATTAGAAATCTATATCTCGAAGACCAGCATCTTTACAAGATTTAAATATGGTCTGCAAAAACAAAAAACGCATGGGTATAATATTCGTAATTTCGGGAATTTTAACTATGGTGATCGGATTACTGTCGGGACGTTTTATAACAACGATAATCAAACATAACGTCGAGGAAAGTGTCTGCATCAGCAGCAAAGATCACTCTGGCTACAAAGTGTGGGTAAGTAAAACTTGCAGTTATTTGCTGCCTTGCTTATGGCGAGTTTTGATATTTCGAGTGTGTCTGTTTAATTAGATGTCCCTACAAAACGAACATTTGCTCAGCTGTTTCAACAAACTGAGAAAAGAGTAAAAAGGACAAACAGAAACAACTTTTTATTACATGTTGAAGAAAATTAAAGCTGCGAAATGTATTTCTTTGAAAAATGATTCCCAAAGAGAAGCATTCTACTCTTGTTCAGTTTACCTGATTTTTAATAACACCAGTGATAATGCGGGGTGTTTTTCTTATTTTCCCGGTGTTTCATAGGTCAAAACCAAAAAGTGGTTTTAATGTTTCTCTTTATACCCGTACTTTACTAGAGTATGCGTACCAACTGAATCAGTTTTGACAGCT
Organism: Actinernus sp. WN-2022; assembly: GCA_030867875.1. Taxonomy (NCBI): domain Eukaryota; kingdom Metazoa; phylum Cnidaria; class Anthozoa; order Actiniaria; family Actinernidae; genus Actinernus; species Actinernus sp. WN-2022. Next base: position 70,130,187 of record JAOWCC010001589.1, on the reverse strand, counting down.
TTCGATATACATTCACCACTGCTTAAGAGTTAAATATTAGTTTCATTTCATCCAACTCCAAATTTCGAAATTAGAGTTGCCAAAATATATGTACTGCTTTGTATTGACCATGAGGTATTTATAAACACAAGACAACAGTTTGAAATTAAACTTTATTTCCTATAACAATGAAGTGCACCAGAATAATAAGATCCGCCGGCTCAATTCGTTATAAACACCAAATTAATATAGCTTCAGCCTAGCCGAGTAGTCGATATATTATTTAAGAAACGATTAATGTGAGCTGAGTATTATATTGACAGACGTCAATCAAAGCTCGCTTGTCCAATCAAATAATCGAACGGAAGCAAGTATTTGTTCCGCCTTCTGCTTGATTTACTTTAATAAAACTATTAAATGCAGTCTTTCTAGTTCAGATAAAATTTATACAAATACCAGTTCAAGACTCGAACTTCTTACTGGTTGAATTCACAACCGATTACTGCAGCTGCACTCACGGCCAGGCGAAAATTAAACACTATTGAAATCGAATATTATGGCGTCACCACGGGAACAAACATTTCGCTCAGTATGGAGTAGGATATTCGCACAGAATCGAAAAAGAAAATATGAATTGTATGAATTGAATTACCTTAGCACTTCATTACATAGAATATCTTAGCTTTAATTTTACGAAGACTCAATCGTTTTAGTATGGTATCAGTATTTAATTGATTGAGACACAATAAAAAGTGCTATAGTGAGGCACAAAAAAAAATATTCTAAGTGTTCAGTCTCTTCGTGTTCTGCCAGAAATGACATTGAAATTTTGTCTTCTCAAAGAAATAAAGAACGCAAACGCACGATGACCCTAACGAGATAGATAAACCACCTCCAAATTATTCAAGGGCACCCAACGAGTACTTTTTGAAATTCGTTTGAAACCAGTTGTCTGCGGCTCATCTAGCCATTTTAAGGCGCCTAGCTACTATGTCTTTTGACGTATTCTAGAAAGCTATTAGCTGTTCGGATTTTCTAGGTGGAAATCGCGTCAACCGAAAATACTATGGCAAAAAATTCCCGGCCTACGAATTTGTTAGTAGTCTAGAACATAAACAAGAATTTTCTAGCCCAAGTAACTTCATGTTGCAAAGTTTTGTGGAGAATTTTTTAGGGGTTCTTTTGGATCGTTCTGACTCTATTGATCAGATGAATTAGACGAACGAATATTTTAGGGGAAACCTTTTAGTCTCTCTTTTCTTCTATAATTTTCTAGGGATTGAAAACACATTTTCTAGCCAGTATTTCAGAAAACAATTTTCTAGGGACATTTTTTTCAAATCCGAAAGTTTTAGGCTAACTTACTCTCCCGAACAGCTTTTTAACCGAAAACTTCGTTGGGTGCCCTTGATTATTCCCTGTGAGTCGTTGTATTTTTCACTGGACTTGCATATCTAAAAAGGTGGATCCATTTACTGAGAAGTAGAAGGAACTGATATATTTGTCTTGACATTAAACTTAATATTTGTTGCAGAATATTATATAAATGTTCATTGCTATTTTTATATTTGCTCCTCAGTCTCTGATTCCTGAAAACTAGTGAAAATAAAACCTGTTTTTTTTTATGCAAGAATGACTGCTGTTGAATCATAGTTTTAATCAAACAAGTTTTGGGAACATTTTTTTCTCGTGTGTCTTGAAGCTCGGAACAATCAGGCCATTCGAAATAATTTTGAATTTAGACGAAGAAACCACAGCAAACAGAAGCAGATGTTCTTGTCATCAGGTGTTCTTATCGACTGATGCTCAATTTATTTGCTAATCTTTTTGCGCAATGCTGATTGAAAGAATGAGAAAATTGGTGAAAAAGCGGGAAACTTTTAATGCGCACGATCCACCAAAAAATCTGGAAGCCGAAAAGAAGTGAGGAAGAAAGACTCTGAATTTCAGTTCAAATTAACAGAGTGATGCACCAAGACGTGAATACACTACCTAGGCTAACATCGGTTAACACAATAGTCATAAAAGTCTGCCAAAGAATTGATTAAGGGATACTTAGAATAGGTAACCGACGTAGATGACGTCTTGTTATCAATCTTCTATAAAATTTAGCATCAGTAAAACGACTATGCTCGAAGCTGGGATTCGACAGGTCTCCGATTGCATCGATGGTTCTAGGCCAGGATTTTTCAGTACAGTCAGTATGTCATGACGTATGTCGATCCTTTACTGAGGCTGTGTCATGAGTAGAGGTGTTTGTACTCACAGACCGTCTTTGGAACATATAATTATTACGTCTCATTTCAATCAATCATTGAAGGAGGAGAATTTAATTTAACTGATTGTAGCATGTATGTATGTATGTAACTATGTATAACTTTATTTAGACACGGTTGATTCATCAGTTGGATATAAATTACTAAAAATAAATAATTGTAATAATAAAATCGCTCAATAAAATATGATAAATTATGAAAACTATACTAACTAATCTAATATACAAATACTACAAACTACCTGCTTTACATGAATGCCGTGTGAATTACAGATTATAACTGAAGAGTTTAATTCAAGAGAAGAAGCTGCTGCAGCCAGATCGAAAACTGCTAAGAGTGCTTGCCTGCCGCAGCTCCACTGGTAGACTATTCCAGAGTACTGCTCCGCTGTAGCTAAACTATTTTTCATGAAATTTGTGCGGGGCAGAGGAATGGCAAGTTTGCCCTCGGTGTCTCTCAGGGAATAGTTCGTAACACTACTACGATCAGTAAATTTTGCACTAAGGTAATCAGGAGCAAGGTCGTTCACAGACTTATAAACCATAATAGCCTTTTGGAATTGACGCTGTGAGTCGAGTTTTCTCCAGTCGAGTCGTTCAAATAGAAGATCAGCATTGGTATCATAGCTGGAGTGAGTTAAAATCCGAGCTACTCGGTTTTGCAGTTTTTGTAGTTTGTTAGACAAGGTAATATTACAGTTACCCCAGACGACACTGCAGTAATCAAAATGCGGTTGAACCAGGGCATTGTAAATAAACTCCAGCGTTGCCGAGGGAACAAACGGTCTGCAGCGTTTCAGCGCTCCGATACCAGAAGCAATCTTCTTAGATATATTATCAATGTGTACATTCCAAGATAGATTTTCATCAATAGTAACTCCAAGAGATTTAGAAAAAGTGACTTGCTTTATAGGAACATCATCAATGACTAGAGATGGGGATCTATTAAACGTACTTAAAGACCCTGTGTCCGAGCCCATGGTGCTTTGCGCGCGCAAATCATTTCCGTAGGCTACGAAAATCAGAAAGATCGTTGTTGTTGTTATGTGACTCTCGAATATTTCGAAATCCATCCCTAGTTTGGGCCATCGTGTAATTATTCATAGGTATATATGCTTAACTGACTTTCTTTTATCCGCTTAACTTTTGAATATATTCTTTTTAAAATGAAACTTTAGTTCGAATATTTCTTCGAATCCCGGTCTAGAGTGGCGAGTAGAGGAATTCCGGAGAAAGGACCAAGACAGCGAGGCGAAGCGACTCGACAAATAATCTTTCAGCAGTCCACATTTTACTTTCTCTAGATCTACAAGAGAACACTTGTGGTTTAAAAGGACTACTACGTGAGTTTCCCGGGGATTTGCTGCACTAATGGGCCGGCGGCTTCGTTGGAAATACAAAGCACAAAGCATGCAACCACTTCTGGCATCAAGATCATTCGTAATTATAATTTCGCATGGCTAAGCTCCACTGAGGTGATTTCGCATGGCTAAGCTCCACTGAGGTGTTACGACGTATCTGTATATGTTTTGCATTTTTATTAGCAGAGAAAGCAATGTCCTTAACTTTTTTTTTCATCCTCCAGTAGGTCCAGAAAGTCTTGCTACCAAAACTACGATCGCGGGTCAACGTCCAATCTGCCGAGTTCAGCTGTTACTTCGCTGTGAGTTTGACTCGAGTGCGAGTACGAGTCGACATTTCATTTTACACTCAAAATATATCATTCTCAAGGAAAGTAGAGATCTTCAAATACAGCTAAGCAATACTGGAAACATGAAAACAAGGTAGCAAGAGTATGTGTTTGCTTGTAGAGTTGTGAAAAGTCGCACTCGTAAACCTAATTAGAATCTAAACACAGAGCAACTGGCTTCCTGCCGAGTACTGTTAAAATCATATTCGAAGCATCCGGAGAAAATTCGTGGGCTCGATTGGGTTTCTAAAAATTCGTTATCCAAAGTATATGGGTACTTCTTTTATGAAACTTATAAACAATCGAGAGCATTTTAGTTCGTCTAAAAGCTGGCCTTTAATTTATGCGGCCGTTGATAAACAAACTAATCATAACATTGGCGCAAAGCACCATGGGCTCGGACACAGGGTTTTTAACTTTTGTCTCGATCCAATTAGCATGAATTCAGTTTTAGATTTATTTAATGTAAGTTTGTTTGCGATGAGCCAATCATTTATTTTGGCGAGGTCTTCATTCACAACACAATTAATGTTATCAATATTGTTACTTGCAAAAGTTAAATGCGTGTCGTCAGCATACATACGAGGCTGAAAGTTTGAGAGACAGTTAGGCAGGTCATTTACAGCCAAATAGACTCAATACATGCGCAACACCAACACACCATAACATAACCCATAAAACAACACCAACACACCATAACCTATAAAACAACACCAACACACCATAATATAACCCATAAAACAACACCAACACACCATAACATAACCCATAAAACAACACCAACACACCATAACCTATAAAACAACACCAACACACCATAATATAACCCATAAAACAACACCAACACACCATAACATAACCTATAAAACAACACCAACACACCATAATATAACCCATAAAACAACACCAACACACCATAACATAACCTATAAAACAACACCAACACACCATAATATAACCCATAAAACAACACCAACACACCATAACATAACCCATAAAACAACACCAACACACCATAACCTATAAAACAACACCAACACACCATAATATAACCCATAAAACAACACCAACACACCATAATATAACCCATAAAACAACACCAACACACCATAATATAACCCATAAAACAACACCAACACACCATAACATAACCCATAAAACAACACCAACACACCATAACATAACCCATAAAACAGTCAAGACTGAAATGACTGGGAACTGAGAGGATGAAGAATAACTGAATTTCAAAATAGTTGAATAGAATGCGCTTGAAATATTTTTCAATCCTCGCAATGTTTTAATGGATTCCTTAAGGAACTAATTTTGTTATTTAAAAATCGTCTCCCTGAATATTTTGTCTCCTTCCCTTCCCTAAAGAGGACGTAAATCCATTTGTTGACTCTGCATGCGTTAGCAGTCATTCAAGATCGGGTCACTTCATGTGAAAAAGCGGTAGAAATAATTAGAACGTTTGCGCATAGGAAATTGATCTAAGTGATGAGCAATTTCCTGCCGATTCAAGAGTTACTTAAACTAATACACTTAAAACATCAGTAAAGGGTGAGGGAAGGAAACTCTACACTATATGAAACGTTTATATACCGCGCACGTGTCCGCTCACCTGCTTGCTCATCAACTACAGATCTCAGTCGCACTCTTGGAGAAGTGCCCGAGAATCGTTCAAGCAGTTGTTTACAGGTTTTAGCCTATATTGGTAAATGGCGGCTATGATTATTTTTTTTGGAAAAAACCGATAAATGAGAAAGTAGTGTATCGATGACTATACAAAGGCAATAGTAATATGGCACATTTTGAGAGCTAAAGTAGCCATTGCCACGAAGCTATTTAGCCTGAGGATATCAGACGCCTCTCTCCACTCTTGCTCTCTCTAGGAGTGGAGCCAAGGGGCGTCTGATTTCCTCAGGCTAGAAGATATTTACTCTTTTCACCTGGTGGCCATTCTTGGATTCAAAGCGAGGCAATCCTATGTTTTTGCTAGGTTAGCCTCGCACTGAGGGATATCAGAACGAGTTTAGCCTAGCAATAACAAAGGATTGCCTTGCTTTGAATCCAAGATGGCCACCCGGTGAAAATAGTGAATTGCGAATTGAATTTGATCAAAATTACATGTTTGTAAGAAGTGAAACTAGAGGCGTTTCATGTTTCCCTTCCATGTTTTATACTTGGGTGATTTCCTACAAAGTCTCTCAATTTAAAAGTCTAATACTTATAGCAGAAATTGGACACCACATACCGTAATATTAATTGCTATTAATTGGCAACATTTGTTTCATGGATTATTATTACAACAATTACAATTACACTACAATTACTCCTAACCCCAACCCTAAAACGATAAGACTAATGTATCCATCAATTCCAAGCCCACCCATCCCCCATTCCCCCCCCCCCCCCCCCCCCGGGCAAGATAGGGCATTTGACAACCTATCTGTCCCTGGGGTAGGGCATTTCGTTGCCCGGGCCTGGGGCATTTGTCAAAAAATAACCCCACCCCTCTCCTGTGTTTTTTCTGTTTTGCTCCAATGATCAACACGCGCTTAAAGACCCTGTGTCCGAGCCCATGGTGCTTTGCGCGCGCAAATCATTTTCGTAGGATACGAAAAACAGAAAGATCGTTGTTGTTGTTATGCGACTCTCGAATCTTTCGAAATCCATCCCTAGTTTGGGCCATCGTGTAATTATTCATAGGTATATATGCTTAACTGACTTTCTTTTATGTTAACTTTTGTATAATACTTTTTAAAATGAAACCTTAGTTCGAATATTTCTTCGAATCCCGGTCTAGAGTGGCGAGTAGAGGAATGCCGGAGAAAGGACCGAGACAGCGAGGCGAAGCGACTCGACAAATAATCCTTCAGCAGTCCACATTTTACTTTCTCTAGGTCTACAAGAGACCACTTGTGGTTCAAAAGGACTACTACGTGAGTTTCTCGGGGATTTGCTGCACTAAGGGACCGGCGGGCTTCGTTGAAAATACAAAGCGGCACAAAGCAACCACTTCTGGTATCAAGATCATTCGTAATTATAATTTCGCACGGCTGAGCTCCACTGCGGTGTTACAGGCTTATCTGTATACGTTTTGTATTTTTATTAGCAGAGAAAGCAATGTCCTTAACCTTTTTTTTCATCCTACAGTACGTCCAGAAAGTCTTGCTACCAAAACTACGATCGCGGATCAAAGTCCAATCTGCCGAGTTCAGCTGTTACTTCGCTGTGAGTGCGAGTACGACATTTCATTTTGCACTCAAAATATATCATTCGCAAGGAAAGTAGAGATCTTCAAATACAGCTAAGCAATACTGGAGACATGAAAACAAGGTAGCAAGAGTATGTGTTTGCTTGTAGAGTTGTGAAAAGTCGCACTCGTAAACCTAATTAGAATCTAAAGACAGAACAACTGGCTTCCTGTCGAGTACTGTTAAAATCATATTCGAAGCATCCGGGGAAAATTCGTGGGCTCGATTGGGTTTTTAATCCGGTAGAAATTATGAAATTCGTTATCCAAAGTGTATGTGTACTTCTTTTATGAAACTGATAAACAATCGAGAGCATTTTAGTTCGCCTAAAAGCTGGCCTTTAATTTATGCGGTAGTTGATAAACAAACTAATCATAACATTGGCGCACAACACCATGGGCTCGGACACGTAATGCGCACGCACGTCAAAACTCAACTGATCTGGAACGACCTTTGGAAATTTCGCTAGCACGAAATCTAGAGTTAATAGTTTTGTAATTTTCATCAGTTGAGAAGTTCAGAATTTAGAATCGTATAAACTTCCCACTGGACCATGAGATAGTGCTTCGAAGATCTACATTCATGATATTCGGGATAATAGTTTAGGAATCCAATCGGCAATGCTGACTCATAAACAAACAACAACTTCTGTGTGAATTATAATATTTCATTCTACTGAAGTTTCGTGAAGTGAAAGCGAAACTACGGGGAAACTAACGTTTTGGGGCTTTGTGATTTTAGGATGAGTTGTTGTACAATTATAAGAGCGCTTCCACTACAAAATCGGGGAAGAAAAGAGTTCGATTTTGCTAAATAGCGAGGCCTTGAACCGTACCGAACGAAGGCCGTGTTGACACTTCCGTCAATAAATACACGCGAATCATAGTACATTCAGCGACTTACAAGCAGAGTAAATGTCTCCCCTACATTCTCACTGTCTCCAAGTTTCCTAGGTCGTTCATTGTCTCCCTCCCAAATGCTTTGGACGAAACTACCAGGAGACGGAAGCTTTCTTCTGTAGCCATTAATTCCTCCGCTCGACGAACCGGCGTCCAAGGGCACTGCATTCAGAGTCAAAAATACTCACAAAAATTACGGAAACGAACGAAATACCATCTTAAATCCTAGGATATAAAACTAAATTAATATTCTAAATAGGTATAAGGTCAAATGAAACTTAGGCAAAGCCGATGGAAGAGGATTTCTTTCACGTATCAAATCTCTTCCCCATCTTTTGATTTCTGGACAACCCAACCAAAATTCAAACTTCGCACATGCGCACTAAGGATGGCACTGTTCCTTTAAGCCACGAGCAATCTAATCAAAATTTCAAGCATGTAACGCGGGCTCTTTTTGCGAAGTAATTTATACCAAAACAGAATAGCTTTCAGTTTTGTCTCGCAACTCTTCCTCAAGCTACCATCGTATTGCCTACGAAATCGAAACACTTTCTAGCCAGCACTCCGTACTTGGATACTCCGTTGTATTGAAAACGCCTGAAAATGAAGTACCTTTCATCACAGAAGTTTTAATCCAGAAAAAGGTTATCTTCTCCATCAGATCAGAAAAGAGTCCCAACTTCATCTGATTCCTCTGAAGAATGGTGAGAGAATGCGAAATTCTGACAGTGGTTCTTCTTGTAGTTCAGTTGTTATTCAAAAGTCAAGATATCCCGTGTTAGTTCATGTGAATTTCGACGTTAACCTTCGTGACAACTTTTCGTTGCAAATAACCAACTCAGTTAAGGCTATGAAGATCCGATAAATGTGGCCAAAGTAGGTTGAAAGTGTGATACAAACTTCGCCAGTGAAAGTTAACTTTCTCCTCCTTTTGATCGCGCACATGCGACGAACACAATCCAGACGTTGTCACGAACGCTCTGCGAACAATTATATCCGCTGGGGATGGTGATGGAATCGAATATCTAATGCGCATGCAAAAACACTAGACATAACTTCCAAAGGCCAAATTTATGGCGGGCTCACATTGATGATTAGTTTGTGAAGGAACCATGCTAGCGAATTGCTCGTGGCTTGCTTCATCGATCAACATGGCGTGGATAAAGTCATCCGTGACCAAGGTGTGCGGTTTGTTAGGAACCGGCTGGTGAGTGTGGGATTTGGGGCACATCTTTTAGCGGAAGTTGAATTTGTGAGTCAGGTGAACTTTTAAATTATTCATGAAGGTCGTAACCGGATACCCCACGTGAATGTGCCTTTTGAAGGAATGCAATCACGTGGTTGAACTGGGTGGCAAAAAACCTTAATTCATATATCTAAATGCACTTGTACGAGATCGGTAGTGTTAATAGCAAAACCTGATTGAAAATGCTATTTTCCACTGACCTCCAACCGATTGTCGATCTTTCTAAAACAACGTTTTTAAAGATAGCTTGCCGACCAGCATCCATGGCAACGCCTTTCCCATGGGGATCGCGAGCTCAATTCATTCGTTAACAAAGTATTATGTCAGCACGTGACTGTATTATGTCAGCACGTGACTGTATTATGTCAGCACGTGACTGTATTATGTCAGCACGTGACTGTATTATGTCAGCACGTGACTGTTTCCTGCAAAAGGCCTATTGGCTCATCAGCTTCTGTGCGGGGGCCGAAACAGGTTAAAAAAATGCCTTCTCTGAAAGGAAAGATGCAATCTGGTTATGGGCTGCATGTTTTCGAATCTTATGTAAATAAATTAACCGTGAACTTCGTAAAGGTTGGCTGAAAGCCAAATTACCACTGCCAGATTATCATGGCTTAGATTTTAAAAGTTCCGTTCGCTCCCACGCCAACGTCTGAATTGGAGGCTAGAGGTCCGGTGTTTATTCGAGACCTGTTTGTATGTTAATATATATATATATGTAGTTCCGGTCTCTTAACTCAAGCATGTTAAGGCCTGGTTCAGGAATCAAATTTCGGGTTAAAACTGTTTTCCTTATTTGGGCACAGCCGAGTACGGCAAGTGCGCCAAGTTTCTCACGATAGGGGATATCGTCATTCTTGACTTCCTTAAAGTGCCCCTAAACCCTTTTGCAATTTTTATACATATGAATCATTGAAAGGTTTTGAGTACTTCTGTGAAGAAATGTTTGGCTTTAGGCTTGTTTGAAATGTTGAAAATTTGACCTCTCTTGACCCATGACCGTGTAAGAAAAAGCCTGGGTCGATTCCTTATCTAACGTCACCTCATTAATGCATTAGTGTCCATGCTGCCTTTCTATAACAACAACATCGATATGTAGAGAATATACGCAGTCTGCGAGTTGTTAGTAAAGAAAACAGTTCAGTTAGACAAAATGCTAAATATTTATTCAAGTTATTGCAAATTCGAATGAATTAGATGACGTAAGATAAGGAATCGACCCAGTCTTTCTCTTACATGGTTCATGGGTCAAGAGAGGTCAAATTTTCACCATTTCAAACAAGCCTAGAACATAGAGTATTCTCTGTAAGCCAAAGATTTTTTCGCAGAAGTACTCAAAACCTTTCAAAGTTTCATAGGTATAAAAATTGCAAAAGGGGTTAGGTGCACTTTAAGTGGCTTGTATGCAGTCAAACGTGTCACGCGGTCTGCACTAACTTAGACCACGAAATCAGTAAATCAAAAACGCGGCTCCGAGTTTAACAGAAACAGTGAGGATAATGAGTGGATGTGGTTAAGGTTAAAACCTTTTACCAATTTCAGCTTAGAAAAGATGACTACAATGTTTCGTTAACGAGTTAATAAGGCGAACATACGCAAAATAGGTCACGTGACTTTTTGTCCCCTTAATATTTCCTGATGTTTACATGATTGTCATGTTTTCTAAGCGTGGTCAGGAGCTGGTATAAAACACTGGTGGAGGAGGACTATATCAGCAGCGTTACTTTCTATTCATTTCTTATCGTCGCAACCGCATTTCATATAAATGATGTTCTCTAATTATGACGTCATCGATATCCACTTAAGGAATTTAAGGAAGTGGATATTAGTATTATGGTGTGATTAGATTTTGTTTAAACTGTTCTTCCTGTTAGAAACGTTTATTTACCGTAAATATATTTTCCGTTAAATGAATCAGGCCTATAATGCAATTATATTAGTTGTTTTAGTATGGTTATGTAACATCGAACATTAAGGAACAAGAACAAGAACAAGAACAAGAAGTTTATTTTACTCTAAATGATGGAATATTACATATTATCACATACATAATTATTCACGTAAAAAGGATAGAAAAGAAATATGTAACAGAGTAGGAAAGTTCCGAAAAAACCACAAGGCTGTCGAGTCGAACGACCTGGTTGGCCAGGAAGAACTATTTATATATGTATGTATGTGTATGTATATGTATATACACAGAAACAAAAGGTAAAGGTTGTGTAAATTAATCAGTTACAGATCAGGAAGAAAATAATTTGGTGAGTTGTAGAGACAATATTGGGATATAAATAATGGAGTCCACTTACATGTACGTGTATAAACTCTTGTAGCCTGGGAAACCAGCCGACTCTTATCGCTCCCCACTCGCGAAAGAGACGTCTGGGGAGCGAGGCAGAAAATTCCATACTGCTGACGTAGCAGATAGCCGTTTCACGATGCATAAATTAGTTGCAATTCTCAGAAGCCGAATGCGAACAACAGAGTTCTTTTCAAGGAATATAACTACCGAGGCTGCTCGTTCGCTTGGCAGTGGATCACCATCACGAACAACCATGAAATCCAAGCCTATTTAGCGTGTGCCGGTGCTGTTGTTGGCTCCTTTGCATACTGAGTTCTTTCAGCGGCTATTAAAGCGAAATGTCGTACTGTCAAAAAAAATTTAAGTAAGTGATCAAAAAGGTACTGTCATGCATAGTTACTCGGGCTGTCTTAATCTGCAAGCCCGTTATTTTATATTTTGTTTTTGTTTCGTGCAACAAACTTTCTGCGCATGCGTTAAAGTTCAAGTTCACACCAATCAGATTGCACTGTGCTGGTCACGCAACAATCGCCAGGTTAATTTATTTACATAATTTAATACAGTAAATCAAGATGGTGGAGGACCCGCGAGGAACTTTCTCTCTAATTTGGAGTCCCATCTCTCAAATGTAAGCAGTTTAATGTTTTATTTAACTTCACTCGTGCGAAAGCCTTCCAACAGGCTCAGGATATTTCAACTGGCGCTATTGTCGGAGCCGAAGGACCGCGTTTTTTACCCAGATGGCCAGTGATTTTATATACGACACGTACGACGACCCGAAGCCAGTGAAGGGGCCAGGATCCGGAAAGCTAAAATTCGAAGAAATAGATATTGGAATCTATAAGCCATCGGCTCGCCGTGCTGCATTTAAAACATCCGAGGAGAACATCTTATTTTGGGTGAAGGCACTTCAAGACCAATATTATGAGTTTCTTAAAAACTGTGAGAGATTTAAATTTACCGTAAAGTTGGATCGACCACTTAAATGAGGCAGAGACACAGTCAGAGAGTATTGAGATCAAGTTATTTCGTTCCAGCGAGGATATTAACCTAGCGGAAACGGTACAGGCTGTCGAAGGATTTTACTTATAACCATCCACGTCTACTTAACAACAGGAATAGTTATGTGCCAAGGCATGGGCAAAGATTGAGTTTCCCAGATTACAGATGAAAGTAGAGAACTTAATGAATGAAGAAACAGAGGTCACGCGCGACATGCTTGAGAACATGTTCAACACTTTGTTATACTAAGAAAACAAAACAAGTTACAGAGCCTGCAAGTTCACAAGTCAATGAAAAACCCCAAGAGCCTGTGGTTTTGGAGCAACATATCCTTGAAACTCCAAAAACAACATACACATGAGTCAAATTCAAACCGGAAGAGACGGAATTCTTTAGATTCTTCCCGAGGATTGTTAGCCCGCAATAAGAACTCTTTAGCTGATTTAATGACCTTGATTTGTAACATGGAGGCTGACCTAACTGATATGCGTCTCGTCACATCAAAACACGAATCAAGAAACGAAACTCAGTTATTTGGAAGACAAATTAGTGCAGCAAGATAATATATACAAGACGGAAATCAAGATGCTGTCATCACGTATTATTGACCTAGAAGTTGAAAATGGCAAGTTGAAAGCGGATATAATAAAGCTGGGATCCGACTTTCAAACTTTAAAAAAAAATTAGGAATACAAAAAAGAAGACAATGAAAGACCAAGGTCTCCAGTGTTCTGAGACTACCCAACCTACTGAAGCTTTAGCAACGAATCAGTTTGTCCAAAAGCCATCTTTCTTACATGACAACCCGATCCCTATTCATCAGAATACATTTTCTGTGCTAAATGACGAGAGTTTACAATCACCTGACCGACAACCCACTACTAAAGAAAGGGACCATGAAGTACGTTCTCGTGTTCAAAACAATGAATATATGCCTGCTCAAATGCAGTGTGTTAAACGAATAAGTAGTGTTTAAATTAAAAGGTCAACATACGAGAAAAACAAAAATATTAAATTACATATATACTAGGGGAGCAGAGCGCTACCGGCCACTCCTAAAGACTACTAAATTCAGCTAATAATTCTTCCCTTTGGTTATTACTAAGAGGATTTCAAATGAAAGTGTATTTCATCTTCAATCTCATGTGGCCCGAGTGAAAGCCCAGATGGGCTCTTGTTGTTTATAATTTCATATCAGTAAACCTACACACACTGAGCTATCACAGAACACTGGATGAGTTGTTGTTGCCGGATAAATCGTTCAGACAGTGAATCTGGGTTATGAATAAACATATATAATTACATGTAAGGCGCTATGAATCACGAACGTGATGGCCGTTTACCCAAGCAAACGGTAGTATACCTGAAACTAACCGCTGCATTCTGTAGCTAACCTCTTCGGCTACTGACCTGGCAAAAGAGCTGGCTTGAAAAGTGGCCTGCTGTGCTGTGTGTAGGTTTTGAAATTATAAACAACTATTATGTTTTGACAGTCGTAGGACCAATTCTCTTGACCGGGCCGAGCCGCTGAAAGAACGAAGCAAGCGAGCTACCAACACACGCTAAATATATAGGCTTGAATTTCATGGTTGTTCATGACGGTGATCCACTGCCAACAAAACGAGCAGCCTCGGTAGTTTATATATTCCTTGAAAAGAACTCTGTTGTTCGCATTCGGCTTCTGAGAATTGCAACTAATTTATGCATCGTGAAACGGCTATCTGCTACGTCATCAGTATGGAATTTTCTGCCTCGCTCCCCAGACGTCTCTTTCGCGAGTAGGCTAAAACTTTTGGAACTAATGTTCATATCACTGAATATGTCTAACAATCTTTATCTATATATTTATCAGCATATAGGGATGAAATTGTGTTCTTAAATATATACTTTTTAACAACAGATTTGATTTCTTGCGGTATCTCTTCCCATATATCTTGATTCCATTTGTGGTAATAAATTTTAATTTATAACTAGTGTTACAGGATTTTACAAAGTATGTCTGTCTCTTCAGTTGCCTAGTATTATAATGATGAAACATCTGATAGAGGAATAAACATATTTTTAAAGGTGTTCTCTAATTTATTACTCGGGCTGCCTGTGGCAGCACCGAGTCTTAAAATGCAAGCGTTTTTTGTTGTTGTTGTTGGATGTATTAAATTTCAAGTTCAGCACCAATCAGATCGCACTGTGCTGGTCACGTAACCGCCTCCCGGTTAGCTCAGTGGTTAAGCTCCGGTCTGTCGAGCGGGAGGTCGCGGGTTCAAACCCCGGCCGGACCAACACTCAGGGTCTTAAAATAACTGAGTAGAAGGTGCTGCCTTTGTGAACCAACTGCAAATGGTTAGACCTTCACGTCTTCTCGGATAAGGACGTAAAATCGTAGGTCCACTGACATGGCGGAGACAAGCCTCGTAGGGGACCTTGAGTCCTATTGCTTGTTTCCTGTGGCGTTACGCCCAAATGTTGTAAGTAACACTCGCCAGGTTAATTTCTGTACATAATTTCATACAGTAAATCAAAATGGTCGACCCGCGAGGAACGTTCTCTCTAATTTGGAGTCCCATCTCTCAAATGTAAGCAGTTTAATGTTTTATTTAACTTCACTCGTGCGAAAGCCTTCCAACACGCTCAGGATATTTCAACTGGCGCTCTTGTCGGAGCCGAAGGACGCGTTTTTTACCCAGATGGCCAGTGATTTTATATACGACACGACGCCGGACCTGAAGGACTCAAAGCCATGATCCAGCTAATCCACACATATAGAATTGGAATTTAGCGTGTTGCTTTGCTGCTGAAACCAAGGATTCTTCGATAGAAATGGCAAGATGTTGTGTTTTTCTAGGAGGACAAAATATTTCTCGTTTAAGCTTCTCTTTCGCCACGGCTTTGTTATTTGAATCTCTGTGGATTGGTATACTCAAATATACTGCACAATACCATACAACTGAATAAGAAGTCTTTAACAAAGCCGAACTCAACTTCAACTCAAGAGCAAAGCTGAGAGTGAAAGTGAAACTGAACAGTGTCTTGTCAGGTCATGAATTAAGGTACGGTGAGGTTGAAATCATTGCGTGTTTATATCTGCATTTCTTTGTCGATTTGTTGACCTCGTGGCGCTGATAGATTTTGCCATCGGACGGTATTCTTGTTTGAGGTACGTTTCGTAGGTTTTATGCCACATTTCATTTTACTCTCGGTCATAATACATACCGCGCAAACACCGTGAACTGTAGGCCAACACTAAAATAATTTTGAGCGTGTTTTTGGCTGTCAGAAATACCCCGGAGAAATAAACACTCGCACAGAATAATTTATGATGAGCGAAGCAATATCAACTTAAACAAGAATCCTCTCACGGCCGAGGTTTTGGTTCGAGAAATTAAAGGCTTCCAACAGTTCCCTTTATAGTTCTGTAATATAATGAGCAGACCAGTTTTGGGAAGGAGGGTAGATAACCAACAGGCATTTCAGTTAATAAATACCAATATGGACGCGAGCTGCGATAAAGAGCCGCAGGGTAGAATGAACAGTAGAGAAACAGGAGACAACTTATAATATGGGACAAATATAAACATACATTTGAGACACTCATCTATTAGTACTCTGAACTGGAGAACAGCAGACTAAATTGTAAGCGTGCGGTACATGAATAAGTAGAGGTCAACGTCTTTAATTTACATACACGAGAAAAACAAAAATATCAAATTACATATATATACTAGGGGAGCAGAGAATGCATGTCACCGCGCTACCGGCCACTCCTAAAGACTGCTAAATTCAGCTAATAATTCTTCCCTTCGGTTATTACTAAAAGGATTTCAAATGAAAGTGTATTTCATCTTCAATCTCATGTGGCCCGAGTGAAAGCCCAGATGGGCTCTTGTTATTATATATATCATGCATAAATAATGCTGAGTTTAATTTGTAGATGTCGTCAATTTTAAGTTAATTTAATTTATGAAAAAGAGGTGAAGTATGGCTATTCCATTTGGCATTTGATAGTACTCTAATTGCTTTCCTTTGGATTATTCTTAGAGGTTCAAGGTAAGAGTCAAAGGTATTTCCCCAGAGGAGAATACCGTAGTTCAAGTGTGAAAGTAATAGAGATTCATAAATTTGCTTGAGAATTTTAGATGAGGCATAGTGTTTAGCTTTATGTAGTATTCCAAGAGATTTGGCAATTTTAATTTTGATGTGAGAAATATGCTCTTTCCATGTAAGGTGTTTATCTATAATTAAACCTAAATATTTTGTTGAAATTTTCTTTTCAATCTTTTCATCACAGATTTTTATTATGGAGAAACTGACAAAATTTGATTTGGTTGTGTTTAATGTTAATTTATTGCATAATAGCCATTCATGGATTTCACTCAGTTCACTATTTATTGTGGACTCAAGTTCATTTATGTTATTACTGGAATAAAATAAGCTAGTGTCATCTGCGAATAAAAGAAACTTTAGACGTTTAGATGAATTTGGGAGATCATTAATGTATAACAGAAAAAGTAGTGGTCCTAAAACAGACCCTGTGGAATGCCAGAATTTACTGTGCTTTTAGTGGAGTATATTCCATTAATGGATACCAATTGATTTCTATTCACGAGGAAGGACTTAAACCAATTTAAAGCATTATCTCTTATACCATATGATTCAAGTTTGTTTAGAAGTATATTTAAATCAATGGTGTCAAAGGCTTTAGCGAAATCTAAAAAAATCACAGTAGAAATATGTTTGGATTCAAAAGATTCAATTATATCATTTAATAAGTCCAACACTGCTAAAGTTGTTGATTTACGTTTTTGAAAAGCATACTGATGTTGAAATAATATATGGTTCTTTTCTAAGAAATTTTGTAGTCTGGTAAGTATAACTTGTTCAAATATTTTAGAAAAAATAGGTAATAGTGAAATTGGTTTATAATTAGTAACATTTAATTTTGATCCACTTTTATGGATAGGAATAATTTTTTTAATTTTTAGTTTTTCAGGAAAATAACCATTGGTGATGGAATCATTTATTATCTGTTCTAGAGGTGTGGCAATATAAGATGACTAACTAGTTTAATAAGTTTAACTGGAATATCATAAATACCAGAACTTTTATTGGGGTTTAAATTGTCAATAAGACATTTTATCTCGGTAGGGGATGTAGGATGGATTGACTGATAAAGAATGAATCAGTAACACAGGATTCGAGAAAGTCTTTATGGGATTTCTTGGATGGTTTCATTTTTGCAGTTAAGTTTATTGCTATATTATTAAAATATGAATTAAATTTATTTGCAATTTGAAGAGGATCAGTAATAAGTTCATCATTTTCTTGAAGACAAAAATATTTTTCACTTATTGTGGTGATATGAACTAGATTTTTGATTCCTTGCCAAGTTTTTTTCATATTTCCTTTAAATTTATTGAAGTATTCTAAATAATAATTTCGTTTAGATAGCCTAATTAAGTGGTGTAAATAAGTCACTGTTTTTAATTTTATGAATTTCTTGTAATATTTATTTTTAACCTTAATAGACTTTTAGATGCCTTTTGATATCCAAGGTTTATTTGATTGTTTTAATTTCTTTTTGGAAATTTCTTTAAATGGGGCATGTTTATTATGAACTGTTTGTGTTTAGGTGCTATGTCAGTTAATTAGGACTAGTATATAAGAACAGAGATTATATATAATTGAGTTGCCACCGAACGCATCTCTAAAGCCATTCATAAACTAAACTTTATTTTTCATACATTAACTATTTGTAGGTATTTTTTCAATCGGCTAATAAACGAGATGCCCCTTCCTGATATTGTTGTGATCTTAAAGACCCTTTAGCACGCCCCGTGATACTTTGCGCGAAACCCGTGTTTTTGTTTTGATTTCGTGTTCACTGACTGTGACGAGCGCCTACTCAACCAGTAACTCAACAACCGTCGTAACTCAACAACCGTCGTAACTCAACAACCGTCGTAACTCAACAACCGTCGTAACTCAACAACCGTCGTAACTCAACAACCGTCGTAACTCAACAACCGTCTATAAACGAAAATAATGCCTAGTTTAAGAAAGCCCTAAAATCGATTCAGCGTTGAAAGCTGAGACTTATTGATTAATCAAACATCCACAAAGGTAGAACTTGGAAGGGAACTTGATGCAGGACGGTATTTAATTATTCAGCGCGTTCTAGGATTTTAAAACTGATGGCGAGTGATGCACGAACACTTACATGCATTTCATATCAGATTATAGAGCACAAACAGTTCGATTATTGATGAAATACACATCTAACTAATAATCTAGATGAGGAATAAGTCAAGCAACAACATACAGCAATAGAAAATCAGTAGCAGCAATAACTTTATTTGTTCGCTGAGGAGAATATTTATATAATAGTGTATACTGACCGAGAGCCCATAACCAAGAGCGTCCATCCTGCATACTATAGCCCGCTATACTATAGACCTATGCCACAGCGTTTTCACAAGTTAGGTTATTTTTAGAACGGTTTTCCGCTATTCTTGGATTGCAATCATTCCTAAGGGAATAAAATAACAATAGTGTGGCAACCATGTTGTCGGTATAACAAAACTAGATAATGAGGCATCGTTTGTTTCGTCACAGATGCAACCCACTAATTGGCGGGAAAAACGATCTAAAAATAGCCCAACTTGTGAAAACGCTGTGACCGCTATATAAGAGATATGGACGCTACAGGATATGGGCTCCTGCTCGTGCATGTGGTCATTCGTGGTCACTCGTAGTCATTCGTGGTCACTCGTGGTCACTCGTAGTCATTCGTAGTCATTCGTAGTCATTCGTGGTCACTCGTAGTCATGCGTGGTCATTGGTGTGTACGTTTAAACAGTATCCTGCCATTACTGTTCACAAACGTTCAAAATAGTAACGAGTTCGAGTTAACGGGGATTGATCAGTGGGGAATTGTCATTAAGGGATCCAAAATCTTGTTCGAGTGAACCTACTACAGTAGTAATTTACCCTGGATTTGCTTTACCCAGAAGCCATTGCAAGGAGCGTGTATCTGTTATGTATTCATGAGCCAGCGAGAGCCAGCGTGTTTCCAGATAATCAGTAAAACAACGAGAAGCCTGTGAACAGTAATTTTATGCAACAATGTATTAGGCAAACAATACTTCCTAATGATTTATGAAAATAAATATTGTTATTGCGCACAATGAGAAAACCTTCCTCTTTGGGGGTATGGGATTTATTCACCTCGGATGTTCTAAAAATACCCTGATCTGGCAATGGACGTTCCTGGTAACGGGCTCCTGGGGAAAACGTGTTCGAGTTAACGGGAGCGGCTACCGTAGTTTCATATTTCCTACTGCTGAAAGTTAAGCTAGTGCTTGCTAGCCTTGCAAACAGTTTGAACAGTTTGTTATCTTCTTCACAGACTAATCCACCGCCATCAAGAGTAGCTATCTATTTCTGGAACATACGAAATAAAGAAGGATTCTTACACAACGGCGAGACACCACAGGTAACCAGCGTAATACATAGGGTTGATCATCTGTGTGACATTTTCAGTTCGCCGGGGGGGGATTGCTGCTATAATATTTGATATTTGATGGGAACTGTTCTGTATTTTTGTTAGCACTTTGCAATTGCAATCTTCCAAGCTTGAGTCAGTCTATTTCCCCTCTATTTCCACCCCACTCCACCATTTCTTTTTAAGTAGAAGGCGAAAATCTTCAAAACGACGCGATTTTTTTTTTATAAAAATTATGTTATAGATTAACTAACCTATGAGCTTTGTTGGTAACGAGTTTCAACTGAGAAAATCGATGAAATGGAAACTTCTACAGCAAAAGAGATATAAATGATACCGCAAAATATTATGTTTGCAAATTTCACGCTAAATCTCAGGCCGACTATGATCGCCGCTTCCAATTCTACCCGGTAATAAATAATTTAACACTATAGGAAACTACTGTGGTACGGCTACAAGAAAATCGAGAAAGCGGGGCAGAGTATATCACTAGATGACTAAGGAAAGGTCAATAGACCCTTTCAGCTTGTCCGTTTGTTGTCCATTTCAGGCCACCTGACTTTTTCCTTGAGTAATGATTTGTTTTTCTGTATCCCAAGAGGAAATGTACCAGTTTCTATAATTGGAAAACAAAGCACTGAATCCTCTGGAGAACTATCACGTGGTCTGAAATGGGCAACAAACAGGCAAGCTGAAAGGGTCTATTGTAAATATTTGGTGAAAAGCGCCAAATTTGAATTTATTTAATTATTACGAAAACTTTGGCCTCGTTCGCGAGTACGTTGTGACACCATATGCATGTGCAATTTTATTTCGTTTTATGAACATTCAAAAGTGGCGCTTTTCACCAAATATTCACTATTTAAAACCTTACTCCTTCATCTAGTGGTATACACCGTCCCGCTTTCTCGATTTTCTTGATGATGTTTAAAAATTATAGGGTAGAACTGGAAGCAGCGATCATAGTTGCCTGAGATTTTGCATGAAATTTGCAAACATAATATTTTGCGGTAACATTTATATCCCTTTTGCTGTAGAAGTTTCCATTGCATCGATTTTCTTGAAACTTGTCGTACCAACAAAGCTCATGGGTTAGTTAATCTATAACATCATTTTTATATAAATCTATTGCGTTGTTTTGAATATAAAAGAAGTGGTCAAAAGAAATATGTATATCTTTGAAAATATAATGTATCTTGGAATTCTGTTTCCTGTTTACTATTCTTCCGATATAATGAAATATATGATCCAAAAAATCTCACTGATCGGTCGAAAACTTCCCGCTAAAAAGTGTGAATCTTTACGATACCCATTCGGCTGTCACGATACTCGCGAGCCACCTTAATCCCTAATTTTGGTTACTTTTCGTGGATCCTGTGACGTCATAAGATGGATCAACTAACTACTACAATAAAATCCCGTAGCTTTCAATTGTGACAACACAAGATGAATCAATCCCGCAATTCGGGTAACTTTTATTTTACTGAATTGCTGCATCAGTCTCTCGAAGAAAACTAATTCAGACAACTGAAGTATATTAGAAATATAATTTGGGGCAAAAAGAGTTCATGTTGCTTTATGGCGCTACTTGCACTTTAAAGTTCAAAGGTTACATTAGACGTTTCCGTTTAAAAGATGTATAAAAGTTGCGACTTTAAAAAATCTGTCAAAGTTTCAAGAATATATCTTACAAGTACGAAGAGACATACCACCCCCTCTTGATTTGCGGTGGCCATATTGGAATAGTTTGAGACCCATGCCTGATGCCCCTGAGTTGGGGTTATAGACGATTCAGAATAATCAAACAGGGAGAACTGGGAGAAAATTCGGTTTTCTTCACAAAATCTTGGAAATCCGGATTTTGGCGGTATATTTCACGAATAACTGGGTCCGATTCTTGACCCATCGTAGAATTAAGCGCGGCTCCCCTGGGCTAGTTTCATTCCATCAACTGGCGTGTTTTGTGCCTTAAGCACTTTTGCTTACTTTCTGTAGTTGGAGGAGCGAGGGCCGTACGTGTACTGGACACATACCAAGAAAATAGACGTGCTGTTTGACAGTGCAGGCCGTGTAACGTACAAGACGTTCGTTCAAAACTTATTCGACAACAAGACAACCGCCAAGAGGTGTTCGCGATGTAAAGAAAATGACCTAGTAAGTGTACAAGCTAGTCCTTTTTGTGCATGCTTTGTATTTCAGTTTCTTAAATTACCTATAAGTCCAAATTTGTTACAATTAATATTGATTCTCCATCAAGTGGATAGTTGAATAGTAGAATATTTGTATAATAAATGTGCCTTCTTTGACGTCACATCATTAGCATATTGGAAATATATACCGTTATAACTCATAGATGCAACAGTCAAATCAATAAATGGTTTACTGTAATGAGATTTTTTTATGGCACCCTATGGATGTGAGATAGATGAGCCAGTCCACCACATTTTCTGACACTACCTTTGTGTCCTGTTTATTAAGATGACCGTTCTTAACATTGGTTACCTTGGAATGATGGCAAAGTTTAATGGCGACACGGCTTTTAGTCTGGGATTGATTCCTTTACTGGTAAGCCGCTCTCTGCATCAGTTCAACACCACCCTGGCTTCCACGCTAACTTACCTGGGCGTTCTTCAACCATCCAATCAGTCGTCAATGACGCCAGCATTTGGCCCTTGGCTGGCATCGTATCCACAATTCTCCCACCTTATCTACAGTAGACAGAATAAAAGTTACAACACCTCTGAAATGCTGGCTCTCTACAACGTTCTTGCAAATACATCGCTTCTGCTTCCACCTAGGACAGCCGCGGGCTTGTCTTGTAAGGTTAACCTTACATCCAGAGGTTGTGGACTTATTACGTATCTAACTGCTTATGCTACCATGCAGAAGGCCATAGCTACAGTGGATGCTAGTCCAAGCAAGACAGCCCTTATAGGACAGGCCGCAGCAGTGAAGCAAAGAATCGATGAGCTTTTGTGTCCGAGCCCTGCGAAGTGTTTACTTACGAATAATTCCCTTGCCATTCCAGCTCTTCTGACGTTCATCACCACTCACCTAACCATGTTGTCTATGGCGTTCTTAGATAGCAACAATTATGGTTTGGTTATAACACGTTCTCAGAAGGAACTAGCGCTTGGTTATATCATGAACAAGCTGCCTCAGCCTCCAACATTTCCTCATGGGATCCCAGTCAAGGGCTTTTTGACGCATCATTATGGAATCGACGACGCACGGAGGAGAGGGAAGTCGAAATCATTTTACACTTGCTCGTCAACAAAGGAGAAGAGGTTTACTTGGGCGGGTAGGTATTTCACATTGGATTTGTGTGTGTGTGTGTGAAAATTGTACTACTGATATCTATTCAACATTGTGGTCTCATTGTAGCAGCATTGCATTTTGCGAGCAAACATTTGTGGCGGTACTCGGAAAAGATGGCGCTTTTCAATTTACCAATAATCACTGATTTGCATTGAAAAAATCAAATCCGTTATAAAATCGTGTTATAGAGATTTTGAAATCTCAAACAGTAAAGTATAATAGCTGTTGTCATGGCACTGTCATTTAAAAGAATGGATAATGGGCAGCCGCCATCTTTTTCTGTATGGTGAATCACGACGGAGATTATTGTCGTGTAGCCGATCTACGACGAACATTTCGTCTATTTGAAACTTCCAGATGTTGCAAACTTGGACTCAAGATCCCTATGTTTTGTCCCATCTCTCCTTCTCTTAAAGCATATGATGGAAAGACAGAAATTCCAAGCCAGTACTACCCCAACTTGCATCCCTCGCAGCGCAGGATCCAGGGCTATGCGAATACTTTCGCTGCAGAAACTGACCTAACTCCTTGTACTAAGGAATACAAAGCGAAAGAGAAGCAATACGAGCTGTTCCTCTCTAAGGTCTATCTCCGCTCCAATATCACGTTCCAGAAACCCGTGACACTTCACGGACTCTACATGAATAGGTATCTGGTCAATAAACAAAGTGTCAAGGTGCGTCAGGTCTTCTAGCAGTGATACAGCTGCAGAGTATAATATAAGTATAATATGCTTGAACTGCACTGCTCTTAGCCAATCAGAATCGAGAAATTTGTTCAAGTATATTTATTTATTACTATGGATATGTATTAGATTGCACCATTGCTAGTTTTTCTGGACTCACTGCTTTCTTGCGTTTTTCTGAGGCGATCGTTCTTATGCCGGGGGCTTTATCTAATCCAGTCTATCGGTACACTTATTTAAAAAAAGGTTTCCACGTAGATATAGAGATTACTTAATGGGAAGTGCTGGCGTATGCAATATTTTGTTTTGCATTTCGTATCCGACTCAACGTAGACTAAAATTTATGCTCGATACAATCAAAATTTAAAAAAAATCTTACTTTCTAAACTGACATCAGCCTTGAAATAGTTTTCAACATCAATATGAAACTGTCTTTGATTCAACAAATAAAGTTAACAAGTTTACATTGTCAATAGATTAGTATACCTGCTTTTTCCAAGTTGTTTGCTACGAGTTTCCAGACACCTCCGCGGCTTGTAGGTTTTCTCTGCTCACAGAATATTTACGATTTTTCAAATGTCGATGGTCTTTGGAAGTTGAAAACACTCCACGAAGGATTGAAAGCTCATAATCTTCGCCGTATTTTCTTTTGACACCAAGAATGATTTCACATAGATTATCTCAATATCTGTTGAGTTCTTTCGGTAGAATTTCGCTTATTCTTTCTCTCTTTGAGTAACTTTACGGCTGTTTCTCTAAGTTTTTGCTATTGTGATTTTGTTTTCTTGGTCGATAATATACTCCTCAATTGACTTGGAAGTTTTAACATCGTTAGTTGGCTGTTTACAGATCAATATTACATTATTTAAAAAAAAGTCAAAACTCCAACTTTCGTAGTGAATGAAAGTGGCGCCTCCGATCTGAAGTCCAGTTTGAAAATCCCGATATGTTTTGGCAGGTGTTTTCTGATTGGACGAAACACTTTTCGCACGTGTGAAAAATTCGTTTCGCGATTCTGATTGGCTAAGGAAAATTATGAAGTGGGTTTTCGCATGAGTGATTCCATTCGTAAGTCTCAGTATGTATGTGATAAAAACTTATAAGACATAGTCTACAGGACATGAGGCATAGTACATATTCCATAGTCGATAGGATATAAGACATATAGGAGACACTCAAACATGCACCT
This sequence comes from Actinernus sp. WN-2022, assembly GCA_030867875.1. Lineage (NCBI taxonomy): Eukaryota > Metazoa > Cnidaria > Anthozoa > Actiniaria > Actinernidae > Actinernus > Actinernus sp. WN-2022. Next base: position 70,104,850 of record JAOWCC010001589.1, on the reverse strand, counting down.
AAACGGATTGTGGTTGCCGCTTTATTTGTTGTTTTGGGGGTCAAACACTGTCAGGCAAATATTGATAGTAGTAGTTGTTCCATTCCGTAAAACTGCAAAGTTGTAGCCACAATTCTTTCCGGTCTTGGAATGTCCAAGGTATCCTATGTTGAACCTATGTCACATGTCTTATGTCAGATGTCACATTGACTATGTCCCATGTCCTATATTAGATGTCCTATTGACCATGCCACATGCCTGTGTCAGATGTCCTACATCAGTTGTTCCATTGACTATGCCATATGTCCTATATGTCAGATGTCCCATTGACTATGTCCCATGTCCTATATTAGATGTCCTATTGACCATGCCACATGCCTGTGTCAGATGTCCTACATCAGTTGTTCCATTGACTATGCCATATGTCCTATATGTCAGATGTCCCATTGACTATGTCCCATGTCCTATGTTAGATGTCCTATTGACCATGCCACATGCCTGTGTCAGATGTCCTACATCAGTTGTTCCATTGACTATGCCATATGTCCTATATGTCAGATGTCCCATTGACTATGTCCCATGTCCTATATCAGTTGTTCCATTGACTATGTCATATGTCCTATATGTCAGATGTCACATTGACTATGTCCCATGTCCTATATTAGATGTCCTATTGACCATGCCACATGCCTGTGTCAGATGTCCTACATCAGTTGTTCCATTGACTATGCCATATGTCCTATATGTCAGATGTCCCATTGACTATGTCCCATGTCCTATATCAGTTGTACCATTGACTATGTCATATGTCCTATATGTCAGATGTCCCATTGACTATGTCCCATGTCCTATATCAGTTGTTCCATTTACTATGTCATATGTCCTATATGTCAGATGTCACATTGACTATGTCCCATGTCCTATATTAGATGTCCTATTGACCATGCCACATGCCTGTGTCAGATGTCCTACATCAGTTGTTCCATTGACTATGCCATATGTCCTATATGTCAGATGTCCCATTGACTATGTCCCATGTCCTATATCAGTTGTTCCATTGACTATGTCATATGTCCTATATGTCAGATGTCCCATTGACTATGTCCCATGTCCTATATCAGTTGTTCCATTGACTATGTCCCATGTCCTATATGTCAGATGTCCCATTGACTATGTCACATGTCCTATAGACGCTGTCGCATGTTCTATGTCAGATGTCCCATTGACCATGTCACATGTCGTATATCAGATGTCCCATTGACTATGTCACATGTCCTATATTAGATGTCCCATCCCATTGACTATGTCCCATGTCCTATATGTCAGATGTCCCATTGACTATGTCACATGTCCTATATTAGATGTCCCATCCCATTGACTATGTCCCATGTCCTATATGTCAGATGTCCCATTGACTATGTCACATGTCCTATATTAGATGTCCCATCCCATTGACTATATCCCATGTCCTATGTCAGATGTCCCATTAAACGTCATATGTCCTATATCAACCTCGTGACCAGGGTCTTCTCGGTCAGATCCAAGATGGCGGCTACTCCGAGAGAAGACCCTGGTAAACGCCGAATCACGTGACCAAAAATCTCCAGAAATCCTGGAGATTTTAATCACGTGATGTGGGCATCCAATATGGCGGCCAAGCTAAATATGGAAATGTTAACAGGTGCCTACAAACCATAGGTATCCCAATCTGGAGTGAGCGAGATGCGATTAACGGTTTTGCCACGCGGCGAACGACGAAGTGAAAACAGGGCTACTAAACAGTTCGAAATGGAGTTTACTTGGATAAAGAAACAGTGGAAGAGTATCACAAAGCTACCAGGATGTATCTAAGCTAGAAGAGAATCCTAAAAAGCCGTTCATTTTCTGTTAGCGTTGAAGCGAAGAGATTGATAGCACATGTTCAGATTTAACGGCTTCTCCTGGCTTTCTCACTGATGAAACTTAACAGAAAACTACCCAGTAATGCACTTCATCTATTGCTCTACCTACACAACGTGTTTTAAGGTTATTTAAAATCGTTTTATTGTTCAAATTTGAGCAATCGAATCTATATACAAATTCATCTCTCTGGACTCAGTCCGTTTGGCCAATAAAAAGCATCGTTAGAACAATCCTTGTGTCATAATCGAAGAGCTAATCAGAATACGTGACAGTTCAGGGTTTACCAGGGTCTTCTCTCGGAGTAGCCGCCATCTTGGATCTGACCGAGAAGACCCTGGTCACGAGGTTGGTCCTATATCAGATGTCCCATTGACCATGTCCTATATCAGATATCCCATCCCATTACTTCTCCTTGACCAATCCATGAATTTAGAGCAACAAGTTCAAAATGTGTGTAAAATAGCTTTTTATCATATCCGCAATATAGCTAAGATTAGGAACTGCCTTTCCCAGAAGGATACCGAGACACTAGTGCATGCTTTTATATCTTCTAAACTGGACAACTGTAATTCATTGCTTACAGGACTTCCTACTTATCTGATAGATAAACTACAGAGAGTGCAAAATGCTGCAGCGCGCCTGGTCACACGCACCCGAAAGTTTGATAGGATAACGCCAATTTTGAAGCAACTTCACTGGCTACCAGTTAAAGAACGAATCTCCTATAAAATACTTCTGCTGACCTACAAGGCTCTTAACGGCATGGCACCTCATTATATTTCTGACCTCCTCGATAAATATGTACCTGTAAGAACTCTTCGCTCCTCGAATAAGCATCTTCTTAAAGTACCATGCTACCGCCTAAAGACGTATGGAAGCCGCGCGTTTCAAATTACAGCTCCTACTCTTTGGAACTCGCTTCCTATGGGGGAAAAGCGGTCATGCTCACTTTCACATTTTAAGTCTAATGTAAAAACATTTCTTTTTAAGCAAGCGTTTGTATGAACTTTAGTTATTTTTATTATTTATTTAATGTTATTTTTATTTTATTTTATTATTTCTATTTTATATTGAATGTGAAGCGCTTTGAACTATAGGAATATAGCGCTATATAAATCTACATATTATTATTATTATTATTGACTATATCACATGTCCTATGTCAGATTCTCCATTGACTATGTCCCATGTCCCACTGACTGGCACATGTCCTATGTCAGATGTTCCATTGACTATGTCACATGTCCTACATTTTGAAATAGCTGTATATCAACATAGGCAGTATTCAACTCTTCAATTTTCAAAGCTGTTTGAAAATATATTGTAACTGTGTAGTTGTGTGAGGCTAGAGCCGGACATCTCTGCCGGAGTGTGCTCGGTGCATTTTCATGGGCCATAATCTGAGCATTTTTACCGTATTTAAGTCGGCTGGACATGGACAGCAAAACTACCCATGGTGGTGTTCATTTTTCGGGTTTCTATTTACTTTCTTTTTATATATTTAAGTTATCAAAATATTTTGTTAGTGTCCCCGATTAGTAGGACACTAGAAGACTCAACACTCGAATAAAGTTATTGATCGATTGATCAGGGTTATTAATGAAATATCAGCTTATTCTGGAGAGAAAGAAATTACAATACTGACTTGTGGAGCTATCATTTCTCCCCCTGGCCGCACATACTTCCACCCTCCTCCACGGGCTCGAGGGAGGCTGGACAAGTACTCGGGGTTTTAAAATAACTCAGTAGAAAGGGGCGTTCCCAGGCACTAAGCTCGAAAGTGAGACAAAGTAAACTTGCTCCAGGCGTAACATGAAAAACGTACTGAAATTGTACAAAATATTTTAAGCTCGGGCTTACTGGCTAAAGGCAGGTACGCGCCTGATAGAAAGCGCAATTTTTGTCAAATCTCGTTCTCGGGCTGTAATGTCCACGTTTCCTAGCCGGATAAGGCCCTTGTGACATGGGAACCGTTAGCCTCGCGTCGGCCTCAAGTTTACAAGTCTTTCAAGAGTTCAGTATCGACGGTGAAGAAGGTTGCCCCTTACCTTTATGTTGTTATTGTCTTAGGTTAATAACGTGTCCGTTTTTATGGATGGAGTCATAGACGTGTCCAGTGTCTTCGGCTTCCCGGTCTCGAACAGCTTGGCGGGTTTTCTACACGGGGACGCGAGACTTCACAAACAACTGAAAATTGCCGATCCCAAGCCTGAACTCTACGAGTCATATGTGAGTATCGCCGTTAAATTTTCTGATTGGACGAGAACTACAACAACTAAGAAAACCATTTCGAGCTTATTAATTGCTATTACACAGTCACCATCTCCGTGTCATTTTAAATCGATAACTAGTTTCTGTAAAAACTAGTGTGTACCTTTAGTCAGAGCAAAAGACGAAGGGCTAACGCTCGAAACGTCTACCGTAATCTACTTTTAGCTGATTATACCGGTCTTTTTTTAACCCGCCGTTTACACCAAGTGGTCTACAGCTTCAGGAGACTCGAGACCTAAGCGAGCAGGAGATCACGGGAACTCTCTCCGTATCTCTCCTCCTCAGTTTTCGGCCATTACAGACTGAATCTCATCCAAACACCGGGCACGCCTGCCGCTTGAATCTTGAATCTCCATCTCAGGAGCTGCAATTAATTAAGTGTGTTGAGAAGCTCAACTGTGGAGAAACGGTGAAAATGTTTCTATGCTCATAAAAGCATTTCAGCTGTATGAGGCGGCTTGGCATTGGCGGCTTGGTCGAGCGGTCAACACGGCGCATGCGCAATCCAGGGACCCTGAGTTCGTTCAACCACGTTTGTAAATAACCAGTCGATTTGCTCCTTCATCAATTGGGATTCTTATCCTGTTTAACTTGAGTAATACACGACCCCACAAGCTGTTAGCTTTAAACCAAACGTCCACTGAAAAACATTTTTTGCTCTCAAATGTTTGTTATGGGTACCTAAATCTAATGCTGTGTTTGTTTCCTGTAAATCGTATATTTGGTATCAGTTTATAGGCAGATTTTCCTACCCATAAAACTCATTTGAATTTTTCGGGCGCCGCCATCTTGGATCTTATGACGTCACACAGTTGCCTCTGTTGTCAGAAAATATAAGGACAACTGTGTGACGTCATAAGATCCAGCGGGAAGTTCAAATGAATTTTATGGACAATAAAACTGGTCCATCTAGCGTACGTACAATTTACAGGAAACTAACACAGTAATAGATTTAGGCATCCATTACAAACATTTGAGATCAAACATTGTTTTTCAGTGGAAGTTCCCTTTAAAGTGCCACTAACTCCATTTTATTTTATTTCTTCATATAAATTCTGAATATTTCGAGTAATTCTGCGAAAAAAAGTTGTGTTTGCTTGAATCCTTGATTGTCTACAACCTGTTGAAGTTTGCGTAAATTAAGCGACCAGGCTCTTTTCACGATCGAGCCACAGTACACTAATTAGAAGCATGGGCCTAGTACATCGTGCATTGTGTGTGACGTAAGATCACGAATCCATAACAATAGAACTTACAACAAGTGCTGGTGAACAATGGCTTTTTCTTGATATTACGTCACTCGACCCAGACCTCAAACTGCGCGGTCGTGAAACAAAATGCGCGGGACTTTAATCACGATTTAAAAATCAAGAATTATACCGATTTAACTGACTATTTCTTTTTCTTTCGTCTTCAATTTTCATCTAGATTTTGAAAATAAATAAAACTAAACTGGGGTTAGGGGCACTTTAAACACTATCACCTGTTAAAGGGGCTGTGTCACGGTAAGACTTTACATTCGTTTTTCCGGGCCGGAAAGAGCTATTTCCACCGATTTTGATATGAACTAACGAACCTCTCGGCCATGTGGGATGCTTAAAATGAAAGCAAATCTGCAAAAAGGACTAACAAGCAGTGTATATAAACAGTCTCCAGGGAGAATATTGAAAATTCTTCCAATCAAGCATTGAGGGAGGGAAGTTTAACTGTTTGTATCCAATTAACATTCACTAAACGAGCGATTACTCGATACATGCGCAGTACCATGACATAGCCCCTTTAACATAAAGTTCTATTTTCTGAGTTACCAATTCCTCGAGTAGAAATACAAGTTTCTCCTCGAAATGGCTTCATTATGACAAGCAAGTAAACAATTTAAAACATATTAATATATCTCTAGGTTGACATCGAACCAGTGACGGGCAAGTCGATGAACGTCAAGTTTCGCTTTCAGCTCAACAGCGTGATTACAAGCAACGTGATAAGTGTAAGAAGACCTAGACCACTAAACATTACATTTACTGACGATGTCAAACCCTACAGTAAACATTTCCCGGTCATGTGGACAGAATATGGTGGCGAGATTGACAAGACGACTGCATCTTTAATTAAGAAAAAGGTATACTGATGCATATAATGGTATTAGCATAACAGAGTGCAACGAGTCTGCATATAATTTTCCCTCTAGTTTGAACATATAGATCGATTTAGTTTCCCTCGATAAACCTTTTTGCCAAAATTATATTTTTGAACTTCGTGTACACTGAAACAAGATACAACACAAAAGCCCGCACGGAATGTTATAAACATCTTCACGTATTTATTTCACGTAGGAGCGTCCATGTCTCCTATACAGGTGTCACAGCGTTTTCACAAGTTGGGTTATTTTTAGATTATTTTCCCGGCCAATTGGTACGTGGGTTACACCGTGGCAGAACAAAACTACCTCATTACTGACCTACTTTGGTTATACCAACAACATATCTGGTACGCTCAGTTTGTGATTTTATGCCATTAGGAATAATTGCAACTCAACAATAACGGGAACCGTTCTAAAAATAACCTAACTTGTGAAAACGCTGTGACATAGGCCTAGTATGTGGGATGGACGCTGTGACATAGGCCTAGTATGTGGGATGGACGCTGTGACATAGGCCTAGAATGTGGGATGGACGCTCCTTGTCATGGGCTCCTGTCTGTTACAAATATATAATCGGTATGTTATAATTTCTATATCGTTATTCTTTTGTCTTTTTAGAAGATCTTATGCTTTATATATTATTATTATTATCAATATTGCTATATTTATTAATATTAACGATTTAGTTTTCGTACTTAAATATAAATTAGTTCTTGTTTGTTTTGTACTATGTAATAGCTTTATTGCCAACCTGATTTTTGACTAATATAACTTGTAGCCACTCAGCTCGATTAGCTTTTTAGTTATTTTCTGAGTGACTTTTACCTGTATAGGTTTCTTTCGTCGTATGAATTGTAAATACTCAGTACGTTTTCATGGTAATAACGTTCTTGTTGTTGTTGTTGTATAAATATATCTTAATTGTAATTAAATAACCAGCATTATAATCACTATCATTTTAAGTAATGGCTCGCGTAACTGAGAACAGGAGTACTCAACGGCAAGGAATGCACACAGGTGTTAATTTTTCTATTGTTGAAACTTGATATCTCATCGGACCTCCTAAAAATAGGAAAGAACTCTGATTTCACAATATTTTTTTAAAGAAAATGATTGAAGCGGATAATCTGTAATTATGTAAAAAGAGAGAAAGAAATCCTATTTGGGGAATATTAAACTATTTCATAATATCTCAGCTTTTGTTTTAGTGTCTTTCTATTGGCTGAATTTGTTTTGGAATCAAAAACATATACACAACGAGCCATTTCATGCATTTTAATTTGAGAACATTAATACCACTAGTCAAGAGATATCTTTAGTATATAATTGAACCATTTTCTATTTGGGATTACTGAAATCACATTCATTGCCGTGGAACAATTATAGTTCTTGCTCCAGTTATTACATAAATCATTACTTAAAGTAAAAAGGGAAAATATGGTTGCACTTGATTATCCCTCTAAATTTCTAAACTTTGATGTAAGTATCGTTTATTTTTTAAAATTATAAATATCGATTCTACATCAAGTGACTAGTTTGTAGAATAGTTCTTGATTTAAGAGCTGCGTCTATGGGTTATGGAGGTTTCTATTTCCAGAATGCTAATAATGTGACGTTCGATGCCTTGATGTCAACGGAATCATTAGTTCTACTGTCCTAGACGTTGCCGTCGTGGTTGTGTAAGAGAGCTGAAGCAACCACGACGGCATAGAGCGGTTTTCACATGAGTGTCGTAAAACCAAACGCAAATTACTCACAGCCAGCCAATCACAGGAGGAAGTAAATACAAAAAAGCCAACTGAAGGCTGGAAAAGTTCGTGAATGGGTTTCGCCTGAACCAATCACGAGCCAAAGCAAAACCAAGACCAAAATATGATTGGTTTTACTTTGCAATTTCATTGGTCGATTAATAACATGCCATTTTCTCGGCCAATAGAAAAGCTAAGTAAACGCAAAACCAAAATACTTTCGACACTCATTTGAAATCCGCTCTAAAACAATAGCCTTAATTACAAAATACAATAACTGCACGTGGAAATGCACACTGTCGCGTACATTTCGACCGTTGTCTGGAAAAACAGAACGTGAAAACCCCATATTTTACGTTTACAAGAGAACGCCAACGTAAGAAAGTAAATCACTCCGTTTTTCGTTCTGCGTGAACCTAACTCTATGCTTATCATATTTTTTGAAGATATGAATGTGAAAAGTAATTAAAGGCTAACGAAGGAAATAGTAAACATCATATTTCGGGAGAAACCATTTTTCTAGGTGCTGTCCTCGCTGCCGTCGCCATCGTTGATGCTATAAGTCTCTAATGTTGAGTGAAATTCGGAGACCATACGTTTAGTTACTTTGTTTTATTTTTGACTTGGGAGGTATAACTCAAAAACACTTAATGACTGGCCCCGAGGGAAACAGCGACCACGTGACCCCGGTTCAACCAATGAGAGCGTGCGTTGTATCTGGAATACTTATGGCTATGTAACAATGAGTTTTGTTTCCCCTCGACCCTTTGAGGGTCAAGTGGAAACAAAACTCACTGTTTCCCTTGGGGCTAGTCATTAAGCGAATTTTAAATGAGAGCTATTGTAGAGCTGTATCAGATTTACAGAATTCTAACCGGCTTAGTATTCTGTAACGATTACTGCATGCATGGGGATTTACATAGGCAATCATGTGACTCGAATGCTGTGTTAGCACCCTTAACACCCTTTGCACTTTACGTCATAGCCGCCATGTTGGTGTACAGTTAACAATAGATTCTTCGTTAGCTTCTTTTGTTCTGTACACCAACATGGCCGCCATGCCCTTTGTCCTTTGAATCTCTGGGGATTGAGTGCAAACCATCTATAGTTATTAATGAATTTTACAACAGTTCCTAAAGCAACTCATTATCTTTTTAGGTGTTTGGTGCGTTTGGTGTAGCGTGCAGTGTTACGATGCTGGTACCGGCACTTGGTGGAATTGGCCTTTTGACTGGCATTGTTCTTCTCGGCATCGCTCTAAAGAGAAGAGCAGAAGTCACTAACGTCGAGAATGTTGGCAATTAGTTCACTAGCAATGGGACATTCACGAGAAAAGTCTAACCGTTTACAGACTTAAGAACTAGGTAAAAGTCATTGTGAAATGTTTGTAAAATGACTGTGAATGTTCAAATTTACACTGAGACATTTTACAAACAAGTTAAAGGGGCTATGTCATGGTACTGCGCATGTATCGAGTAATCGCTCGGTTGGTGGCTGTTGCTTGATTGAAAGGATTTTCAATATTTCCCCCGGAGATTGTTTCTATACACTGTTTGTTAGTCATTTTTGCATAATTGCTTTGATTTTACGCATCCCATATAGTGGCCGAGAGGTTCATTAGTTCATATCAAAATCGGTGGAAATAGCTGTTTCCGGCCCTGAATGTGAATGTAAAGTCTATTACTGTGACACAGCCCCTTTAAACATTGTAAAATATCTGTAAAATATGCTTTTGTGAAATTCTCTTAATTTACTACTGTGTAAGATATAAAACAAAATGTATCTAAATTTGTACATTACAGACACCCGGTTTTTTGGAAACTACCCACCCACCCCTCCCTTGGATATGCATCGTTCTATTAATTATTAACCATTAAAGGTTAGGGCGAAGTGTGGGGGAGGGGTGGGGTTTTTCCAGAAACCGTGATTGTTCCCATTTTACAGACTTTTTACATACAACACAACAACAATCTTTCTTTATTACCCTATAAATTGCATACTGTATTTACATAATAATAGTTTTAAATAAGCAAGGGTTCTGGCAACCCGAAGTAACCAAAGGGTTAAAAATGCTAGGTTGTCAGATTGCAAACCAAATATGATTTTTTTGGTCGGGCACTCATTTACACATATGCACATAAAAATATCATACATGTAATATCATACATGTAATAATTACACAATTATTGAAGCAGTACATCGTTGCAGAACAGTGATATTATCTCAATATGTCGAAGTATATGAAGAGGAGTGGCTAATAACTTTTAATAAAATTCTGTTTCAGTTTTTCTTAAATGTCGAGTTCATAGTTTATGTCATATGTCATAGTTCATGTCATATGTCATAGTTCATGTCATATGTCATAGTTCATGTCATGTGTCATAGTTCATGTCATATGTCATAGTTCATGTCATATGTCATAGTTCATGTCATATGTCATAGTTCATGTCATATGTCATAGTTCATGTCATATGTCATAGTTCATGCCTAGCTAGTAGTACATTGACTGCTTACCAAGACCAGATCATTTCGTGAACGCTGTGGTTAAATAATGCTTATAGTGAAATATCATTGGCTAAATCAGTCTAGCTAAACTAATTTTTTTTTACGAATACTGTAGTACCGTAGAATCCCATGCCTTTTCTCTGATCCCCGGGGACGTATCCACGGGGTATTATGTAAGGCAAGAGAGCATAAGTAAGAGAGGAATCAGTGTGCGATGATAATGTATAATAAGATCTATTTTTAGTAACCGGAAACAGCTGAAGTCAGACCCCATTTGTTTCTTACTGCGCATGCTCGATAAAATAACAGGGCTCTGGGAGAAACCGACTCCGGAAGCCATGTACTGTGTGCGATTTGTGTTGGCGGTGAAGTGATTTGAACTCCCGATAGCAAGCAAACAAATATCTAAGAATCCCTGAAAATGTTTAGCGGCAACCATTTGGGTAAAATCAAACGGTTTTTAGCGTTTCGATAACCCCCGATTTTCAATGCCTTTGTCCAAATAATTGAACTCTCCAAAAAGGCTTTAAGTTTGACTTCCGGTGAAATTGCATTGTTCAGGACAGCCAATCGGAAAACACAAAAATCGGATTCTATTTTCGTCGAGCATGCGCAGTAAAAACATATGGGGTCTGGGTACGAGTGTCGAAAGAGCGCGAAAATATTTTCTCACCATGAGATTGTTGTCGCGTGCTCCTCGCGCACTTCTCAGCTGCTTCCGGTTACTAAAAATATATTTTATTAGACATTATCATCGCAATAAGCTCATGTATTGGTGGGTTGCACTGCCGGCCATGTTGCTTCTTTTGTTCCTACCAACCAAGATGGCCGCTACGCTTTTGTGATTGTATTCCCTTAGGAATGATTTGCAACCCAAGAATTGGAGATTCCCTCTAACTTATGCTCTCTTTGTAAGGGGTATCAGCCTGGATCGAGGGGGTATGGGATTTATTCACCGAGGCGAACACCCCCAAGCTTTCTCGTTGTACGCAATAACATCTCTTTTCGTAAATCATTATGAAGCATTGTTTGCTTGTTTTATTGTTGCATGAAATTACCGTCCATAGGACTTATCAGTTTTTTGTCTCGGTTCTTTCAACCGACGAAGCTTATCATGGTGTAGTGGACAAGACAGAAGACGAGTAACCAAGAGATTGAAAGATGCCGTTTTTTTCATGCTCTCGTTAAATATTTACTTCTCCGTACGTAAAGAGTAAGTAGAACTTAGTACTGGGAAAGTGCGAGGGGAATATGTTACGAGGTTCCCTCTGCCTTTGGAACTGGGCAGGGTTTTCGAGATATACTCCCTCGAAATAAACAAAGAAAACAGAGCCATATGAAAGATAAGGCAAGAAAAAAACAAAAAGCAACCAACACTCATTTTCCTTTTGCTGTGGTACAGCATTTTAATAGCGGCAATTAAAATGTTAGTTTAAAATAACAACCATCAAACAAAACGAGTGCCCATGTAAATAACAGGGCTCATAATTCTTTTGTTCTTTCGGGGAGTTCATCTCATAACCCCTGACTCAATTCCCAAGTGTTTGAACAGCCAGGGGCGGTTTTTGATTTCCCACCGGGAATAATGGGGTTAAACAATGGCGTGCTAGCTAATTAGAAATGCAGTATTAGTATGTAAGGGGGTAATATAACCCCTTGCATTCTAATACATAACCCCCTGCATTTCTATTTAGCTAGCACGCCATTGTTTAACCCGATTTCTCAACCTTCCCTAAAAAACTGAATAAAAACACGGGTAAACCAAACACTTTCACCCGTCCTTAAATGTACCTTTTGGTTTTAAATAAAAACATTGAATACTCTTAACATCTGGGCATTTACTGATATATTTGTTGTACAGCCTAACGAGACACCTTTCTGGTTTGACGACATTACCATGCTGTTCTATCACTTTCCCTTTGAGCTTTCCGTGCTGCAGCCCTCCAGCAAAGTTCTTTTCGCCGAATGAACTGTATCTGAGCCTCATTCTCTCTCTCAACTCCTTCTATCACTTCTAGCTGCTTGAATGCAAGGCCCCTGTGTTCTCATCACTTCTCATTACCAGCAATATGAAACAAAATTGCGTCCGCGCACGCTCATTAAGGCAACTACTTGTCCAAAATGGCGGCCGCATTTTACAGTAATTGCATGAAAAATTATATAAAACATTACATATTATTCCCAAAGCGCGATTGTACAAAGTTTGGTCATTTCGAATCGTATTCACCATCGCTAATCCCACCTTCTCATACTCGACACGAGTGAATTGTGATTCGAGAAAGTGGCCTTCCCTGTTTAGGCAAAAAAATGCGCCGTATAATTGCCTGACTACATCCCATACAAATACACTACAATTTAGAGATTTCGGAGGTGTCGGACCTTCTTACCTTCAAGTCCTTCAATACCGCTTCTATTTCAAGAGTTTGGTCACTTCAGTAGACCACATACAAACCTTTGTAATTCGAATACGCTTCTTAACTTTTTAACTTGTTCTTAACTTACCTTTGATTCTGTTGTCGGTTCTTGTAGAATTATTAGGTCAGCTTGCCGTAATTACAATTCACATATGATATTTGTTCTTAACTTACCTTTGATTCTGTTGTCGGTTATTGTAGAATTATTAGATCAGCTTGCCGTATAATTACAATTTTCTTCAGAGCGCTTTGACGAATTACAAAGGAGTTTGTATGGGGACTGAGTAACCGCGCCAGGAAATCTTGCACTGATACCTTTCAAAATGGCGGTGGTCTATTACTGTTGTGCGTTGTTATGAACCGATTGCATCATAAAAGTCCTTAAAATAATGTGTCAAAAGTGGTTCCTTTTATCAACAAAGACGGCATACTTCAAGGATAGTTCACCAAGAACAGTTCGCCATTTTTAAAGTGCCTGGAAGGTGTCAGTCATTTTGGTTGAATAACGAAGGAGAAACTACACAGTTCTCAGGGGCGGATCCAGGAAATGCAGAAAGAGGGGGCCACGGCGTAAGCCGAACCTTTGTTGCCCCATATCAGACCACCTGACTTTTTCCTTGAGTACTGTATTTTTGTTTTTTCTGTATCCCAAGAGGAAATGTACCAGTTTCTATAATTGGAAAACAAGGCACTGAATCCTCTGGAGAGCTGTCACGTGGCAACAAAAAGGCAAGCTGAAAGGGTCTATTAAAATAAATGTGGTTTGCTCCGATATTATCGGCAATTATGGAAAGGAATCTCTTAAACGGTTCAGAATATAGTAGGAAGTTGTTCTCTCCAGCCTGTATTCTCACAGTCTCCGCTATTTTGGCAGAAATAGCATTCCATCATGTACCGTATCACCAAATGTAGTACCGCTGACAGCGACTCAAAAGTCTAATATTGCTGGCAACGCTTCAAGTAAAGAACTTTCCAAACAAGTAAACGAGCGTGCATGTGGACTAGCGGTCTCTGCATCTCGATCTCCAAGCAGTCCTTTGGACCAGAACATTTCGTCATCGTCTTCGAAGTGAACTGAACTGTGAACTCGCTGCTGGTAGCTAACGCAGAAGTTGAATTTACTGCTTAAAGTGCAACTAACCCTTTTGCAATTTTTATACATATGAATCTTTGAAAGGCTTACAGAGAATACTCTATGCTCTAGGCTTGTTTGAAATGGTGAAAATTTGACCATTCCTAACCCATGACCGCGCAAGAAAAAGCCTGGGTCGATTCTTGATCTTACGTCACCTCATAAATGCATTATTCTCCATGGCGCCTTTCCATCACAACAACATCGATATATAGAGAATATACACAGTCTGTGAGTCGTTAGTAAAGAAAACAGTTATTTTAGAGTAAATGCTAAATATTTATTCAAATTATTGCAAAGTCGAATGAGTTGGATGACGTAAGATCAAGAATCGACCCAGGCTTTTTCTTACGCGGTCATGGGCCAGGAAAGGTCAAAATTTCACCATTTCAAACAAGCATAGAACATAGAGTATTCTCTATAAGCCAAAAATTTCTTCACAGAAGTACTCAAAACCTTTCAAAGATTCATATATATATAAATTGCAAAAAAGTTAGTTGCACTTTAAACAAAGGCCTGTTTTTTGCGCCAACTCCTGGGGGGGGGGGGGGGGGGGGGGTACTCCTGTTTGTGACGTATTATGTATGTGCCGCGGGGGTGGGTTAGGGTTTTGAGCTCAGTTTGGGCAGGTAGGGTCAGGGTTTTGACCTGATTTGGGCAGATCAGGGTCAGGATTTGAGTATAATTTGGGTGCAGTCAGGGTCGGGGTTCAGTATTTTTTAGGCAGTTAGGTTCAGTTTTTTTAGCTACTATGTCAAAAAGACATTCTGTTGCCGCATTTTTATCGCCTGCCTGCCCCGACTTGAAATGTTCCGTATTTTACATGTAATCCCGGGATATATATCCGACCGTGTTTTGAAAACCAAAAAGGGGGCAATCAGGGTTTTGGAGCTCGGATTGGGTCAAACAGGGTCAGAGTTTAAGCCACTTGGCCTCACATACGTACCCATTTTTCATGTAAGTACCCCCCGCGGGGCCAACTGTCAAAAAGTCGTCAAATCGGCACATAGCAAACAAACGCTATTATTTACGGGGGGATATATATGGGGCAGGAGCCCATAACCAGGAACTTCCATCCCGCATTCTAGGCCAATGTCACAGCGTTTTCACAAGTTATTTTTAGAACGGTTTCCCCCTATCTTGGGTTGCAATCATTCATAAGGGAATAAAATCACAAAAGTGTAGCACGCATATTGTCGGTATAACAAAAGTAGCTAATGAGCATCTATTGTTCCGCCACTGCAACCCACTAATTGGAGGGAAAATGATCTAAAAATAGGCCAACTTGTAAAAACGCCGTGACACCTGTATAGGAGATATGGACGCTCCTGATTATAGGCTCCTGTCTAAATCCATTGTCGAATTCGATATTTTTAATCCACTAAAACGGGTTTTGCGTTTCTTCTAAAATCCATTTGAATCTGTTGTCTGCCAGAGAAATGGTTAGAAGGATCAGATAGATCCAAATTTAGATTCTTTTTGGATTCATGATCGGAGGCGCTTCCTTGGAAAAGATTTTAAGAGTACTTATGGCCAGCGGCATTATAGACAAAAAGTGGCAACCGCCATTTTGCGGTTTCCTACACTTGAATATGGATCCCTTTGTAAAGCACGCGGTTTTTAGAGTACTGCAAAGTAATTGAAGCGACAATCACGGGAGCAAGCAAAACCGCAATGAACCAATCACGAACTGAAGGAATTCGTGACTTGACCAACCACGAAAAAAAGTAAACGCAATCTCCACCAGACGTATGTTTTCACTCGCAAAATTTTCAAAAAAACACGTCTGGTATTGGCCATTTCGGAGTTGAGGAAGGGCCTGGGAGCGAGTGTCAAAAATCTGATTGCGAAATGAACCCCATCACAAGAAAGATCACACTAAAATTAGTAGGTTTACCGAATTTGAGGAAAATTGGTTAGATAATAAAAATGTGGCGAGCTTTCAAAAATAAGAGAATGTATCGCCGTCCCCAAAAGCATACACTCCGTATTTTTGCGATTTTTAAAAGCTTGCCATTCAGTTCGTATTTATCCAAACATTCTCAAGCTCGGTAAAGTTACTAATTTTAGTGTGATTTTTCATGTGTTGGAGTTCGTTTCTTAATCAGGTTAATTTTTGACACTCGGTCCCAGTCCCTTCCTCAACTCCGAAACGGCAGGAGCCCATTACCAGGAGCGTCCATCTTCCCCACTGTGTCTGTACCCCAGCACAGAGGTAGATGAGGCTATTTTTAGCATTGCGTTTCGCGCGAAAAAGAACAAAGGTAGGCTATTCTTAGCCAATCAGATAGCTAACGTCACTTCTCATTCTCATTCTTCTCACTTTCAACGCGGGAATTCGAATTGCTGGTTTTCACTCAATCCCCAGAGATTCAAATGTTGGTGCCCCAACAAAAGAAGCTGACGAGGAATCTATTGTTTAAGGGCACCAACCTCTTTTCGCGGGAATTTCGAATCTAAAAATAGCCTCATCTACTCCTGTGCTGGGGACCCAACCCATAACAGAGGAACGCTCCTAGTAATGGCTCCTGGAAACGGCTAATAGCAGACCCATATATGGCGTCTAATTTGAATAACCATTGTTTAGGAATCTTTAGCCTCACATTCATGTGAAAATGCTTCTGTGTGGCAACGTGAACACGAGGCTAAAGTCTCCAGGACAATACCTATTGCAATTAGACACCATTAATTTACTCACGCGTGCTCTGATTGGTCGAAAGCCGTGTGGTTGTGAGTGTAGATCACGCAAGTGACGTAATATTTCACTAACGCGCGCTCTGATTGGTTTTGGGAAATTGCAGACCACGGCAATGACGTCATATTTCACTAATGCTCTCTGAATGAAATTGTAGATCACGGAAATGATTCTACAAAAATTAAAAAAAAAAATGGAGAAAGTGCCAAATTTTGAGCTGGGCTCCGACTATTTTTTACAAGATCTAATTGACAGAGAACTCAAAAACTTTGTTGACGATGTTATAATGCCGTCTTGGACGTGTTTTGCGACGATAGAAACGAGAACTTAAAACAAGACCTATTAGCTGAGTGACCTTAGCGACAATGAGAATACGTAACTGTTTGTACATTCGTTTGTAAAATCTATCAACTAAAGCAAGTAGAACATCGTTTGCTGTGTTCTGTACTCTGACAAAAATACTCCTGAAGCTGTAGAATATTAAAAAAGATAAAGATTCACTCGCCACGGCTCGTGATTCCTTTACTATTTTTTCATTTTCTACAGCTTCAGTCGTGTTTTTGCCAGAGTATAGAACACAGCAAACCCTGGTCTATTTGTTAATTAGAAGATGGTTCTCCATGATCTATTTAACAAACAGATGGCATTACAGATGACGTCACAAGATGACGTCACAAGATGACGTCACAAGATGACGTCACAAGGCGTGACGAGAACAAACGCTACGAGACAAAGTCGTGTGGCATAACTGTTGTATGCTCCCGTCATTTATATATTATATATAACTATACATTAATTTAATTTTCCCTTGACAACTTAGCATTGTAATATTTAGAGACTTTCATACTTGGAGTATATAAATATACATAATTATATTGATAAACGCATCTCATCTACAACAGAAATTGAACAGCTGTGGTTACCTGTAAAACCAAGTTAAAACTTTGATATCGATACGAAAATTCCCCTGCGATCACAGACAGTGCAAAAGACGTATCATTATTAGACGGGGGAGGGGTTACGTGTTTTCACCTCATTTTCTGCGCCCCTCCCTGATGTTAAAGGAATGTGTAATGCTCTCTCCCCTCCAGCGCCATAAACACTGCAGGCCGATAATTTAAACGAATTCGATTCTTAGTCGTAAGCGGTGTCTATCTATTCTTGGGTTGCAATCAATCCCCAGAGATTCAAATAACAAAGCCATGGCGGCCATGTTGGAGGACATAACAAAAGATGCTAACGAGGAATCTTTTGTAAACGTCCAACATGGCCGCGATGACGTCACGTGCAACCCAGCAATTGAGTATTGTACAAAGGTGTTCATAACTATAGATAGACTGAGTCTAAGACTTAAACTTTGTTTAAAAAATAAAATTGGCCTTGCATGTTCAATAAAATATAACCTACCTTAAACAATCTTCATTTACACTACCAGAAGTCCACAATCAGAAGTCTCGATAAGCAATGGAACGCGGCCCATCAGTTTACGGTATAATCTGTTTTTAGAACGGCGCTCAAACTACATTCGTGGGGGAAAACAATGGCAGCCATGTTCTTTTACGCGGTCACAACACGAAAAAGAGGCTGGTAGGTCCTGGAATGTTGAAGTTGAAATACTAGCAGGAGGTGTGAAACGTGTTGAACATGATTGTTTAGTTGAAAAATGTTGCTAATCTGTCCTCATTTATCCTTTATTTTTCTTTATAGTACAACCAGCCAGGCGCATAGCAAATTGACGGCATTGTTTCACTGAACATTCGTTAAGTGCATTTCACAATCTCCCAGGGCGCTTCAATTTCAACATTCCAGAGGACCTACCGGCCTCGTTGACATGCTGAGTTACCAGGACTTATGCATAGGGTCTATAAACACAAAATTAGTTCTCTTATTAGAACAAAGGCCTTCATGTTTTGGACCAATCAGAGTTGCTGGTGCAATTAGGTGCAATACGATTGGCTATCGATTTAGCGAGAATCGTTTTCTAAAAATAGACTATACCGTACACTGGTGGGCAAAGGCTTAGTATGACAGATCGAGACTTCTGATACTACTAAGAAATCCTGCTTCTCTTCAGAAATACCATAAAAATCCCCCCTCCCCCCGCCTTAATCCAGGTAAGAAATCATGCATCCCTAAGAATGGTAAACAAAGGTTTGGTTTTTGGCCTGAAAAAAAAAACCAGGCCTCCGGTCACTGATCTGAAAACAACTTGACTGAATTTTTGTTACAGAAAAGCCGGCCAGCAGGCTAATACTGCAATATCTGACACGTTTTGGCAGAAAAAAAGAAAAAGAAAAGAAAACAGAATTTACGTATCCCTGGTTCGAAATACAGAAACCAGTCTGATTCTCTCTCCTCGGTAGACTGGGGAGGAGACTGTTTCCTCCCCAGTCTCCCTAGAGCCTCCGCGGAGGAGAGAGTATTTTTCGTTCATTCAACTGGATTTCCGCAACTTTTACAGCTCTCCCCGGACCAAACCTACTGCTACACGAACTTGCTACTATCAATCAACTGAGACAATAGTGTTTCAAAAATATCCTTATCGTCAGACTTTTTAAAGAGCACATCTTCGATAGGTTTTTCCGCCACGCTGTGCACCGGTGAAAGACTGAGAAGAAGTTTGCCGAACCTCGCGGGATGATTTGGGTGCTTGGAGTGTACGTAGGCAGCAAGAAGCAGCTGGATCTCGTCTTGGATTTTGTCTACTTTCTCTGCGTCTTTCAAGCCCTTTGTTTCTGGAATAAACAAGGAATTTGGACTCATGACTAAACTAAACTTAAGTAAACTGGAGGGCCTGTAAGTAGAGAGGTAATTAGTATTTTCCCAAAAGGTGTGCGTTCATAAACTGGGCAGAGCAGGCCTTTTGCAGGAAACAGTCACGTGCTGATATAACACTTCAATAACGAATGAATGGAGCTCGTGATCCCATGGGAGGCTTTACTGGATGACAAACAATCTTCAAAAACGCAGTTTTAGAAAGCTCGACAATCGATTGGAGGTGGAAAATAGCATCTAGATCTAAGTGCCTTTAAATAATTGAAGACAGATAGTTTTGCCATCCAGTACAATCACGTGATTGTAACCTGCAAAAGGTCCATTTAGTATTGTTTTAGTATTCCCAGAAGGTATGCAACAATAGCTACACCCTCGCAAAGCATGATGGTCGACATGGGGTTTGTAACGTCATCCAACATGGCGGCGATGACGTCACATGAAAATAAATAAATGGTCTTCGGAATTCTGACCTGGTTTGAAGATAACAATAGCTTTAAGGCACGCCAGCTCGTTGAGATCAATACGAAATGACCGCAGTCTAATCAATAGCTCCTGCACTGTCTTGATTTCCGTCGCCTTGTGGCGCCCTGCAGCATCATGGGAGCCTGTAGCGACGTTCAGAAGCGAGGCTATCTCAAGAGGTAGTGCCCAGTACGCCGCGTCCAGCAGAAACAACTCTTTCCAGCCTTCCTCGAGAAGAATAATCTGATCTCTGAATGGGATCCTAGTGAAGCAAGAAATATTGCGAGCAAAGCGAATGGAAGCCGATAAGAGCCGCGTGGCCGCGTCTTGTATGTTTTCAGACGAGTGGAAATGAACAGGTTCTATTGCCTTGAGAAGCTCAGCCAAAGAGCAGGTTTTACTGTGGGGAGTGGGTTGAGGCTCATCGTTTATGACTATGGGAGTAGGGCTAAGGATTTGATGTGTGTTGTTAGTCATCATTCTAGAAGGCGGCGATTGTCGTCGAGCTCTGTTTTCCGTATATAGCGTCCGAGGTGACGCGCTCACGAACAGTGACCCAGAGATTCTCGCTGTATCCATCGGTGAAGTGACAGTGATGTGCGAGGACGAAGTTGGTTGTGGAGTCGTAAAGGTCACGGAATGCTCTATTCTAGGTTCTCGATGGTCTGGCTGTCTGTCATGTGTGTAATCGTTATCTTCTTCCTCAGATTTGATGACCACGGTATTCGGGGTCAGCGGTGTGTTAAGGGCTGTCAAAGGTTTAATGTCAGATACACACATTACCACTGGGAAGTCTGGGGGGAAAACCAAAATATCTTACAATTGAACTAAAATATATTTAGATTAGACTCACAAACAAAACACGTGCTATCATTTCAATCAACAGACCAGTTGTGTGTTCTAAAATTACCGCTGTACGCGATGATTACAGACGCATCTACTCAGTTTAGAAGGTAGGGTATTCACAGAAGGTAGGGTATTCACAGCTTTAATCATGGTCGTACTTTTGACTCCTACACAGCCGCCCTTTGTGGCATTGTGAATACGAGTATTTCACTTCAAGGGAAACAGGGTGGTCGAGTGGTTAAAGCATTCGCCTTTCACCTCTATGACCCGGGTTGATTCACGGACTCGGCGTTATCGCGAGTTTAATTTGTTGGTATCTTTCCCTTGCTCAGAGAGTTTTTCTCCGTGTTCTCCTGTTTTCTTCCATCCACAAAAAAACAACCTAAATTCCAATTCGATCTCGGAATCGAAAGCACCTGAGCTATGTGGTAAATTATATACCATTATATGAACTACAGACTGAAGCCTTGGTCAAACGGTGTCCACATCGGTACAATGTTGTACCGGCTCTTTCTAGGTGTACCCGGCAACGAAAACGAACTACTGACTTCAGTTTATTCGCACATTTTCTAGTTAACATGGTAGTAGATAATTACAGGATAAATAAAAACATAACAATAGTAACATTTACATAACTGAGAAGAAACTATAATCAATTATTCGTGCGCAGTGATCAAAGTAGCAAGAAGCTTTCGTGTTGATCACTGCCTACGTCTACCATAGCTAGGAAAGAAAAAAAAGGACGGACGCGGATAAAAAGTTCAGCCTCAATAAATGAAAAGAGTTATTGTCAAACATTATTATAGTGTCTGTGAGATAAGGAGAGATTGAGTATATTTTTCCTAAATGTAGAGGTTGAATTAGACTGTTTAATTCCAGGATCAAGGGTTTCCCAAATTTGTGATGAAATAAATTTAAATGTTTGTATTCCGTAATTTGTTCGTGCTTTAGGTCTGCTAAAGTTCTGTCTGGCGGCAAATCTTGTATTATAGGAGTGTCGATCTGATACAATCTTAATAGTTTCACAAAATATTGTTGGGACTTTACTCTTTTCATTTATAATTTTATATGCAAAAGTAGCTATTTTTAATTTGAAAATGTTATCAAGCATAAGTATACCAAGGAGATTAAAATAAGGGGTGGCATTCTCTCTTTTTCGCGCAGAAACCTATTTTTTATGCATTTATTTTGACAAGAAAGCAAATTTGTCAATTTCGAAGTATAGGTGTTACCCCAGCTCATCAATCCATAATTGATATATGGATAGATTAGTGTATAGTAAAGTTGCTAGGCAGCTAGGGTGTCACGGAAAGTCGCGCAAAGGATCAAGCGAAGGGTTCCCGTGACACCCCGCGCGCTTGCTGGGAATGAGTCTGCGTCTGTAGTCATGACACTCATTCAGCGGCAATTTCCGAGCACAAAGAAGGATCATCTGAGTATTCACATACCACTGTTCGTCCCTGTCGTGACTATTTGTTGTCCAGATTGATGTTGCACAATGATACCGCTGACCTGTGTCGGGGGCGTGCTGCCCAGTTCATATGAAGGATCGCGGCTCATTCTAATTTTACCAGATCTCCTGAAGATACCTGTCGATATTACGAAAAATCAAATTAAACTTACGAAAATTACTAGGACCGAGCATATAAGATCACTAAAGCCCGTTTCAGACGACGACGACATTTTATTACCATTTACTTAGTTATAATTATTCTACTGAGTACATGTATTCTTTAGACTTTTTCCATGGTAATATTTTCCAAGAATAACTGTAGTTAAACGAGCTGGGTAACTGGTATAATCTACATTGATAGAGTTATTTGGTCTTACAACTTTAAAAAACAAGAGAGTGTAAATTAGGCTATAACATATAGAAAATTAATAATAACAGGAAAAAAGCACTTATACTACTACAATACATATAATAATGATGATAATAATAATGAATGATAATGATAATGGAATAAAGTAAATAGAATTTCATGAGGTTACTTAAAGACTATAGAAATGATGGAGGTTAGATGTACATGAACATGATATATATATAGATGAGACTAATACAGATTTAAAAGGTCACACTTGACTTTTTCTTAAAAGACTGCTTCCACAGCATTTTTGTTTCTTCCAAGTTACTGCTCCTTTGAAGCACAAGGTAATTTACCGTAATTTGTTCTAACTTAGCTTGAGGAATAAAGTATGACGACCTACCTGATAGCCTGGTATTATATAATGTACAGAAGCTACTGTTACTAAAGAGTTGTCAAATGCTGATGGAAGCATTCTATTATGAAATTGATAAAGAAATAAAGCGTTATGTAGATAAATTACATAAGTAAATTTCACGGTATTTTTAGTTCCTTGAAAAAAGGAGGTATGTGTATCATATTTAGAACTTGTTATAATACAGAGAGCTTTTTTTGGGAGGATTACGAGTGGTTTTAGTGTATAGTCATAAGTGTTAACCAAACTGTTAATCCATAAGTCAGAAAAGGGAAAACATTTCATGCGGCGAACATTTCATGCGCGTAACCTAACGCCATTAAGTTCGACGTTGGAGCGACTGGTTGATTCAGACCGTGAACTTAATTCGTTGAACGTTACTAAACCGATTGTAGTGATTAAGGAATTTGTTGTGAATTTCAAGATGACCTAATTCATGCATTTAGTTCGGCACACGAGAAGAGCGGCATTGAATGCATTTGAATCAACGCCGCTCCATCGTCACATAATGCGACACCATTTTGAACATTTCATGTCAGTAAAGTGCACATGAAAACGAGGCGAACGGTGAGTCGTCCGCGAATATGAAACAAACGAGAATGATATTAATATATTTTTTAACAAATCGAGAAATTCTCTGTACAAGCGTGTGATATTTCTATCTGCTGTACTTTGGCTGTCGTGGCGTCGCTCGAGTCACCGTTCGCCTCGTTTTCATGCAGTTGCACCCACTTTACATGACAATGGTGTTTGGAACTGCGAGGGGAGTATATATTCATCTGCCACACCTAATACAAACATGTCGAACCCAATTGATTGAGACGCCGCTCTTCTGCCGTACTTAATTCAACTATTGCGTTCGGCGCATGAAAATGTCGCCGTCTGAGGCCCGTTTGAAACGTCGATCTTTTCATGCGCCGAACGCAATCCATCGTACCGGAAACGATGGCGGCTGAATATTTGACCACAATTCCTTGCGAACCTAACACGCTCAATATAAAACGTAAAAATCATATATTCTCTTCAATAACAGTAGATTGGCAACAGCACTTGTACTTGCTTGTTTTTTAAGATTTAAAACCTCTCTACCGCGATTTTATAACGGATTTAAAGTTTTTCGCGCGCAAAGGATTGTGGGTAAAAGTACAAGGCGCCATCTTGGATTGAAACAAAAGATCTTTGATCTAATTAGGTTCGGCGCATGAAAAGTGCCAATGTTTGAAATGGGCCTAGGCCTCTCTCGCTTGCAGTGAAACCGCGAACCAGAACTGGAATAACAAGCTTAAATAAGAAAGAAGCGCTGTTGCGAATATAAAGAAAAAACCTTTCCGACCCGGTTATTTGAATTGGATAGTGCTTGACTGGAACACTCTTTTCTATTGCACCATTTCAGACCCCTGTGTATTGTTTCTTTTATTTTCTTGTTAATGCATGAGAAAATATATTGATATGGAAATCTCTTGAAGAAAGAACATTTCCCCCAAAGGATTTGAGATAGAACAACAAACATGCAAAGTACAATGGTCTGTTGACTGACATATATTTATATAATAAACAGGCTACAGTGCGCTCTGATTGGTCGCTCTTATTGGTCTTACGACATGATGTTAAATAATGCTAATATGACGACACTACAAAACCGACGTGTCCATGACATGTGTATCCTTATCTATAAATCAATGCATGGTCTAGTACCTGTATTTATTATTATAACCCACCAAATATTTTCTCTCGCGCGTGATTGGTTGAATGCGTCACGTGACCAGATATTTTCTCTCGGCGAGTGTGAGCGTATAAGTGCGCGTCAAAGAAAATATTTGAAGGATGATAACGACAATAACCTACATTGTGGCGTCGAAATATGCCCTGATATTTGTCCTTGTACATTATCTGATCCTCGTAGATCACAGTTTTCTTCTCGGATCAGATAATGTCAGCAGACGAAATACCAGGGCATATGTCAACGCCACAAATAGGTTGTTGTATTTATAACATGCTATCTACGAGAGACACTAGCAGGTACAACTTACGTGGTAAAATGAAAGTATCTATTCCTAGAAGTAACACAACAAAGTTTGGGTTAAATTCTTTCCGCAATTATGGTTCAACTAAGTAACTAACTAACTAAGTCATAACTAACTAACTGACTAACTAACCAATCAACCAACCAACTAACTAACCAACTAAGTAACTAACTAAACCTCCTTACCTTCAATATTCATGCCAGCCACAAGGCACTTCTTCAGCCTGCAGGCTTTGCATTCATTTCTACTGCTCTTGTCCACTTCACATGTCCCTTGACCTTTACAAATCCAGGGATCGGCCCGACGCGATGTTCGCTTGAAAAATCCGCTACAGCCATCACACGAGTAGACGCCATAATGTTTACCGGTGGATTGGTCGCCGCACACTTCACATTCTGTTAGGAAGGGAAAAACTGCTAAGTTAGCTACAAAGTACCGTAGGTTTTTAAAGCGATTTTGGGTTACCTGTGCTTAGTTTAAGCCGGTCAGAAATGTTTTAGTGTCTGTCGTACCGCACTGTTGTGTTCTTTTGAGTCTTAAACAAGGACCCGCACCATAAAAGGACCCGCACCATAAAAGGACCCGCACCATAAAAGGGCCTCAGCCAGATTAAAGACACTTTCATCGGCAATCAGCCTTTGTTAAGTGAACATCTCTGTTCAAAGCTCTGCAACATTTGATGCTCCGCTTGAGTGAGCTATGACATTTGGTATCGCGCGAAATTCAAATCGAAAACTTGATTTTCGAATCTGTAATAGTATCCTCTGTTCATTCTTATTCAACTCGTCAATCAAAACAACTCAGTTATGGTTTGCGTTCCCATCAATTCACTGGCTCGAAAGTGTGGAACTCACTTCCTAAGGACTGCTACCTCCCCTTTCTCTTTCCGCCGTCACTTTTCAAAATATTTATCAGATAATTATACTCATTAGATATTTTATATATTAATACTGTGACTATAGATATTGTATATATTAATATTGGTTTGTAATTTATTTAGAAATATACTATATCTTCAAATTGTATTTATTTTACTAGAGTTAACTTCCCCAATAACCTAGAATGTTAGGGCCATCCTCTAGATTAGCTCTGCTATTAGGATAACCCTTAGCTTACTCAACTTGTGAAATTGATTATATTTTCTTCCCATACCTATCTCTGATTATTGTATGTAAAAATCTATATCAAATCAAATTTTAACTTTCTTATATATATTTTTTACCTTTCTACTGCTTGTAAAATACTAATTGAGTAAAAGAAATAAATGATTGAAAAAAAAGATTGATTGCAATTCAAATTTAGAATCCCAAAGGACGAGAAGGGGTCTTATTTTCCCTTTCATTTTTAATAGATCGAAATCACAATAATTTTACAATCTATTGGTAGTTTTAAATGTTGCAAGTTTTCTAAGTCGATCCATTATATGTGTAAATAGTTTTAACTTTTAAAATAATAGTTATTAATAGTTTAATTGTTATAATTTAACTGTCAGAGCTCCTATTGATAGCAGTCACATTTTGTAACTGAAGAGACTTCCCTGCTTAAATAAAGGTTTATTCATTTAATGGACCTTTTGCAGGAATGCAATCACGTGGTTGTATTGGAGGACAAAAAAATCTGACTTCATTGATTTAAAGGCACTTTTACGAGATCGGTAGTGTTATTAGACAAACTTGTTTGTAAAAACAAACTTATTTTCCACCTCAAATCGATTGTCGATCTTTCTAAAACAGCGTTTTTAAAGATAGCTTGCCATCCAGCATCCATGGCAACGCCTTTCCCATGGGAATTACGAGATCAAGTCATTCGATAATAAGTATTATATCAGCACGTGACTGTTTGATGCAAAAGGCCTATTCATTCATTCTTTTATAGCAAGGGTCCTTGTTAAAGGAAATTAACGTTATTTTTCACCATCGAGTGTAGATTTTTGTTCTCTTCCTGTGTCAAACTGGGACAACTGTCCTCTAAACATTTTACGTCGAAGATACAGGAAGCCGTTACCGGGTTACCAAGCCAGAGGCTTATATTTAAGTATTTCGACGAACACCAGGATCGAATTGGAATTTAGGTTGGTTTTTGAGGAGGGAGGAAAACCGGAGAACCCGGAGAAAACCCTCGGAGCAAGGGCGAGATACCAACAAACTCAACTCACATATGGCGCCGCGTCCGGGAATCGAATCTGGGCCACACAGATAAGAGGCGAAGCGCTTAACTATTACGCCACCTTTAATCAAGGGCACCCAACGAGTACTTTTTGAAATTCGTTTGAAACCAGTTGTATGCAGCTCATCTAGCCATTTTAAGGCGCCTACTATGTCTTTTGACGTATTCTAAAAAGCTATTAGCTGTTCGAATTTTCTAGGTGGAAATCGCGTCAACCGAAAATACTATGGCAAAATATTCCCGGCCTACGAATTTGTTAGTAGTCTAGAACAGAAACAAGAATTTTCTAGCCCAAGTAACTTCATGTTGCAAAGTTTTGTGGAGGTACGAATTTTTTAGGGATTCTTTTTTCCTTTAGGCAATTCTTAGGGAATGAAAATGTGTTGTTCTGACTCTATTGATCAGACGAATTGGGACGTACGAATATTTTAGGGGAAATCTTTTAGTCTCCCTTTTCTTCTATAATTTTCTAGGGATTGAAAACAAATTTTCTAGCCAGTATTTCAGAAAACAATTTTCTAGGGACAATTTTTTCAAATCCGAAAGTTTTAGGCTAACTTACTCTCCCGAAAAAACTTCGTTGGGTGCCCTTGTTTAATGGCTTTATAAATCAGGTCAATCAGCATGGCATAGCCCCAAATTCAGGGGTAGCCTTACCACCGATCACAGGTGTAACCTGTAATGTCCAAGCACGAGCTACAAACCTATCTAAACCCCAGCCACCACGTTAACACGTGTTAAGCCGAGCCGCAGCAGTATGGCGAGACATGGCCGGTAAGCTTCGCTTCGTTCTTCACGTTCGTTCACAAGAAAACTGAGCATAGGCTATTTGGTAGGGAGGTCTCACAACTGCTCACTGACCTCCCCTACCCAAGGGTGAAATGTCAAGGTAAGACTCCTGTATTGATGCCTGCAGACCGTCTCTCCATTATGGGACTTGTTTTTGTGTACGCTCTGGCATGTCCGTGAAGCAAACGATAGTCCCAAACTTTTCATCAACTTTTTCTCAATTTTTCGGAAGTTATATAATAAGTGATGGTTTAGAAGTAATTTACAAAATTCGCATCAGTTTTGTATGCCGACACAACATCGCCGCTCACAGTAGCCTCCCCCGCAGTCATTTTTAGGGGCTCATACCCACTCTTAACCCATAAAAAACGACTGCGAGGGAGGCTACGCTCATAGTTGTTCACCACTAAATTCTCTCCGATTGTGATTGGATTAAACTTATCACGTGACGTGATAGTTGTTGTCTGCAGCCCGGTGAGAGCGAAAGACAATTTAGTATTGAACAATAACGATAAATAGAGTGTCGGGACCATCGTCTGATAGTTTCCCTTGGTAGTGCTAGCATACAAGCATACAAGAACGTCAAATTTCCGCGGGCAACCATTTAACAAATAGAGTGTGCCTGCTGAGGGACTATCCCGCAGAAAATATTAAACACAGAACGAAGTTTGAGGGCTTATATGCTAGTTCTAAGAACGTTAAATCTCCAAGGGAAACTATCAGCCAATAGTTCCGAGACAGACACACTCTATTTGTCGTTATTGCTCATCCCAAATTGTTTTCCGCTCTCGCCGGGCACTATTCCGTGGACGACAACTATCACGTTACGTGATCAGTCAACTTCCTTCACTCAGAATCGGTGAGAAGTTAGGACTATAACAGCCGATAATCCCTGGACAGAGCTCGCAGTCTTATTGTTTTAAAATTAGCACCGATTAGATAGTGAATATCTCAGCGAATCAGATTGCAGAATTTGTATTAGAACACTAGTCGGTTTGTACTAATCCTGGTTAGTTGCACCTCAGAACAGCGAATGTATCGCAGGTGGAAAGACCTTGGCCTGATGTCAAACTCAACATGATCCTGGAGCTAATTTCTAATTCTGGTTTCAGTTTGTTTGATTTTATTGGAAACTCTTGCATTAGAAATTCCCAGTTCAATGGTCTCGAGGCTTACCTTGCAAAACCTATTATTTGTAGCCAACATGGATCAATTGATTCTTCTGACATATAGTTACTGGCAAATAACACAAGGGTAGTGAATCTAATAGACTGTAAAACTAAAGTAAATTGACCAAGTATGTTGAAAGACGTAATGTAATTCCTTGACAAACAATTATTTAAAGGTACCCAGAAAGCAACATATTATATATATACTTTAAGATATTCCTCAGAACTGGGACTGTCATACTATCTTGATATTTAAACGCAACTACCTGAAACTGAATGCTAAACGTCTTCTCGATCATTACTTCTTTCAATTCTAATAATAATCTACATACAAAATCTCAAGATACAGCGAATAACTCACTTAGGCTTAGACACAAATATCTCGAAAAACAATATGTTTCCGGAAATTCCCGAAAAAAACCTATTCTGTCGCGTGTGACATGTGACACGGCGTGTCAATGTCTTTTTCTTAATAATAGCAGTGGTGACTGACAGCGAGTTACTTGGTATTCAACATCAGTCTGCAAGAACCGACGTGCTGTCAAATAACTGGTGGCCGGCGAAGTGCTCATGATTTATTTATGTCGGCAAGACTTCTGAATATATAAACGATAGGATCCAAACGATAAGCCATAAATCGCGAGCCATGTGAACACAACCTCTCTGGTGGAGGTTAAACGAAACTTAACTTCATTACAGCGGGGTGGATATAGACAGGATTTACAGAATACATACTTCCTGTTCTGTCTGCAAAAGAAATGCGAAACTGACGCGTCTTGTCTTGTTCTGGTCGCGCGCTCGTCAGACTATGATTCAAATGAGACCCAAAGTCCAAATTCACCTTACTGGAGAAAAAAATGACTTGAGTCACCAAAAGTCTTTCTGAAAGCAAGATTCAGTACTTTGCAGTGAACTTGAACTGACCTTAGCCGGTCAATTTACTGACTTCGCCGTCAGCTTTGAGTTTATCGGCTGCCAGCCGTAAAAATACAAAATCAAAACTGTTAGGTTTAGGGAGAGTTTTCACCAACCTTTATCGTCTAATGTTCGCTTTCGTCTTTGAACAAGCAATGACTTTTCATCCTCAAAGTCTCTGGATGCGTCCATTGCGACAAGCCGCCGTGAATATCTAGATTCTGTAAACCACAGAGCGGCTGCCGCCGATGTTCTCGACAACAAAATGACCATTGAAGTCGGCATCTGAGTGACATCATGCATTGATTGACCGCGTGTTGCCCAGAAACGTTGCGTGACAGTGAAAGCGTGTCATCAGTCATCACCTGTTTGACGGATGTGTCCTTTTCGGGGCTATCAGAATCACGCTGTCGCGACGAGAAAGCTCGAACAATCAGCCACTTTATTCCACTCACCTCTAGCTGTTCTAGAAACTTTTGACTTCATTTTTGCTCGCGTTTTATAAAAACACGAACGGATCTACCAATATGCAAATGTCGGTGACTTGTTCTGTTTCATGCAAATTTTAATGACTTGAAACGTCTGAAGCGGACACTCTTCCGGCATTTTCATCGTCTCTATCTATCTACTGATAACATTAATAACATTTTAAAAAAGCTTTCCCTTGTTGCTACCCGACGTCAGCCGAAAACTGATTCCACTTTGGAATCGAACTGCGGAAAAGGTTTTCGAGACACGATCAAAGTTATATTTTGATGTTTTACCTCGCTTAATTATGGTAATCCTTTCGCTATATTCCCGACTTTCTTTGAAGGTAGTTTTGGTTTAAGTTGATTACTGTGCGGAGTCGGGAAAAGCTTTATACAACACGCATACACAAGTAAAGTAAAAAACACTGAAATGCAGGATTTACACAGCCGGCTTTTTCACACTTTTTCACACAAATTTAATGCATCATTATTATTTTTCACATGCAAAACAAACAAACCATTTCGGTCCGTAGAATGTATTTTCTCGTTTTTAATCTCAGAAGAATTGTCCGAGATGCCTTAGGCAACTCTCATCGATCATGGTCTAGTCATGGGGTTTCTCCTCAGCTTATTTACGCGGATGTGAACCGAATAAAACATCTACAGGCTTCTTCCCCTCTGGTCGTGAACAATCCACCCCAGCCCTCCCCCTGCACGCACACACAAAAAACACCACACACCCGGTGTTGTATGTCGCTTTGTTTCGATTTTCTTTTTGTGATGTTACCTGCTTTTCATGTGCCTTTGAATAGATCAGGCAGTTAATTCCGACATTTTGAAAGGGGTGGAAACATGGCGCGAAATACAGTGTTTGTATGGGATCGTGTTTTCAGTTTTCCATATGTCTGTAATAACGAGTCAAAGTTC
This sequence comes from Actinernus sp. WN-2022, assembly GCA_030867875.1. Lineage (NCBI taxonomy): Eukaryota > Metazoa > Cnidaria > Anthozoa > Actiniaria > Actinernidae > Actinernus > Actinernus sp. WN-2022. The sequence goes on along the minus strand of JAOWCC010001589.1, from coordinate 70,073,301 downwards.
GCGTGAAAATTTACAGACAAATGTATGGAAAACTGAAAACACGATTGTACGCTTCCCAGCTACATCCCTCAAATTTTGATCAGTTAATCTTTTACCTGGTATATTAACGTGCATATAAGCCCTAGCCAGTTATCTTTGATATCGATTGTACATGAAGTGAATAGTCCAACGGTAGAATATTTCTTGATTTGGGTATTGCGTCTATGAGATATAAAGGTTTATATTTCCAATATGCTAATGATGTGATGTCATCACCGACATTTGCTGAATTTCCTATTTTCTAATTTAGAATATTGTCTCTACCAGCATGCTTTTGTATAATAAGTGCTGTCGGTGATAACATCACATCATTAGCATATTGGAAATATAAACCTTTATATCTCGTAGACGAACCACCCAAATCAAGAAATATTCTACATTTGGACTATCCACTTCATGTACAATCGATATCAAAGATAACTGGCTAGGGCTTATATGCACTTTAAGTTTGCAGACAGTGAATATTTCAGAAATTCGATTTTACGGAAATTATTTCGCATCGGATTCCCATACAAACACTGTATTTCGCGCCATGCTTGCACCCCTTTTAAAATGTCAGAAATAACCGTGAACTGGTCTATTCCGTGTTTTTGAGAAGCAGCTGTTTTTTGATTTATGATTTCAGTTCCACACACTTTTGTTAACAAACATCGGATTCGTAAGTTCGATCGTAGGATTTCAGTTTCCAAATTCATTGATATATTCAACTAAAATGGTACAACTGTACATGGCAACATTGAATTACCCTGTAAAAAAATTTCTAACGAAATTTAAGGTATAATTAAAGAAGATAAAAATATATTATCAAGAGATTTAGGAGATGTATGTCAGCTGTGCTCAGCTTATTTCAGTTTTCTATGATTTCATCAGCCAACTCGAAAGCCTTGTGCTACTTTGATTGCTGACACACATACATTACTGCATACTTCTTATTACTCCCTTGTTATTTATCCGGCAGTGGGAATAGTGTGAAATAAATTGAATTGAATAAATTGAATTGGAGTAAAATATCCGGGAACTAACCTGAACGGGCTTCACTTTGTAACCTCTTCACAAAATTACGATATGTGCTGGTTATTTAATGGTTTTCTCTGGCATATCAAAGTCATTGCGGATAAAAGCCTATATATCGATTACCCGGTGAACTGACTTCCGGTATAGCTCATGTAGGGCCAAGTTAAAAAAGCATGTTTATCGTCCCCGCGCGGTTTCTTTTTTTGAAGCCGCTCCCCTAAATCCGCCCATGAAAATGATAAAACCATGGTATGCCCGGTCCGTAATAGATAGGCAACTGTATTTAGCATCTTTGCCTGCGGAGAATTCGATGGTGGGAAAATAAAAAATAAAAAGGGCCGCACGCTCCGTTTTTTTGGAAATCCTGACGATAAACATGTGTTTTTTACTTGGCCTAACTAAGTCGAAAATACACGGTTTTGGGAGCTTTTTGCCTTCTAATACAAACTGAAAATGATTCATAACTTCTTCCGTACCCTCGAGTCTAAGTTAAGTAACATCTAATCTGCGACAGGTAACTGTTTGGAGTGATTATGTTAAGATTTCGACATGGCAAATTTGAATGGTAGAAGTGATTTCTTTACAAGGCGTTACTGGTTTAGGAACCACCAAGCAGAGAAAAACTGGGTTTAGCTTGTCTGAACTGACTTGTTACCAGATCTAAACAGGAGAATAAATTTCCAGCATTTTGATGTAAAGAACGTCGAGGTTTCTGGAGTTTAGAGTATAGCAAAATCGCTGTTATAGTTCCAATTCTTACTCTTTCTCTTACTAATATGTCGACGTTTGGTATGGCGGTAGATCCAGAAGCAGAGATGTTCGAAAGTCCAAACGACAGGACAGAATTCCATTTCGTATCAGTAGTTCCGGTATCAACAGGTAAGTCACTTATAATGCCACTCGCATTTACTTCAAAGTGATCACCAATACCAAATATCCGGCTGTGTGCCATGATTTTGATATGAAGAAAGAGAATCTTGTTATACGCGGTGTGCGATGATAATGGCTAATAAATATTTTTTTAGTAACAGGACGCAGCTGAAGAAAGTGCGCGACGCACGAGAACGATCTCATGGCGCGAAAATATTTTGCCGGCGACCGCAAGCAGGGCGTGGTAAAATGTAAACAAATGAAAATGGCGGCTAATGGGTCCTTTGCAGGAATGCAATCACGTGGTTGTACTGCATGGCAAAAAAATCTGATTTCATTTATTTAAAGGCGCTCGCACTAGATCGGTAGTGTTATTAGCAAAACCTGTTTGTAAATGCTATTTTCCACCTCCAAACGATCGTCGATCTTTCTAAAACTGCGTTTTTGAAGATGGCTTGCCATCCAGCATTTCCTATGGGGATCACCAGCTCAATTCATTCGTTATTTCATTAAGTTAATGAAGTATTATATCAGCACATGACTGTTTCCTGCAAAAGGCCTATTGCGATATTTGTCCTCAGTAACGATCCCAAGTGCCTTTGCGAAACCGAACTCGCCCCATTCCCTACTCGTTTCTAAAGTGGGCAATTCAGATTAACTGAGTTATTGATGAAAGCGAGTTTGTTTGGAACGGGAAGTGTCTTTATTTAGACAATGAATTGGCATTCGGAAAAAAAACAATAGTTTATAGCGAAGAAGGCACTTCTGAAAGCTATAATTTGTCTAAAGTATCGCTATCAATCTGTTCTATATCTTTAATTCGCAAAGAGCCCATCACCGCGAATGAATAAAATAAATTAATAAATAGATAATTAATTAATAAACAATGCTACTATATGTCATGAAAAAAGTAGCAAGATGTAGTAATTAATTACACAGGAGTGTTCCTGTGCCCTTGCGTTGGCCCCTAACACAGTAGATGGTGTGTCTATTGATAGCCGCGAAGTTCTGGTATGCGATTACGTTGACTTTTGTTCTCTTGCGCTTTAATGTAGTATTTTTTAGCAGTTTGAACCGTGCTAATTACAATTTTTCAGTGCATCCTGATTGGTTAAAAGTGATGGCCTTTGTTTCTTCTCGCAGGAAACTCTATGCTAAAAATAACTCTACCGTCTACAGTGTTGTGTGACAATATAATGTGGGAAGAGGAACACTCCTCTGTAATATACTCCTGTTACTACTTTATACGTCATAGTTAGCCGTGCTTCCTTTCTTCTTTGTGCAAGGGTGGCCCATTGCACTTTAGTATTTTAGTCACTGATCCTGGGGAGCAGCATTTAGTCTTGATCAAGACATAATTACGTGCTGGTGGATAACAATCCCCTTTTCTTCATGAATAGTACAACAACTTTAAAAAGATACATACGAACAAACAAATACTCTTAGTAGCCTGTACGCATTTTTGGGCAAAATTGTAAGGTCCCTACTTTCCTTACGAGTGAGATGCATACTTCTAGTCCAAAAGTCGTAGTCGTTGTAAAATGGTAATGCATCAGTCAATTCCAGCAATGCGCAACCCCCCCCCCCCGAACATTGTGGGGTATTTGCATAATTTGAGATCCCGGGAGTGGGGCATTTGCAACTATATCGGCGCGGGGGTTGGGCATTTGACAGCATAAGTAAAAGACGTTCATAAAATAAAGTCATGGTCGAATTTTAATCTTTTTGGCACGGTTTGACGTCGCGTCCCTCGCGTGCGTTATCCGCGTAACGCGAACTCACAAACATCAAACTGAACAAGGGTCTTCCTGTCCGTGTTGATCGACAAGAAACGTGTCCAAGGTTTCTATAGTAAGATTTTACCACCGTTTTCAATCCAATCTTCTCTCAGTCTGATGATGTCTATGCTGTGAAAAACGACTGGTGTTTTTCAAAAAGCTCTCCATAATTCTACCTCGTGACAGTATGGTAGGGCATTGTTCACTACCGAAAATAATTCTTGGAAAGAAAGTAACCTCGATCGTGGTTTCCCTTGTTGTCAACTACGTACTTGTAGCAAACCGATTATCACGTTCATTGGCAAAAGCGAGAACGTCCGTCGTGGCTGACTGGCCATCTACAAAAGCTCATGTTGTGGGTGTATCATATTTTCCCGTTGAATGCCACAGGCAGCCCAATCTATTGGCTTGTGCAAATAGAAGATATGCATGGAGTTTTATAAATCCTTTCAAATTGCCGTACAATGTATAAATAAACATACCTTTTCGCTTTCATGTTGTTTCCTTTGTGGGTTTTCTTCTGTTTGAACCATTTTAGGCTGTTTTTAGGATTTTTTCATCCACCTCGGCCTGCCTGTATTAATGCTAGTTTTGCTGCTTGTTTGAACTATCTTATATATAAAGTCAAGCCAGACTCGTATTAATTTCACTCTGATTCAAAATACTCGTACTCGGTGAAGGGATATGAATGTGCCCGGGGGTTGGGCATTTGCCTTATTTCTTTGGCTCCACCGTCGGTGGAGAATTTTGAAATTTGTTTTTCAAAAATGTCTAATGCCCGGGGTTCGGCCTGGGGGCGATGGGCATTGTATGGAATTGTATGGAATTTTCCATATATCTTTTGTATTATTGTTCTAGCATTTGAATAGCAATAAAGACCCAGGGAATAGACCCTATTCATAAATGCGTATTTATGTTTCAATAGTTTATCCACATGTACTGAAAACATTACCAATATCACGCGAAAGAGCATGTTCAAATTAGTGATCTTGTGAAATTTGAAGGTTGTAGCTTAAAAATCAACGAAGTTACAACCATTTGAAATTAGAACAATTTGTATGAGAAAAACGAGGGAGGCCTTTCCAGCCTCGCTTTCATGTTTTTTCAGCATTTCAAATCGCTACAACTCAACAGTAATTCCCCACATTGCTCTAAAACTGAACACAAATACTAGTTTTAATGTTGTCTTTCATGTGGTAGCATTAGTTTTCCTCTACACATTCATCTTCCAAATTATGCAAATTAGGAGGCGGCCATTATGAATTCGGTCTATAGCTTGGTTGTTTTTCTAAACTTGGAAGTCACTGGTCGCAAATATGGGCCCGCTAAAATAGCATGTTTCTGAAAGGGTACTTTATCGTTCAAGTTAAAATAACAGTTTTAGTGAGTCTGGCTTGTGCATAGGTCGTTTTCATAAATGCGTATTACTATTTCGGTAGTTTATCCACACTGATATACAGAAAACATGAACATTGCTATGTGTAGTGATTTTGTGAACTTTGAGTGCTGTAGCTTAAAAATCACTGAAGTTATGTACAGTGATTTGCAATTCAAGAAACTATACGAGAAAACAATGGAGGCCTTTCTATCCTCGCTTCCATGCTTTTCCTACATTTGACTCCTGCTACAACTCAACAGCAATTCCCTATAATGCTTGTAAACTGTCCCACCCGCAAAGAAAAATAACAAATGAAATTGTTAACCAACACATCTCTTTCATCTGTCGTACAAGATTCCATTTTTCACGTCGGTCAGTACTCACTGCCCAGTGATCTACTAAAACTGCAAAAAAACATGTTTTATTATGTTTTTGAAATTACTGTATAGTTGTCGCTTGTAGTGAGCAGTAAAGACAATCCGATCCACAGTTGTTGACTTCCTAACTTCAGCTTACTAGCAATATTTCAACCACAGTGTGAATAATCTTTCCACTCTTTTATTAGAGGGTCTGAATGTCAGTTAAAATTTTGGCCATTTGTCAGTTAGCCCTAGTTAATCATTACTAGGGAAAATTTACAATGTTTGACCCACAAAAAAACATTTTGTCAGTTGTCAGTTATTTTTCGGTTGTCAGTTGTCAGTAAAAAAATCGTCATTTGTCAGTTATTTTTAAGGCCGTTTGTCAGTAGTCAGTTAACCCCATTCAGACCCTCTTATTACTGAATTACTCTAGCTCCAAACGGTCCTTTTACTATCCAAGTAATTTTACAGTAACAACAACAACAACAGTTTATTTGTGTCTTAGCCAGTAAATTACAAGTGCATATATAGATAAGTATACAATGGGTAACTAGTTCCTGTAAAAACTAGTGTTGATCTGCGTCGGCGGGGAAGATAAACACTGGTAAGCTCTGACGAAGGGCTAGCGCTCGAAAGGTCAGCTGTTACTCGCCACGGCGGTTAACATACCTTAATCAACTTTTAGTTGATCATACCATATATAGGTATAGCTAAAAACACACATTACATATATATAAATACCGAGTGGACACCGACAATCTGAAGTCAGATTGTCAGTATTTTGTTCGACAACTGATCGGTAAACGGCGTCTGATAGTTTTGGAGATGATCTCTGATAAACGATAAGACAAACCGGATAAGCAAGCATTTGCAATTATCCGCGAAAACATGTTACACGATTTTGTTTAAAGAAAATCGGCTAAAACGGTTTAATCAATCGTTCCACTTGGCTCCACAAACATCACAGACCCAAAGGACAGACATTCGTCCCTGACCACTGTTTGCTACCACGGAAGGACATATCGTGTCTCTCCACAAGACGGAGGAAGGGCAAACTGTTTAGAATCCACCCAGTCCTTGACGTCAGAGAAGTATCTAAGAACACACAAAAATGAAAAAAATATTAATTTTAATGATACTAACGAGTTTATGGAGCTAGATACTTATCAGACAATTGGCAAGGAGAAACGGTATATCAAAAATTAGCTATGAAACAAAAATCTCTAAGGTATGGAGAATCAATTTCTTAAGGTACATTCATTCTAAAAGTTATCGTCGATGTGCGGTGGCGCAAATGCTTGTCTCACTCTTCCTCGCAATTCCGGTGCATCCCGGAAAATCTGCGCGGCGGTGGTCTGGGCCTAAACTCGGCAAATAGCGACATCGAAGGTTATCTTAAAAATGAAAAAAAATAACGCAACATGCAAAAAAAATACCCTTAAAATTGCTTCTCTATACCTTTAATATGTTTTTCTAAAATTGGTCAATGATGTCCTTCGTGCAACTTATTTATATCTCATGCCCGCGCGGGAAGAAGTCTGGTAACAATGGCATCAGAGCGAGGCCAGTTGTCCCAAAGACCGCAAAATTGGAGTCGGTCAGAAATGTCTTAGTTTCTGTCATACCGCACTGTTGTGTTCTTTTGTGTCGTAAGGAACTTACATTATTTTCCGCCATCAACTGTCGATTTTTCTCTTCCTGTAACAAGCTGAGACAACTGCCCTCCGCTTTGATGCCTTTATGCATAAGATCAATGGAAGTTCATTTCTCCTGTTATTATATATGGCGTCTTTAAAGCAGATATCCCAACATCGATTGATTGCTTTATTTTTGCTCCTCGAAAAACTGAATACATAAGGTTTGTAGACTGTTTTCATTGTTAGCTTTTCAGTGATACTAACCGTTTTAGCTTTTCAATGATACTATAGCCGTTTTAGATTTTCAGTGATACTATAACCGTTTTAGGTTTTTAATGATACTAGGACCGTTTTAGCTTTTAAGTCATACTAACCGTTGATGCACAAGATACTTGGTTGGTGATAACGGTAAGTGTGTTGTCCAGGCCGTCGGTAAACATTTATCTGCCGTTGCTGTAATGACGTATTGCCGACCTGAATAAAATTGCGTAAATCCAAGAACGAATCAATAAAGGCACGGTTACATAGTTATTCTTTCTTGGTTCCACCTAACCATTCGTTTTAAGAAATGTTTCTAAAATTCTAAACTTTAAAATGTCGGGACTAGCACGAAAACAGGTAAATTTACTATCCTGGACCGACCTCGCTTTCAAGATTCGACCCCAGGACCCTCAATGTGTTTTGAATGTGGTCTGTAAACCTATAAATATTTCTTTACAGCGAGTATACAAACTTTAGATAAATTCTGTACAAAGAGATGAAGGATTCTCAATTCACTCTTTTCACCTGGTGGCCATCTTGGATTCAAAGCGAGGCAATCCTTTGTTTTTGCCAGGTTAGCCTCGCAGTGAGGGATAGTCAAAACGAGGCTAACCTGGCAAAAACAAAGGATTGCCTCGCTTTGAATCCAAGATCGCCACCAGGTGAAAAGAGTGAATTAGATTACAGTCAGTAGTAAGGGAAAACCACAGCAAAAACCGTGTAAATCCTGCCAGACGTAAGGGACCGGTTATTAATTAGAGGGGGAGGGGCTGGTGCGAAATGGGGGAGGGTCACCAATTTTCATGCAGCAAATTGAGGGGGGGGGGGGGGGGGGGGTGGGGCATAGTAAGCTACAGGGGGAATGGGGGAGGGGATAGGCCATAAAAAATTGAGCATGACGTTTTTCATTTGCACCAGCCCCCCTCTAATTAATGACCAGTCCCTAACGTGTTCATTCACAAACCTTTTGGATCTTTACCGCTGTACACATTGATTGCAAGCGCCTGTCCGGCTGCTGGTGTTTCATAGCTTCCTGGAGGGATTTGTAGTGAAGGGAATTTTCCAGTCAGACGAGATTGCTTGCATGTACCATCCGAAAAGATCTTGAATAACTGTCCCTGCGTAGAAAAATATTCAAAGTCAAACGATCACACGTTTTTATGCTTTGTTTTGACTTTGTAGCTTGGAGTTTTAAAAGTTGTTTTCGGGTCTAGAGAGGCAAGCTTTCTCAGTAAACACAAATGTATCCCAAATGGGCTAGACGAACATGTCCCACATGGGTTAGACAAATATTTAAGAGGTAACCGGCGATGAAGATTGCGTTGCATCGCACACGTTTAGTTCTAATTTGTATCATGACCGCAAGTTTACACATTAGTTAAGCCAGAGTAAGTGACGAATTGTAGACTCCATGGCATCTTCTCCTACACAAGCAGAGAGTATTTGCTTAATATGTAACGCTTACTCTTGTTCATATTTGTTTATTTTATTTTTGTGTCCCCCCCCCCCTCACCACGAGTACTATTTTTAACTAACTGCGGCAAATTAAAAATAAAATATTGATTGACTTCCAGATCTACAACCCTTGCCATTTAAGTCGGACCGCTTCAGCAATTTCCGGCTATTTTTAACACAATCCCCCTCCCCCATTTCAATGTCCCCCTCCCCCATTTCAATGTTGGTTTTCGAGCAGACTGAAATGTTGCCTTTCTATCCCAACATTGTGAAGGGGGAGGGGGGACAAGCGAAGTCATAAAAAATGCCCGCGATGTGTCAGAGGAGTTCGTTCAGTGTTCTGAATAGCCTTATTTTGTCGGGCGGTCCGTACTTAAATGGCGAAGGTTGTAGTTCGTTGATTCCTGAGTCAAAATGGCTTTCGGTTTCAAGCTAAATATGGTCCATTTTTGTGGCACGCAAACTAAGGAGTTAAACTTGCTATCTTACCCCCGTCCCCCGGCCATAATTTATGTAAGCTATACGGTATGTAAGCTATACGGTTTGTAAGCTATACGATATGTAAGCTATACGGTATGTAAGCTATACGGTATATAAGCTATACGGTATGTAAGCTATACGGTATGTAAGCTATACGTTTTGTAAGCTATACGGTATGTAAGCTATACGGTATGTAAGCTATACGGTATATAAGCTATACGGTATGTAAGCTATACGGTATGTAAGCTATACGGGTATGTGCCGCCCCAAAGGGTACGGTTTTCGAGTTCTTTTAGTCTGAAATAGGGTTATGAATTTTGCCTTTTTAGGTTTGGACACCGCACAAGAAAGAGAACAAAACCAAGGAGAAAAATATCCTTGGATTAGATAACGCGATTATAGCCAACTTTAAGTGCTGCATGAAATAGGGTACAGATTTCGGGATCAGGTCTGAAAAATGGGTATTCATATATTTTGGTCTGAAATATAGGGTCAGGGCTTTGAGACCCGGGTGCCCCCCCCCCCCCCCCCCCCCCCAATTTTCCCACCCCCACCCACGGGGTATCTTACCTCACTGTATAGTTTGATGATCTTATACGCTTCCCCACTGTCAAGGACTATATCAGAGTAAACCCGCTGACCAATAGCGTCGTAGGCGAAATTCGAGCGCTCGACCATTGGTTTTACTCGATCTCCGATAATGTCCGTTATCTGAAATAAATTATACGAGTTGTGAGGGGATGTCAGCTCTGTCTTCGACAACTGGTCGGACTGTGTTCTTATTGTTCTAAATCCTCATCCACCCTCCTGTTTCATCCTAAATTTAATGGTTAGTCATTAATTACATATCTATACCCAAGAGAAGGGAGAATGTTATGCGCAACAGAATCGCGGTTAGGTCAGAAACAGGGCAGTGTTTGAGCTGCTATAAGCTCTTCCTCTGTATTTTTTAGTTGAAAAAATAGTGGAAACTTTATGGGTGCATGAGAGCTAGGATCGAAAGGCGTTGGTGGTTTATAGTTAATCATTAATTACATATCTATAACCAAGGGAAGGAGGGATATTATGCGCTACAGAATCACGATTAGGTCAGAAACAGGACAGTGTTTCAGCTGAAAATTAGAAGAAACGTTATGGTACATGAGAGCTAGGATCAAAAGACGTTAATGGTTTATAGGCTGTTCTTAATATTTATGCTAATCCGTGCGGAAGCGAGGCCAAGTACGGATTAAATTCTAATCTGGCGGTTTCCTCGGTCAACGAGATGTCTCAAGACTTGTCTTTCATCCCATATTTCAATTTTACTTTTGCAGAAGAACTCATGAGAAAAATATGTTAAAAGTGGAGAAAATGAGCTTTGCGAAGGCTTCAAATATTTTTGTGAAAGCTACCAGTTGCATGACGTTAAAAATAAGGATTGAACGCAAAGTTTCTGGTTTGGTTTTTTGTTGTTAAAGCTTTTTTACACTCATTTTGTACTTAGTCCCGATTCATTGTGTCTTCATCCGTGCTTAACCTCACTTAAAGCTTTCAAGTAAATTAACATAAATATTAAGAAGAGCCAATAGTTATTCGTGACACTTTACATAGTTGTAACACACTTTTAAACGATAAATACGATCTCTTTTCTTTTCTTTTGGGGGAGCCGGGGTGGCGCAGTAGTTCAGCGCTTCGCCCCTCACCTCTGTGGCCCAGGTTCGATGCCCGGACGCGGCGCCATATATTAGTTGAGTTTGTTGGTATCTCGGCCTTGCTCCGAGGGTTTTTCTCCGGGTTCTCCAGCTTTCCTCCCTCCGCAAAAACCAACACGTTAAATTCCAATTCGATCTGTGGATTAGCCGGGACGTGGCTTCGATCAGCCCCCATGGTTGTTTCAGGTCTCGTTAGAAATTCAGAGTGGAGGTTAGGGAAGCGTCACATATCGATTTTTCCACGAGAAACGTCCAGCGAAGTTTGGGGGGGGGGGGGTTGACTTGTGACGTTTCTCCGTGGAAAAATCAATAGTTTTCAGAAACATCACATCACATATCTCTGCGATGATATGTAAAGACTCCTGAAGAGAAATAGCAGATTGAGATTGTCCCACAGCTATCGCATCTAATTTCCTATGTTTTTGAGAACTCACCGCCATACTAGCAGTGAATTCAAAGGTTTGATGATGAATTCAACTTTCCATCCCCACCAAATAGGACTCAGAGGTGGTGACAAGTTGTTTAAGTTGGAATAAAAAGGCGGACATGAATGGAAAGAGGTAGTGTATGACTTTTGAAAAAAATCGATAAATCTCCGACGTTTCTTAGGGGGGTGGGGGGTTGATAAAGAAACTTCGCTGGACGTTTCTCGTGGAAAAATCAATATGTGACGCTTCCCTAACGAAGTAATGTTGCTTTTACGAGTCACCCGATTCGACCGGGGTTTCGAAATTCGAGTGAAATTTCAAATGCTGAGGGTGCCAAATTTCACACGGATTTTGAAACTCCCAACCAATCCAGTGACGAGTATATGAAACAGTATATGCGCCAAACGCAAGTGAAACAAAAGATAATTAGCCGGCTACTTTTGATGTAATAGGCCATTTTGACGATGTTTCGCTCGCGTCAGTAGAACAATACGATGGGTAACTAGTTCCTGTAAAAACTAGTGTTGGTCTGCGTCGGCGGGGAAGATAAAGACTGGTGTAATCAACTATAGTCGATTGAGGTATGCTAACCGCCGTGGAAAGCGAGTATTAGCTGATGTTTCGAGCGCTAGCCCTTCGTCAGAGCAAAAAAGGGCTAGCGCTCGGAACGTCAGCTGCTACTCGCTTTCCACGGCGGTTAGCATACCTCAATCGACTTTAGTTGATTATATATCAGTAGAACAATAGCCGCGAGCTGCTAAGACTCGTTCTGGTTCACCAGCAACAGATAGCCATTGATTTAGCTGCGCGCGCAACATCGTCAAAATGGCCTATTAGGGTCGGCGCATGAAAAGTTCGCCATCTGAAACGCACTAAAGTTCCTCTTATGAGTTCTCTCCGGCGAACCATATTTTCACACCGTTCCCAATACCGCGCTCATCAACCCCTTTTATTTCCGTTTTTTTTTATACAACAGATATGTACTGATCCTAGGCAAAATGCAACAAAAGATAATTAGGCGGTTTCTTTTGATCTAATTAGGCTCGGCGTGTGAGAAGTCGGGCCTTATTCAATATTGGGCAAAAACTTACCGTGGTCATTATCCCTTGCATTTGCATTGGAATACCTTTAAAAAATGCACACGAATTAAAAGCGCTCTGAGGCAGTTTTCTCCCAAAAAGTATTGACTTATTTATCGAAAACCAGATTTTTCTTCAAGGGTAGGGAACGTTTCCGACCGAGTGCTACTTTTGCATGTCTCGTACAAGAATAAACAGAACCGTAGAAAACGTCAACAATAAATCGGGATTCCTGTTGTTCAGAGGGCCATTCCTCGGTCCAGTCCCCACTCTGTTTGTTCTGTCACAGGATGTCGGACTTTTCTCTTAACTTACTTCCTCGTCTACAGATCTGGAGATCTTTATAATAGACACCTGAATGAAATTTTCCTTTGAGTTCACCGACACCTGTTCGGCGGTGATTGATCCGAAATGTGTACTTTCGCATTCGAAAAATGAACAAGAAAAGTATAGTTGTAAAACGAACCCGCTGAATGTGTAGTTTATCTATTATTCTATAGTATTAGTTTCAAGACATCGGAGAATGTTTTAAGCGAGATTTAAGCGTTTAAGTTCAAAGACATCTGCTCGCTGAGTATATAAGGAAGGGAAGACACCGTCAATACGAGGTCAGTTTCAGGTTTAAACATGATACATATACCCCCATGGGGAGCACGAGGAAATGCCTTACCCTATCCTAGGTGGGAAAATTCTTACGTGAATTGTTTTGTGACTCATCACAACTCCACCCCTTAGTGACCCCGAAAGGATATTTTGTCAAATCTAAATGTCCCTAGTCAACTCCCCTACTGAGTCAACATTTTGTCAACAATGTTGCAGTTTTAATATTCCTGAAACACCTGAGTACAAAGAACAAAATAAAATGTGTTCAAATGTGGAGTCTTAAACTTTAGAGCTTGCCAGGAAAGTCACATGAGAAGTGAGAAAAATCCTTAAACAACTCATACATGAAATTCAGTTAAAGAGTTTGAAATTTACGAAGGATTTCTGGTCGGTTTTCTGATCATTCAATACTTTATAGCAAGGAGATCAGTAGCAAAAATCGGCGAACAGGTGTCGGTGAACTCAAATGCTTAAATCTCGATCGCTCAAAACATTCTCCGGTGTCTTCAAACTAACACATGCTACAGAATAATGAATAAGCTACATGTTCAGTGGATTCGTTTTACAACCATATAACTTTATTGTCCATTTTTTCGGATGCGAAAGTACAATTTTGGGACTGAAATCAAACTTCACCACCATTCTCGCGCGGCCAAGAAACTACAGGAAGCCACCACACACCTAAAACTGATTGTTGATTCGATCGATTCTTCCAATATTCTAGCATCGGTTAGGGACCCCCTATGCAACGCACAATGATCTGGTAAATTGATCGTTTTGGGAAGGCTTTCCAATCCTCCTTGGCCATCCAGGCCGCTGATTTTAGCAGTGCGCGCGCAGGTGCAGCACATTCTCGTTCCCAGTACCTAGTTGAGGAGGCACTGGGAACGAGAAAGGGAAACCGGAAGTCGTCCATTTTTTGCTCTCATCCTATATGTATGGTGCTCCGCTCGCGCGGGCCTTCGACCGCTACTACTGATGGGTAAAATTGACAGTGAATCGTAACAGAAAACAACAATAAACTGGTGTTCCTCACCGCACTGTTTCGACACAGCATCCTTCACAAGAAGAACAGCAACGACAAGGATCAGGATACCAGTATTGAGTTTCATGGCACACATCCGCTTGATCGAAAATATTGCCTATAGCTTATTTAAACTTGTCTCTTAGGTTGAGTACTTTTTCCAATAAATAACAATTTCAAAAGGCTTTAGTCGACCTTTTTTAAAGTAATTAGTATCCTAGTACGGTCTCACTGGGATTCGGAAGGTGTTTTTTACTCGAATGAGATTGTTTTCGGTCGTCCGTCGTTCTTATAAAAGAAGAAAAGTCAACAAACTATAAAACCGCCGTAATTTACGGCATTATCTTAAAAATGATTTTTCCTACACGATACAATGGTCATCAGCTGTCAACGGCAGGTGAGCTTTAACAATGCCTGCCGGATTTCACGTGGGCTAAGTTGCATTTAATTACCTCAAGTGATCATAGTAGATGTCCTATCGTTTTTTGATGGATTTTTATAACAGCAGAAAAGTCATTTCCTTTCTTTGATTATCGAAGTTAATTTTTCGAAGAACGACATCGCAAAATAATCGGCAAGATTTAGCATGGCCAAGTAACTTGTTAACCAGTTTGACGCATGGAGTCATTAGCTAATCGGCGATAGTAAAGCGACAGGTTGATTTTACTGTTTTCCTGCGATGGGTGCTGAAGGTGACGCGACCCAGCCGAATGCCTCGTATAACGACAAGTATGAATAATCGGAATCATAAAACCGAGTTAGACATGGTTAGAGGACAACTTCTTTAGACCGAGGGCAGCAATTGCAGTTCAATTCGAAATGCAACAATTTTCATGTTTGAACTTCGATATGAACACAACATCCCAAATAGGAATCTACTGGCTCCAGTGTTTCAAAAAGTGGATAAGTGTTAACCTAACTAACTGATTTTATCTACTGGGTAGGGAATTATTCGGTCGATAGCAAGTTCTCCACGTTTGAACTTTTTAACAATTGGGGACAGATATATGCCTTTTGGGAAAGATTATTCCATACGTAGATTTTTACTTTGCTTTAGCGAGGTTTTTTAAAATATGGATGTAGAATCTTTGAGTTAAAAAGGCGGTAAATAATAACCATTTTAGTTAACATGATACATCGTTGATACAATAAATTGCTCGTGCCATAATGGTCGGAGTTAATGGTAGAAGGCAGCTAGCTAATTGCCATACAACACTAAAATAACCTGGTAAAAGTTGTTTAAATAATTAATCGATTTACTCAATTCACCAGGCTCGTCACCTGCTTTTTGTTGCACATGCAATTAGGTTAACTAGATAACAACTTTAGAATGACATTAACATCACAGAGGGAAGCGTGGCGAATTACTAATTTCCCTGTTGTCGGCTTCTCATTGCATGGCTGATGGTATCAAACCCAAAGCCGGTTTATCGCGGTATTTAAATTCGGTTCTTGTCCTGGAAGTCGCCGATTAAATTTGAAAGCCAAGAAGTCCACCAAAGATTTACTCTGTTTAGCCTTTATTTGGAACAATGTTTACGATAAGATAAACAAATTAGTATACCAGGTATTATTAAAGATTAAAGCTCCTTTTGTATTGTCTTGATAAGCTATAGGGGTTTTCAAATAATGAATATATATATATTCACCGGAATAATTGATAGAAAAGGCAGTGGTATAAAAACAAAATAAAGTCAGACCGCCTTGTTAAAGACGGAGTGGCCGCAAAACAGCTTGGAAACTCCATTCAGCAAACTATTACTGGGACTGTTCTATAATTTTGATTTTTTGGGCGGTTGAAGTCTTAAGATTACTACCTATTTTCCAACAAACATTTCTAGCCGGCATTCTATACTATACTACTTCTCCTTTATATATACTCTGTGGATAAATGATGGCTTAAACTTATAGATTCAATGTGGATGAGGCGATGAGCCCCTTGTTTTCATCAGTTTTGAATTATCCAGGACGCCCACTACAGCCTGTGGGAACGGCTTGTCGTTCTTTACACAAAAATTGAAGGACATCGAATTCCACTTGGAGACAATGTTCAAGGACACCCAACGAGTACTTTTTGAAATTCGTTGAAACCAGTTGTCTGCAGCTGAATGTTTAACACAACTGAGAACAAGCAATCACTGAACTTCGCGGACGTTACGATCCCCCCGCATTCTGCTTTCGGCGGAGGTGGACATCTGATACAAAGAAAGAAACAGAGCTCTGTATATAGATCATCACTTCAAAAACGCAATAAAGAAACCAAATAAAAATTAACACAGAGCCTGAAAGAGGAGAAAAGTGAACAAAGTGGTAAACATTAATGACCTGTGGAAAAGCAAGGAAAAGTAGAGCTAAATAATGGTTAAAGAGGCCTTAAGTAGGGTAGGCTTACGAAGTCAGAAAATTAAACAGAAACTGAAGAACGCTCTCTGTGATCTCTTCTCTTTCTGCTCTCTTAATTTATCTCTTTCTTTCAGTTTACAGCCTGCATGGACAAAGCTACTCTATAGCCGGGTCAAACGCATGCAAAAATACAACATTGAATTAAAACACACACACAACAAAGCTATTTTCACTCAGTAAAACGAAAGTTGTTACTTTATTCTTCTTAATTTTTAGTTTTATATGACAAGGTTAACTTTTCCAAATTGGGCGGTATTTCCGTCGAAGTGGTGTTATAAAGTTCTTCTTGATTAGGAAATCATAATTTAAACGAGCACTTTTTGGACTTGCGTTTGGTTTTAATTGAATTTTCAGTTTACAACTTCTTCCTTATACTTATAGAGTGTGTTAATATTTTAACATTCAGTTGATTTTAGTAGCCTGAATATCAGCCGTCTCCTCTGAGGAACGAACCGGAGGAGACGGCTGAAATCCAGGCTATTGATTTTAGCGGTTTGCGAATAGTTAAAATGTTCACCACTGACTCCCCTCACGGCCGCAGTATTTACATATTCTGTCATGCCTCAGGCGGATGGAGGGCGGAGTAGAGGGACGGACTTACAAAACTCAGTACTGTTTCCCGTGGAATCAGTCATTAAGTGCCTTTCCCTTTTAGTACACAAATATTTATTTTCCCGCCTTTAGCTAGCCAGTGGCGCGCGCGACACATCACACCATCTTCTGTCCCGATGTGATCACGTGGCGGGATACATTTGAATTATATCCCGCATGGGAAACATTAAACACTTATGACTGGCCCCGAAGGAAACAGTGAGTTTTGTTTCCCCGAGATCCTTGATGTTCCCCGAGACGGAGTCGAGGGGAACATCGAAGATCGAGGTGACAGTCATTAAGTGATTTGTTATATAGACATAAGTTTTACTAGAGGCAAAGTTGTGCATAAATACGGGGCCTACTTGATACGAGCGAGGTTTGTCGTCTTCGATCTCTTCGGGACGCTGCTTTCGAACACAAAACGCTACCAGCATCGCTAAGGCATTTTTAGTGTCGTTTTGTGTCTTTCTTGCATCCTTTTTTAGCTACTAATTTCTCACTCTCGCGCTTGATAAAGATGTAAATTGTTTCTTTGGAGCTGATTCCATTTGGAACGCTTTCTTTCGACGAAAAATGGTCAGCTCTAGACATTTTGGTAAACAAATATTTCCCGCCTTTAGCTGGCCAGTGGCGCGCGCACCATCTTCTGTCACGATGTGATCACGTGCGGGGAACATTGGATTTTGATGACTGCCACGTGACCCTGAATCAGCCAATGCGAGCCAGTGCGTTGTGTCTGGAAAACTTATGGCTATGTAACAATAAACACTTAATGACTGGCCCCGAGGGAATCAGTGAGTTTTGTTTCTCCGAGATCCTCGATGTTCCCCGAGACGGAGGAAACAAAACTCACTGATTCCCGAAGGGACAGTCATTAAGTGATTTGTTATATAGAAATAAGTTTTACTACCTGATACGAGCGAGGTTTGTCGTCGTCTCTTCGGGAAGCTGCTTTTCAACTCAAAACGCTGCCAGCGTCGCTACGGAATTTTTAGCATCGTTTTGCGTCTTTCTTGCATTCTTTTTTAGCTACCAATTTCTTTCTCTTGCGCTTGATAAAGACGTAAACTGTTTATTTGGAGCTGATTCCATTTATCTTTCGTGGAAAAATGGTTAGCTTTTGATGAAGATCTAGACATTTTGGTAAACAAATATTCCCGCCGGTGTGCGCGACACATAACACCATCTTCTGTCACGATGTGATCAAGTGGCGGGCAACAATTGATGAATTCGCGCGGGAAACAATGGATTTTGATGAATGCCACGTGACCCTAAATCAGCCAATGAGAGCGTGCGTTGTCTGGAAAACTTATGGCTATGTAACAATGCATTTTGATGACTGCCACGGTGCATGACCCCGGATCAACCAATGAAAGCGTAAATGGTGTGATGTGTCGCGCGCGCCACTGACTTCTAGTTGCTAAATGCGGGAAAATAAACATTTGTCGTAGTATTTTGCCACGCGTGACTTAGATTTAGGAATACCGTGCCCAAAATGCTTGTCACGTAAACGTGCCGGCGGCAATTGGTTCGAGAAGCGGTAACACGCTGGAACATGTGCGCACACGTTGCAATTTCGCTGTTGAGCGCAGTGTACCTTTAGGTCACGGCATCTATTCTCGCGTACTATCTTTAACTTTGCGATAAATATCCTCTCTTTAATAGACCCTTTCAGCTTGCCTGTTTGTTGCCCCATTTCAGACCACGTGATAGTTCTCCAGAGGGTTCAGTGCTTTGTTTTCTAACTGTAGAAATTGGTACATTTCCTCTTGGAATACAGAAAAACAAAAAAGCATTACTCAAGGGAAATGTCACGTGGTCTGAAATGGGGCAACAAACAGGCAAGCTGAAAGGGTCTATTATGATACACCTTACCGAATATTTACCTCGCGCTACATAGAAACGAGGCGATTGGGTAAAATTACGCTACTTTAGTACTTTACGTAAGTCAAATGCTAATCTGCTATTCAGAGTTTGATTGATGACTCGTGCATTTTTCTTGCATCAACTACTAAAGTAGCACAATTAAAAAAAAATTCACTCTCAGAACTTGTACCGATTTTAGTGATTTTAAATGGTAATATGATAAGAAACGTTGACAGGTTACGTTACGACAGCACACAAACATGTCCAGATGTTGACGCTACTTCACACTTCAGTTGCAATATATTGTAATTTGACATTAAAACAAATGTTACTCTCAGCACTTGCATGTACTATTTTAGCGATAATTGTATTAAAATGTTAACAGAATACACTCTTTTCCATTACGGTTATTAATTATCATTTGGAATAAAAAAAAATTTACTCTCAGCACTTGTGGCTATCGGTTTTAATGGTAACTTGAAAGCCAATAATACTTTCTTGCATTATGTCATTTTCAGAAAACTTTCTTACGTTATGTGATTTTCAGAATACATTCTTACGTTATATGATAGCTCATCTTGTTTAGGATATTGTCGCAGTGATTTTTATGTAAGAGTTAAATACCTCGAATCTCGGCATTCAGCCATACACATCCCGAGGGATGCATATATTCGAGGTATTTAACTGACTTATTTAATTGTTATCCGATAACCATTATTTCACTAACATTCCAGTGAATTTCTATATAAAGACCTGATTATGTATTCAAGCCTTGAATATCTAATGAGCAATATATTGAAATTCACTGGGATTTTAGTGAATAACAATGGCAAATGTGTCAAAAATGAAATAAGCAGTGATAATAGCCTGTATACTCGATGACCAGTAAAGTACAGACAGTTAATTCTATGCCACACTGGACTAAATAATTGTACTTATCTGCCTAAAGCTTTTGTTCTTGCATTTTTATGTTACAGCTTCATACTAATGTACTACATGTAGGTTCTTTTAATACATCAATCGTCTGCACTCAAAAGCTATTAGTCAAAGTGTTCTTCATCGCACTATAAACACTTACTAACGCAAACACTCTTAAGAGCTCACATCAAAACTTTCGTTTATAGATACTATTTTAACTAAATGATCATAGCAACACAAATGGACTGAAGTATATATAATGTCATACCTTAAGTATACCCGCCAGTCATTGTTCCGTTCCGCCGTCGAGATTAGAAAAGTGGACACCCAAGTCAAGTAGCGATGGTTATTTTCAGGAAGACTGCACTTCTGGTAATGTTTCTCGTAAACTTCTCTTCAGGCCAATCGTATCATTCAATGAGCCACTGTGGTGAGTAGTTAAATACACTAAAATACTGTACTCTATAATCGAGTAAAAATTCAGTAGTTATTTTGCATTGTCTAATAAAGTTTACTTTCTTTTGAAAGGCGGAGTACTATTAATGCACGGACGGTTACACTTGTAATGAAAATATATTGCTGTTGTTACATGCAGTTTCTGCCCTGTCGTTTTGCTTAACTTTTTATTTAATCTTCGAATGTCTGGAACTGCATTTTATTCTATAATTTTTCACTACATGGATCGGCCTAAATGCCAAGTTGGCCTGTATAGCTTGCTGAGCAAATCGGCCGGAGTTAAAATCTTAATAGATTCTCTTTCCACGGCGGTTAGCATACCTCAATCGACTTTATTTGATTATACATACCAGTCTTAATAGAAATAGACTTTCTACTCAGTTATTCTAATAGAGGGTCTGAATGGGGTTAACTGACTATTCAAAAACTCATGAATAATTAATGAGCATTTTGTCCAATCCGATGAAGCAAATCAGTCACGTGCATGCTCCTTTATACCTGATAAAATCTCATCATTCTAATTGAATTCTGTCCCAGAGGGAAACGGTGTTAATGATTGGGACAATGGAATTTCTATTGATGTTTCAGCTTTCTCACTGAATTGCTAATTAGGATGAACGTTTTATATAAAGAATATTAATGAACATGAAATTTTATATAAAGTTTCATCCTAATTAAGAATTCACTGATAAAGACCCAAAGATAGCAAAAAGTACACGGAACATAATGTACCTAGATAATAAATTTTGCACTAAATTTACTAATATCAGCAGACTACCGAGATACACAGATAATATTTTTAAAATGAAGTTATCCAACTACCATTACTTGTTTACCGAGCCACTGTTTAGTTCCAATTATTAAACCAAACTCAAAGCCGTAAAATTATAAAAACGTGCATTAAACAGTACATATTTTGTGCCGGAGTCAAAAATTTAGAGTCTGCCGTCATGTCAGTCACGTCGCTTTCCAAGTCTTGAACTTTATCGAGGTAAACCACAACACCAAATCCTTCAAGTGCAGATTCTTCTTGCATTGCGAAATGCCGCTTCAAACAACATAGTATGGTAATTTCTTCATATCATTCCCTTGAGATGTTCGTAATTGCAGGCGGTGATTACTCGAATATTTTGCATGGCGTTGTGAATACAAAGGTTCAATGGTTCATTAAGTAACCATTCCCTTGAGATGTGCGTCTTTCTTTCATTGCATTCTTGAAGCGTTTTTGAAGCCGTTTAAAACACTCACAGCACGTGTTTTATCAAGTCTGAAATTTTAACTTGATAAAACACTGCTGTTCGTGTTTTAAACAGTACCTGACAAACGGCCTTAAAATAACTGACAACTGACAAATAACGATTTTTTTACTGACAACCGAAAAATAACTGACAACTGACAAATTTGGTTTTTGTGGGTCAAACATTGTAAATGTTATCTAGTAATGATTAACTAGGGCTAACTGACAAATGGCCAACATTTTTACTGACAACTGACAAATTTGGTTTTTGTGGGTCAAACATTGTAAATGTTATCTATATTAATGATTAACTAGGGCTAACTGACAAATGGCCAAAATGTTAACTGACAACTGACAAATTTGGTTTTTGTGGGTCAAACATTGTAAATGACAACTGACAAATGGCCAAAATTTTAACTGACAACTGACAAATTTGTTTTTTGTGGGTCAAACATTGTAAATGTTATCTACTAATGATTAACTAGGGCTAACTGACAAATGGCCAACATTTTTACTGACAACTGACAAATTTGGTTTTTGTGGGTCAAACATTGTAAATGTTATCTATATTAATGATTAACTAGGGCTAACTGACAAATGGCCAAAATGTTAACTGACAACTGACAAATTTGGTTTTTGTGGGTCAAACATTGTAAATGACAACTGACAAATGGCCAAAATTTTAACTGACAACTGACAAATTTGTTTTTTGTGGGTCAAACATTGTAAATGTTATCTACTAATGATTAACTAGGGCTAACTGACAAATGGCCAAAATTTTAACTGACAACTGACAAATTTGTTTTTTGTGGGTCAAACATTGTAAATGTTATCTACTAATGATTAACTAGGGCTAACTGACAAATGGCCAAAATTTTAACTGACAACTGACAAATTTATTTTTTGTGGGTCAAACATTGTAAATGTTATCTACTAATGATTAACTAGGGCTAACTGACAAATGGCCAAAATTTTAACTGACAACTGACAAATTTGTTTTTTGTGGGTCAAACATTGTAAATGTTATCTACTAATGATTAACTAGGGCTAACTGACAAATGGCCAAAATGTTAACTGACAACTGACAAATTTGTTTTTTGTGGGTCAAACATTGTAAATGTTATCTACTAACTGACACTGAGTAGACACCGCCATTCAGACCCTCCTGATACCCTGAGTGTTGGTCTGGCCGGCCGGGGTTTGAACCGTCGATCTCCCGCACAACAGACCGGCGTTTAACCACTGAGCTAACCGGGAGCTAATGCTCTTTTCATATTTTTCAGCGATCCCTTCACTGCATGGGAGAGTAGAGTCAGTAAGTTGACTTTAAATTTATTACTTGCTTCATAATAACTAACAGTATGACCGATTTTTTGCTGTCACAACCTTCGTCACTGAAAGACGGCCGGTTCTCCGACGTGTTGACGAGGTCGAGATGATTACCAGCCTGCGTTGCATCCAAACTGAACTCCAGTCTTCGGTTAAATTCGGGTGCGACGCAGGCTAGGTGAGTACCTGAAAGTCATTTGTTAAGGAAGCATTCGATTAACAATATTCCGGAATAAGAATACACAGAATGATCACTACAAATAGCATATATTATGCAAACAATTGTAACTTAATACATTCTCAAACTTATGAATAATTAATAAGGTGAACAGCCAATCGCGTCATCCCATTTTGGACACGTGGATGAATCTTGATACATCTGTGATCTTGTGATCTTTTTATTGGGCATCAAGGTTACATCATATTATGTAATTATAACTTTACATGAAGAGAACTGAAGGAAAAGATGTTAATAAAAATTGGCGTCAGAAGTGTGGCTCGAACCATCATCGTCATGGTTCAGTGCTCCCGACTGCTAGTCCTCCGTCTTGTCCGTTTGATGAAACAGCCAAATAATAACGATTACGACCCTTGTAGTCTAGAATGGTATGCAACAAAATACCAGGCAAACAATACTTCCTACTACGGCCGAAGCGGCCTCCGTGCTTTCATCTGTTCTCGGTGTTGGATCCCCTGGTGAAACACTAGCTCTCGTTTTTGATATATTACGTGAAAAATGTGCCCGAACCAGTGATTTCCAGAGACTATTCCATCTATTCTTATTTCGGAATACGGTCAATCGAACGCGCTGTAAGCAATAGCTGACCACATTTTCCCACTTCTCAGGTTGTGACCAATCTTGGAGGCCATGGACCATTGACATTCGCACGATCTTCATTCAACTACGACAATAAAGGGCAGAGATTGAGTCTAAATGGAGCCTTCCATGCTGGCGATTACAAACAGTCCTTTAAATATATATTTTTCTTCAAACAGGTGATTCGCGATCAACTTTAATTTTGATTCAGGAAACAGCCCAAGACTGCGTAATTGAATTGACTTCCAGGGGTGCATCTATGAATGATACTGCGAAAGCCTTCCTCTATATAGATTGGGCGGACATTCAGCCCCGCGTCGAGGGCTTGTTTGTTGAAAATAAGGGGATTGTTACCCGAATCCAGAGGCGCTTCCAAAAAATCCATGATTGTAAACTATCGTATAAAGCAGTCTTTATTTCAGAAAGTTTATCGTAGTCGCGCGCATGTGAATGCAAATACATAAACATTTTCACAAGATATATAAATGAATCATTGAACTTCTTGAAACTAAAATTCAAACAATGAACTCTACGTTAAGTTTTCACAAAAGATCAAAGATCAAGCATCACATTAAACCACTTTTAAAACTGCTCACAACTGGAAGAGATTAAGGTATCATTCAGCCAATCGGATCATGGATTGTAGGTCCCTGCCCAAGGACGCCCACGGTTGGCTTTTAAACCCACGATCTTCCTCATGCATGTCAGGTCAGGTTCTAGCACCTAAGCTAGCCGGCTGACATCCGCGTTACTATAGCTCGGCATGCACCTGTTCACAGCACTGTATATCAATTATACTACTATAGTTAATTATAGATCTCCCTTGTCATCTTATGAAAGCAAATTGCTGTTATATATGATTTTAACATGTGGTTTTCGATTTACAGAGGAAGATGTATGCACTAATGGGTGAAGACTTATGTCGAGTGATGCCAATTGAAGGCCGCGACGTGTTCCCCATTCCTCTTCCAGAGGGCGCAAAGCTTCTACAACAGGGAAAGTTGGGTGCGGCTAACGACGGGTTGGATGTTAGCGTCTTTGGAGGAGAATCGGACGGATGTGAGTTGCACACAATGTTTGTGGCGGTAGAGGTATGATAGCAGTTCAGCGAAGGCAATGTGTGGGGTTAAACTGCCACTTATGTTTATCACTGCACCTTCCTGAGTCGTACAAGTTTTCTTAAAGGGACACTGTCCCCAAATGATAAACTTTCTCATGACGAAAGACAAACATAACTACTCAGATTAGCAAATTATGCTTTCTAGGTAGACTGGAGAAAATTAGAGACATTTTTTTATGAAGGATTGCAAAGATTCGAGTGGATGCAATTACTGCTTTTAATAAATTATACATAGTGATGTTAATTCTTGATGGGAGGCCAAAGTTATATATAGATTAAAATTTAAGGCTAGCTAGTATCAAAGACACC
The DNA here is from genome assembly GCA_030867875.1 of Actinernus sp. WN-2022. Classification (NCBI taxonomy): domain Eukaryota; kingdom Metazoa; phylum Cnidaria; class Anthozoa; order Actiniaria; family Actinernidae; genus Actinernus; species Actinernus sp. WN-2022. Next base: position 70,048,153 of record JAOWCC010001589.1, on the reverse strand, counting down.
AGCTTAAAACTTGGAAAGTTGGCCCAACGTTTTCAAGTTCTTCATAATCACAATTCATTTCAATCCTTGCCATCTATCAATTTGGCTTTAGACGTGGTAGATCAACAGCATTAGCTTTGACCCGGTTTACCGACGAAGTCCTTGGAAATCTGGATAATATAATGGTCTCGTCAGTGGCGTGGTATTTATTGACTTAAAGAAAGCATTCGATACGGTAGATCATGTCATTATGCTTCAAAAACTAAAGGCCATTGGAATAAGTAGTGTACACTTGGCCTGGTTTCACTCTTACCCAGGGGTGTAGGGAGGTCCTGAAAATGGGGGGGGGGGGGGGGGCGAAATGATGAACTCTGGGACATTTTCATAATAGTAATAATAATAACACATTTATATAGCTCTTTTTTCCTATAAATCCAAAAGCGCTTTACACCTAATTAAAACTACATCTGATTTAAAAGTTACAATTACAGTAATGTTTAAAATTCCTATTAAAATTAATTAAGCAAAAAAAACTATCAAACAAACTTTACAATATATTGTCGATATCCGAAAAATCGATTTAAAAAATCGCCCAAATGCGCTGAAATTGTATGCAGACACAGCCCGATAACTGACAAACCCACAGGTAAAGTATTATTTCTTTTAGTTCAATATTTACAGAATTATTGCAATTTCTAAAACTCTATAAATTCCCAGTCAAGTCATATAAAATAAACGGTTAAACAAAAACCTTACGTTTGGGTAGCCTGTGGTTTGCCTGACCAACTAAGTCGTTTCCGCTTTAAACCAATAATATAGTAATGAAGATATAATTACTTTAAAACAGTGTTTTTCTGTCGAGATTACGTGACGCGAATGTAATGACCAGGCATCAGTTTGACTAAGATTTTCATCGAGAACACGTAGTCGTAGGTTTTGTTTTCAATGTCTTTTCCTCCGAAAATGCTGTCCTCTATATTATAAACAAGTAATAGCCTGAGTCCTCGTAAAATTAATGATAATTTTCACTTGTGTTTTCAAAGTTTGCAAAATCAGTGCCCTCGTCACTTCGCGAGTCGGGCACTTTTGCAAACTTTGAAAACACAAGTAAAATTTATCATTAATTTTACACGGCCCCATGCGATTACATATACTAATTGGGCCCCACTAAAAATCACCTAGTTGACGTGGGCTCCCTGGATAAATATTATTATTGTTATTATTATTATTAATATTATTATTATAGCCTATAGCCCATAGCCTTTGTAGTTTCACTCCACTTTAGTATGATGTATCTCAGTAATCATTATGAAACCAGTTTCTATTAGTTTGAATAATATCATGATTTAGAGCATTTTAAGGTGATGCTAAACATACCCCCTTTAATCCCTTGTATTATAGATCCACGGCCATGTTCTTTTCTAGTTTTAGTATCTGATGACCGTCGTATAAATTATTAACCTTATCAGTGGCGTATCCAGGTTTTAAATGTTTTAGGCCCAAACAACCGGTCTCGCGTAAGTCGGTTGCTTCTTGTGGAGTCCGGGGGCATGCTCCCCGGTAAATGTTAGATTTCGACTTTTGTACATGCCTTATCCTGCACTTTCAGGTCATACTTTGTGTGTCTCGTCAACCCCAACAATAATTTGCAATAAGACCAGTAGACTACTGACTCCTGATCATGTTCGAAATTCTCCCTTAGGAAACAAAGAGTTTGAAGGAGAATTTAGAATGTGACCAGGAGTCACTTATGCCCTTGTTGCACACTGCCAGCCCTTCAAATGGGTTTACGGGCCTGTAGGCTAGATACACCACAGCTTATAGTAGCCATTATGTTACTCTTACTCTATTACTCTTATTCTTTATTTCCTTTCCTTATTATTTTGTCCTAATAGCACAGTATTTGGTGACTGTAAACTCCAGGACATGTCTTCCCATCTCATCATTTGTTTTTCAAACTACCGAGCATGCTGGTCAGGCCATCATTAACACAAAGTAAGTATACAATTGTATTGAGTACAAGTAAGAAGAAACTCGGAAAGGACAACACAAATCCTTCAGTCCAACAGAAACCGTCCCAGTTTCATCTATTTCAACAAATCAATCAGTGTAAAACATATACCACTGACAGTGGCGTAGACAGGAAAGCAAACGCCGCCGACAGCAGGGCGTTAACCTTATATTTATGAAAAAGGTAAATTGCCCGAGCAAAGCAATGGAAAAACCATGTATGAAATTCAGATTTTCATGGTATTTCCATACTATAGAAATATACAATAATCTTGGAAATTACAATGTAAAGCATTCAGGTTTTTCATGGTTTTCGTGATACTTCCAATTTTTGGAAAGTATGCCGGAAATATCATGAAAAAACCATGGGAAAATGTTTTTTTGCCAAGCTGTCACAAGTTGACTGAATTGAGATAAATGAACTGAGAAAATGAGTACTCCAAAACTGAAATGCAATACGTTGTTTCCTATATAACAACTTGTTGTTTTCCACAGCTTCTACGATTTTGGCGGCGACGTGGACACTTCGAGTTTTGACGTTCCGGCCCATTGCGGCAAATCTGGGTCGATAAGCCAACGGTCTTCTCCTTTCGTTAAACGACAGATCATTCCCAACTTGATACCCTTTCCAGGCAAGCGATCTGTCCTTAGTAACGAGCGTCGGGTGATGCCAAACATGTTGCCATTCTCAGGAAAACGATCTGCTCTTGAAGAAGAACGAAGAACCATGCCAAACATGATGCCGTTTGGTAAGCGATCTGTCCTTAGAAACGAGCGTCAGGTGATGCCGAACACGTTGCCATACTCAGGGACACGATCAAGTCTTGAAAAAGAACGAAGAACCATGCCAAACATGATGCCGTTTGGTAAGCGATCTGTCCTTAGAAACGAGCGTCAGGTGATGCCGAACATGATGCCATTCTCAGGGAAACGATCAAGTCTTGAAAAAGAACGAAGAACCATGCCAAACATGATGCCGTTTGGTAAGCGATCTGTCCTTAGAAACGAGCGTCAGGTGATGCCGAACATGATGCCATTCTCAGGGAAACGATCAAGTCTTGAAAAAGAACGAAGAACCATGCCAAACATGATGCCGTTTGGTAAGCGATCTGTCCTTAGAAACGAGCGTCAGGTGATGCCGAACATGATGCCATTCTCAGGGAAACGATCAAGTCTTGAAAAAGAACGAAGAACCATGCCAAACATGATGCCGTTTGGTAAGCGATCTGTCCTTAGAAACGAGCGTCGGGTGATGCCAAACATGATGCCGTTTGGTAAGCGATCTGTCTAACTAAATCCACCTCAAGATAAGGCGACTTTCTCTTGTTACAGTTCATCTGATCATCATGAACGGGGAATACCAATAAAGATATTCGGAAACATTCTACCTGTGGTTGTCAAAAAAAAGGATTAACTGTTCAGAGACTGAACAGGACGTGATATAACATTATAAACTAAACACCGTATAAAAGGGCAGTATGCCAAATTGACAATTTTGTAGCAAAGTGTTATTTAATAGTAATAAAGAACGTGTGCTGGTGTTGCCAAAGCATAATCTCATCTGCTTTTATAGATAGAATTCCGGGGGGGGGGGGGGGGAGAACTCCGATACCAAAATGTCGGGGATGCTCGGCGGTCATTTTGAAGATGACCCCTAAAGGGTACGTATAAATGAAGAGGTTTAACAACCATAATGACTTTGACCCCTGAAAGGTACGCATATATAAACATGTTATAAAGGAACCTTAAAATAAGTGATTCTAAACCCCTAAAAGGTACAACTCGGGTTCACGTAACTAACTCGTGCGAACAGTCGACTCAGTAATACACGTCCAGCCAATATAATAGCTCACTTTTACTGAATGCCTCACTTGTCACTTACAAAGGTTTCAAAATGGTAAATTAAATTAATTTTATTCTCCGAGAAAATAATACATTTTATTTACCGGAGCTAGCCTAATATTAAAACCTTTGTATATGACAGGTGAAGCATATTAATTAATATTTCATATCAAAAGTGAGCTATTGAGGGAAAATAATGACGCAAATCATGAAAACTGCGAAGCACAATGCTAATTGGCATTTTATTCAAATTTCAAAAATCCTTTTCAACATTGCAACATTGGTATTATTGTCGTAATACTTTAAGTGATGCTCCGATCAGGCTAAGAACGAAGCATGAACGGCAAAGGTGCTAATTTTCTATTCTTCTTTCTTGTAATTTCATTGGTATATACTCGTAGATTCAATAGAAACCCATCGAAATAATGCATTTTTATTCGATAATTTTTGAAGTTTGAATTTATTTTTGATCAAACTAACTATGGTTTAATTTCGAAATTTGAGATTGGAAGATTTTTTGTTTTCTCCCTTTCCGATTAGCTGGATGGTGGCTTCTTTGAGTTTTCACAGTAAAAAGAACCCATAGCATCAATCAATCAATCAATCAATCAACAACTTTATTAACGTGTCTAAAAACTTCTAGCGCACCACAGGTGGTGTACTAATCGGGGACACCTAAATATAATATATATGTATATCTACGCTGTTTCCACAAAAGGAGCCCTAGAACCTAAAACCCCCTTTTGTGAAAACATGCTAGATCTTGTGTGCCTTTAGCTTTAAAAGCCAGTAACTCGTGTTTTTGCCGTTTTCTTGAAACGGCAAATGACAGTTGAAGACTTTAATGGCCTTTCTATCCCATAATTTACTTGTGTGAGATCTATCCCATAATTTCTTTATTTGAGACCTAGAGGTTATGCTTAGGTTAGAAAAAGGCCATTTTCTGGTATTGTTACTCAAAATACAGGAAACTTCCATCCATTAAACGCAATCTACATGAAGAGAACGTTGTATTGCCGTATAGTGCATCGAAATCCATTGAAAGCTCGAGAAATGGCGCCACTTTGAAGATATTAGGGTACACAAGTAACTTTGAGAGATTAAGGTTAGGTTACAAAAAAACACATTTTCGGATTTTCTACTCCAAATAGGGCAAAACTGGCACGCCAGTCTGAAAGTACAGGAAGAGGCCGTTGTATTGCCGTATAGTGCATCGAAATCCATTAAAAGGTCGAGAAATGGCGCCACTTTGAAATTTAGGTTACACAAGTAAATTAATGCGTACTTGTTGGCTTTAAAAGCCAGTAACTCACTTTTCAACGTTTTGATCCCAAAAATGCACCTTTTTTCTCAGACCTAGTGGAAAATGTACATCTTTCACTAAGCAAATCGTTGCGCCATACGTCAGGCAAAGTTGGTTTTTCGCGAAATTTTTTGAACTACTCCTCCCCACCCCACACCACCCTCATAAAATACCTACAGATCAATTATTGGAAAGAAAGGCCAGAAAAGTCGTAAACTGTCATTTGCCCTTTCAAGAAAGCGGCAAAAACACGAGTAACTGGCTTTTAAAGCTTAAAGGCACACAAGATCTACGCTGTTTCCACAAAAGGAGCCCTAGAACCTAAAACCCCCTTTTGTGAAAACATGCTAGATCTTGTGTGCCTTTAGCTTTAAAAGCCAGTAACTCGTGTTTTTGCCGTTTTCTTGAAACGGCAAATGACAGTTGAAGACTTTAATGGCCTTTCTATCCCATAATTTACTTGTGTGAGATCTATCCCATAATTTCTTTATTTGAGACCTAGAGGTTATGCTTAGGTTAGAAAAAGGCCATTTTCTGGTATTGTTACTCAAAATACAGGAAACTTCCATCCATTAAACGCAATCTACATGAAGAGAACGTTGTATTGCCGTATAGTGCATCGAAATCCATTGAAAGCTCGAGAAATGGCGCCACTTTGAAGATATTAGGGTACACAAGTAACTTTGAGAGATTAAGGTTAGGTTACAAAAAAACACATTTTCGGATTTTCTACTCCAAATAGGGCAAAACTGGCACGCCAGTCTGAAAGTACAGGAAGAGGCCGTTGTATTGCCGTATAGTGCATCGAAATCCATTAAAAGGTCGAGAAATGGCGCCACTTTGAAATTTAGGTTACACAAGTAAATTAATGCGTACTTGTTGGCTTTAAAAGCCAGTAACTCACTTTTCAACGTTTTGATCCCAAAAATGCACCTTTTTTCTCAGACCTAGTGGAAAATGTACATCTTTCACTAAGCAAATCGTTGCGCCATACGTCAGGCAAAGTTGGTTTTTCGCGAAATTTTTTGAACTACTCCTCCCCACCCCACACCACCCTCATAAAATACCTACAGATCAATTATTGGAAAGAAAGGCCAGAAAAGTCGTAAACTGTCATTTGCCCTTTCAAGAAAGCGGCAAAAACACGAGTAACTGGCTTTTAAAGCTTAAAGGCACACAAGATCTACGCTGTTTCCACAAAAGGAGCCCTAGAACCTAAAACCCCCTTTTGTGAAAACATGCTAGATCTTGTGTGCCTTTAGCTTTAAAAGCCAGTAACTCGTGTTTTTGCCGTTTTCTTGAAACGGCAAATGACAGTTGAAGACTTTAATGGCCTTTCTATCCCATAATTTACTTGTGTGAGATCTATCCCATAATTTCTTTATTTGAGACCTAGAGGTTATGCTTAGGTTAGAAAAAGGCCATTTTCTGGTATTGTTACTCAAAATACAGGAAACTTCCATCCATTAAACGCAATCTACATGAAGAGAACGTTGTATTGCCGTATAGTGCATCGAAATCCATTGAAAGCTCGAGAAATGGCGCCACTTTGAAGATATTAGGGTACACAAGTAACTTTGAGAGATTAAGGTTAGGTTACAAAAAAACACATTTTCGGATTTTCTACTCCAAATAGGGCAAAACTGGCACGCCAGTCTGAAAGTACAGGAAGAGGCCGTTGTATTGCCGTATAGTGCATCGAAATCCATTAAAAGGTCGAGAAATGGCGCCACTTTGAAATTTAGGTTACACAAGTAAATTAATGCGTACTTGTTGGCTTTAAAAGCCAGTAACTCACTTTTCAACGTTTTGATCCCAAAAATGCACCTTTTTTCTCAGACCTAGTGGAAAATGTACATCTTTCACTAAGCAAATCGTTGCGCCATACGTCAGGCAAAGTTGGTTTTTCGCGAAATTTTTTGAACTACTCCTCCCCACCCCACACCACCCTCATAAAATACCTACAGATCAATTATTGGAAAGAAAGGCCAGAAAAGTCGTAAACTGTCATTTGCCCTTTCAAGAAAGCGGCAAAAACACGAGTAACTGGCTTTTAAAGCTTAAAGGCACACAAGATCTACGCTGTTTCCACAAAAGGAGCCCTAGAACCTAAAACCCCCTTTTGTGAAAACATGCTAGATCTTGTGTGCCTTTAGCTTTAAAAGCCAGTAACTCGTGTTTTTGCCGTTTTCTTGAAACGGCAAATGACAGTTGAAGACTTTAATGGCCTTTCTATCCCATAATTTACTTGTGTGAGATCTATCCCATAATTTCTTTATTTGAGACCTAGAGGTTATGCTTAGGTTAGAAAAAGGCCATTTTCTGGTATTGTTACTCAAAATACAGGAAACTTCCATCCATTAAACGCAATCTACATGAAGAGAACGTTGTATTGCCGTATAGTGCATCGAAATCCATTGAAAGCTCGAGAAATGGCGCCACTTTGAAGATATTAGGGTACACAAGTAACTTTGAGAGATTAAGGTTAGGTTACAAAAAAACACATTTTCGGATTTTCTACTCCAAATAGGGCAAAACTGGCACGCCAGTCTGAAAGTACAGGAAGAGGCCGTTGTATTGCCGTATAGTGCATCGAAATCCATTAAAAGGTCGAGAAATGGCGCCACTTTGAAATTTAGGTTACACAAGTAAATTAATGCGTACTTGTTGGCTTTAAAAGCCAGTAACTCACTTTTCAACGTTTTGATCCCAAAAATGCACCTTTTTTCTCAGACCTAGTGGAAAATGTACATCTTTCACTAAGCAAATCGTTGCGCCATACGTCAGGCAAAGTTGGTTTTTCGCGAAATTTTTTGAACTACTCCTCCCCACCCCACACCACCCTCATAAAATACCTACAGATCAATTATTGGAAAGAAAGGCCAGAAAAGTCGTAAACTGTCATTTGCCCTTTCAAGAAAGCGGCAAAAACACGAGTAACTGGCTTTTAAAGCTTAAAGGCACACAAGATCTACGCTGTTTCCACAAAAGGAGCCCTAGAACCTAAAACCCCCTTTTGTGAAAACATGCTAGATCTTGTGTGCCTTTAGCTTTAAAAGCCAGTAACTCGTGTTTTTGCCGTTTTCTTGAAACGGCAAATGACAGTTGAAGACTTTAATGGCCTTTCTATCCCATAATTTACTTGTGTGAGATCTATCCCATAATTTCTTTATTTGAGACCTAGAGGTTATGCTTAGGTTAGAAAAAGGCCATTTTCTGGTATTGTTACTCAAAATACAGGAAACTTCCATCCATTAAACGCAATCTACATGAAGAGAACGTTGTATTGCCGTATAGTGCATCGAAATCCATTGAAAGCTCGAGAAATGGCGCCACTTTGAAGATATTAGGGTACACAAGTAACTTTGAGAGATTAAGGTTAGGTTACAAAAAAACACATTTTCGGATTTTCTACTCCAAATAGGGCAAAACTGGCACGCCAGTCTGAAAGTACAGGAAGAGGCCGTTGTATTGCCGTATAGTGCATCGAAATCCATTAAAAGGTCGAGAAATGGCGCCACTTTGAAATTTAGGTTACACAAGTAAATTAATGCGTACTTGTTGGCTTTAAAAGCCAGTAACTCACTTTTCAACGTTTTGATCCCAAAAATGCACCTTTTTTCTCAGACCTAGTGGAAAATGTACATCTTTCACTAAGCAAATCGTTGCGCCATACGTCAGGCAAAGTTGGTTTTTCGCGAAATTTTTTGAACTACTCCTCCCCACCCCACACCACCCTCATAAAATACCTACAGATCAATTATTGGAAAGAAAGGCCAGAAAAGTCGTAAACTGTCATTTGCCCTTTCAAGAAAGCGGCAAAAACACGAGTAACTGGCTTTTAAAGCTTAAAGGCACACAAGATCTACGCTGTTTCCACAAAAGGAGCCCTAGAACCTAAAACCCCCTTTTGTGAAAACATGCTAGATATATAAAAAATCTGCACAATACAAATATACATAGAATATGATTGGATATGTCATGTAAATACTTTAAACATGAAATTGCTAAAATAGGAGAATACTCCTTATGATATCCTACTGTTAAAAGATAATAATAGTAATTATAATAATGGATAGATCCGTGTCATAAATAATAAATAATTCACATATTGCAGAGGAAGCAACTAGGTGGGCATACCTTCTCTATAAGTACTGCCAGATTCTGCTTTCTTATGTTTTTCTTAAAAGAGGTAAGCGTTGTATAGTTTCTGGATGCAGAAGGGAGTTTACCCCATAAAAAAGGTCCATAGTATCGCAAGGAGTGTTTACCAAACTTTATAGTGCTGATCCTAGGTAGTACAAAGTCCGCATTCCTTAAATTGTAACTACTACTACTGGTAATAAATATTTCTAAAATGTTGTTTGGTAACAGCTTGTTTTTGACCTTGAACATAAAAATAGCAATGTCATGTAGACGTCTATTATATAAATTAGACATTTTAGCTCTAACTAATAGTTCGCTATATGTGGTGCTCCAGTCATTATATACCGCCCTGAGGCCTCTCTCGTTGATTTTTTCAAGTTTGTTACTATCAGACTTCCTACAAAAATGCCATGTTAGTCCGCAGTATGTAAGATCAGGGAGGATGGCAGCTGTGTAGATCCTTAGTTTTGCCTTAACCGGGATTAACTTGCGCAGGCGCATCAGCACTCCTACCCGCGAACTTGCCTTCTTGCACATAATTGAGATGTGCTCGGAGAAAGTTAGATTCCGATCGATAGTAACACCAAGCAACTTTAGTTCGTCCGTTGCCTTGATTGTCATCCCATAAAAATACTTTATTTCCTGGGTGTAGATTGGATTGTAGGCATCTCATACAGCACTTCAGGCACATTCAAGCAAAATCGTATGTAGGATATGCTCATTGCCGCAGCCTATTGTCTTTTCAACAGTTCTTAGCTGATAGATAGATAGATAGGATCATTACTTAAAATATAACATAATTTTTAAGTGAGGGAAATAAACAAAGTATGGAATAAAAATGCACAGAAAAACAAATTGCGCGTCTTCGCCGGAGAGAGATGGAACCTGAACTGAAGAATTCGGGTAGATAAGCCTAAATTTATTGATTTTCTCCTGGTGCATTGCATTATTGAGGTTCCAGAAATTATCCGCCAACGGAGTTTTTCTTTGGTTGGACCCCTCCACCTCCTGGAGTTACGTTTTAAGGGCATTTGAGAAAAACAAAACAAGCGCGTTAAGGCCAGCAGTAGAGCTTATGTTCTGTCTGTTTTCAACTCGAAAAAAAATCCCACAATAAATTTTGGAAACCCAGTAAGACAGATATATTGTTCATGCCACAGATGATATTCAGCTGAACTGTAACCAGAAATTACTTACTTATCGTTTAATATAAACTTGGTTCGCAGCCGTTATCGGCGTTGGATAATATTACTAGTTTTTCCACACGACAAACACGGATGTTCTGACTGTTCTCGGATCAGAGGTAGCCCAAGCTTGGGATCTGTATAATATTTAACAGTATTTGTATGCGATTTTTTAGTTTTCCATGTACCGATGTAATTTTTTAATAAAAATCGACAAAAACCTAACAGTGTCTTCTTGGAGTAGGGTTTTAAGGGATTTGTTTTTGCTGAAATCCGCTGTATACTAACATGGCACACTAAGACATAGTTAAGGAACACAAGAAGACACTATATACCGATTTTTATTCGAGAGTTATCTTGTAGATGGAAACTAAAAAATCTCATACAAATGATGTAAGCTTGGGCTACCTGTGTTCTGATCAGGGTCGTACAAGTTGTATTTGGCAATCTCAATGGAGAACCTCGAACAGAAGTAAGGCATTAATGTAAATTTAATCACAATTAAAGAAACCTTGTGAATCGGATACAGTCACCAAGGTACATTCAAAACTGGTAAAATGATATTGTAATATTTATGAGAGTTCTCCATGCAAGTTTAATTAATGGGGTCTTCATTCCCGACGGTCCAGACTGATACACGTCGTAGCTAGATCCCTGTTTATACCCTGCGAGCAAAGTATCGATTTAAAAATCCTAACCGGCGAAGAAATGAATCGAATCAGAGTGCTTTGCCTAGAGCTTGGGCTTCTTGTGGTATCACATTACAATCTACATGGCGACCTCTACATGGCAACGGTTACGTTGTCAGTTTGAATTTCGAATTTTAAACGTAACCAATCAACGCTCATTTGGCAATGTGATCTAGCTCCTTAAGAGCCCATTGACATTTAAATCTACCGTTGTTAAGGAAATTTTGCAGCCTCGCAAAAATGTTGCAAACATTTGAATGTCATCGGCATATAAATGGAAGGACATATTATGCTTCCTTAAAATGTCCCCAAGTGGTGCAGTGTATAACAAATACAGAATTGGTCCCAGAACTGATCCAATGAGGGACGCCGCAGTTCAGATGTCAAGTGGTTGACTTCACACCATCGATGCAGACAAATTGCTTTCGATCTCTAAGATATGATCGAAACCACTCTAAAGCATTTCCTTAATGCGAAATCTAGAAGATAACCTAGACAGTAGTATGTTATAGTCTACTGTGTCGAAAGCCGTGGATAAATGAACAAGAAGAAGAAGTATGACAACTTCATGACCATCAATGTCACGTAATACGTATATTCTGTACTCGTACAAGTGCGCTTTCAGTACTATGAAACTGTTTGTATGCGGACTGAAAGAGTTCATTGAGATAATTGATGTATAGGTAGTCCTTAATTTGTAAAGCGACAACCTTCTCGGTACACAAGTATCAATACTTTTTGGCCCTGTAGAAGACTAGTTCTACTAGTCGAAATTGGCCATTATATCTGCCCTTTTATGCCGTAGTACTAGCCTTGCATTCTAAATTGTTTATCTACATTGTGGTTGTTCGACCTCGAAATTTTAAAACGGATGCCAAGTACATAATTCACCCATTCCACGCTAATCGGGCCAATAGGATATCGAAAATGGCCAACATGTGTTGTAGTTCTTTTGAAAGATAATTATTTTCCGCAATGGAGGCAGATATCAAATCTTCAGAATACGATTTTTTAAAATGTAATCTTTAAATGCTGGAATGTTATAAAACTTTAACCGAGGTCTGTTGTACAAAGCATTAAATATTTTGAAAAATGTGGGAAAATGGGCAAAAAAAATCCAGCGTATTCATTTTTACTAACAGGACACTTTCTTCTGCACTCCGGTGAGGTAAAACATACAGCAATCATAATCCAACCCTTAAACTCCACCCAAAAAGAAAATTACCGTCATTATTTTTAGTTTTCTCGTTAGCCATCAGATTAAAAAACATTGTTTGTCTCTCTCACACGTTCTTGGTTTTACTCTGCAAGAGTTTCAAAGGCACAGATTGTATGCAATTGTCGATCAAATTCTAGGGACATGCCTTAGTTTTCACATAGACGTAACCAATTGCTCACTGATAGATGCACAAGAAATCTGCCGTGTCGTGGGTAACACAAAAAGTAACGGAGAGGTATATTCAATAAAGACGTCTAAGAATAAACCGATAGTTACCATTCACATTATAATGTTAGTTTAATGCTCTCGTTGTCGAATTGCTTCATTTAAAATATATAATTGATGCAATATTGAAATTAACAGCCAGCAAAATATTTCAAAATCAAACGTTATCAGAGGATATCATCGACTTTGACGAGAATCATGAAAATATCAAACAGACTTAGACTGTAACACTAAATGGGGGAAGCTATTACATTGAATTGGTGATAAGAAGTTAGATTTCAATAATGTGCTTTGTATTCCAGTATAAATCGAAGTTATGATCTATAGGTAACGGAGGTTACACTATTTCTACTACATTGTTTCGGTTGATAATAGATACAAAAACAGACGCCAGAATAGTACTTTTGAGACTACTGCGTAAATGGAACAGCTGCTGGACTATATCTGCTGTTTCCTGTTGGATGCCTAGCATCCTCTGGCTTCTTCCACGTGGTTCTGGTGGCTGGATAACGGCGAGGATATCCTTGTTCGGGACCCACAAGATGTCGGCTTGTCTTGGCCACTTGAAAGAGTTTTGATCTTTTTCCGAGACTGAGGCCTGTAGGAAGGTTACGTTGACAGTGTGGTCTTCATTATCTACTTCCAGAACCTTGCCAATGTACCAGACTTTATCGTATATGGCTACCACCCAGTCATCAACGTTAGCCTTTACTGTATCTGCTGTGGCCGCAGAGAGTAGCTTCAGTAGATGTTTTCTCCACCCGCATGCTGAGTCTGCATGGAACTTCCCGTCGGCGAAGCAGTTCGAGCAGAAGCAAGACGTTTCTCTGGACAAGATGGCACCTGGGTGGCCGCCAGGACAAACGGCATGCAGCTTCATCGTGCCTGGTAGTGCGAGAAGGTCACCAAAGGCTTTGATGTTAAGCTTGGCTTTAGCGCAGTCTTCTGCGGAAACGTACTTGTAAGTGATGGAGCTACTTGATTGGTGCTCTTCGGCCCAAGCAAAGAAGCCTTCAGCGTCGTCTATATTTACCTTGCGCTGTTTCACTGCTTCATCGGCCATTCGTTTGGCAGTGCCACCAATTCCATCGCAAGGCCCTTTACCATGCCCCGCTTCGAAATAGTTCCAAGAGGATGTTACCCCGAACTCTTCTTTGTGGGTTGTAACAATATAGAAGATGGTCTTGTTGCGGTATTGGGACGTGGGGTTATCCGTGTAGTAGTGGATGTGCTGGAGAGGCGTAGGACAGAGTGCCTTCACGTCCGGAATCAGCTCCCTTAGGAAAGCGTAGACTGTGCCACTATTATGCTCCAGCACATTCGAAACCACTATAATGCTTTTATGGATGAGGGTGCCCTGTTCGTTGTAATAGACCACCACTGGATGCAGCGTCACCTGCTGAGGAGCATTCCAGAATGCAGACTGGATTTCCTCTGCTTGGAGGCAGGTGTAGTTCTCTGCAAAGTCCATCTGCATTATGGCGTGCCCATCCGGAAGGTGTTGTTTTAGATGGCGGAGCTGCTCATATTGTTCCTTGACCCTTTTACAATGGTGGTTGAATTCCTCCACTGCTTTCTTCCAAATTAGGGAGAAGGCTTCCTTGTCCAGCTCTTCCTCCACCACCTTCATCTTTTTTTTCCCATCTTCCAACTCCACTCGTTTCCACTGGCTGTATTTTAGCTTTGCAGGCAGCTTAGTGCAGATTTCGACGACTTTCTCACTATCGGTGGTTTTCGCGAAAGTATCAGGGCTTGTTTGAATTTCGATGCCAACTGCCTTGATTGCGCGCAGATATAACGCCATATTCTGGTGCCTTTGACAAAGGCACGTGCTCCTACTAGAAAAGTTAGTAGTCTGAAAATGCACTGGTCTCATTGAGTAAAATAAGGATCTGGAAATCTTCTCGTTTGGATTCTCAGCCAGAAATTTGTGGTGGAGGTTGTATATATAATCGTTGAGAATCCGTTTCTGAACTTTCCCTTCCTCGCATGACTTATAATCTGCCTTCCCTGGCATCATACTGGAATTATCATCTCTCTCGAGAAACGAGATGACAGATTCCTTTTGCATCTTTCTTTTCGCTTCCTCTCTCTTCTTCCTCCAGTAAACAAGTTTACCTTTGGAATTTGACAGAACTCTTCTCCCCAAACCACTCTCGGCATGTAGAAGCCTCATGCACCGGTATTTTTTCAGCACCTGGCCGCAAACTACACTTGCTGCGAGCCGCTTTTGCTTGATTTTACTAGAAGATGCTGCTCCCTGTACTTCGCCTATAACAGCATTTGCAAAGAGCAGTTTCTTCCTCAGCGATCGAGGGAGTACTTTTGGGCTCATACCAGCTTTTCTTATCTCTGCTGCCGTCTTGCTTCTGGGTGTTGTGGCCTGACTGTCAGTTCTGGCCTGTTGCTCGCGGTCTTCACAGGGTTCAGTCGCTGGACGTTTAGTTGCGTTTTTATTCTGCGTAGTTTTTTCTCAGACTCTGTCAGAAGATGCGTGGGCTTGTAATGCAGGCGGTTTGCGTTACCTTTGTTGTTGCCAAAGTACTGAGAACGTATTGAGAATGCGTGGCTCCTGACCTCATATCATTGTGTTCCTAAATTCCCACTTACCTCGGAAGAGTTGCGCCTCGATTTGCGATAAAGTAAAAGATGTTCTTGGAAGTATGCAGCGATATAAAGATTTGTTTGTTTAGAGTACACGAGGAAGAGTGATTTCGCAATGATTTAGGATCGTTCCAATGGAGTTATATCACGTTACCGTTTATTGTTACGTGCAGTCGTCATGCAGGAATCTATTATGCATGTCCATCAAGTACACGAATATCATTACCTTGTCAATATTTAATAGCTATCTTACGAAACTCTAACCGGAAGTTACTTCTCTCCTTCCGTAATCTCCGTGACATTTTCGTGTTACTGGAATAAAAATATTTCGGCAACTTAAATTGCATAATAAGTGACATTAGAAGTGTGTATTCATCTGTTTTAATCGCAAACAGTTTTTCAATACTTTTAGAGGAGTTAATGGAGTGCATTATTCCCCCAAACGTTTGCCAGAAATTCAAGGTACAGCCACGAGGTAGGCAAATGGAACATTTCAAAGATGTTCCATGTCTATAAATACCGCATCCAAAACCAAAATTTCCTTTTTTTATATTTTCTAGTCTCTAATCTCGAGTACGTAACAAAAATCCTGGAAAAACGTCCCATGATACACATAATATCAAAACCGTGGTAACGGAGGTTACAGTAACGCGGGTAACGGAGGTTACAGATTGCAAACTTTGCCTGATTTTACGCAAATACAATGCACAGCGGAAACTCGGTATATACACCCCTAAGCTTACAACTAACAACACTTTATTTTAGGAACCGCTGCTTTCCTTGCCGGTACGGGCGGTAACAGAGATTACACTCTTAACCATACCGGCTCTCCATTTTAGATAAGATAAAAAATTCTGAGACATCAAACATTCTAAAACTGAACCAAAACCCCCACTATCCATTTCTGTTATATAATAACGTAAATGCAAAGCACAAAGCAAGAAAGTTCGGCATTATTTTTGTCCTTCGTTTGGAGTATTCAGTAGAGGTAACGGAGGTTACAGTTAAATTTGGGACATTATATACATTCAGTATGAGTTATTGATTTCTTCCAAGTGATATGCCACTTGATTGAGAGAAATTCCATAAAACCTTGGTTATTCATGATGGGTTTCCACTCCGTAGCTGATGCATACGTCAGGTGCAATGCCTTCATTCCATTTCTTCTTTCTTCCATCACTGATTTGGGACATCGAAAAAATTGTAAATTTCTCATGTTTCGTAGTGGTTATCACTATGATAATACGATTACAGCCCACGAACCATATGATTTTTTATAAGCTTCAACCTCATAAAACAATATAACAATGTATACGTAGAAAAGGACATTGCATGGGATCCATGTCCCTAAAAGCACGAAGACGCAGGAAATTTGAATTGGCCTCGTTTATCGTGGAATGGGTGAATTGAATGATTTTGACATCAAAACATTTCAAATTAAGCGACCACGATGGACCATAAATGGGGTCAAAAACGAGCAGGTTGATAAAACCTCTTCAGTTTTCATACAACCGGCGTCTAACATCAAAGTTCTCCTCTTACCAAGAAATGTTTTTTTCTTGTTTTTCAATTTTTATGGGTTTGGCGGGAAAATGACGTCACGAAGTTGGCAGCAAATTTTAAATTTCACATTGTGAGATATTTGATGATTTCCTCTGAAAGAATATGTCAAGAGAACTTCAAAACTGAAGAGGAAACTGAAACTGATCGTCATTCCAATTTTTTAAAATTTTGTGCATTTTAGTAACAAAACAAGGTCATCATGGGTGAAATAAGACGTGGTGTCATGGCACCATGTCAAGAAAATCGTCCTAAGGAAGCTGATTGGTTGGCGGCGAAATATCGCGACAAGTAAAATAAACACGGCGAAAATATGATTCGGGGCAGCTATACTGGCCCTAGTAACAACTCATGCTATAAGGGAGTTGAAACGTGTAACACCCATACTTCGCTTTAGTGCCATGTATGCTCTGGATTATACAGCGTATGGTACTTTTACCCACTTCTTTGGATAGGAAAACATGGGGTGGGATCTGGGTACGAGATTAGGGGCCGCTGTTATACATTTCAACGCCCTCATATGTTTTTGAGTCTTACAACACTGGATTCTCGCTCAGCCTCTGGGAGAATTTATGGTGAGCGCATTGCAAAACAAGTAGCTATGGATCCTAGCTGGGCTGTGATTTGCAATAAATGTGTATTGTTAATCATTAGTCTGCAGTTCAATTAACTATTAATAGTGTGAGTGATTTTGAAAATTCTAACAAAATAATCGAGTCCGCAGGAATTTTGTGGAATTTTCAAACATCACGAGCACTATTAATCGTTAATTGAACGTTGCACGCTACTGTTTACCGGTTACTCAACAAACTAGTTTTCGCATAGAGTATGTCATTGCTCAGCCAATCAGAATTGAGTATTTTTGTATGTGAACTGTGGTAATGTGTTGGGCTACCTGTGCTTATGGTACCCAGGGGCCTTTTCGCGCCTAATCCAGGATTGGATTACATGTATGGTGAATGATGAAAACGACGTATAGTAGAGGATGTGCCCTTTGCGGCCCCCCTTTGCTACTTCAAGTGGTGTTCTTGTGCTCGGTAAGTTTAAATTCTTCAAAGTGTATTACTTGCTGTCTGTGTGCTAACAGGGGTGATATGAAGCGATTTTAGCGAGTTTTCATTTCCTCTGCTTTAGGAAGGGGAGCAGAGGAAATGAAAACTCGCTAAAATCGCTTCATATCACCCCTGTTACCACACAGACAGCAAGTAATACACTATGGAGGCAAGGTAAGGCATTTTATTCATTAATTCTTTCGTATTTCTAGCTCGTTGAAATCCCCATACAAACGCTGTAAGCATTAGCTAGATATTTAGAGCTTGGGCTGCCTGTGCTTTGCCTGCAGACCTTATCCCAAAACACTTTTTACATTTTGTCCCATTTCTGATTTTGCCTGTCCCAAATATTTTTAAAGTTTTTCCCATTTCTGATTTTGGCCCAGGACCTTAATTACCCCAAAATTGTTTTTACATTTTTTTACATTTCTGATTTTGTCTGACCTTAAAATTACCCCTAAAGAATATCATGGTGATAAACCATGTAAGCCACTTCTTCACTTTTGATTCTAATCAAGGAAGTTGAAGTGTAACTGTTTTAAATATTTTATAATCAATTACCCATACACATACACACAATGTAGTGATAATACTTCCATGCATTTAAGACTAGCCCCTCCCCAACTTGAAATTTCGTTCTGCCATTCCTGCATACTGCTGTGATTTGGCCTTTGGCCTCATGCAGTATTCATTATTTTCTCTTAACCCCAAAATCATTTTATATAGCTCTTCTGACTTTCCTTATTCTGGTATTTTTCTCAATTAAAAAAACATTACCTACATCTTGTCTTGGACTCATGCCGGTCACTTAAAAGGCTTTTTCAGCGCAGCTGAAAATGGACACCCACATTAACAAGACTTGTAAATCAGCTTTCTTTCACTTATTTAACATTAGGAGAATTAGAAAATTTCTTAGTTTTGACACTGTGCGAATCTTAATTAACGCCTTTGTTACTAGTCGACTAGACTATTGTAATAGCCTTCTCTATGGCCTGCCAGCCAATCAGCTGCACAAACTTCAGCGTGTGCAGAATGCTGCGGCTAGACTCATTTGTAATATCAGTAGGTTTGATCACATTACTCCCATTTTATATAAACTACACTGGCTACCCGTTAAACATAGAATTGATTTTAAAATCTTACTTATTACCTACAAAGCTATAAATGGACTCGCTCCGGCATATATAACTGAACTTATCAAATGTAAGACTACTTCAAGATATAACTTTAGATCGTCTAAAGAACTTCTGCTAGAGCGACCAAGAATGAGAACATTGATCACATTGGGTGACCGCTCTTTTGCGGTAGCGGCACCCACACTGTGGAATGTCCTGCCCGCTAAAATTCGTAGTGCTTCTAGTGTTACGACTTTTAAGAAGTTGCTAAAAACCTATCTTTTTGGCAAAGCATTTCAACAATAGTATCGTATTACCATTGTTATACAACACGTCTATATTTATATACTGTATATATTCAATTATGATAGATTTAGATATACTATACACATTACTTAGTTAGGATTAGTATATACGTAAGCCTATAGGCATTTGTAATGCGCATGTGAGCATCTGCCTATGGAACACGCGCAATATAAATACTAAATTTATTAATTTATTATCAAGTCTTAATTTGCTGCCACGACTTTGATGACATTTCAGTGTAACATTGGAGTTGAAGTGTCCCAATTTAAGGCTTGCCTATCCAGGATAGTGTATATATAATAATTTACTGTTCTGTTTGATTTGTGTGGCTGCATGCAATTTTGCTTACAAAATTTATAGAAGTTAATTAATTGACTTTTGCTTCACAGTCTGCTATATACCAGACACATTTTGTTTCTTCAACATTTTTGAGAGTGAAAACATATCTGATATGGTGGGTAATGATTCACATCTACATCAGTTTTATACTCCAGTCAGGCCAGGTTTTCTTAATAGCCAGAAAACATTATTATGGAGATCTGCAAAGAATGAATGCAATTAATATTTATATGCACAAGAACATAAGAAATATGAGACCGTAAGGGGTTCATTTGTTGTTGCTGAGGCCATCCCAATAAAATGTGATGATGAGTCGGGCCAAAAAATAAGATTCAATGCTAGGGTTCTGGAACCAAGTAAAGCCTGGTTACTAAGTAAGCTTGAAACTTTCATCTGACTAGTACGCGTTTT
Organism: Actinernus sp. WN-2022; assembly: GCA_030867875.1. Lineage (NCBI taxonomy): Eukaryota > Metazoa > Cnidaria > Anthozoa > Actiniaria > Actinernidae > Actinernus > Actinernus sp. WN-2022. Next base: position 70,028,169 of record JAOWCC010001589.1, on the reverse strand, counting down.
ACTAGTCCACGTTTTACTAGTCCTTATTTTACCAGTCCACGTTTTACTAGTCCTCGTTTTACTTAGTGCAGTCAAGTCCAGTGCAGTCAAGTCCAGTCCAGTCTGCGGTTTACCACAAGGGCTCTTGAAAAATACTGGAGTTATAAGGAGGGCTTGGAAATGTTTTATTGAGATTTTACACTGCTACTGGGGGTGTGGATGTGAGGAAAATTAAAAGTTGAAAAGATGAAAAGGAAAATATCTGTATCAGATTGTATCTGTGTCTTAATGTGTCTTTATCTCCCATCACTGTGATCACTCCTCACATTCAATGAACTTTCCAGCACTATCAGTTAAAAAAAAAAAATCGCATGTCCGGCAGTCCATCGTGTCCGGTACCGTCCAGTTTGAAATTTACCTTAGTCCTCATTTCATTGTTTTGCATAAACGCTACGTTTTCATGTTGTCGAGAGATTGTTCGGCAGTACGAATACTAATGGTTTTATGGCGTGATACTGTATTTAATCTGACTAATAAGCTGATCCATAAGCTGTGGTCCTGTAGAGTGTAGGTGATGAGAAGTGAGGTCAATGTGGTGAGTAAAAAAATATGATCGATTAAAACATGTGGCCATAAAATAGTGTGATCAGTAATACCACGGAAAAGACTGGACAGTAAATTACTTTTGTTTCTGAAAGGAGAACTCTAATGGAATCCCTGCTTTACTTCTGTACTACTTCAGTTCTTTATTTTACTCGCCGTGGCTTCTATATATTGAATATATTTAGTTGTATATAATTATTGCTATCACAGATAGTTTTTGTCGGATGAACGGTGCTGGAAACGCGAAAAGTTTCGTTTTGTAAATTCGAAGTATTAACATATTAAGCTTCTGTGTTTACATCCATAAGAATCTCTACTATAAACAATTTTTGTAAACACGTATCCTAGCTCAAGTTTTACATGCATTTGAAAACATCATCTTCGTAAAAGAGAGTTATGATTCACGATATGGCGCAACGCAGTTTACTGATTAAAACGACTATAAAAACTGAACTGATGGGAGTGTCGAGTCCCGCGGTGACGAACCTGCCACCTGTAAATCTTTGAACCTTCTCTTGCACAGAGCTATGATCGGCTGGCTTAATTTTAGAATAAAAGATAAAAGGGCTAAACTACATAATACAGGGCCACTTACCAAGGTCTACCCCAGAGCCACTGGCTCGGTAGTCATGATTATAATTATTATGCAAGTTACCTGTGGTATATATTGTTAGTGGCTCGGTGGCTCGGTAGTGGCACGGATGAGTAACTAATAATCAGATTCATTGGCAGTGAGGTCGGTAAAAACATAACTAGAAGAGTTTTGTTTTCTCAATATAGCTATTACAATCAAATAAACAATCGTGTGAGGTTAGGGTTAGGGTTAGGTCATTGAATATTCATTTAACGGCACGACTACCGAGCCACCGTCGAGCCACTAAAAATATACACTCCAGGGTCATTGAATATTCGTTTAACGGCACGACTACCGAGCCACCGAGCCACCGAGCCACTAAAAATATACACCCCAGGGTCATTGAATATTCATTAATGATACTTCGTTCTTTTAAAGACGATGATATAGACTACCGAGCCGAAATAATTGAATATTCATTAATGATATTTCGTTCTTTTAAAGACGAATAGACTACCGAGCCACCGAGCCACCGAGCCACCGAGCCACCGAGCCACCGAACAAAATAGATGGAGCTTCACTGAAGTGGCCCTGCATTCTGTAGTTGCTCCGATTTATCAGTATAGTACCAAGAGCCAACAGAGCAGGCTTTAGTTTTACAATTGAGATTGTGTTGAGATTGTGGTAATTATTCTGGTTCCAATACAAGCTGTCTGAAACCACGGTATGCTCATTTGAATATCTAGTAAGTATTATCCTGTCGTGCTTATGTAGATTACACAAGATCAATCAATCAATCAATCAAGCTTTTATTTATACTGTTTTCCATATCGACGTATTAAACGGCATCGCAAACAGTCGCAAACAGTTTGCAATGTGACCGAGTTAATGGCAATACAGTTTACGTTGCGATCAGCCGTCGCCGACGGATCGCAAACAATACCGTAAAGATAGAACCAGTTCTATCTTTACGTATTGTTTGCGATCCATCTGCGACCATCGCATCAACGCAACGTAAACTGTATTGCCATTTACTCGGTCACGTCTAATGAAATACAGTTTACGTTGCGTACGTTGCGATGGGTTGCCGACGGATATTCGCAAACAATTATACGTAAAACTGAATAGAACCATTAACTCGGTCACATCGCAAGGCAGTTTGCGATGCCTTTTAATTAATACGTCGATATGGAAAACAGCCTGAAGACTGGCGTGCATGCCCGTGCGTGCATGTTATATATATTAACAAATACAAGCACGCGCTGACTATACGATGAACGAAAAATAATACTGCACGAGTCCTGTCGAATGCAGTATGAAGAAATTTCGAGTTCATCGTATAGAGTCGGAAAGTGCCTGCATTTGTCAATAAAACACAAATATAAAGTCTGACCCTTTTAATACTGAGCACAGAGCGTGCTGTGGTTACCAATAAGGCACTGTCATTAGCCAATCACCTGCTTGGATTTTGTACGTGCACTGTGCACGAATTAAGTTGGATTATTAAAAATTAAGTCGCAGTCAACTGAGGAGAATCACATTCAAAATAATATCTGCTTAGTCTACTGTTTTTCGTGATACGCGGCAAGCTCAAATAAGTTTTCCTCGAGTATTTTTCAGTCAATAATATACCAATGAATAAAAAAACTCCTCAATATTGTAACAGTGATCAAAGTTAAGACTCGGTTAAACCACATATTTGTGGCGGAAGGAAAACCGGAGAATTCGAAGCTTTAAATTGTTACGAACGGATGAAAAGTCAGCAACAGAACCCTGTAGGTGTAGCAACGGATAAGTGCATGTAGCTTCTGATAACAATCACATATATCATATCAAATTGGTACATTTGAAAGAATTGAGATAGAGTAGTTTGCTTTCAGTTGTTGGATGGTGTGTGGAAAGGTTGTTGAAGAGAGTTTTGCTTTATTTCGTTTAGAAAATGTTGAAGACATCCTTCAATATGTTTCAACAAATGTTGATCATGAAAGGATGTCGAACGTGCCGGTTAAACCGTTTAATCGGGCCATTAATGGCTTGTGACGTTATTGTAGTCAGTAGGCGAATAAGGCAGACGCAGTGACATCGTTTTTCTCTTTTAATATTTATACGCAGCCTAATGGGAACATTCCAAGAAAGTGCGATTTCATTGGCTAAAAGATTTGATCCCTCGTATAAGCCGCAATCCTACCTTCAAGCAAACGAGGAGTATTTTGTAAACCGCGTCCAGCGTACATTATTTAACTGGCACGCGCTGACTAGTATGAACTAATGTTCAGTGCGTCATACATTTACATTCAGCAAGTGCAACCATAGTCTTAATATTCAAACTGAGCGCACAGCGTGCTGCATGTGGTCACCAATCAAGCACTGTCATTAGCCAATCACCTGCTTGGATTTTGTACTGTGCACGAATTAAGTTGGAATAATTAATTTCTCATAAAAGCACGTTTGAGCAGGAGAACCGCGAATTTTATATTATCAAACTGGGTTTCCTATGTCCTATAAAATATATTTACTTTCGAGATCTTGAAAAGCTGTTGAACAATCACATCACTCGAACATCACGAGTTGCACTTCAAAGTGACGAATCATGCAGGTAATAAACAAAAAAAACGACCAATATAACTGCCATTCAGTGATCTCCCCGGTCTATTTATAATCACTGTCAAAGTCTATTTATATGATGGTCACATGCATACTGCTCATTGTAAAAGTGTATTACTCAGGCCCGATTCAAACGTCGAAGTTTTCATGCGCCGAACGTAATTAGATCGAAATAAGCCGCCTAATAATGATCTTTTGTTTCATTTGCGTTAAGTCTCAGTTTCATGCTTCGGCACGGGCAAGGTTGTCACTAGTTCTTGCATTATACATTGGACTTGGTGTTATCGTGATTCTGTCATGTCACTAGTCTCGGCATCTGTATTGGCCTTATCATCAATGCAAACCGGTTATGATCCATGTAAACTGGTTATACATCATCAGGAATACAGTAGGAAAGTCTACGATTGCTTTGGGACACGTAGTCATACAAATCTTGCGATTGGTATCTTAATCAGTAAGTCCCCATTTGGCTATACTATGGAAATTGGTTGGGTTTTCAAATATATGGAAAAACCATGGATAAATAATGTAAATTGGAATTTCCAACGTTATTGCATGTTTCCATTGCGTGGAAATACCATAGAAATCCGAATTCAGTGCAGTTTCACAAAGTATGGAAATACCTAGCTTGCGAATTCAGCCGTCTTCCATCGCGAGCGCACCTCCCATGGTAATTCGATACAGCCAATCAATCCTGGTTGTGGAACGTCATCAGTATGGAATTTTGGGGCCCAAATCGCAGACATCGTTCTCGGGAGGCGCGTTAAAGACCCTATGTCGGAGCTCGTGAATCATTGCGCGCAATGGTTGCTTTGTTTTTCCAACGAAGCCGGTTCTTGCTGCAACAAAACCTTCAGAAAACTCGCATAGTATTCCTTTAGAACCGCAAGTTTTCTCGTGAAGGATTATTTGTCGAGTCGCTTCTCGTCTCCATTCCTTCGGCTTTCCTCGGCTCGCCACTCTCCTTCGAAGGCATCCGCGAAAATTACATAAAGTTACGTTTTAAAAGGTATATACTGACAAAAAAATAAGAGAAAAGAAAGCATTAAGCTTTAACATATTTATGTAATTACACGATGGCCCAACATATAGATGGATTCTAGTCCGACAACAACAACGCTGATTATTGACATGCGCTCAATGATTCATGGCTCGGACACAGGGTCAAAACGTCACCGGCGCATGCGTTTTGACCAGCCTAGCGCGCGCTTTCCCCAGTTTCCCGCCGAAACGGCTAAAAGAAAACAGGCCATCACCCGTGTTTTTAGTTTACGTACGTACGCGTTTTTACATGAAATGTTTAGCGAAAAACAAGAAAACTACTTAAAAGCTAAAGAATGTGATGTAAAGTGGTAAACTGTAGTGCTAAGTGTGCACGCCCTACGAGGGAGAGAAACAATCTCACACCGAAGTGGGACTCGAACCCAACGACCTCCAGGTTACACATTCTTTACACTAACTAGTGCTACGCGGCAAACATGATTTCATATCGAAACTGCATATGTTTAATTTGACTAATACCACAAGCTTTAAGTAATGCTCCGACGAAGAACAGGAGCACTGAACGACAAGGAATGTAAAGAGGTGTTAATTTTCTATTGTTCTTTCTCGTAATCCCATTGGTTGATACTCGTACATTCAATAGAAAACCAGCAAGGCAACATATTTTCATTAAATGTTTTATGTTTCAATGCAGTTTTGATCAAACTACTTGCGGTCTTATTTCAAACTGAGAGAATCGTTATTGGGGAAAGCAGGAGCGTACCTATGTGATGGGTAGCGCCCACAGCACAGTAGACGATGTGGCTATTTATAGTCGCGAATTTCTGGTATGCGATTACGTTTCTTTTGTTCTCTTGTTTTTAGCAGTGTGAACCGTGTTAATTACAATATTTCAGTGCATCCTGATTGGTTAAAAGTGACGGCCTTTGTTTCTTCTCGCGGGAAACACAAAGCTAAAAATAGCTACATCATCTGTTCTGCTGTTGGACAGACCTAATCTGGGAGATGCACGCTCCTGGTAATGGGCTCCTGGGGAAAGTTATTAAATTTGTGATTCAAATATCGTTTGTCTTCCCCCTTTCCAATTGGCTGGATGGCGATTTTTTCAGTTTTCACAGCAAAAAAGACCAACAGCGTACATTCCCTTTATTTTCAGTTTATAACTTTGACTGTGGACATCTCGGACAGCACTCGAGGAATATTCAAACCAAATCGTTATCTATTGGGACTGCGCACTGCCACACCCTATTGTATTTTTCTCCTGTTCTTTGGCGAACCTTTACTTAAACACCATCGTGTTAAAATAAGGGTCAATTTTTTTGGTTTTGAGTTGTGGCTCCCGATGGAAGACGGCTGTATTCGCAGGCGAGGTATTTCCATACTTTCTAAAAACTGAAAATCCAGATTTCTATGGTGGTTGTCGCATAATATGGAAATTATTTGTTTTATCCAGTGATAGTGCATCATTCACTTCTCTCACTTTGATCTCGGCTCAGTTCCTTTCTTTTTCTCTCGCAAGAATTTTGCTAAACCAAAGGAATCACCCGGCGACGTTAGCTCTCTTGGTTCAGCACGCTTTTCATTATCACTGTCAAAGATGAGAAATAAATGAAACGATTAGAAGAAAGTAGTATAAATTGGAGATTTATCGTAATATAAATGCCTCATTAATATTATTCTTGTTATTATCCCAATTATCATCGGTGTAATTAATACTATTATTATTAATCTAAGGGAAACTGAGTTTTGTTACCCAAGAATCTCGATGTTTCCCGAGACGCCAGTCGAGAACGAAATAAAACTCGCTGGTTTCCCGTGGGACCAGTCATCGAGTGCTTTGTAATGTAAACATCAGTTTTATTAGAGGCAAAGTTGTGCATAAATACAGGACTACCTAATACAAGCGAAGTTTATCGTCTTTTCGGGAAGCTGCTTTTTAGCACCGTTTTGTGTCTTTCTTGCATTTTTTTAGGTACCAATTTTCTCTCGGGCGTTTGATAAAGATGTATGGTTAGCTTTTGATGAAGATCTAGACGTTTTGGTAAACAGATATTTCCCGCCTTTAGCTAGCCAGTGGCGCGCGCGACACGTCACACCATCTTCTGTCACGAGGTGATCACGCGGCGGGCAACAATTGATACATTATTACCATCTGACGTCATAGTATTAAATTATTTTTGTTTTTTGTTTTGTTACTTGTCAGGTGACCATAAACTAACTAATGAGGGCGCACGTTATATATGGAAAACTTATGGTTATATAACAATTATTATTATCATCATTAATTGTATTATTATAACTCATCATCATTCTTATTATTTCCTTTTTTAAGGAAGAGTAAAGTATGGCGTGTTGCAATAAGCAAGGCCGGCCTCACCGTCGTGATGGTCCATGGGCGTGGCTCGTCTGTTTTACCAGTTTCATGAACTTAGGGATGTGTTTCGCTTTCATGCAAACCTATGGAATATTTTTACCCGTTCTGGGTGAATATTTTGAAGAGAGCAGAGCCAAAACAGGTAACCCTCTTCAACTCCAAATATTATAATTTTCATCAAAATTATGCAGACAGTTTTACAGACAGTTTAGCGCCTAGCACTATTCTAGGCGGGCCTATTCCTATATAGAAAACGAAAATATAGACATTTACATAATGATCATGAGGAGAAGAGGAAACTTAGAACAAAATAAATACTATTAGAAGTAACGACGGTATGAATGTAACTGTATATATGTATGTAAGAGTTAAATACCGAGAACGGAGGCAATAAGCCATATATACATCCCGAGGGCCGTAGGCCCGAGTGATGTATATGGCTTATTGCCGACGTTCGAGGTATTTAAGTGTCTTATTTCATACTTGACGAGGTTTTCGCAAAATGTTCATTGATGTAGCTCTTTTTAGGTAGATTTTGGGCGAGGGATATTTAGTAAGTTTGGCTGAAGCCAAGGTGAATGAATTCCTTGGAGAAAATGAAAAGCTAGAAACAACAAAATATCGTTGAATTGTATTGAATTGCTCGTTATAAATGCAAGGGATGTATGAGAAAAGTTCCCGGGATGTATCTGGATACATCCCGGGAACTTTTCTCATACATCCCTTGCATTTATATTGGGGGTATGTATGGAAAATAAAGCCTCATGAATAACAAAGAAAACCGTGTCAAGTATGAAATATATATATATACAGCGAATTTCAAAATCAGCTCAATCCGGCTAAGACTTTGAACTTCAATATGAGATATTTTGTTGAAGGTCGCTTCGCGGTAATCGGAAGTTCGATATTGTGGGCTAAAGCAGCGAAAGACGAGTTTCATTTGTCTTTTGGTTGACCCTCACGGTTCAGCAGAGTATACCAAATATATATATGTAAGGCTAACAACGAGAAAGGTAAGCGTTGCCTAATAAATATATTAGTCTTCGGCGGCAGTTCTGATATTTAGGTAAACTTCCATTTTACTAATACGGTTTGTAAATAAGAAAACTACGTTGCTTCATTTTATTTTCATGTTCAAATTCATTCCAATTTGTCACAGTTTTTTTTTCGGCTGTCCGGTGAATGATGACAATTATGTAGTAATGACATTTAGGGAGTAGAGCTTTCCTTAATTATTTTCAAATGCAAAAATAAAAGAAGTGGAACAAACAAAACACAGTCAACGCAAAAAGTAAAATGATACAATAGCATCTGCTCTTTTATTTTCATTAATTACTTCTATAACAACTACAGAATGACTTCCCCAAATTCATAAACTGACAGCACTGATAATTTTAGCTCTCATCGTGACTAACTCAAGTATTCAGTGCTATTGAACGGGTGACTGAATACACGTGAGGAATTTGAAAACGCACTGATGATTTTGCACATAACTAGAAAGCTCTGAGGAGTAAAAGCTAGTGAGTGATGTTGAATTAAGTTTCAACCAAGCTACATTCCCATGCAAAACTTATTCATGAAACGAAATGAAATTTCACATGGTGTTGTATGTACGCTGAACTCACGAACGAGATCAAAGTTTTCATTTAAATGCGACGCGACCTTCAACGAAATATCTCATTTTGAAGTTTAAAATCTTTGCCGGATTGAGCTGGTTTTTAGTAGGAACGGCATGAAGTCATCTGGTATAAATATAAGTACCTTCTCGATGATGAAGTGGAAAACCTTGGTTTTAATCTGGCCGAAGCCATTGCGGTTCATGCAAGTGGCCATGCATAGATCGTGACAATTGAAATTACGCGCTCATAACTGTGAGGTGGATGATGTTCCAATTAATATGACTTAAACAGGTGAACAAAATTTAAGTATCTCGGAAATATAGTTGGGTTTGACAGAATTTTTGCAATTCGCTGTATACATACATATACATATATATCGATATTGTGAGAAACAAAATTATCTTTTAAAAGTTAGTGCTTTTAGATTGGACATTATTGCAAGCGTATCAATATTGGAGTCTTCTATTTTGAGAACGTCAAAAAGAGCTTTTTTCAGCTTTCGTCTAAATTCTTTTTTTGGGAAGTTTTCTAATGCAGCAGGGTATCTCATTCCACAGTCTTGAAAGGGATTGTTTTTGTATTTCAGTTCTTGAATTTGTAATATAATAATTATTGGATGCAGAAGACCTTGTGTTATACGAATGGATACTTGATGTAGTTTCAAATAGATTTAACATATTTACCGTACCGGAGCTGAATTATTATTTACGTCGTACATTAAATTAGATATTGATTCATAGTATAGGAAATTTACTGGCAATACGTTAGCATCAATAAATAGGGGGATGGCGTGTTCATTACGATCACTGAGCAAAATACATGAATCGTTTTTGCAGAATTTGAAGTTTGTTCGGAGTGGACCTACAAGCTTGGCTCCAAGCTGTAATTCCATAAGTCAAGTAAGGAACAATCAAAGACCTATAAATATTGTGTAGGATATGCAAGGGAACGAAATGTCTTAATTTTGCAATTAGGCCTATTGTTTTGCTAAGTTTTGTGGCTACATGGTCAATATGATACTTCCAAGATAAATTACTGTCAATTAAGACATCAAGATATTTTACATAGTTTTTGTGGTCCAAGAGAACACTTTTATTCAAATCATTATCGAATATTGCAATCTTTGGTTGATAGGTAAGTTGTTTTTGATAGGGATGAAATATGACAAAATTTTATATTTTTATATTGAGAGTTAGTTTATTTGATGTTAGCCAATCATAAAGTTTATGTAGTTCTCTGTTTACAACTGCATAAAGTATATTTGTGTCGTCTGCAAAAAGATAGAAGTTAAGTTTATCAGAACAGTTGTGAATGTCGTTGACGTATAGTGAGACGAGCAGTGGGCCCAGGACAGAGGGTGAGGAACACCACATGTGGTTGTAGTTTTGGAAGATATGTATGGACCAATTCATTTTGTGTTGTTTGGACTCGTTCTTGTAAGGTAGGGTGTAAACCATTTATTAATTATTCCGCGAAAACCATAATGGTTTAATTTACTTAAAAGGTATTGTGATTTACTCTATCTAATGCCTTTTTAAGGTCTATAAATACTCCACAGGAAAATAAGCGTTTGTCCATGTTAGTCTGAATTGCATTGATTATGTTAAGAACTGCGTGTTGCGTTGAGTGTCCTTTACGAAAACCATATTGTGAAGTAGATAGAATGTTGTTATCATCTATGAAAGATTTCATTCTACTATACATCAGCTTTTCAAATATTCTATTAAAATGTGATAATAAAGAAATCGGTCTATAGTTATTTGAATCGGTCTCGTCATCTGCTTTATTTTTGACATTTTGAGTTTGGAAGGATATGCTCCTAGTTCGATAGATTTGTTTAAAATGTTGGATAACACATCACCTAGAATATTGCTTGCACATTTCAGTATTTGTGTGGGACAGGAGTATAGACCATGAGATTTATTATTTGGTAGGTATAATGTTTTGAAAAATTTCGTTTCATAGTAAACATAATTTGGATAATGTTGAACTGCTCGATATTTTTGGGAGAATAAACTGCCATAATGCGCGTATCGTATCCACTTTTTCGAAAAAAGGTTTGAAGATCAATGCCTCATTGCCTTGCATCGGAGCAGCCGATGCAAGGCAAGTGACTTCAGCCCACCAAATTGGTAGTTAATGATGCTGATATACTAAAACCCTGTTGATATTAGCAATGCTTTTAACAATCATTTGATCAATATTGGGCCTAAGTTGGCCTCCAAATTCTGATTTTATAAATTATATTAATCGAGTGAGTTACACTTTTGAGTTAAGAAATCTATCTCACACCGAAGTATTTGAAATAATGAGTAAATTACAGACTAATAAGGCCAGTGGCCTTGATGCTATTCCCGCTAGCCTCTTAAAGGCTAACGCTAGCTTTAGTACCTCTAAATCTTTAACACATATTTTTAATCTGTCTCTTGATACTGGCACTTTACCTTCTGACTGGAAAAATGCTAGAGTATCTCCAATTTTTAACGATGATTCCAAGACAGACGTGCTTTCAGTTGTAATAAAGGTATTTGAGAGAGCTATATTTAATCAGTTCTATGATTACCTAATTCATAATAATATATTGGGAAAGTTTCAGTCAGGTTTTAGGACTTTGCATTCAACTCCAACAGCTCTTTTAGACGCCACAAATGAATGGTTTCTAAATATTGACAATGGCTTAATAAACGCAGTCTTGTTTTTCGACCTTTAAAAGGCTTTTGATACCATTGATCACGATATTCTCATAACAAAATTAAATTTCTACGGGGTTCAACCCCAGGTTCAACCGAAAGCATTGGCACGATTCACAAATTACCTCGCAAATCGTACACAAATGACACGAGTACACGGAATTTTGTCAGATTCTTGCACTGTCAAGTGTGGTATTTCTTGGTCCTCTGTTTTTCTATTATATATTAATGACTTGCCCAACTGTAATTTATCATCTAGCGTACGTATGTATGCAGACGACACTAGTCGGATGACCAAGAAGAAAAGAGATCATCCTACTATCAATGAACCGTGATCTTGAAACCGTCCTTGAATGGTTAAATGCCAATAAGCTTAGTTTAAATGTAACTAAATATATGCTATTAGGGACTCGACAAAAAATAGCATCATTACCAAGTAATTTTAATAGAAATCTAGATGGAAAGCAAATTGAAAGAAAGCGTTCATTCGAGTGCCTCGGCGTTAATATTGATGAGCACCTTATATGGGAGGCTCATGTTAACTATATATCTAAAAACAATGCCAAGGTGCTTGGTGTACTACGCAGGCTGAAACCATACCTCCCTTAAGCTATCCGAATAACGATATACAGATCGTTAATTTTACCTCAATTGGATTATACTGTAGTGAGGTAGTCTGGGGAAAACACTGTCAGTTGAACTCCAAAAAAATAGAAAATAGAGCTGCCAGGATCATCACTAGTTCAAATTACGATATGTGTCTGATCACATTTTAGCTGAACTGGGTTGGAAGAAGCTCAGTATTATAATATGAGAGACGGCAGTCTAAACTTGTTTTATTTATGTTTTATGTTTTATTGCTACCATATATAATTTGCTAAAAATCTTTGATAAAATCAAAATAAAATAAGAGTACATTCTTACAGTTCGATTACAATATAGATGATCGAAAAAAGTACAGGTAAATCTATTTTTTTTATTCAAATACAGTATAATGGCGAGGAAGCCTAATAGAAACTAGAAAAGCTTATGGTAATTAGGCTACCTCCTAAAAGATAACTGAACGGATTTCATTGGAAAAGACCTGCTTCAATGGTTTACAAATGCACTCATGATAGCATGCCAGACTATCTTAGTGACATTTTTACACAAACAAATTATATCTATCAATACAATCTTAGAAATTCGGATTCAGCTCTGTTTGTATCGAGACCAAATAATGCGGCAGGGAAAGTAGCTCAGTTTTCATATAGGGGTGCAGTGCTGTGGATTCACTGACCAAGGTACACTGACCTATGCTAAATTCGTGAAATCGCTGCCATCGACATAGTATATATACATATAGGATAATTTATTATTTTCATCAATTCTATCGCTTTTACAGTATAAGTATATATTTAATATTTAGAATAGGTTTTTAGTAATGATATAGGTATTGGTCTTTCTTAGCTATGCATGTTGTAACATATATATTAAGCACGGCTCTAGCTCTGAAAGATCATGATTGTATGAAGAGACTCCGTGGGTAAATAAAGAGATACATACATACATTGCACTGGCTCAGAGATCTAATGCATTTTTTTATCTTTATAGCCTTGGTTGGATCGTTAGCAATATCCATGGCATTCGTGACAGGACCTCTGTTCGTAAAGCTTTCACATTGGTTCGGCCGTCGACCTGTTGCTTTGTTCTCTGGGATAGGATGCGTGATTGCCACACTAGCCAGCTCATTTGTCACCAATTTAACGCAGATGTACTTTTCATTCGGTATATTTTACGGCCTATCGGCTGGAGGGATCCTGAATACGAACTGTATTATAATCAGTGTGTACTTCAAGAAATGGTTTTCCTTGGCCTCGGGTATTGTAGCATCTGGAGGGGGAGCTCTGTTAATGACTTTGCCTCCTGTGACGCAAATTCTTCTGAATGCCGTGGGTTGGAGAAACGCTTTACGAGTCATTGCGGGAATGATGTTAGTACTGTGGTTTCTTCTTTTTACGTACGACCCCAACGTGGAGGAGGATAGTGATACAATTATTGACGTAGAAGCTGAGAGAGATGAAAACTGTCAAACAAGTAGTCCATTAAGGAGGAAAACACGAGCTATAGACTGCTCCGTGTGGAATAATCCGGTATACTCCGTAACTGCGATATCTTTCGTGGTCACTTTTGCTGGACTATACGTACCTGCCCTGCATTTAGTAAGTACGGATTAACGCGCACGGTATAAATTACATTTATTGATGCCTTGCTAAGAGTGCATATAAATATGGTAACAGAACTGAGTGGAGTGCAATTTGGTCTGTAATACCATAGAAGACAGATCACTCCCTAATTTTAACTTGAAATTTAACGGGTAATTTGTAATTTTCACATGTGAAATTTCAAACGCTGCCTACACGCGCTTAAAATATTTTTTTTTCTGCATCATAATTTGCCCTCCATAATATTAACGGTAATCAAATAGTGACTCGTGAAATTTGAGATAAATTTCACTTGTGTTTGTCAAAATCTACGTAATTTCCTCTCGTCGAAGCGGCTCGGAAATTACTTCGATTTTGACAAACGCGTGAAATTTATCCCTAATTTCCATTTGATTACCAATACCAATCATACGAGTGATTACAAAATTGCACGACATTAAGTTCTGTTTCCAATAAAATGTTTCGAGTTTCAAATACGAACTCGTCTATTTGAATTATGTTTTGCACTGAAAGTCCAGAGTAAAGATTACAGCGAAAGGAATGCTGTCAGATATTAATATGTAATATATACAATATATTCCTGCTTTTTGATCGATTCAGCAAAATGATGCAATTACAGACACACAAGGATGTGATTTGGTCTGCATCGCACTATTTTCAAAAATCAAACTGCAAAAATTCTATTGTGATTTCAAAATGATCATAATGAGTTTTGTGATGTGTCCGTTACGTTTCTCCACTCGCTTGGCCTGCGTAGCCCGGCGTTTCAGGGGGCAATAGGGTGAGAGTGGGAAAGGAACGAACAATAGGGATGTTGCAGTTCTTCCAGGGGGAAATAGGGTGAGAAAGGAACGAACAATAGGGATGTTGCAGGTGTTCCAGGGGGCAATAGGGTGAGAAAGTAACGAACAATAGGGATGTTGCAGGTGTTCCAGGGGGCAATAGGGTGAGAAAGTAACGAACAATAGGGATGTTGCAGATGTTCCAGGGAGCAATAGGGTGAGAAAGGAACGAACAATAGGGATGTTGCAGGTGTTCCATGGGGCAATAGGGTGAGAAAGTAACGAACAATAGCGATGTTGCAGGTGTTCCAGGGGGCAATAGGGTGAGAAAGTAACGAACAATAGGGATGTTGCAGGTGTTCCAGGGGGCAATAGGGTGAGAAAGGAACGAACAATAGGGATGTTGCAGGTGTTCCAGGGGGCAATAGGGTGAGAAAGTAACGAACAATAGGGATGTTGCAGGTGTTCCAGGGGGCAATAGGGTGAGAAAGTAACGAACAATAGCGATGTTGCAGGTGTTCCAGGGGGCAATAGGGTGAGAAAGGAACGAACAATAGCGATGTTGCAGGTGTTCCAGGGGGCAATAGGGTGAGAAAGTAACGAACAATAGGGATGTTGCAGGTGTTCCAGGGGGCAATAGGGTGAGAAAGTAACGAACAATAGCGATGTTGCAGGTGTTCCAGGGGGCAATAGGGTGAGAAAGGAACGAACAATAGGGATGTTGCAGTTCTTCCAGGGGGCAATAGGGTGAGAAAGGAACGAACAATAGGGATGTTGCAGGTGTTCCATGGGGCAATAGGGTGAGAAAGTAACGAACAATAGCGATGTTGCAGGTGTTCCAGGGGGCAATAGGGTGAGAAAGGAACGAACAATAGGGATGTTGCAGTTCTTCCAGGGGGAAATAGGGTGAGAAAGGAACGAACAATAGGGATGTTGCAGGTGTTCCATGGGGCAATAGGGTGAGAAAGTAACGAACAATAGCGATGTTGCAGGTGTTCCAGGGGGCAATAGGGTGAGAAAGGAACGAACAATAGGGATGTTGCAGGTGTTCCAGGGGGCAATAGGGTGAGAAAGTAACGAACAATAGCGATGTTGCAGGTGTTCCAGGGGGCAATAGGGTGAGAAAGGAACGAACAATAGGGATGTTGCAGTTCTTCCAGGGGGCAATAGGGTGAGAAAGGAACGAACAATAGGGATGTTGCAGGTGTTCCAGGGGGCAATAGGGTGAGAAAGGAACGAACAATAGCGATGTTGCAGGTGTTCCAGGGGGCAATAGGGTGAGAAAGGAACGAACAATAGGGATGTTGCAGGTGTTCCATGGAGCAATAGGGTGAGAAAGGAACGAACAATAGGGATGTTGCAGTTCTTCCAGGGGGCAATAGGGTGAGAAAGGAACGAACAATAGG
Source organism: Actinernus sp. WN-2022 (assembly GCA_030867875.1). Taxonomy (NCBI): domain Eukaryota; kingdom Metazoa; phylum Cnidaria; class Anthozoa; order Actiniaria; family Actinernidae; genus Actinernus; species Actinernus sp. WN-2022. Next base: position 70,012,332 of record JAOWCC010001589.1, on the reverse strand, counting down.
GATGTTGCAGGTGTTCCATGGGGCAATAGGGTGAGAAAGGAACGAACAATAGGGATGTTGCAGGTGTTCCAGGGGGCAATAGGGTGAGAAAGGAACGAACAATAGGGATGTTGCAGTTCTTCCAGGGGGCAATAGGGTGAGAAAGGAACGAACAATAGGGATGTTGCAGGTGTTCCATGGGGCAATAGGGTGAGAAAGGAACGAACAATAGGGATGTTGCAGGTGTTCCAGGGGGCAATAGGGTGAGAAAGTAACGAACAATAGCGATGTTGCAGGTGTTCCAGGGGGCAATAGGGTGAGAAAGGAACGAACAATAGCGATGTTGCAGGTGTTCGAGGGGGCAATAGGGTGAGAAAGTAACGAACAATAGGGATGTTGCAGGTGTTCCAGGGGGCAATAGGGTGAGAAAGTAACGAACAATAGCGATGTTGCAGGTGTTCCAGGGGGCAATAGGGTGAGAAAGGAACGAACAATAGGGATGTTGCAGTTCTTCCAGGGGGCAATAGGGTGAGAAAGGAACGAACAATAGGGATGTTGCAGGTGTTCCATGGGGCAATAGGGTGAGAAAGTAACGAACAATAGCGATGTTGCAGGTGTTCCAGGGGGCAATAGGGTGAGAAAGGAACGAACAATAGGGATGTTGCAGTTCTTCCAGGGGGAAATAGGGTGAGAAAGGAACGAACAATAGGGATGTTGCAGGTGTTCCATGGGGCAATAGGGTGAGAAAGTAACGAACAATAGCGATGTTGCAGGTGTTCCAGGGGGCAATAGGGTGAGAAAGGAACGAACAATAGGGATGTTGCAGGTGTTCCAGGGGGCAATAGGGTGAGAAAGTAACGAACAATAGCGATGTTGCAGGTGTTCCAGGGGGCAATAGGGTGAGAAAGGAACGAACAATAGGGATGTTGCAGTTCTTCCAGGGGGCAATAGGGTGAGAAAGTAACGAACAATAGGGATGTTGCAGGTGTTCCAGGGGGCAATAGGGTGAGAAAGGAACGAACAATAGGGATGTTGCAGGTGTTCCATGGAGCAATAGGGTGAGAAAGGAACGAACAATAGGGATGTTGCAGGTGTTCCAGGGGGCAATAGGGTGAGAAAGTAACGAACAATAGCGATGTTGCAGGTGTTCCAGGGGGCAATAGGGTGAGAAAGGAACGAACAATTGCGATGTTGCAGGTGTTCCATGGAGCAATAGGGTGAGAAAGGAACGAACAATAGGGATGTTGCAGGTGTTCCATGGAGCAATAGGGTGAGAAAGGAACGAACAATAGGGATGTTGCAGGTGTTCCAGGGGGCAATAGGGTGAGAAAGCAACGAACAATAGGGATGTTGCAGGTGTTCCAGGGGGCAATAGGGTGAGAAAGGAACGAACAATAGGGATGTTGCAGTTCTTCCAGGGGGCAATAGGGTGAGAAAGGAACGAACAATAGGGATGTTGCAGGTGTTCCATGGGGCAATAGGGTGAGAAAGGAACGAACAATAGCGATGTTGCAGGTGTTCCAGGGGGCAATAGGGTGAGAAAGGAACGAACAATAGGGATGTTGCAGGTGTTCCATGGAGCAATAGGGTGAGAAAGGAACGAACAATAGCGATGTTGCAGGTGTTCCATGGAGCAATAGGGTGAGAAAGGAACGAACAATAGGGATGTTGCAGTTCTTCCAGGGGGCAATAGGGTGAGAAAGGAACGAACAGTAGGGATGTTGCAGTTCTTCCAGGGGGCAATAGGGTGAGAAAGGAACGAACAATAGAGATGTTGCAGGCGTTCTTTTATCTCTCTCGCCCCATTCTTCCTAGAACACCTAGCTATACAGGATACCACTCGTCGTATCATAAGCTCCTAGTAACAATTTGAGCAGATTTCGTATAAGTACGAAAGAAATATAGCAAGACTGTACCTGTACCGTAACCTTTCTGTAACTTACTGTAACGTAACTCTGTAATTTGATTGGATCAAAAAGACATAAACAATGGAGAAACCATTTCAATGTCACGGCATGCCGTAACCAATCCGCGCTATCCCATTTGGATTTTGTCCATTAGTTTCGAATGGGTGAATTATTGACCGTGTCTTGCTTTTTTTATTGAACAAAAATTGTACATAGACAAAGCAATAATACAAACATGGATACCAAAGTAAAAGTAAAGTAAAGTAACTTTATTTAAGTGTCAAATATATTTAGCTTTGCAACTAATTGGGGACACTGGTCCTACGATTTTACGTCCTTATCCGAGAAGACGTGAAGGTCTGACCATTTGCAGTTGTTTCACAAAGGCAGCACCTTCTACTCGGTTATTTTAAGACCCTGAGTGTTGGTTCGGCCCGGGGCTTGAACCCGCGACCTCCCGCTCAACAGACGCCTCCCGGTTAGCTCAGTGGTTAAGCTCCGGTTTGATAAATATAGATATAGAGTAGACGGTGCTTACAACGATCATTGGTTTTCATTAATTTAGTATTTATAATGTCTTAAGACCGGTTTCCATATGATCGCAACGATCGCAGGATTCTTTTGTTCTGCGTATAAATTTACGTTTCGATTCACACCGAACAAAAGAATCCTGCGATCGCTGCGATCGTTGCGATCATATGGAAAGCGGGCTTTGCTAAATACTTTCGTTTTCCCCAGCACATGCAAAATATCTTAATCTTATCTTTTTGAAGGTTAAATTCGCCAAGGATCTCCACATCTCAAGCACTAAAGCATCCCAACTCTTCATCTACATCGGTATCTGCTCCACGACAAGTCGGATCGTCGTCGGACAAATCCTAAACAAGAAATGGCTGTCTCCCCGTTTGGCTTTCCAAATCGGCTCACTACTGGCTGGACTTTCAATAATGCTCGTTACACTGGCGAGCAACTACGTTCATTTGGTGGTGTTTAGCGTTGCCTTTGGCACTGCCCATGGAACCCTCATCGTCAGTCAGTTCGTGTTCTATTTCACTTGTTTTGATGATGTCAGTAAGGGATCAATAGCATTCACGTGGGGCGTAATGGTATCGTCTGTGGCCGTGATGGGAGGTGCACCTCTCGCAGGCAAGATATTTTAAGTACCATGATAATTAAAGGATATTTGCATGATGGCGTTACATACTACAACTACCAGAACTTTTTGCGCGGATCCTTTTGTTCCTGTAATTTGGACCAGTCTTGGAATTCTGAAAGGAGTTAATAAATTTGAATGAGAAAATATTTGAAAAGGATTGTGGTAGTTGTATTAAAATGACGCCATAATGCAAATGTCCTGTTAACAAATCGATGTCATTTTGCTGTGGGTCTGTCTTCAAGATGTAAAACGTGACGAGACTAAGAGGTGCGTCACGCAACAACTGTCGTTACTGTTCTCGTCACGTTGGGACGTCATCTGTGCATCTACAAGAAGACAGATGTACGACATAATGACACCAATTTGTGACAATAATTAGCAAGACAAAGGAGACCCAACTCTGATTCTGTTTTTCCACAGGTTTTATAGCGGACCAAACAGGTTCCTACGTCCCATCGTTTTACGTGATTGGAGGTATGGTCATTGTTGCTGCTCTCTTGCCCTTCACTCTAGATTGCTGCAAATGTGGACAGCCGTTAAACAAGAAAGACGACACGGAGATGGACATTATCACACAGGACAGGATGCAGATCATCGGGTCTAGATTAGCGAACGCTAGTGCAGGCTCCATTCTTCATAAGAGCGCATTCGTTTCGGACCATTCCTATTCCGGTATCGGATATGAATAACAGAATACACGGAATACTTATTCCCCAAAGAACAAATATATCGAAAGCGGAATGATCTTGACGGAAGGAACCTGAAAACTAACAATACCGCCATTTTAAATTAGAACGAAGTCAAGTTGTCAAAACGCCATTTTACCTCTTCGGAGTACACAGTCTGCTGTCCTATTCATTCTGCTATCGGGAGCAGATACCAAAATAACACGATTATCGCCTATTCCGGCAGTCAAACTAAAGCTCTTTGAATGTACACTGTCAAAACAGTTCAGGGTTCACAGTCATGCATGCATGGAAAGCCATGGAATTTCAAAAATAATTTTCCAGGTCTGGAAAAGTCGTGGAAATTTGCAAAAATGTCAAACGTCATGGAATTTTATCATCGACCATTGGAATGTTTTGATGCTTGACTTTCCTTGCAGAATTCTAGATAGATTAGTAGATTCTCTTGCAGCCCACTTCATCATTAACCATCTGCTACTTGATGATTTTGACTTGGTTGTTTTAAAACCGGTGGAGTCGCTACATGCTAAAGATAATATGTTACGTTGAAATAAGGATGTGCTCCATTGACAGTATTCCTTCCTTTGTAAAAGTTTTCAAGCAATATTAAAGTGGGTGGACAGGCCTAGTTAAATGACGTTTTCTAGTTTTTCTTGTCTCCTCCAGAACCTAATTTGAGTCCTTGATTTTTTAATTTAGTCATGGAAAAGTCATGGAATTTCATTATAACTTTAGTGTGTGAACCCTGCAGTTCCTTCCCGACCCCTGGCCTCCTGACCTTCAATTTCAACTGAGCCTTGGAGAGCTACTTTCACAAGTAAGCGACACCGATCATCTTTCCCTACAATGGCCATCTTTCCCAAAAATAGTAAAGTGAAGTAGTGTATCTTTTTAATATATATTTAAACGAACTAGAAATTAATCAGTATCATTATATCAGTCTTAAAAACTATGCAGATGACTCTACTATTTTAGTAACTTTAAGTAAAAACTCTCCAGATAAAGCTGAAAGGCGGAAATCAATAAGTCACCATGCCAGATGACAGTAAATGCATCGATGTGGATGGACCGTGGGTCAGGCTTCCCTGGAGGAGTAGTAACGTGTTACTTTAGCATTTAAGCCAGATGCAAAAAGATATATCTCTGGATGCCCTAGCCTTTCTGTCATTCAGTTCTGTCATTAAAGTTCCTTGATTCAAAATCTGCACTTTTATATTGCATTTGCCAGGAATCATGAGTAATAGTTATCCATATATTGTGCGATATGCACCATAGCCATATTTCTTTTGCTATTGCATAGCAAATGTTAGAGTGAGTAACCTCCCATGTTTGCAACATAGGATACTGCTGTTGTATTATCACATCGAATCAAGAATTAATGATACGAACGTCTGAATTGAATATTAAATAGCCAGAAGCTTCGGTGCATTAATATGACTTTCATTTTGTTCAATCATTTCTGAAGGTAAAAATTTCCTTGTAGAAATTGCATGGACAGAGGTATCTGAATTCATCACTATATCAGGAATTGGACGAGATATATGACAATTAGCAGTGTCAACCTGTCTATCTACATATGTACCACTCAGTAATTCTAATTTCACGTCTTGAGAAAGGGTCATGATAGAATCATGATAGTTATCCTTGTTTGATTTTAAAGCTTCTGATTTCGCTGTTTCTAAATTTCGATAATATTAAAGGTGGGCCATACGGGATACCAGGAAAACTAGATACTGAATTTCCAATGACTCTGAACAAGTCTCTTATTGCCATCTGGTTACATTGACTATATAGTATCCTGACAAAGTTTGTGTATTTTAGATTTTTTGTCAGATGGAAGGGTGACAGTACTGTCAACAGAGTTTATACTAGTAAAGCCCAAGACTTTTACAATTTGACTAGGACTCTCCGTTGATTTATAAGAAACGCAAGACTGCTTAGCAAATCTTTGTAAGCTTTAATAGTATTCAGAGCATTCTCAAATTGTTGACGTTGCAAATGTGTCATCAATGTAACCAGACACAGTATGCCCTTGTAATCTCAGATGAGTATAGCTTGGCTTCATTAATTTCGTAAACAGGCGAGGAGCACTGAGATGAAAGCCCATTTGGAAAACTTGTATATTGATATAGTTTAGTTTTCCAACAGAAACGGAGGAATGTTCTATGCTCCTTGGTTATCGGTGCAGTGTAATAGGCAACCTAGCTTATATAAGATCGATTGTTGCCATATAGCATTCTGGGAAAACTAATTTAAGTATTGAGTGAAGTGTCCATTTTAAATTTGTTATATTCTACATGATTGCTGTTCAGTCTTTTCAGGTTCAAAATCATTCTGAATGAACCATCCTTTTTTGGCCTTATGAACACATTTAACACAAACTTACCACTTCATCGAGTGGATTGTTTCTTCGATCACTCCATTTCCAAGCAATTTCCAAGCAGCTTTACCCTGGTTCCAGAGGTTTTCTAGAGAACAGAAAGAGAGAACAGAAGAGCCGCGAAGCTGGAACCAGGGCAAAGCAGCTTCCCAATCAGTACATTTGAGTGGAAAGGGAAGCTGATTATGTATTGGAAATTGGTTACCTTAAATGTTATATGACAAGTCCCTTGACCAGATCTAAAATGACCATGTCTGAAGTCATTTGTTCCCAAGCATAGAGAAAATGCTGAAGTCTGGTACAATATACGTGTTTGTGTTGACCTGTATAGGTTTGAGCTATTTCTTAATTTGGGCTGGAGGTTGCTAGCTAGGTTTGGCCTTTTCTTCTTGTAAGATGGCTGGCGGAGGTCTCTGTAACCTGCCTCTGAAGCCTGTGCGACCCCGCGACCCCCCAGGGGAGGGGAGGGGGGGGGGGGGGGGGGGGGTACTCCTATTTGTGACGAATTGTGTGTGTGCCGCGGGGGTGGGTCAGGGTTTTGAGCTCAGTTTGGAAAGGTAGGGTCAGGGTTTTGACCTGATTTGGGCAGATCAGGGTCATGCAGAATTTGAGTTTCATTTTGGTGTGCTTTTTGATGTTCCAGCCATTGTATACTAAGTATTAAAAATGTTAATATCAATTTATAATTTGTTTTTAATTCCTTTTCAGGCGAACAATTTATTTCACAGGGCCTATTTGTTTTTATTTAAAGAAGGTGCAATCAGGGTTTTTCCCCCAAAAAAGGGGCAATCAGGATTTTGGAGATCGGATTTTGTGTCAAACAGGGTCAGGGTTTGAGCCACATACCCATTTTTCATGTAAGAACCCCCCGGGTGCACGACCTCTGGAAAAAAAATCTGTTCATTCGTGAACTTCTATGCCAATATTTATTTGAATCGAGCAGCTTGTGGGTGACATTGTCATTTGTAGTATTTATCAATCCTTAACTTGTTTTGTAACATTGTCACCCAACAACAAATCAGTGTTTTCTGTGCTCAAAGATGGCTATAGTCTTTCGATACAGTTTGGGCTTCATTCTGTACAAGTTCCCATTTTACCGCACCAAGACAACATAACGAGTCTTCGGTCAGGCACGAGATTTCATTTAGCAAAGGTGTTTGTGTTTTCCTGTTTTCAGAAGAGCTCTTGAGTATGACTGTATCTGCAATTAAAAGCCACATTTAAATTGGTGAGTGGTCCCTTTGACCAAGGCATTTTGAACTCTGCATTTTGACATCGGATGTCCTGGCCTCAGCCGAGACTCTATCCCATATAATCTGGGTAACACTGTTATCTTGGACAAACCAGAATAATGATCAAGCCCGAGAATATTTTGAAAAAACATTCTTCTCGCATTCGTCATATGGCTTTTGACGCATATTAATCGCATTTATGTGGATAGCCAAGGTATCATTTATCTTTGAGCCTGTACTGATTCTCTCGTGTGGGCCTTTTTCTCCAGGCTATCACGAAATGTGTTTGTCTAAACGATTCCTCGGCTGCTGGATCAAAATTATGTAGTCAGTAGTCTTGTTTCTTACTTGGAGGCCCCTCGGGGTCTTCCGATATGTTATCAGTTGTTTCATTTTGCTCTGAAGCAAATATCCTCCAGCTCTTCTTCGCCATTACAGTCATTTTTAATAGCACTCCACGGAGTGAAAGCCTTTAAACTAGTAGTTTCAAATTGAAAGTGACATGCTGTCGAGCGAATATAGTAGCAATTGATTAGAATCTAAGCCATGTATTAAGGCCATCATATACCCATCTAATATTATAAGAGCACGATTTGAATGAATGAAAGTATTCATCAAAGCTGAACGCAGAGTAACAAATGGAGCATTGGCCTCGTGCTCACTTTTGATTAACCCCTGATATTCTTTGTCATATACTTAGTTTATAATCCAAACCATAGTTAATAGAGTGGAATGGTTAGGAAACCCGGCAAACTTCAAAAGGGCTAACAAAGGTGCTGCGATTTATGTTGGAAGGGGTAAGACAAAGGATTGTGCACGATCATAGTTCATTAGCGTTCCCTGAACGACTGAACTCACACGTTTCCATTGGCTGATTGATTAACATGTTGGAATTTCTATTGTGTTTTGTGCACGGTAGTGGTTGAAAAAAGCTAACAAAGACATATAACAAAGAAGGTCCTTGAGTTTCCTAACCATTCCACTCTATTAACTATGTCCAAACTAATTGGTTGTCATTTGCTGCTTTGTTTGCCTCAATCATGGGCACCACAACGGCGGTATATTATATAATTGCTCGGTGTGAATTCTCTTTTCCGATTCCTACGAAACAAATCTTCAATAATAAAAGATTAATACAAGGCTCCAAATCGCCAAAAAACCACTCACACAACTTCATTAAGTATTAATCTTTTATTATTGAAGATTTGTTTCGTAGGAATAGGAAAAGAGAATTCACACCGAGCAATTACGTAAAGTCTTCTGAGATCGTTATGCACTAGTCAATTGAAACCCCGGCCCTTCGACCCCCGGGACATAGCGGGGCATTAACGGGGACATGGCCGTGGAATAACGCACATTTAACGCTGCATTTTCCCGGTGGAACGGGGAAAGTAACGATTTCCAAAATTTGCGGGGATCTTAGCGGAAACACCGCGGCAAAACGACTGCGCATGCGTCTCGTGGCTTGGAACAAGATGGCGGCCAGGGTAGAGGCTGAAAGTTCGTTTCTGCGTTAAGTCCTGGCAAATAAAATTCTAAAGATCTCTGTGGCACTTGAAGTTTGGGAGCCACGGATCTGTGCAAGTGGTGGATAGATTGATCGTGTGTTGCAGATGAACAGAACCAAGTACGATCTCATTCTCGACAAAGTCAAGAACCTTAACAAGATTCAAGAACCGCCGAACTGAAATCTTACAAAAGTTACAGTTACTTTGAGTGTATATACAATTGACTGCCTCTGGCATGGCATGCAGTAGTGAGTGGAGTACGAGTTTTCAATTGGTGTGCTTCACGGTTTAAAAGATTTTGCCAAGAAAAGCGTAAAAAATATATGAATGCATTTTTTCACCAACGTGTGGCTTGCGAAAGCTGAGGTGGAAGAAACCATTTGAAACACTATAATGATCCAACATGAATAGGCTGATTTTTGTAGAGAAGTAGCTTTGTGGTTGTTGGTTTACTTGTGCATTCCCATTTCAATGATTGGTAGTGGGCAGGATCTTTACTGTTACTATTTAGATTAAATATGACATTCAGAGGCCTTCACCTCAAAACCTTACATTTTATTGGATCCCATTTGGATTGCAATGACAAAGAATTCCATTGTTTTAGGGTTGATAGGGTTTGTATTGTTTCAGGGTAGGTTATTGTTTGGATAGCCAGTACTATTCCAGGTTCCGAGGAGGTGAAGGCTACCCCCCATATTACCCTCATCAAATGTGTCAAGTTATAGGGGGAGGATTTTGGTATATATATATATATAACCGATAGAAGGCATAGGTCACAAGATAGGTGAGCACTATCAGGGTTTTCAATAACATTTGAAGTAAGTGGCAAAACTTGAAGAGTAGGCGTCGAGCGCCATTGGCGCAATATCAAATTTTTGGGGAATTTTTCAATCAAAGTAGGCAGCGATTTCATGTAAAATACCCGGCGAGATTCGCCGGCTGCCGGCTTCTATTGAAAACCCTGCACTATATAACACAGGCTGAGTCCATGTCTCTGTAGTGCAGTGGTTAAGCCATCTACTTTCTATGCTGTGTGTCGAGGGTTTGAGTCCCAGTAGGTGCCCATAATAGATTTTTCTCTTGTCTTTTCTTGTTTACTTGTGAGCTCTAATCATCAATTAGCTCTAAAGCATAGGTTTACAGACCAGTCACAATTTTTCAAATTATCGGTTAAGCTTTTGTATTTCCTCTAAGTTTATCAGATTATCAGTTCCCCATAAAAAACTGACAGAGAAATGACCCCCCTCCCTATATACAATGTAGATCATGACTGGTATAACCCTCATTATCTGTTGCTCTGGATGAGGGATTGATATGCAGATGGTGAAAGAAGGGTAATGCACAGCATAGTCTGTGTTCTCACCAGAATTTTGTAGCTTGGGATCCAAGCTAGCCCTCTAGTATATCATTTTTTAGTGCACCATTTCAAAAACAAATGTGAAAATCCTGCAGTGGCATGGTCTGGTGTGAACACTGCATAGTCCAGGCCTGTAGCCAGACTAAAATGATGCACTAAAATGAAAATGGTGACCAAACCAAAGAAAATGTTGACAGGAAAACACCAAAACGATGCTTGTAACTTGTGGAAGGTCATTGCTTTGTACCGTAACTCTTGCAACCTCATTGGACAGGTGAAGTACCGTACTGAAATACTATTGGACCCCTCGACTTCAAGCGATTTTATTTTTATTTTTTATTTTTACCTCTGCCTCATACTGGCTATGGGCCTGTAGTAAATCTAAAGCCCTGCACCCCTCCCGGGACGTAGCAGGAATTATTAAAGGAGAACTGTACTCTAAAATTAACCTATTTTTAAAGAACCTATTTTTTTTGTTGTATTGCATTTTGTAATTTAAAGGAAGGTCCTTGAATATCAACAAATTGTGAGTTTTGACTTCAAACACTGCTGGCAGCACAATTAATGTACATGTGTCAGTGGATATTTCATGACAGTATAAAAGGAAGAGTTGCCCTCCAGCCTCGTAAACTCTGTTAATTTTAGAGATTTAATTTTTTCTGGCATTAACTTGAAAGATATGGGGATGAAACTTGCACACGTTACTATTTTTCGCTTGCTCTTTCCAATTTTGGCATCCATTTTGAGAGCAGCAGTACCATATACTTGATTGAAAATGCACAATTTCTTCCAGTTCTTTCTAAACTTATCTTCCTTGTATGCTACATTATAAATACTAACATCCCAATTCTATGCCACAGAGCTGGAGCCCAAATTTCCTCCAAAATTATTATTTTTAAATAAAGTGCAACATGAGAAAAATAACTGAAAATCAAATTATTATCCATACCTTCAAGATTAATTTTAAAATAAGTCAATTTTATGGTACAGTTCTCCTTTAACTTGATTACCTGGTAGATGTAATGACAGTCCACAGAAATGGGACCAACAGACGCCTCGACTTGCCAAAAATCCCTGGTGACTTCAATGACTGCTATTAGCTCTCCCCAGGCCCCTTAGCTTTTTAGTGTCAGAACCAGTCTGTTTTCTCACATGGTTGATTAGTTCCTGTAAAAACTAGTGTTGATCTGTGTCCATGGGGAAGATAAAACACTGCCATAATCAACTGAATGACATTTCAAATGCTTGCCCTTTGTTAGAACAAAAGAGGGAATTGTGGGTGTGGAAATCGTTTATCAAGTGTTGAGTGCAGGATTAGCACTGAGGAAGCATGTACTCATGCACGATCAGATGAAGGATCAAAGGAAATTTCCCCATCCAATATAGAAATACTAATAGGTGTAATAATCAAAAATCCTGATCAATGCTGATTTAAAAACTTTAATTATGTGTTTTCTCACATAACTGTAAGTATGGGTGACAAACAACAGCTCTTTTTCACACATGACTAATATGAATAGCAGGCAATTCATATGAAATAGAACAATAATTATTCTATTTTTCATCCTTGTTATTAATATTAACTTTGTACAATCTTACTATTAATAATCCTGTACTTCCATATCATGTTTCATACAATTTAATTGTTCACATTGTTCATCGTATAAGACCATACTAAACAATTTATTAGCATTGTTTACATATCAGTAATAAAATAAGTATGAATTCAGGTGCTGCTTGCAATAGGTTGCATCTGTGAATAGCAGTTTCAGCGGTATTGACCCTGGAAATGTCTCACATGAATGATGGTTTCAATGGTGCTTCACAAGAGACCTGTGATAATCATGGTCCTAAATGTGCTTCATTATTACATGTATCGAAGTGAGGCAATCGGGTCAATACTGCTGAAACTGCTATTTGTTGATGCAACTAATAATAATATTATCAGCTATTGCTAATACACAAGCACATTACTAGTATGTCAAAATGTGGCTGCCTGTATATATGCTAGTTCTCACCTGTTGGGTACGTGTTCTCTTTTGGTATGGCTTACATTTGTATTTAATAAAGGGGTGGTTAAAAAATGTCAGAAGTTGCTTTGAAGAGTATCAGACCACCAAGTTCCTGGTCTGTACCCACACTGTCAAACTTATAATGTGAACTTCCAACTAGTATGAACTAAATACTGGAAGAGTGCTAGCTATACTTGCCTATGCATAGTGTATTCGTAGGTGCACAAGTGTAACTGTAATAACTAAATAAAATTTTATATATCTAATTTAGATATTATGGTGCTGGTGAATCTCTATAAATAAGAGCATACATGTGGGTTTCAGAAAGAGCTAGTAATAATATTATTGAATCCGAGTTTAATACCCTGCTAGACAGAGATTCCTTGGGTATAAATTCGAGTGTTAGCCCTTTGTTGATTTTAATTGTTCTCTGCATAATCGACTAGCATGGCAAACACTAGCCTGCGTAGCAAGCCCAGGGGGAATGGAACCCCCTCTTCCCCAATCTTCCCCATTCCCCCTGGGCTTGCTACGCAGGCTAGGCAAACACAAGAACTAATGGGGAGCTGAACGTCTGATGAGTTTTTTAGTCAAGGAATACAGTTTACCTTGGCCGCATTCTCTTTCTTGACGATGATCCACTGTTCGTTTATGTCTTTCCCATTCACAGCATTCGCAAGACTCGCGGTTTTCTAATACATACTAGCATCGATACTAGCAATTAAGCAGCAAGACTCCATAACTCGTAAGCACAACTTCGCTCGTGATTTTCAACACGGGTGCAAGCACGAAAGCATGGGGTGCAAAAGACAGGAGATAGAATGAACAATAAACTCCTTATGTTGAACTTTTGAGGCTTAACTTTTACTTCTCCACCTTAACTTTTTCAAAATACCAGGCCGGAAACGTTTGTTGTTGACAAAACTAAATGGTTTCAACAGGGAAGGGTGCAGGACAGGAAGTTGAAGGCCGCGCGTGCGCAATGCGTTTTGCCGCGGTGTCTCTTAGCGGTGGTTGTAATGCCAGCCACGACAGAGCGGGACTGGGCCCGAGCATCAACAACGTGTATCAAACATGGCGGAAGCTAGGGACACGCAAAAATCGTAGTTAATTTAAACAAGTCCTGGGTGTTTCCATCAGAGGCAGTGTTTATACTGAGTTAAGTCACGAGCAGTAGATCAGGAAGTGTTTATTATTACACACTCTTTGTTACATGTATTTGCGCGTCACGGCAAAATATCAGATTTAATAAATTTAAACGCAGCTGCATGACATTTCCTTTATATTCCTTTGTCGCATTGTTTTTTTTTGTGGAGAGACAACGGTTTCTGATAAACAAGACAATGGTGGAGACTGTAAAAGTGCGGAAAGCATGTATAGTAATAGAAAATGTACAGGGGGGATCCAGGATTTTGTGAAAGGAGGGTTTGCAAAAGGATTTTTTTTTAATCTAGAGATTTTAAAATTGAATTTACAGTGATTTACAGGAATCATAGAGGGGGTTGCAACCCCCGAAACCCCTCCCCTGGATCCGCTAGTGATGTACTACAGAAATTTTTTTTTTTTTTTCAAATAATGGAACAACAGATTTAAGCTTATGTCTATTCAATTTATCGATGCCTCCTCCCAATTGAAAATTCTGAAGCACATGCCGGGGCCATAGGGGCGGGTATTGTAACAGCCAACTGTCCCCGATGGGCGGGGAAAAGATCAAAATGTAACACTCTATAAATGTTACATTCCCCGCTATGTCCCGGGGGTCGGAGGGCCGGAGTTTCAATTGACTAGTGCATTATGAAACTAATCGATAAACCAAAGGTAACCCAACAGACTAATAAGCGGGAAATATACGTCGAGTCTGGAAAGCCTGTGCTTTAGGGAGAACAAATAATTGTTAGAATTAATTCAGATATATGAAAATATAACGTTCAGGTAAATTCAAACTAAACGAAGCCTTACAAAAGGCAAACAACGGTTGTTTGATCGAAAACTGGAGGTTTAACTCTCGGTTATTTTCTACTGATTAAGAAGTGCAAACGAAGAATAGATGAATACCAAACTGAGCAAGTTAGAGAGATATATAAGTAACGAAAAGAACACCTGCCGTACAACCGATTTCAGTGTTACGTACACAGATAATTCATTAGACGTAGTCATTCGACACAATCATTCGACGTGCTTTGTAACCAGGCTCACTTGTTTACCGTGGTTTTGAGGTACTGAATTCAATAATTTAGCTGCTTTTTACTCGGGCCAGGCCTTCAGCTGGCTCGAGTCAGAAATCGCAAGTTTTTTTCCTTTATTCTTTATATTTTGCGCCGTCAAGCAATCAGATTGCGCCTTCTTTGGAAGTTCTTTTTGCCACCGTACCAATCAGATTGCACTGTGCTGCATGGTCACGTGGACAACATTGTAATGTTTTTCAAGATGGCGGCGAGTGGGAGTTTTGACTTAACAAACCCTTTAATATCAGCTGTTTTTTGTGTAAACCAAAGGTTCCTTCAAGTGCAATACCAATATTGTTGCCTTTTCTAAAGCTGAGAGGTGTTTCACGGGCTTTGGACGGGAATTTAGTACATATTATGCGACATGCTTTAAGATACACTCGTGAGACCACAGGCAGCCCAAGCTCACGATTTGTGGCTCTTACAAATCCTACGGTAGATTACGTGATTGCTCGCGCAAGATCGATTGCGTGATCTAGCGCGCGCTAGAGTCACCGTTTTCTCCAGAAATTTTCCTTGTCATCTCACTAATAGAGTTTGCATCGTGGTAAAATAAAGGTAATAAAATAACATTTTGCAATAAATGTACCTCGAGTGTCCTTTTCTTATTTCCTTGGGTATTCTCTGCTATTTTGGGCTCGTTTGGATCGGTTTTAGAGAGCTTTCGATTTTTGAGATCTCTCTCTATAATAGCAGAGAATACAGAGAATAGCAGAGAATACCCAAGGACATAAGAAAAGGACACTTGAGGTACATTTATTGCAAAATGTTATTTCATTACCTTTATTTTACCACGATAAGAAATCAATACAAACTCTATTAGTGAGATGACAAGGAACATTTCTGGAGAAAACGGTGACTCTAGCGCGCAATCAATCTTGCGCGAGTGATCACGTAATCTACCCACAGGCTAACCATCCTCCCATTTTGTGTATTTGTCACTGATGTTTTAATAATCCATCTTTTCTTAGCAAATTGTTAAATAAAATACCCTTTGACTTGATTTGTGTATGTGTTGATTTAGCGCGCGCTCGTGTTACAGCTCGGGTTTCCTGTGGCTCAGGTTTGTTTACATATAGCTCGGGCTTCCTGTGGCTCATCTCTCGCCAACTACATAAAAATACACAAGGCAGGCAACTAAATTCATCGCCGACAGGCGAGACGCGCGAGAATTTTGCCGAAAAACGAAAACTTCCAGGTTCCTGCTCCCTCTCTAACATTCAAAATATCGAAGAACAGTAAATGAGCTACGTTTTTGGTGCTAATTCACGGCGATATCGAGTGTTACACACTCGTAAAAGCTTCTTAGAAAGCGTCAAACTGGTCCAGATTTTCGGCGATTTTTTTTTCTCCCTATGATCGGGACAGATATGAGCCATCATAAGGATTTATAACGGTCATCACATTCAAATTTTTTTAATCAATCTGTCGAATGATCTCCCGTCTAGAGTCTCCAGCGAAGAAATGGACAGCTGACATATTTCCCCTAATCTCCCTCTTATGGGCTGTTTTGCAACTTGACACACCACCCCGATGAAGTAGTTTTTTGGCAGCTTCCGATAAACGAACCGGAAGAAAAATATCTTGAAGACTTCGCGGGAGTTTGTTTACAAAAATATATATGTCGCACGACCGCTAAACTCTCGTACTATTATGATTTCAGACCAAATTTTACTCCACTCTACTAGTCAGTTACCATCAGTAAATTCAGCACAAATACAGTTTATCACATCATAAAATTATCTTTAACTAGCAAATTACCGTGTTTGTAGTGAGCTTGCTCGTTCCAAGAGTGCCAGGATCTTTGAAATTTCTAGTCGAGAGTGTGAAGAAGAAGTTCCACTTTCTTCCGATTTGAAGTAGTCGATTTTTCCACCACAAATCAGTTGGCACAAACATTGAGAAGTTGAAGCGAATTCGCGAACCGAAGACGAAGTCCAAAGCCAAAGAGTTAGTCCGTCCATCACTTTAAACCTTGTCTAACAGTTCCAGCAAATGTCCAACATTTCCTCGTTGTTTGTCGAAGGCAAAGAAACAAATCCTGCTAAACCGTTTAGCAGGTGCACAGCGCCGTTAAGAGGAGAAAGCGGCCCAGAAGTTCGTCCGAGACCAAACATTCTCGGGCGAGATTCAGGACACTGATGCTATGAGTAGATCTCGGATGCAAAATGCAAACCAGCTCTCATTATAAAAGGCGGGATTTGGTAGCGCACGCGTGCAAAAGTTTTTTCGCGCCTTTTGTGCGAACTGAGTTAACGTTTGAAATGAACAAAAAAAAGACGAAGTGAGCAGAAAACTGAGCGAGGGTTAGCTAGAAAACCGTTGCAAAAAGTGTTCAAATACTCATATATTTGGAAGCAATCCGTTAGACTACGAGTTAAAGTATAAATCAGCTATTTGAACCGTAAAACAAGCAAAAAGGGAACCCTAAGGCTGGTAAAAATGCAAGAAACCAGCTCAGACTTCTGAGCCGCTGAAACATGTACTATTTTGTTGAAGGCAAAAACATTGTACAGCGTTTAAGTGTCACTTAACGCTGTACAATGTTTTTGCCTTCGACAAAATCGACTTCGGTCTTTCCGAGCTCAAATCGGAAGAAAGTGGAACTTCTTCTTCACACTCTCGACTAGAAATTTCAGATCCTGGCACTCTTGGAACGAGCAAGCTCACTACAAACACGGTAATTTGCTAGTTAAAGATAATTTTATGATGTGATAAACTGTATTTGTGCTGAATTTACTGATGGTAATACTAGTAGAGTGGAGTAAAATTTGGTCTGAAATCATTATAGTACGAGAGTTTAGCGGTCGTGCGACATATATATTTTTGTAAACAAACTCCCGCGAAGTCTTCAAGATATTTTTCTTCCGGTTCGTTTATCGGAAGCTGCCAAAAAACTACTTCATCGGGGTGGTGTGTCAAGTTGCAAAACAGCCCATACGAGGGAGATTAGGGGAAATATGTCAGCTGTCCATTTCTTCGCTCGAGACTCTAGACGGGAGATCATTCGACAGATTGATTAAAAAAATTTGAATGTGATGACCGTTATAAATCCTTATGATGGCTCATATCTGTCCCGATCATAGGGAGAAAAAAAAATCGCCGAAAATCTGGACCAGTTTGACGCTTTTTAAGAAGCTTTTACGAGTGTGTAACACTCGATATCGCCGTGAATTAGCACCAAAAACGTAGCTCATTTACTGTTCTTCGATATTTTGAATGTTAGAGAGGGAGCAGGAACCTGGAAGTTTTCGTTTTTCGGCAAAATTCTCGCGCGTCTCGCCTGTCGGCGATGAATTTAGTTGCCTGCCTTGTGTATTTTTATGTAGTTGGCGAGAGATGAGCCACAGGAAGCCCGAGCTATATGTAAACAAACCTGAGCCACAGGAAACCCGAGCTGTAATATGAGCGCGCGCTAAATCAACACATACACAAATCAAGTCAAATGGTATTTTATTTAACAATTTGCTAAGAAAAGATGGATTATTAAAACATCAGTGACAAATACACAAAATGGGAGGATGGTTAGCCTGTGATCTACCGTAGGATTTGTAAGAGCCACAAATCGTGAGCTTGGGCTGCCTGTGGTGAGACGTGATACAGACAGTCCGCTCTGCGATCAACACTGACTCTTTTAGTCTATATAAAGACGACAACAGCTTGTAAATGAAAGTAGCCGCTAATCTGAACATGATAACCTTTATACCAATTGACTGTCGTTGTGTTGTTATTTATTGTTATTAACCTCTCGAAAGTGTAGTAGAAATGACCCGATTTCTCAGTTCTCTGACTCGACAGGGGCTATACTTACATGCAAGTGGCACTCTTTCTTTCCCTTCCCCTTTCTTGGTACCATTATATATCCATGCAAGCTAGATCTTGTTTCAGTGTTTTCCATCTGAGGTGGTCCTGGCTTAAGATAACCCTAAGGTTACCTTAAGGACCTACCTTCTCATCATTGTATTTCTTATTATGCCTTATTACTCGTAAACATTTCCATCATCTTATGAGAAAATAAATGTAATTGTTGTTGTTGTTCCTCAGTTCTTGACGTCAGCATCGTCACTTTCACTCGGTCATGATCAGGAGTACGAGTACTTTTACGAATTATTTGGGAATGAAAACTAATCTTGCTGCGACCCCAATGATATAAAAAGAGTGGACATTGTATGTTTATTTGTGGCCTGCCATTATAAGTTTCAGTCTCCTTCAAGATGTAGAAAATGAGCACTAGCACAGTCTGTAGTTTATGACCTCAATCGAAAATATTGTATTGAGAATTTAGCCTGAATGTTGGCCATCTCCACTGGTTTGTTAATAATTGAGAATTACAAATAGATGACTTTATTTCACATGTAGAATGACATTACCTAACTAATCACAATGAATAGCAACATTATGTGGAATTTGTTGTTCTGCACCTGATATAATTACAAATTTGCATCAAATTTGAGTGACTCAATATCGTGCAGACTACTCAAATAACCATTGCACTTCAATCATCAACACCCATACCAAGTTTTTTTTGTAATTCTTACGACCCTCAAGGAACAATAATATTGAAAAGAAAGTAATATTAAACTACAGAATTGAGGGAAATTGTGGCTGAAATGTACATGCACAGCATGTATGTATGTGTGTGTTGTATGTGTATTATGGCTCTATCATTTCCAACCCCCCCCCCCCCCCCCAGGCATACCCTAACCTAACCTAACCTCCCCTCCTCCCCCTTCCCCCCCCCCGGGAATACGTGGGGCATTTGCACATTGACATTTGACAGACAAGAGCATCAGTAGAGAACCAATTCTCTGGCTACTCTAGCACAAACCATGTTGACACAAAATTATGCTAGAACTCCATGCAGTACATGCTATAGATGGCCCGAGTTAAGGCCACTCAGGGCCTCTTGTTCATATTCAATTACTCGACAGACTTTGCTAACATGCATTGCCGACCAGAAGTGGCGGCGGAAATTTGTGTGGAATGATTATGTTGAATGATTGTCTAAAAAACTTGAAGCACCGCCTATGCATGTAATGACACTGAAATGCGTTGTAAAATTGTCCTGCGAGTGTTAACGCTCCGATGGTGAACTGCGAACAGAACGATCCAGTTGCTTGGGCGACTCCGAAACTAAATATCGAATTGCCGCGAAATGACAGGCGAAATGCCTCGACATAAGTACTAAGTTAACATTATGTTTGCTCATTACTATTTGGGTTTTATCTTCAATCATATATACCTTGTTCGATCCGCTTTGCTGTAGTCCTTGAACTTGTACTATTGTTTTTGTTTTGGCTGATCAGATCTCGCTTTCAGATCTAGAAAATTTCAAGTTTAAGGCGACCATTGCGCATGCGCAATATGGCCAATTGGTACACTGCCAAGCGGGTGACTGGCTGACAATCGGTTGGATCAACAATAATATATATATAACTCGAGTTGAAGGCTTGGATTCAAAAAGGTAACTCGTGTAATACAGACACATATTTTTTTTACTATTCTTCCATAAAAAAACTGGTAAACATTTGTATTGGTGCGTTGGCTGTTCCCGTTTCTCAATAAAACTGAGTATTTTTCATGATGTGCCCTTCGTTCCACTTATGATTTTACACAGCAAGAGTATATATAAAATTTGTGAGAACAGTTTCGATAGGAATTCAGCAAGATGCCAGCTTGTGCACATATCGTGTGTATTCTGCTGACTTTGACTATCATTAGGGACACGCCGGGTCAGCTGGCGGCTCGACGGAGCATTATTTTTCGAGGACTGGGAACTAGTCTACCATGGTATATAAACGGCTCTCTGTGTACCCTGGGATAGGCCACGAAATAAGAACACGAGGTTTCTTTGAAAGCGAAGAAAACAAGCTTTGTTTTGGTAAACAATTATACTTCTCGCTGTTTTTTTTTAATCGAATTTGATAGTTGACTTGAGGCTGCGCCCTCTGAATTTCTAACGGGACCTGAAACAACCATGGGGCCTGATCAAAGCCAACTAAATTAAAATTTAGATTGGTTTTTGTGGACGGAGGAAAACCGGATAACCTATAGAAAAATCCTCGGAGCAAGAGCGAAACGGGATCGAATTTTTCATTTCATTGGCACTTTAAATAATATTAAGAATAAATATTTATTCTGTAAATATATACTTCTGATGCTCAACTAACATATGACACCACATCCGGGAAACAATACACGTTTAAGACTTGGTCCTGTTGCTCTTAATGATTATTTATTTAAAATAATATGTAATCCGACTCCAAAATGTGACTGTGGTTATCCAAATGAAACGATTAAACATTTTGTCTTGTCTTGTTCCCGATACGCTGCTCAGCGCGATATCTTTTTTACCTCTGCTGCACAACTCTTTGGTAATATCTGGTCAAACAGTAGCGACAAAAAGAACATTTCGTATATTTCGTATGGTATGACGTACAAAAACTACAATTTAAATTGTAAATTCTTTGAACTAGTTCAAAATTATATCTGAAATACCACTGAATCGATTTCCCATCGCTACAGTCTGACTTGTATATAATTTCTCTCTTTTTGTTTTCTAAACTTAAGGTTATATACTTATTTTGAATTAACTAAATTGTAATTATAATTAATTAATTGTAATAATCAGTGTGCCTGAAACTGCCCTTATGTTTGTATTTTGTTCTGTATGAGCTCCCTTGATAAGCCTTAGGCTTTTGAAGCAAATGCAGAGAGTAAATATGTTTAAATAAAAAAAAACGAACCTGGGCCACAGAGGTGAGAGGCGAAGCTCTTAAAGGGGAACTCAACCCTAAAATCAACCCAATGTCTTTTCAAACATGAATTCGAAATAAATAGGTTCTGCTATTTAATTTTTCTGTGTTAACCTTCCTCACAACGTCCGCTATGTACAGACGGCTCAAGTCTCGTAATTTGTGACGTAGATACGTAGATATAAATTAGTTTTGCCATGCTGTCCCCTTCATTGAATAGTGGAACTAACAGCTTCTAATTCCGGACCATTGTGTTTTCTTTGTGCTAGAGGTGTGATCGTTTTTCCTTGGTATGTGTGACGTACATTATGGTGAAATTTGCACTGAATTGAGCCGCCACACAATATAGATTTTTCAGCGGAAAATCGAACTTGGAGACTAATTTTCTCCTCATAGACGCGCAACACAGAAAAATAAAATAGCCGAACTTATTTCTTTCAAATACATCTTTGTAAAAACGTTGGGTTGATTTTAGGGTTGAGTTCCCCTTTAACCACTACGCCACCCCGGCTACCCCCGGCTACCCCCGGCTACCCCCGGCTACCCCCGGCTACCCCCGGCTACCCCCGGCTACCCCGGCTACCCCCGGCTACCCCCGGCTACCCCGGCTACCCCCGGCTACCCCCGGCTACCCCCGGCCCCTCACCAACTATCCGCCGATAGAAACCTCGAGCTCGTAGTCTAATTGATAAATAGATCGTCTCGTATTCTACGCCTAATATGTCCCTTGCTGTGTTGTTCTTTTAGCTTGAACGAGATAGGAAGGAGAGGGAAGAACGAGAGAGAAGAGAGGCAGAACAAGCGGCGCAGAGATCACAAAGAGAAGATCAATGGGTAACAAGCAGTTGGTCGTACTTTGATTACTGTGTTTTTTCCTGAATTTGTTCAGTTTTCCATGTACTTTTTCAAAAATTCGCGGCAGTGTTTTCTCAGATTTACCAACACGAGGGTTGCGCCCGAGTGTTTTTAGATCTGACAAAACGCTGCTGCGAGTTTTTGGAATGTCTTCAAAAACGTCGATGTATAGAGGCACATAATTCAGTTATTTTGGCAATACGACCTATTTCGGTGGAGAAAATCGTAGCAAAAGTTTATGTAAATGAGGACCGTATCTATATCACATTTAAAAACACTCATTAAACATTCATTATTTAGTTTTTCTCATGAATTATTAATGCGTTTTTGAACACCTTTTCATTGCGATTTAGGGTTCCATTAGAAAATATCAGTAATGGGCTCCTGAAAATATATATAAAGTGAAAATCTTCGATGGGTTGGGAGGTTGGGTGGGAGGACTGGACAGTAAGTCTCTTGTGAACACCCTTCGCAAAATGTATACAAATTTCAATGCTGTGTAGTTACATATTCCGGTCAACTCAGTTGTAAAGCGCCAGCGGGTCTGTCGTGTCGGGGGTCGCGGGTTCAAACCCCAGCTGGACCAACACTCGGGGTCTTAAAATAACAGAGTAGAAGGTGCTGCTTTACATAATCTCCAACAGTTTAAGTAGTTAGACCTTCACGTCTTCTCGGATATAGACTGATTGCTGGTTCTTCTGTAATTTTTTAGGTGAAGTTTTTTCAGGATTGGAAATTTGTGGTGCGCCTCATTTTTGGCCGCGCGCCACAGGTAACCCAATCCGAAAAAATATTTGACCGAACAAAAAAATACAGAAGAGTCGGCAAGCAGACTATCTTGGATAAGGACGTAAAATCGTAGGACTAAGTCAATAGAGAACCATGTGGAAGATTTCCGAGAGGGTTACCCTCTATAAATAAAGTGACTTTACTTTAGTTTTGGTACCTATATTTGTGTCTTCACATTGTAGCGAGTTCGGCTTGCAGAAGTAAAAAAGCAAGAACAAGAGTTACTGGAGAACCAGTCCACTCCCCTGAGGAATTACCTCATGAAACACGTCATGCCCACCCTGATCCAGGGCCTCCTTGAGTGTTGTAAAGTAAGACCCGATGATCCCATCGACTTCGTGGTAAGTTGATAAGATGTATCTATTTCTCGACGAAGAGTTAGCGCCCGTGCGTTAGTTAATGACTCTGGTTTTGTTGCAGCCTGATGAAGACACTTGATTATTGGATAGTTTGATTTTGGGTTACCTGTTGTGCGCGGTTAGGGTTTGGGAACGAGGGGCACTTGTTTTGTTATCGTCGTGTAACGCACACCGCGGCAAAACGTTGTGCTCCGCTGGCCGAAAGAACGAAGGCTCTGGAGTTCAAATACAATTTCCGAGGTCTTAATCTTATTTATTAAATTATTTTATAACTTATAAATTAGTAAACTTACAGTGAATTACAAATTAACAAAACTCCAACTTGTGAATGCCTTAGGCTTAGCGTTTAAGTAGATTTCTTGTTTTTCGCGAAACATTTCACATATATACGCGTACGTATTTAAAATTGGAAACAGGGGTGATTGCCTCTGTTTTCTTTTAGTTTCGGCGGGAAACTGGGGAGATGCGCGCGCGACCGGCTCATCAAAAGCGCATGCGCGTGACGTTCTGCCGCGGTGTGCGTGAAATGCGGGGGTTATTTTTTCCCCGGAGTGCTACAGACTGTTTCAAGTATATTAGGTATTAGTTGTTGTCATGTAGAGGCTTTATGACTCCTACCCCCGTGTTTGAATCCTTCCGTTCGATGTCCCATTCGGCTCCTTTGTTTCTTTCTCAGCTTTAGGAAAAGGTGTGAGAAACATCTGAAACTCCAGATAGCGTGAGATACGCAGCAGCCGTCTATCGGAAGCTGCTATCCATACCCCTCATCTCAGCCAGCAGCTTCCTATAGGTAGTCTAGTCACGAACACCGCCGGGTATGGTGCTGGGTGTGGAAGCAACAACAACAACTCGACTTTATTACCAAAAACTGAACTTAATTACATGTACAATATTAATAGACTAAGAAATGATGGTAAAAGTTACTCAGAATAGCAGAGCTAATCTAGCTGAGTAACTAGCATGATACAATTATAATTAATGAATGGTCGTGGAATTAATAGATATTAAAACAATCGCAGGAATTTATCAATCATTTGGTAATTAAGTACGTACAAAAGAAAAGAGAGAAAAATGGCAAATCACTGAGATGGGTGGTACCATATTTCATTCAAGAATAATCTTATTATAGGTGTGAACTGAAATGACAAATTATATATCTGATCAGGAGAACTAAGAAGCATCCCACTATCAATGCAGCCCACTGTCGTTTGTCGAATTCAAGTTCAACAATATATATTTTCCTATTTTCTTTTAACAGGCTGAGTATCTGTTCCAGAACAACCCACAGATTGATTAGATTTAAGCTTTCGACGAAGAATAGTATCCACGTGGAATGACCACGCCCTGTACATTTGTAACATAGTTATCTTGTTGTGGATTTTACCGCCATTGTTGTAACTTTGCATGCTGTGATTTTCCCATTCTTACACTGAATTTGAATTTGTCACGTTGGTAAGATGAATACAGTAAAACAATAACATAATTATTTCCGTCTGTGGCATTTGTCTTATTTTATTTCCTTTTTGTTATTAATATTAGCCGAAGTATTTCAGTTGCTTTCTCTCATTTGTTTTGGAAATTCATAGACTATTAGGATAGCCATGTATGAATCGGTTGTTTTATTTGGTTTTTATTTCCAACTCATCAAGATAAAAATTGCAACAAAATGTTCGATTTTTCTTTCCGAATCTGATCCGACCTCGACCCAACTACTTGTACTAACCCACTACACTAGTTTAAATCACTGCCAGCGAAAAAGAATAATAAGCCATCTATGGGATAATTATATACAACCGTAAACAATACTTGCTAATGATGTTTGAAAAAATAAAGTATGTAAATGTTCGGTTTAGCCATTCGCATGAGAAGTCATTTCAAACACTGTTCGTGTTTCGTCAGGGGATGTCAAGGCTACGCCTCTCGGGTTTCATTTGTTTTTCTTCGCTTTCAGTTTGATTGTAAATGCGGACTCGTCATCTGAGAGAAGCTGCCTTTTAATTAGCAGGCGTGGCTAGTTAAGACTCGGTCCTATTCCTCACTCGGTCAAAATTATTGAAAACTGTAATCGAAACGAGGCTAGTTACCAAGAAAAATAAAGGGACTTGTTAGTGGTGTCAGTTCATAGAATGGAATGGTTATGAAACCCAACGACCTTTGTTCTATGTCTTCGTCGCTTTTTTTCAACCATTACCGTGCACAAAATACAATGAAAATTCCAGTATGTTAATGTTCAGCCAATAGAAACGTGTGAGTTCAGGGGACGCTAATGATGCAACATCGTTTGTCTTACCCCCTTCCAACATAAATCGCAGCACCTTTGAAGCCTAACCATCTATGGTGGTGTACAATGTTATTTTTGGACAATCACGAAAGCTTTTCCCTCAAAATCCATTAATTATATGAACATTTATCAGGAGCCCATAACAAGGCGTCCATAGACCCATTCGAAAAATGGCGTCTATTTAAAAAAGCTATTGTCCTGGTAACGTGAAACGAGTCTAGTCAGTCCACACAAAAGCTTTTGAACGTGTAAGCGAGGCTAGTCAGTCCTACACAATAGTTAAATTGGACGCCATTTTTCGAATGGGTCTATATCTCCTATATAGATCGTTTTCACGTGACGTCATCAAAATTCTAAAATCTAAACTAAATTATCTATAACCCTGTTCTTTTAATATGTTTTAGGTATCGGTATACTAAGTATTCTTTTAAAATTTTAAGTCGATACGGTGAATCGTTATTGAGTAAGAGTATTTTGAATTTTGTGACAGCCCAGCTCAGCGTGTTTCCTAAATCTCATGGAAATCCATATATTTCTGCCAATTTAAAATGTTAGACTTGATTTAACGTTAAAAGTGATATCTAATGTGTTTTGAAGTGAATGCTAATCGTATTGCTGGAAAAAACAGCTTTATTTGTAGAGTACGTTTTCGGCCGCCATCTTGGTGTACCAAAGAGGTACACCAACATGGCCGCCGCATACAAATTACACTAAATTGTTTGAATGTTATTTGTCCGACAGCTCAGATACGAAGTACTCTAATGCTCCAAAATTTCGGTCATTTATATATGTTGACCTACTCTATACAAAACATTAAACATATTTTACTAATGTCAGTCATTTCTTGAGGCAATTTTTTTTGTGACGTCAGTGAGAACGATCTATAGCTGTCACAGCGTTTTCACAAGTTGGGCTATTTTTAGATTATTTTCCCCGCCAATTAGTGGGTTGTACCAGTGGCAGAACAAAATATGCCTCATTTGCTACTTTTGTTATACCATTATTCCCTTAGGAATGATTGCAACCCAAAAATAGCGGGAAATCGTTCTAAAAATAACTTGTGAAAACGCTGTGCCGTAGGCCTAGTATGCGGGATGGACGCTCCTGGTTATCAGGGCCTAGTATGCGGGATGGACGCTCCTGGTTATCAGGGCCTAGTATGCGGGATAGACGCTCCTGGTTATCAGGGCCTAGTATGCGGGATGGACGCTCCTGGTTATCAGGGCCTAGTATGCGGGATAGACGCTCCTCAGTTGGGCTCCTGTATTTATGGACCAGGCTTCTCGTTCTTATTTTTATGTGTATGGACCTCGGCCAATATCACGCCATCTCAATCAAGTTCTCTATATCTTCAGTGCGTGCTTGGCAGAGTCATTAAATAAGTACCTCTTATTAACTGAGTGCGAGGTCCATACCCATCTGAACCACGTCCTCTATATCTTCAGTGCTTGCTTGGCAGTCATATTAAATGAGTACCTCTTATTAACTGAGTGCGAGGTCCGTACCCCCCTTTTTTATGGCCCAAGCGCGAATAAGGTCATAAAAAGCTAGGATCCGTAACTTACGGTACGTACCAAGCAAACGAGGTCTTTTACATTTTCTTTGAGGCCGGAAGTGGGCGGTAGGTCCGTACCGGAAGTTATGGACAGCAAATTGACCAATTATAGCTCGCGAAATTACTTAGCTATATAATAAAAGCTGTTATTTATATTTACCAGCTCATGAATTATATTAGACTGCTCACAGCCCTTTCTTTGGCGAACA
Source organism: Actinernus sp. WN-2022 (assembly GCA_030867875.1). Lineage (NCBI taxonomy): Eukaryota > Metazoa > Cnidaria > Anthozoa > Actiniaria > Actinernidae > Actinernus > Actinernus sp. WN-2022. The sequence goes on along the minus strand of JAOWCC010001589.1, from coordinate 69,985,087 downwards.
AACAGTGGAATATCAGCTAAAGTTGATGTGTTATGGTAGCACCACGGCAAATGGCCACGCGCATGCGCATTTGACGAGCTGGTCGCTAATCTGTAACCCTTAAACTGAACTTCTGTAAAATCTTATAATGAGTTGCTGACTGTGCTTTAATATGTTAGACTCGCAGCCTATCTTGATTTTCCCGCGGGATGAATATTCTACAACATCTTTGTTCTTCTCTCTTTGTAACGCTGAGCGAAGCCGACATTCTGAGCACAAAAACGAAACACTGATTTTTCGCGCGCAGGGAAACAAAACCCAAATACTTTGACAGTAAAATACTTATTTGCTATACTAAAAATGATTCTAAAGTTTTGCATTTCTTTACATTTTTGAAGATAATTTTTCACATCTGAGGCTGAGCTATGGACTATAAGTATGACATAAATAAAGGTCGTATGAAAGAAGCCAATTAAGTATTTGTGGCGTCATCAGGCGCAATTAGAACAGCTCATTACGGAAGTTTTCTTCGCTGATTTCGAAGTGCGCACAAAATGTCCAATCGAGTTTAAAAAAATATTTTACAATGGCAACGCCAAATTCATCTCAAGCAGCAAATAGAAATGGATTCATCATAGGTATCTTGACGAGTGTATATATGTATTTTATGGCAAGACTGGCGGATATCTTCGTTGCTACCGGTCTGCAATCAACAGTGGCGCGAATCCAGCAGTTCGGACGGCAACATCCAATGGTTGCTATGCTGATCGGCATTGTGCTTGGTGTCGTCAGCTTGCCGTTCATCCCCGTCGTCGCCTTTTTTATGGCGATTTTCTCAATGTGCTGCTTGATAGTTTTCTGTGTGGTATCCACTCTAATCGGAGTGATTCTAATCATACTGTCACCATTCATCTGCCCGTTGGCATTCCTCGTGTTGGTCACCTATGGGTTGCACCGCGGTTACAGGGTCCTAAGACGAGATGTCGTAGATCCAATGGGTGTGCCCCTACCGAGCAACCCGGAGTAACCCGTGTGTAGAGCGCCAGACATGTAACCTGGAGGTCGTTGGGTTCGTGTCCCACTTGGGTCAGAGATTTTTTCTCTTTCCCTCGTAGGGCGTGCACACTTAGCACTACAGCTTACCACTTTATATATTACATTCTTTACACTTACTAGTGCTACGCGGCAAACATGATTCAATATCATAACTACATATACATATATAATCGCCGTGACCCCATATAACGCACCAATACCCACGATTGCTTTCATCTGACTTGATAGCTCAGTTGGTAGAGCGCCAGACATGTAACCTGGAGGTCGTTGGGTTCGTGTCCCACTTGGGTCAGAGATTTTTTCTCTTTCCCTCGTAGGGCGTGCACACTTAGCACTACAGCTTACCACTTTATATATTACATTCTTTACACTTACTAGTGCTACGCGGCAAACATGATTCAATATCATGACTACATATACATATACAATCGCCGTGACCCCATATAACGCACCAATACCCACGATTGCTTTCATCTGACTTGATAGCTCAGTTGGTAGAGCGCCAGACATGTAACCTGGAGGTCGTTGGGTTCGTGTCCCACTTGGGTCAGAGATTGTTTCTCTTTCCCTCGTAGGGCGTGCACACTTAGCACTACAGCTTACCACTTTATATATTACATTCTGATACGAGTTCAGCCTGGGAAGTAAGTAAACGACAATAAATGATTTCCAAAATGGTAATTCTTGCAAGACTTGTCAGTGCATGATATATTATCAACTAGTTTTGACCATCCCTACATTGTTTAGTCAAAACAAGGGTTGACCCATGCCTTACTCTACCTGAGCATGCGCAGTACTGTTGTAGAAATCCTTTGTTTATTTGGCGGGTAGACCGATGTTAAACAATAGGCGGCCCGTCCGTTGAAAGAAAGGATTTGTACAACTGCGCATGATCTTGAAACTGGTTTATACTCGCATCCGTCAAACCGCCGCTTGCAGCTGCGAGCGCTTTCATCTTAAGCTCACGACCGATAATTTTTTTGTTTTTTAAACCTGGAAATCATTTCATTTAGCTTTTTCCTCATTCTGGTATTTTTCTTTCACCAAATTATCATTAGAAATTACTAGTCGCGCGATCAGACAAAACTGGAGCTCCGCCTAAATATGTATATATTAGGGTGATTGCCATTTACAGCAAAAAAAGGAAAATTCCAAGTTGAAATATTCATTGACTTTTTGAAAAAATATTTAGCGGGAAAGTGTGGAGGTACTCAATTTTTCCGGTCGCCTGTATCGTTTGCACGTTGTTCTCTCGCCTCCAGTCTCTTTTGAGGTCAACCAAGCTCTGGCTCTTCCACAACACTCGTCCAAAATGTTTCTTTTGCTGCACAATGGTATATACACCCTGAGTGCCATAAGGCATTTTGTTACTTTTCTCCACTTTCAATGCCGCCCAAAGAAATTCAAATTTTAAAGATATTTGAATGGTTTTGTTGCCAAAGCAGCCAATCAGAACCAGGCAGGATGAGTGACAACAGTAAAACAACAACAACAATAATAATAATAACCTTTATTTAATCACGGTAGTACAAATTCAGCTGAGCTGCTTTTCACGTAGCGGTGAAAGCTAAAATCTGACCTACTTACATCAACTGATAAAACTACTATACTTAAAAAAATACTACTACTTAAAATATTGTAATAATAGAGATAATATTACATAAACGGGTGATTTAAAAGTTACGGATACGGTGTTTAAAAACAATCATTTAGGGCAGCCACTTGGCAGTTGATTCCACAATTCCTTTTTAGATACTCACGATTTGGGCGTGGCATGAAATAGTTATTTTCACTTACGCTCCTTAGGCCGTATGTAGTAGTTTGGGAACGCTTCGTAAACATGTCTGTCAGATAATTGGGACACATTAATTCCATGATGAACTTTGTGTCATAGTAGAAATATGTTTTTTCGTCTCGTTTGTAAGTCGTCCCAATTAAATTAAGCTCTTGACGAAGAGAGTGGAACCGTACGCCATATGAAGACTTCGTAATAACCGTAGCAGCTCTGTTCTGCAGTTTTTGTAACTTGCTTGACAGAGTTGTACCGACGTTATCTCATACAGGACTACAGTAATCAAAATGGCACTGTACTAGGGATTTATAGACCGTATTAAGAGTATCGACATTGACGTAAGGTCTCACTCTCTTAATCATTCCTATGCCAGACGACACTGATTTTTTACAGGTTTTGTCTGTGTCAGTTAGACGGCAAGGAGATCGAACCTGTCGTCGATTTCGACAATAATAATAATAACAATAATAACTTTATTTCGTACCTAATGTATTACATAATTTAAAAACATTTTTTAAATTATTTAAAACTAAACCTAGAGTACTGGCTATTTAGAAATAGCTTAAGCTAATCGAGCTAAATAGCACTAACAAAATTATTTAAAATAGCATTAAGGACATTTTTAAATACATTCATTATATTAATATTAATAATGCGAAACGAATTTTTTTTTTAAAATTATATTACTAATTAAATAAATAAAGATAACTTAACTAAAATGAAATAAATAAACAATAAATATAGATAAATATAGTACTAACAGTTAGAAAAAGAAAGTCAACAGTTGAAAGTCAATCATGTCAATATGTATTTAAGAAAGAAGATATAATCCGTTTTTTAAAGCCTGATTTTTTCAATAATTTAGTATTTTCATGTATTGTATTCCAGCTTTTAGGTCCTATATAGCGAATATTGAACTTTCCAAAGTTGGTTCTAATGGAGGGCAAATAAAATGTGCATTTTGAGGCTAGACTTGTATTATAATTGTGCACTTTATTTACAGGTGTAAAAAAACTATTGAAGACTGGTGGAAGGTATTGGTTATAATAGTCATACATAAATAATGAATTATACAAAGGAATTAAATCAGTAAATTTTAGGATACCAAGAAGTTTGAATAGAGGACTTGAATGCTCATCAAACTTAGAAAATGTAATTATCCTCACAATTCTTTTCTGTAGTATAACAATTGGATTCAAGTTATAATTATATGTGTTTCCCCAAATAATCAGGCCATAAGTTAGATGAGGATAGATTAGAGAATAATATAGCTGAGTAAGGATTTTAGGAGCTACAAAATTACGGATTTTATACAGGACTCCTATGCTTCGTTTGATTTTCTTGGCTACTTGTTGAATTTGACATTTCCAATTCAAGTTGCAGTCTAAGCAAAGGCCAATATATTTAACAGTATTTTCCTGCCTTATAACATTATTATTAATGTGCAAATTAACTGAGTACATGAGTTTTTTTTAGGTGGGTGAAAAATAACAGGATTTGTCTTGACAATATTAAGAGATAACTTATTTGAAGATAGCCAGATGTTAACATAGAATAAATTGTCATTAATTAAAGATTCTAGTTCAGAGAGGTTCTTATGCGAGCAAAATAAATTAGAATCATCAGCAAATAAATGGAAATCAAAAGCCTTAGTACAATGTATGAAGTAATTAATGTATAGTAGGAATAACAATGGACCAAGCACAGATCCTTGAGGGACCCCACAGGAAATACCACGTTCAAGAGATACTGTGTTGCCAATTGAAACAAATTGCCTTCTATTACTTAAGTAAGAAACAAACCAGTCCCTTGTAATTCCTCTTACACCATAACGTTCAAGTTTCTTAATTAAGATTTGATGGTTCACCGTATCAAAGGCTTTGCTAAGGTCAAGAAAAATACCGCAGGAGTAAAGGCCTTTCTCAATTGCTTTTTGGATTTTGTCAGTGATTAACATAATAGCTTGTATGGTGGAGTGTTTAGAACGAAAACCAAATTCACAATCATGTAAAATATTGTTTTTATCAATATAACTAATCAATCGCTTATACATCAATTTCTCTAGAATTTTATTAAAAATTGAAAGTAATGAAATAGGCCGGTAATTACTTGTATAGATTTGAGATCCTTTCTTCAAAACAGGTATCACACGAGCAATTTTGAATTTCTCTGGTACAACTCCAGAGGAAAAGGAACAATTAAACATTATTTCTAGTGGCTTAGACAAGCATACACTAAGTACTTTTAGTAATTTTGAAAGGAATACTTGATGGTCCTGTTACTTTTGATGGGTTAAGGCCATTTATCTCCTTTTGTATTTCACTTGAGGTCACTGGATAGAGATAAAAACTGTTTTGCTGTGATTCATTTATAAAGTCCAAAGGCGATTTATCGGTGAATGGAACTGCATCAGCTAGTTTATTTCCAATGCCTGAGAAATAATCATTAAAAGCATCAGCAATATCTAGGGTGTCTCTAATTTCGGTATTTCCTTTGACTATTTTCATAGGTGTGTACGTACAGTGCGATTTTAGTGTAATAAGTTATTTGATGCCTTTCCATGTACCTTTCATATTACCAGTGTTCCTGGAATAATACTCATTATAATACTTAGATTTGCTAACTTTAACCAACTGATTTACTTTGTTACGGTATAATTTATACTTAAGAAAAATATGTGAACTCTTTGTTCTTAAATATTTTCTATATAATTTTGTTTTTGTATGTATAGAAGTTCTAATCCCTGTTGTCACCCAGGGCTTTGCAAGAGTTTTGATATGTTTTTTGCTTAGCTTTTTAATTGGAGCATGTTTATCAATTATTTCAGAAATTTTAGAAATAAAGCAATCAAATATTTCATTAACATCATTATTTTGTGGTAATATTTCTTCCCAACACAGCATGCCTACCTCTGTGGTTAAGGCTGTTTCATCCAGTTTTGAATAATCTCTCTTATACATTTCAAATTTCTAAGGAAGGGCTGAGAATTTGTTGATTATAAGAAAATTAGGCAAGTGATCAGTGATGTCATAGAGTAAATTTCCGCTTACTAGATGATAATCAAGAGAGTTGAAAAATATATTGTCTATAAGGGTAGCAGAGTGATCTGTTATCCTAGTAGGTTGCAAAATCTGCGGGCCAAAGAAGTAAGAACTCATAGTATTTATATAATTCTCAGTGGATGGATGAGACTCAAAATTTAATAGATTAATATTGAAGTCTCCTAGAATTAAACAAAGCTTGTTATCATTACGAATTTTATCAATACTTGAATATAAATAATTGGTGAAGGAATCTAGACTTGCATTTGGATGTCTGTACACGACTGCACAGAGAATATTAGGACTAGATGGATAGTCACCTTCGATCCATAGAGATTCATATTCTTCTTTAGCAACACTCAGGTCTTCCCTAACTATAAACTTTAAATTGTCTTTAACATAGCAACCAACTCCACACGCATTAGAAAGGCTATGCTGTGATATGAACTTATAACCTGGTATATTAACATTAGGTACTAAGTAAGTCTGATCTACTTTTAATTTAGTTTCTGATACGCCTATGACAGAGAAGGGAAGATGAAGTTCATCCAGCATAATAAGCATCTTGTCAATATTTGCAGTTAGACTTCTGATGTTACTATGCAAAACTGAGAAGTTATTTGGGGCTAGGTTGTTAACTTCGTGACTGGAATGAAAATCGTGAGGGGAATAGTATTTGAAGTTTGTATTAGATGGTAACTGTTGGTCTATATCAGTATCAGAAAGACTCGGAATATTTGTCAAAGAGGATAATACATCTAAATGAGGTAGCAATTCAAGTTTATATTCAGAGATACGTTTGGAACAAAAGCAATCAGTATTGGAGTTAAAAGATAACTTTAGGAGTTCGTAGTTGCTAAGATTATAATATGGAAATACATCAGCTAAGGAAGACTTACATAACCATAGTTCTTCAGTCTCTGTATAATGATTATACGATTTGTACGACAGCGAAGAGCATCTAAGGTGGAACCAATATAGGCAGTGATCACACTGAATAGCACACTATTTTTCTGCATTTACCACATATATCCATCAGATTTATACGTTGGGGAGTCCTTGAGATCTTGTAAATTCTTTTCGTTGGAGATATGAATAGCTGGGCTGTCATCGTTCTTTCTAAGAAAGATCTTGCCATGCCGGGTCCAGATATAGCGATAGTGACCCTCCTTTTTCAGTTTGAGGCAATCCTTGAACAGTATAGTCTCCTCCTCCTGGTTAAGCTCTCCGCAATGAATATCTTATTGTCATCTATTCTGGTGAATCCAAGATCTTTAGTTGTTTTATCCTTGAGTTTGTTCCTGGAGTAGTACATTTGGTCACGAACATCTCGGCTTATGAACTTGATTATGATAGCTGGAACCACTTCATTGGATCTGGGATTGTATGCCCGAATACGGTGGCTAACCGAGATATCTCCATTGTTAATATCTACATCAATCAATGAAGCTACTTTCACTGCAATTTCATCCGTGTCCTCGTCCTTAGTAACGAGAATCCCTCTCAATTCTAAACAGTCCCTTCTCGAGTACTGTTCAAGCTCATCTTGGTCATCCTTGATAGTCTCACAAACGTGAATAAGATTCTTCACTTCGGATTTAAGCCATTGATTTTCGAGAGTCAGTTCTTTGTTTTTGTCTCCTATTGGTATCCGGTCGTTTCGCCAACGAGTCGATTCGCCAACGGTCAGTTCGCCAACGTCTTAAGTCGATTCGCCAACGTAGTAGGTTACATTCATGTATGGTATATGTATATATAATAAAGACTACAACGACTTCATATATGAGTACTGTGATTGATTCTACACTACGAAATACCTAACTGACCCCGTAACTTATAAAAATTCAGTTCACAACTTATCTGACTTCTACACCACAATTCCTCCTATTCCATCAACTTTAGCCATCAGGTCATCGTATTTAGCACTTAGGAAGTTGAGTGAATCCACCGCTTCTTCGACTTTCTCGTGTAGGCTTTCAATCTTCGATACCAAAGGTTCCAATTTCGCCTTAAAGAGTGCTTCGATTGACTGTAAACTTAGCTCGGACTTTGACATGATACAACGGTGACTGTAGACTACTATTCTTTTATAAAATAAAATGAAAATAAAGAAACAAAAATCGAAAATTTAGTAACATACATGGAGAGCGGGAAAAAAGTCCACCATCTTGGAAGAGCCTCGTTTTCGTTACCAGATATTTCGAGTTAGGCACCCTTTTTAGTCGTGAATCCCCAATTTTAACGGCTGGCATCAAATTAGGATCCTTGTGACGTTGGGAATTTGTGATAATCATGAATTCGCTTTTCGCCGTATTTAGGTTTATTTCAGTTATTGAGGTCATCGTTAATCTTAGATTCGATTTCTGCGAACAGTTCCTCGGCAGACAACACTCAGTTGTTACAACAATGTTCAACGAGCACTTTTACAACATTATGTGTCGAACAATAAGCGACAACAGTGTTTCTTTCTCGTAACTATCGGCTGATAGTTTTCCTTGGAAATTTGATGTTCTTAAAACTAGCATATAAGCCCTCGAACTTAGTTCTTCAAGGGGTAATACTGATTTTTTTTCCAGAACGTCAAATTTCCGCGGGCAAGAATTTTACAAATTTAGACTGCCAGGCGCGTGCCCAGACATTTTTTGATATATACTTCATGGTAGTCTTTCGTTCCATATAGTCTCCCTGCATAATGCTGTAAAACAATAGAGAAAATGATTATGCAGGGAGACTATATGGAACGAAACACTACCATGAAGTATATACCCATGTTTTGCAAGTACGCACAAAGTGTCCGATGCTAAGCCGAAGAGTAATACGGTACCGCTAGAAACCTGTATTCTGATTGCACTATTATCATGCTGTAGTTCTATTGTGTTTTTGTACTACTCTTTCTAAAATTTAGGGTGTTTTGTATTGTTGGGTAAGCCAATACTGTGGCTCGTTTCGAGCGGTACAGGCCGGCTCAAGCTGAAGGGATACAACCATAATTACACCATAGGTTTATAGTCAGAAATACTTGTTTATTATTTCAATCACATGCATCTTCGTTCTCATACATCGAGCTAGTCTAACTGCGCTTTGCAGCACTGCATGGTTGGATTTCCTATGCAATAAAATCATTAAACGTTCACTTACTAGTTCTTAAGGAGGCTGCTTAAATGTTGCTTCTGCTGGCTGTAAATGTATGAATTCTGTAAACTCTGTTTGTGGATGCGCGAACGCATGACTGACTGTGACGACTTTGGCATTGCGATCACGATATTTGGTAACAATCTTTTCCTTAACGTAATAGTACTAGTGTTTCTCTTATTTTCTAGGTAAATGAAAATTGAATTCGAGACTTTTAGACCTGTTACGAAGTAGTTACAATTCTAATGCTAACCATTCTGTTCTTCTTAGCGCTAATTCTTCGAAATTCTGGTACGCACTCGCGTACTTCGTGTAAAGGCAGGTACGCGCCTGACTGCCCGCGGAAATGTGCATTGCTGTTCTTAAAACAAATATTAGCATGAGAACGAAGTTCGAGGGCTTATATGCTAGTTTTAAGAACATCAAACTTCCATGGGAAACTATCAGCCGTTATAGTTCACCAAAAAAAATTGGCGCGCACTCATTGGCTGAAAGCGGTCACGTGACGTGATAGTTGTCGTCCGCGGATGCAAATATCAGGCGTTATAGTTGACCACAAAATTTTGGCGCGCTCATTGGCCAAAAGCAATCACGTGATGTGATAGTTGTCGTCCACGGAAGAAAACTATCAGGCGATAGTGCAGCCAGATAATCTCGTATTGCACATGGAACGAACGATCTACGCAGTGCGGAGCCGCATACCGTCGCTGATAGTATTACCGATCTCGCACACAATATAGAGCAGCTCTCCCCAAGTACGAGTATTGACTGTGTCTGGGATCCTTACAAGAACTGACAATATAAGGAGACAGCAGCTAGGGTAAGCGAGACAAATCGATTAGTACGTTCTTTCTGTAACCAGAATGGCTGGGAGTTTTTAGCGAACTCTAACATCAAAGCTTCCCACCTGAATTCTAGAGGTCTACACCTGAATCCAAATGGTACTGCTTTGTTGCAAAGTAATTTTATATTTATTATTGATAACTGATTCTTTGAAAATGTGGGCGCCAATTCTACTGTATCTGAATCTGATAATAATTCATTTCAGGTGACTAACTCATTTCCGAATGGTTTAAATGCAAGGGGCTTTAAAATGGCTCTACTTAATATTGTAAGCCTACCCAAGCACATTAACGAATTACGTGTATCGAAATTATTTCAATCTTTTGATCTTTTTGCTCTCAATGAAACCAGGCTGGATCCCACGGTTTCAAATGGCCAGGTAAAAATATGTGGTTATGATATCATCAGGAAAGACAGATAAAGAAGAGGGGGAGGTGTTTGTATCTATCTCCGTGGCTCCATTAACTATCGAATTCGAGATGACCTAGTTCCTGATGATCTCGAAGCAGTCTGCCTGGAAATCTGTAAACCAAATAGCCGACCATTCATTGTTTTATCTGTTTATCGACCGCCTGACCCATCGTGCGATTTCTTTACGAATTTTGAAAGATGATTAAGGCGATCTATGACGAAAACAAAGAACTTCATGTCCTTGGGGACCTGATTGTGATTTGTTAAAGAAACGTCCTGACCAGCCAACCAATTTACCAGGCGTATCAATTAACTCAATTTTAAAATAACTGAAGCGACGCGCATTACGATCAGATCTAGTACTCTTATTGATTACTATGCAACATCTGCGACGAAAAAAAAAACCTCATCTGGTGTTATACACAGGAATTAATGACCATAGTCTAATTTATGGAATAAGGAAGATTAATCCTATTTCAAATATGCGCGCCAAAGCCGCTAAAACCATCGAACTGAGAAATATGAAACGGTTCAATAACCAACATTTTATTGATGACCTCCTCGCTCAACCATGGAAACAAATTTTTCCTTTCCTTTTTCCTGCTCATATTATAAACTTGTAGTATTATAGTATTTGTTAATAACGGAGTAAACTTAATAAATAAAAAAATAAAAAAATGTCCTAAAAACACACACGGACTCTATGTGGGCTTCTTGGAAAGGCTTATTTTTAGAAGTCTTGGATAAGCACGCTCCATTGCAACACAAAAGGAAAAGATCCTTTAATATCCCATGGTTGAACGGGGAAATAAAAGAATTAATCATCACCGGGGATAAAAAAAAAAGCGCAAAGCAATGTTAACCAAATTATGTACGGATTGGGAAGACTATAAATCATCCAGAAATCAGGTTAATATTGTGCTGCGACAGGCAAAAGCTATTAATTACTATACCGTAATAAAATAGCTAACCAAAACAATAATCCTAAAGAGGCCTGGAAAACTATAAATGACCTGCTAGGACGATCTTCTAGCAGTACCGTTGTGAAGAAACTAAAAATAAATGATACCAATATTAATTCACCGGAAGAAATAGCTGACGCCTTTAACACTTATTTTTCCAATATTGGCCCTAATCTGGCCAAGTCAATGGACGACTCCAGTACTACCTTTGAGCAGTTTGTCAAGCCTTCTCAATCAAAAATGTCACGCTTTAGGTTGGTGTCAAATGGCAAAGTACTGAAGCTCTTAAGTAGCCTATCTAACTGTAAAGCCACGGGCATTGACAACATATCTGGGAAAGTATTAAAAGCTGCAGCTCCTGCTATTTCACCATCTCTTACACACATCTTTAATCACGCCATTACTGATCTCAAGCTGTTTTCCACATGATTGGAAAGTAGCCAGGCTTCTGCCTCTTCACAAAAAAGGTCCTCGAAATATACCTGATAATTACCGGCCTATTTCCATTTTACCAGCAACAAGCAAAGTAATGGAAAGATCAACTTTATGAATACCTTATAGCAAATACCATACTTTCTGAACATCAATTTGGCTTCCGTAGACTTCACTCAACTGTTTCAGCTCTATTAGATAGTGCAAATAGTTGGATATATGGATCGAAAAATGTTTAATCTGGTTGTATTCTTTTATCTGAAAAAGGCATTCGATACCGTTAATCACGGCATACTGCTTCGCAAACTAGAATTATATGGTATGCCTTATCCTTGATACAATCTTATTTAACCAACCGCCAACGAAAATGCCAGCTGAATGATGTACTGTCTTCTGAGAGTGAAATTACCTGCGGTATTCCACATGTTCTATTCTTGGTACACTCTTTTTCCTTTTATATATAAACGATTTGCCAGGATGCCTTAAGTTGACTGCTCTCCGGCTGTTTGCCGACGATACAAATCTTACTGCATCTGGTGAAACTATTGAGGGAATTGAGTCGGCTATGAATAGTGACCTTGTGTGTGTGAAAGAGTGGCTCTTGGCTAACAAACTAAGTCTCAATGTTGCAAAAACCGAATTTCTCTTAATCGGTTCACACCACAACGATTTTACCTTAGAACCGCTGCTTCTTAGCCGTGTATCAAAATCGACCAAAACTACCTTAAGTAGGTTCATCATAGCAAGGTTCTTGGTGTTGAGATTGATGAGCATCTTGAAATAAGCACATTGACAATGCTGCCAAGAAAGTCTCTTCGGAAATAGGAGCCATGAAAATGATCCGTGAATTTGTGGGCAGAGAAACTCTTCTCTCAATATATAATGCCTTGGTAAAGCCTCATTTGAGTTACTGTAGTGAGGTATGGGATACCCTCGGCCAAGGTCTTTCAAATAGATTGCAAAAGCTCCAAAATAGGTCTGCACTAGTAATCATGAATATGAGAAATGATACTCCCCACCTGGCCTGGAGGCACTAGGTGCCTTAGGTTGGGATAATCTTGAAACTCAGCGAGCTCGGTCAAAAGCCAAACAAATGTATAAAGTCCTGAACGGACTGGCTCCGAGCTGTCTTGCAGATCTCTTTTTAAGTAAAAAAGATAGTACAGACTATAACCTGAGGGGTTCCTCTTCCTCACTACAGTTAACTCCACCAAAAACTGAACAACTTAAGAAAAGCTTTTGTTACAATGGAGCGAAAGTATGAAATTCGTTACCAGAAGATTTACGAAATTGTCATTCTCTATCAATATTTAAAAAAAGGAATTGACGCTCACACCTTCTGTAACTTAACTTGAATAATTTTATTACTATTAGTTCACTACTTTTCTTATATACTTTTATATTGTAATTTGTAACAGCATTAAAATTAGTATTAGTCTTAGAATTATTATATTAGCATTCATAAATTATTTTTAATTAGTAATTATTTAGTCTTTATATTATTTGTAACCACACGCCCTTGTGGAAATCAGCGAATGTTGACGGGGCAAGCGTGTATAAATAAAGTTTTACTGACTTACTTACTTACTTGCCCGCTGAGAGCGGAAGACAATTTTGTGACAAATAATTTCCGCGGGAAACTATCAGCCGATAGTTCCTCGATGGACACACTCTATTTGTATAATAGTGCCCGCTGAGAGCGGAAGACAATTTTGTGATGAACAATAACTCGTATACCTCCTGGATATGCTGTAGTTGTGGTCTTCCAAACTTCTCGTCATCCTTGTTTAATAGTGAGTTTGCAACCTCATGTTACAACTCATTTAGTTCACTCGAAAACTTGACTTTAGACAATGCTATTACCCCCATCCCATTGGCGGCCTCCTCACCCACGGATGCCCAATATTCTCATCACTCCAGGAACTTCGGTAATACCCAGCACCGGCCTGGCTATGGTACTAGCCCCACCTCAGTGGATACACCTGTAGCTGGTACTCAGGCTCAGAATACTAGTAATATATCTCATCTTAAAAACTCTAAATATCCAAATGTTCTTATCACCAACCTACAAGGTATTCGATCCAAGTCAGCTGAGCTAGAAACACTAATTAACGATCAAGACATTGATATAATCATTGCATGCGAAACGCACCTTACTCCAGAAGTTAACAATTCTGAAATTCTTCCCCCTAACTTCACAGTCTTTCGAAAGGACCGAAACTCACATGGAGGGGGGTATTAATCGCTATAAGAAATTCCTTTCAAGCCATTTTGCGTCCAGATCTTGACTCAAGCTGTGAACTAAACTGGATTGAACTCTTGATGCAAGGCAAATCTATCTTCATTTGCTCATTCTACCGCCCACCTTCTACGGATATGCTCGTGCTTGAAGCCCTGGATGACTCCCTTCAGAAAGTAACTCGGTTAGCTGCTAACCAACATATTTTAATCGGGGGGAACTTCAACTTACCATCTATCGACTGGAGCTCATTGTCAGTCAATACTCCAGCCCGTGACTCCAACCTTTGTTGTCGTCTCCTCGACATAGTGCAAGACTACCACCTTGAACAACGAGTCCACGAATCTACTCGGATAGGCACCACTTCCTCAAACATCTTGGATCTACTTTTGACCTCTAAACCGGACTTAATCAGTGAGGTCAAAGTTATCCCAGGCTTAAGCGACCACGAACATGTAACAGCCCATATCAACCGTAGTGTCCCAGTCGACAGAAGTAAAACCAGGAAGATCTTTGATTTCATCAAAGGAAACGCAGAGGGCTTTCAAGAAGATATGTGTACATTCTCAGACCAGTTTGTGCACTCAAATCATGCTTCACGCACCGTTGAACAAAACTGGTTATTATTTAAGAACTCTACTCTATCACTAGCAGCGAAGCACTTTCCACTGAAAACCATAAGGTATTCTAATACCAACCCTTGGTTTAACAGAACTCTCCGTCGTCTAACTCGAAAGAAACATCGGCTTTACTATCTTGCCAAATCATCTAATTCCCAAGCTGCTTGGAGGAACTATCGACAACACCGTAAGCTCACCTCCCAAGCGATAAACAAGGCTCGGAATGATTATGTCTCACAGCTCTTAGATAGTAACCGAAATTCCAATCCCAAGAAATTCTGGAGTTATATCAAGTCTAAAAGACAAGACTCCATTGGCATCCCTGCTTTAAAAGTTGAGAACCAATCAATCACGGACAGTAAAGCAAAGGCTAATGCTTTAAATAGGTAGTTCCAGTCAATTGTTGCCATTGACAACAATACTAGCTGCCTGCCTTCCCTGCGCCCAAGTAGCATTCCTTCTCTTGGCAAGATCACAGTCACTGCAGCAGGTATTGCAAAGCTTATTGATAAACAGAATCCAAATAAAGCCTCTGGTCCAGACAAAATCCCTATTCGTTTACTTAAAATTGCTTCCCATCAATCTGCTCTCATTCTGCAAGTCATCTTTCAGCAGTCATTGGACTATGGCACTATCCCCGCCGACTGGAAGCATGCATTTGTAACACCAATCCATAAGAAAGCCTCTAGGTCTGACCCTGCAAATTATAGGCCTATCTCTCTTACATGCATGCATCTCATGTAAGTTACTCGAACATATCCTAACAAGCCAGATTATGAAGCACCTTGATGAACACAACTTGTTATCTCCCTTCCAACATAGTTTCAGACAGCGCCACTCCTGTGAATCACAACTAATTATTACTACATATGACTTAGCATATGCTCTGGACAAGCGTCAACAGACTGATCTAATCTTTCTCGACTTTTCAAAAGCCTTTGACTCAGTCTCCCACCAACGTCTATTTCTTAAACTGGATCATTACGGCGTAAGGGGCCAAACTCTATCATGGTTAAAGGACTTCCTAACAGGAAGAACTCAATCGACTGTAGTGGGTGGTGAATTCTCAATTCCTTGTAATGTTACATCTGGTGTTCCTCAAGGTTCAGTATTAGGGCCACTCCTGTTTCTGCTTTTCATCAACGACATGCCAAACAGCATAACTTCAAAGACTCGTCTATTCGCTGATGACTGCGCACTCTTCCTGCAATTACTATCTCCAGACTCCTGCTCCCAACTGCAAGCTGACTTTGATAAACTGGCTTCTTGGTCTTCCACTTGGTCTCTCAAGTTCAACCCTTCCAAGTGTCGCGTGCTCTACGTGTCTAACAAGAAACACCCATCCAAATTTATTTACCATCTGTACGGACACCCCCTAGAAGAAACATCGGTGCATCCTTATCTAGGCGTCCATATTTCTACTGATTTATGCTGGAACTCGCACATTGACTTTATATCAAAGAAGGGCTCACGTACTTTAAATCTTCTCAGGCGAAATTTATATAATTGCTCACCTGAGGTCAAAGCTAGTGCCTACCTAAGTATTGTAAGATCTGCCCTCAATTATGCTAGTTCCGTCTGGGACCCATTCACTCTCCGAAACATAAACAAGCTCGAAATGATCCAGAGGCGTGCAGCTCGGTTTACCCTTAATAGGTACTCACGCCTGGAGAGTGTGTCGGCAATGTTGCATAGCTTAAATTGGCCTAGCTTAGCCACCTCAAGAAAGTGTAATAGACTGACTACAATGTATAAGATCCTAAATGGTCATATTGCCATCGACGCTAAAGATTATGTAGCTTTTTCACAAACCTTGACCAGACGTAAACACAACTTTAAATTGAATGTTTTCTCGCCATCTGTAAACTGTTTCAAGTATTCTTTTTTCCCACGTACCGTTCCTGAATGGAATGACTTGCCTAGCCACACAACTGAAGCCGACACAGTTAACAGTTTTCGAACCTTAGTTAACATTGCTATGTAGATATGACCGCTACCCTAAATTCTCATTTAGTTTAATTATTTATTATTAATTAATTTTTTATATATTATTATTTATTATTATCTATTTTTGTTTCCGTTATGTGTAATCTTGGTGTAAAGCAACTCAGCATAACCAAGTAATAAACAGAAACAGAAACGACAAATAGACTGTGTTTGTCTCGGAACTAGGTTCGAGCGCTTATATGTTACTTTTAAGAACATTAAATTTCCAAGGGAAACTATCAGCCGATAGGTCCGAGACAGACTAGTCTATTTGTCGTTATTGTTCAACACAAAATTGTCTTTCGTGCTCAGCGGGCACTATCGCCTAATATTTGCATCCGCGGACGACAACTATCACGTCACGTGATCGCTTTCAGCCAATGAGTGCGCGCCGTGAACTATAACGTCTGATAGTTTCCCTTGGAAATTTGATGTTCTTAAAACTAGCATATTCTCGGGCTTATATTTGTTTTAAGAACATCAAATTTCCGCGGGCAACTATCAGCCGATAGTTCCTCGACGGACACACTCTATTTGTATATTAGTTTCAAGACAGACACACTCTATTGTCGCTTATTCAGTGTTCAACACAAAAGGTTTGATAGTGCTCATGCACTGGGCACTAATTTCGAATCGCCCTTTCTTTCTTGCACAATCGGTACGTCATCAAAACTATTGCGCAATCAATCGAATTTATTTTGCCAGCGTTTTTTTACAGCGGTTTTGCATATATATAGTAATAAAATGATCAAATAAATAAGTAAATAAGATATTAAATATATTATAATTGAATCACAATGTTAGTAGAAAAGCAGCATTTCAAGAGACAGATGAATATATAAAAAGGACATGGATGGCTGACTGGCTACAAATCCGAAAGGGCTTGTAAACAGAATCCATCGTACCGAGAAAGATGGCGGCTGTATATTGGACCACAATCCCTTGCGAACTTAAAACTGTCAAAATAACACATATAAATCCTCTATTCTTTTCAATGACAGTGTGTTGGCAACAGCACTTGTACTGGCTTGTTTTTAAGATACAAAACCTCTCTACAGCGATTATATAACGGATTTAAATATTTCGCGCGCAAAGGATTATGGGTAAAAGTACAAAGACGCCATCTTTGTCGGTACGGCGGATTGCCACAGTTCGCATTGCAAAATCAATCAATTTTATTACGATTTCAGTGTTCAGCACTGTCTAAATAGAATACACAATATCAGGAGCCCATTACGAGGAGCGTACCTATGTGATGAGTAGCGCCCTCAGCACAGTAGACGATGTGGCTATTTATAGATATCCGATTCCCGCGAAATAAAATGGTTGCTTGCGCTGCGGACAATGCGCGCTCCCCTGCATAGGAAAATAGTTGCGTGAATGAATAATGAGAAGTGACGTTTCGTCGTGTGATTGGTTTAGTGCAGGTATCCTTTTTCTACTTTCGCGGGAAACACAAAGCTAAAAATAGCTACATCATCCGTTCTGTTGTTGGACAGACCTAATCTGGAAGATGCACGCTCCTGGTAATGGGCTCATGACAATATACAATGCAATTATGTGGTTGCTTAAATACACAAGGGGCATGCGTAGAATTTAATTAAGTCACGTTTGTAGTTTTAAGATTTAGTTGAAGTATGCATGAAATTTGGGGAAATTTGTGATTACATTTCCTCTTGAGCCTCGGTAGGATTTGTAAAAGTCCGACACCGCACAAATCCCTCCTCGGCTCTCGGTAAAATATGACCACTAAGCAGTTCCTCGTGTCATACTATTACTTATACAAAATGTCCCCGCATGAGTCTCCACTAAAGACTCATTCAGCTCGATCGTCCGTGAGAATACGAAAAGTTTTAAGGAATATGTCTCCTTTGCATGTGATCGCTCTGCCGCTAGCTGGAGGATGTCTGCAAACGATTCTTCCTTAGCTTCTCTTGTTATTTCCTTTTACATGGCCGCCACAGCCTTATGATTTGAATCTCTGGGGATTGGTTGAAAATCAGCAATAAAAAATCATGCCTGATTGCCTGGTAGATTTTACGTTTTAACAGGAAGTGAACTTCGTGCTCCATTTCTAGGTTACACGCTGGACATATCGGCGCAAAGGGACTGAGGGCGGCAACCTCTCCATTCCCCTCCCACCTCCTTCTCCCCGGCTCATCCCCTTACCTCTCCCCTTGCAGTGCTACGCAGGATCTTCTGCAGGAGATTGCGAGACTGTTCCCGTACAAATTACACACTTTTCTTTTTGTTTCAGGATCGTTTCCGCTGTTGTCCCGATCGTCAATGCGATAGCCTCGCGACTTCTGAGGTCCGTACTGTGTATAAATATAAACGTTGAAAGAGGATTCGCTGTCATAGGGCAGCGATTCCAAGAGACAGGACTCTTATACTTTGATCGATTCGAGAGAATGTTATATCGTTTATTCTTTGGAGATCAAAGACAAATTGAACGCAGAAATGCGCAATTACTGGCCATAGAATGGCACCGCGAGGAAGCAGGGTCAACCAGACAGCGCATGATCGACTGGCCTTGGGAGATGGTAAGATCATACAGGGACGCATTTAGAGCTACTATCTCGGCACATCCATTTATTACGATCCTACTGGCAGTGCTCCTGTCACCAACTCTGTTTGTGATAATCCCATGTATGATGCCTGTTATCTTCATGGTGCTGTGCCTTCGGATGGTTATTAGACCTGGGTGGATCGATACAGTGGCATCAACACCGATGTGGATTCCCGTGTTCACGTTCAACGTTACCACTGGTTTCATGACTCTCCCATATTCCTTGACAATAGCGGCTTATCACAGGTATGAACCGTTATTTGCTGTCAATTCGCATTTCAAGTGGCTAAATGTTTACGCAATATGGTTATTAGGTGCGCGCAAGAAAGAGGAAATATATCTTTAATATATAAACGGTGAACAAAAGGTGAAAATATTGTATTGACTTGTGCGCGTTTAAGACGGATCAAAGTCAGAGAAATAGGTTTGTAAATCCAAACATGCGATCAACGACCAGTCGCGGTTAGCACAGCGTGATAGCGCTGGTCTGATGAACAGGAGGTAGGACTTGTCAATGAATGAATGAATGAATGAATGAATGAGTGCAGAATGAACGAGTGAGTTAAGAAGGAATGAGCTCCTTGACTGGACGACCAAACATGATTATCCCAAATATTTTATTTGTCAATGAATGAATGAATGAATGAATGAATGAGTGAGTGAATACCTTTGTTCATTGGCTGAAATAATAACGCGTGCGTAGTGTTTGGGTAATTGCACTTGTCATGTAAATACAAAAAGTGCGGGCATAGATCCGAGACGAGATAAAAACAGTGTTTTCTCAAGAAATGACGTGTTAATTGTTCGTCGAGAAAGTATAAGAAACATACAGGGATTGGGTACGAGAATAGAACTTTCTCGCCGACGCATGCGCAGACCTATACTAATGTTTACACAGACATGTTATCCACATAACTGATACCATCAAGTTGTCATCTTTCTATTTTTCAGACTTGCTCGAGCTGCAGACGACATAGTGGTGATACCACTCAGAGACCTTCTGATCACACGAGTACTAAATCCGATTTTGGCTTTCAAGAGACTAGCTCTACGCCATCTTGAAATCATAAGGTTGAGAATCCAAGGCATCGGACTTTACTGCTTTGATACTCTCGACAGAATGCTTTACCGCCTCATTTGTGCAAAACAGATGTCAAAAAGACGCGATTTAGAGTTTGATGACCTCCCCCCTGAGTCAATCCTGCTTAATGAATTTGACTGGCCTTTGGAGTGGCTAAGATCAAAGAGAAACGCGATCAGAGAGATCCTCTCCAGCAATCCAGTCATCTTCGCGATGGCTGCAGTTTTCATTGCTCCGTTTTGCATGCCTCTTATTCCGTTCTTGATACCTATTGGATTAATCGCAAGAGTAGTATTGGGAATCAGATGTGTCATTACTGACTTTGTTACCTTCGTAAGACGCGTACGTGTCGTAACGATCATAAGCGATGCACTTTCAGACTTGAGGTTGTTTGTCTTGACTTGGATACTTGCAGGCCAACAACAGTTCCTCTTCCCATTTTTCATCCTGAACACGTGTGCGTACAACCTTGTTCAATGGCTGTATATCTGGATACGATTCTGTCACAGTTTCACTGGTCAATACATGATATTCGGGGAGGAAAATGAAACCATGAGTGGACAAGATTCAGACGCAGATTCCTACAGATCCCAAAACTCGAGTGAGGATGAAGGCAGTGACAGATTTGACGAGGATATGTTTTTAATGGCAGCCGAGCTAAAGTACCAAGACGGATGTGCAGAATCCCAAATTCTTTGTGAACTACCAGCTATTAGCGAAGTGAACACTAGCGAGGAAGAATGTTCTGAAGCAGAACGTCCAAGGCAAGAGGCAGCTGTCGCAAGTGGCATGGGAATTGCAAGAAAAGATCAGGTTAATTCAGTAAAAAGTACTAAACACAACATTAGAGATGCTTGGATTCCCTTAAGGCAAGAAGCACCAATCTCAAGCGGCATGGGAAATGCTAGGAAAGTACAGGATAACTCAGTAAAACGCGACGACGATCTCGATGCTCAGGTGTCAAGGCAACCTATCACAAGTGATATGCAAAGTGATAGACAAGAACAACGTAATTCAGTGAAAACGTATCACAGCCGTACAGACGGCGCTAGGAAGCCCCCGAACACCGAAAGCCAAGGCCATTGCTCGGGTAGCAAAGAAGCCGTTACAGATGAGGCTGAGAGAAGCCCACAATGTGATAACACTAACCACCCAATCAGACCTAAACCAAACGAAGCCAGTGAATGGGAACATCCCACAGGTAGAGAGAAGGATGACTGCCCTACCAACGGCACTGATGAGAGTAAGAGAAAATGTTATCCATCACAACTCTCAGTCATCTGGACCAAGCAACAACATATTGCCTCGCCCTGATGCGAGGATCAGATATTTTGGTGTGATTTGTTTCCTGGCTGTCCTTGCTCTTGGAGTTGTTTTCGTTGCCAGCAGTTTTGGTGGCCTTTTTGTTATTAATCCTCTAGCAGTCTTTAACTACCTCACGAGAGGTCGTTATTCGTGAAACTATTGTGATTACTTTAGTCTTTTTTTCTGTGGAAAATGTTTATTTACCTAACCAATGAAACCGGAACTAAGCCGTCTACACATGCAGGGACAGTATAGTGCAGTGTCCTAACTGGGTCTGAATGGAGGGGATCTACGTGACAGTTGTCAGTTAGCCCTAGCCAAGTTAATCATTACTAGAGAAAATTTACAATGTTTGACCCACAAAAAAAATTCTCAGTTGTCAGTGATTTTTCGGTTGTCATGCAGTTGTCAGTAAAAAAATCGTCATTTGTCAGTTATTTTTAAGGCCGTTTGTCAGTACTCAGTTACCCCCATTCAGACCCTCTCCTAATGTAAATATCCTGGTTTGGAATTTTTACACCGTAAGGTGTACCTCTTTTCACGATCTTAAACTAAAATCAACAAACGAAAACTCCTATACTCAGTTATCTTGAGAAGAATTTTGAGAAGTTTATTCGAGGCAACACAATCAGTGTTATAATGAACCCTGACAACGTTGAAACTGAATGCTTTGTAACTTAAAACTCAATCACGGTTTCCGTGAAACTTTCCACCCACCCCTCCCTTCGGTATACTTGTGGATTAACCATAACAGGGGTCTTAACCCAAGTCCACAATAAATTTAGAACCACTAGCCGATGTAACAGATTAAATGTTGTCAATGGTTTCATCAGTGTAGTTGACGTGTGTTCTTTCAGTGCCTCAGCTCTCTTGTTGGAAACTCTCCTCCATAATGTAACAGACTGAGTCGGATACAGTTTTTAAAATCCCCACTGAGTGATGGGAAAATTGCGTTTCTTCATCTTAAAGGGAACCTCGGCCTCTCCTGTAAATTTCAGTTATGGACTGATTTTCCTTTCCACAAGTCATTTGCATTTCCTGCGCGCCGCTATCTAGGATCTTATGACGTCACAGTGTTGCCCTTATTGTCAGAAAACAATAGCTCTTTTGTTGTGCAACAATAGGGGCAACACTGTGACGTCATGAAATCCAAGATGGCGACGCGCGAAATTCAAATGACTTTCGTCGCCAGGAAAATCGGTCCATAAATAACAGCTAGTCTACAGTTTACAGAAAACAAACACAGCAATCGATTTAGTCATCCATAAGGAACATTTGGGAGCAAACATTGTTTTTCAGCAGAGGTTCCCTTTATCGGGAAGGGACGTCTGTGCTACACTGTCGTTAATCGTGTTCCGACATAATTTTGCATAAATTACATCTCGATTTCCATTGGCCGAGAAACACTAGACGGTACACATTGTAGATTTCAGATTGTTCATTTCCTATTGTTACAGTAACGGCAATGCAAGAGACAAAGAGGGAGGACGCGCTGGGAAGCGTGGGAAATAAAATAAATTCCCTACTTCGATAGCCTATATACACAGACCTTCGTAATCCCTTCAAAGGAAGGGATTTGGAGATCTTTCTTTCCTCAAGGAAGTGGAAGATTGGATGAATTCGTGAGTTTGAGAACCACGTGAACTCGAGGTTTGAGAAGTCGCGCTCGTACTAGCAACTCGCCTGACCGCCGAGGCTATTGATATTGCTTCTGGTTGATCGTCTCCCACAGCCATTCGCTTTGCAAAAAGAGCTCTTGAACATGGACTTTCTTTTCGTTTTGAAGAACTAGACGACATCTGAAGAAGAATTTCGTTTGTTTCCTGCAAATTCTTTCAAACTTCCTAGCTAGGCACTTTCTGCATATATGTTGAGGCCGACTTTTCACTTGAAATTCGAGAGAAATAATTTATTCCCAGTTCCATGCCGATATTCTTATAATTTTTTTCTCGATATTTAACCGAGCTGACATAGCAATTCGTCTTAATACAATACCAAACCTCGGATTTTCCCACGGAGCCAGAACTATTTTAATAGTTCTGAGGGTCAACATAACCGCTAAGCCAATCAGCACCCGCTATGAGGCACCAGCCAATCAGCGACTGGTTACAGCATTCCTGTAACTATCCACGTGACCTAGAACACGATTAACTCATCCGTCACTGAGTACAGACCTCCTTTTCCTTCCTTTGAAGGGATTACGGAGGTCTGTGTACAGGCTACTTTAAAGGGGATATGTGATGGTAGTGAGCATGTGTGAAGGGAATGTTGGTGACTTTTAATGAACCAGTTGAAGTCTCATCCCTTCCCTCTTTTGCTCTGACGAAGGGCTAGCGCCCGAAATGTCAGCTGCTACTGGCTTCCCACGGCGGTTACCTGAACCAGTGTTTATCTTCCCCGCCGTCACAGACCAAAACAAGTTTTTACAGGAACTTGTTACCCATCGTCCGTCCGGTACTTGATTGATAAGCAATATTTTCCTTGAAAACTGTGTCTATACACAGTTTGTTGGCCATTTTTTGCATATTTGCTTCGATATTAACCAATAATACAATGGAAATGTCAGTATGTTAATCGATCAGCCAATAGAAACGTGTGAGTTCAGTGGACGCTAATGATGCACAATCGTTTGTCTTATTAAATAAGTATCTCTTATTAACTGAGTGCGAAGTCCATGTCGTCAGTTGTGGACCGAGTTTTCCCCCTTTTTATGGCCCAAGCGCGAATAAGGCCATACAAAAGGGTTGGAACTAGGATCCGTAACTTACAGTACGGATCAAGCAAACGAGGTCTTCTACATTTTCTTTGAGGCCGGAAGTGGGCGGTAGGTCCGTACGGGAAGTTATGGAACGCAAATAGACCAATTATAGCTCGCGAAATTACTTAGGTCCTATAACAGCTTTTACTATATAGCTATCTCTAAATTCATAAAGCATTTATAATATTTTTTCATTACAATATATGGGGTGTAGGAATCGTAGGATTCCTACGGTGACGTCATAATATTAAGGTAATGGCATTACAGTGTTGAAGGTTCACCCGGTCGTGGAAAGCCGTGGAATTTGTGAAATAATTCTTCAGATCTGGAAAAGTCATGGAAATTTATACATTTACTCAGTGAATTTTTTAACACTCCATCGAAGTCAGCCCTTGAATTGTTGATTTTGTAGATTTCCATTTGCTTTTAAGAAAAGAGAATTAGTGGATACACTGATCACAGCTGTAGGGCTGCAATGGAGGATGTGTGTTTAAAAAACCTTTTTCTATATTTGTTACTATCATTTTCGAGATCATGATTTTTTAATTTTAGTCATGGAAAAGTCTTGGATTTTCTTTTAAACTATTCTGACAGTGTGGAACGTGGATTAGTATCTAATAGTTGTATCTTTTTCACAGCTTTATTGCAATCGCTCAATCACCTTGTACATGCCTTTCTACACTGACAGTAATATAATTAGTTCAGCAGATGTTGCAAACACAGGTGATAAGAACTATTATACAGATTTGTAATCGTTTTTAAAAGTAGAAAAGAGTTTGTCATCAGGGGAGACTAAACGTCTGTTAGAACTCCCAAAATCAAAGAAATATTTTTTTGTAGATTTCTATTTGCTTTTAAGAAAAGAGAATTAGTGGATACATTGATCACAGCTGTAGGGCTGTAATGGAGGATGTGTTTAAAAAAACTTTTTCTATAGTAGTATAGTAACTAGCGGTTCTGGCGCACATTCCTGAAATTCCTGAAATTCCTAAGACCAATTAGTAAAATTGTTGCATTTTCGTTTTTTTTTTTCATCTAATGGACTATCCTCACTTCGTTCGGCCCTCACTTCGTTCGGGGTCCATTGGATGAAAAAAACAACGAAAATGCAACAATTTTACTAATTGGTCTTAGGAATTTGAGGAATTTCAGGAATGTGCGCCAAAACACGCTAGTTAGTATACTACTATAGTTCATTTATTGTATTTATACATTATATTAAATGATCGGTTTCTACAGCTTTTTTCCGGATTGGAGCAGTTTTGTTGTACTATTTTTTTCATCGTATTTTTTACATTTTAACACCTATTAAAGGAATGATTAGTTTACAGTATATCCATCCATGGTACTAACATACATTCTCTACTTCACGATATTAACGTATGCTGTTATCTTAGTACGTATTAATACCACACAGATTAGACAAGTGCGTATAATTGAAGAACTTCAACGTAGACGTCACAACTAAGATACCAATTAGACACATAACATACATAGGTATATTGCACGATGATTGAGACAAGAACTTGTGATTGGTTGATGCGAGGAAAGACCACGAAATGTATAAGGAAGTGTTCAAAGATGTTAGAGTATTGCTCTCAACATAACTTCCAGATAGGAAGAGGATGTGCTATATTCGTTCCATGTTTGACGTGTGGTCGAGGCTGTCGTACTAGTCACGAACTTTGTGCAAAATGTGGTGCACCTCAACGCCGTACCATTCGCAATAAGAAGAACCTTGATAAGAAACGAGCTAACGAGTCGGCGAATATCACGTGTTCAAACGTAGTAGAATCGGAGAAAGATCTAAATGTAGTGGAATCGGAAAAAGATCAAAATGTGGTGGACATTCACGATCTCGATAATGCATTGGATGACCTCTCCATCAGTGAGAAAGATCTAAATGTGGTAGGATCGGAGGATAAGTAGAAATCACGATCCCCCAAAAAAAAAAGAATGAAGAGAAATTGTTATGCGACCTCTCTTCATTTTTTCTTTTTTTTTAAAACAAATGAACAATTGGACAATTGACAGGCATATGGTATACAACTAGTATGGATGATCTTATCAGATTACTTGGTCCAGAAATTTGTGCAAGCCTACATATCAAACCATTGTCGCATATCAAACCATTGTCGCATATTAACACTGGTGAAACATGTTCCGAATGTCTATGCCCGATGGAAATGCAAGGAACGGAATTCATATGTACCGCCTGTGGTCTTATTTCCGAGACTGAATCATGTGAAGAAACAACTACCAATCTTACTACTAGGTTACGCATAGTAGGGCCGGATAGCTTTAGGTATCAACATGATCTGGACCGCACAATCCCAAAGCAAAGCGATAACAAAGAATTGCAACTACGAACGATAATGCGAGAACTAAAGGCATACGACACTATTTATAAACAAAATTACGCCCTCTCGTTTCCCACAAATGTATTAGTAATCGTAGCCGATGCATTCATTCAAGTACAGAAAGTTTGTATCAAACGTAGCTATGCGAAACGAACTATTTTAGCCGCTATACTTTATCAAGCATGTATACAATGTGGGTTCGTTAGATCTAAAGGTGATGTCGCTCGTTTTATGCAACTAAACAATAAAAGCATATGTCGTGGAAATGTCTTTATACGTTCTCTACATGATGACGATAAGATCGATATAGATTTAAATACTGATCGAATAGCTCCTCACATTACAACGACTTTTGTTAAACTCGACCCTCAAGGAGTACCTAAGAATGTCCAACAAATAGTCTATGAGATTGTTCATACGGCAATAGAAAACAATATAGGTACCAGCTCTATACTTCGAACTAAAGTCGTTGGAGCGAGTTACGAGGTACTACATCGTTCGGGATCTCGTATGTCTCTTATTGACGTTGTTAAACGGTGTGGTATACATAAGGGTTCGGTCGTGCGTTTTATCAATGAGTTGATTGCTTACCATTCACGCTTTAAACCTATTTATGATAAACACGAACTAAATAGTAGTTGAACGATAACTGTCTAGTAAGAATTCTAGTCGAAAACGAAGGTCTGTTTCATATGCAAATTCCCGTTGTTTTGTCACGTACTATCGTTTCATCGGTCAAGGGGGGCTAAATGTATAAATTCCTAAGTTCCCCCTAAAATTCCTGAGCGACCCAGAAATGCCTTAGCGCCCCAATTTACTTCGAACGAGTAGAATCGGGGCGCAAAGGCATGCAAATTTTTTTGGCGACCCGAATTCTAGACTGAATTTTGCGTACGACTTAGAAACTTTTATTTCGCTAAGTTGACAACCGCCCACGCGGTGTCTCGAAATTTGAATACGAACCAGACATACTAATTAAACGCCAAGTTGACAACTGCCCACGCGGTGTCTCGAAATTTGAATACGAACCAGACATACTAATTAAATACAGCTGCTCTTATCAAAGTGGAAATATCGCCCATGCGATGTTTTCTCATATGAGATGTTGATTTTTATACCAATTTTGCTCTCATTTCTTCTAACATTTTTTGTTTGATTTCGGAGCGAATTTGTTCTACATTTTTTTCGCTTATTTGTCCTGGAGTCTTTCGGCGAATTTCAGACCTCATAATCTCGTATTTATCTGCTTCAGCGAGGATGAGACCGTATTCAGAGTCAGATATATTTTCATCGCGTAGAGCCTTCGATACTAGATCACGAATCGTATTAATTTTCGCTTTAGCTAACATAGTTGTTTTCTCATGTTTAGATACTTTTATTCCTAATTTTTTAGCTCCAATGGTCGTAGATGCTGAAATTAATCCACACAAGCCACCAATAACACCTAATGGTAAACCAATCACTATTCCGAGGCCAGTTAAAGCTATTCCCAATCCAGACCCAGATAAAATCACAGATAGACCTCCTGTTACCACGGCAATACCATGAACTATTCCTTGAGAACGCGCATATTTCTTACGTACGCCTTCGTAGTGTTTCTCTTGAATTTCGATATCCGAAAGCGTATCTCGGATTGTTTGTAGTCGAAAATTCTTGCCAGTGAGCGATGGATAGATTTTTGGTGCCGATGGAAAAAGTGGTTGAATTGAATCGCCGTCCATCGTATATGTGATATACGTATGATTTACTCAAGCTTCAATACGAAACGTATAGGCTGCTTGTTGAAGTCTATGAGATTGCCTTTCTCATTGCAAACTGTGAGGTGAATGTAGTTCCGCATCGTTCCTAGAGCTCGAATGGGTATGAGGGTTGGTGGAAAGTAAGTTGTTTCACCAAAAACGTGTGATGTCGTTTTAAAAGTATGTAGGATTTTAGATGGCTTCCCATCAAGAAGTGAGAAATCTGAATCCACCACATCACAGTAGATAGATATGTGATTAATATCTTTTGGCACCAGGACGTATTTTCCTTTATTGATAGTCACATAATCTGTCACATCTTCATTTACTTCGATACCAAACAAATCGCAGACATTCTTAGTGAATTGGATTGGTTTCTTGACCTTCATAAGCCAATATTTCCTAAATGGATAGTCTATGAATTCCAAGTAACCAGCCTCAACTGCGGGATCTAAGTAGGTTATCAAATTTTCTATCTTATAATGTCCCGCCTTAATTTCGTATGGAAACGTCAAACTATTGGGGGTAATCCACTTAAAGCCCCCTTTCTCAGCTAGGTTCCACCAATTATGACTAATAGTGACCTCAACTAGCGAAATATTATTGATAAGAATGGGGTTATCGAAGTAGACAGTATGGTCAGACGAGGTGGTGGTGACATTTAAGATAACCATTATATATTAAAGGCATAAACTATGTATATGTATAGCTTCAATAGTTACTATGCCTTTCGTCGTGCCAGACGAAGACGACGGTCTATCTGCAGAGGACATAGCAGAGATTGCTAGGGGTGGACCAAGACTATCGAAATCTGAGCAGACTGCTCTAATTGCCGATGAAAATAAGAGGATCTCAAAACTGAATACCGATCTATTGGTGAAGTTTAATAAACAATACCCACATGCGGATTTCCATCAGTTCTATGCATCCAC
This sequence comes from Actinernus sp. WN-2022, assembly GCA_030867875.1. Lineage (NCBI taxonomy): Eukaryota > Metazoa > Cnidaria > Anthozoa > Actiniaria > Actinernidae > Actinernus > Actinernus sp. WN-2022. The sequence goes on along the minus strand of JAOWCC010001589.1, from coordinate 69,955,850 downwards.
GAGCATACATGATTCAGGTAAATATTCGACGAGTATTTGGTTTCGATATGGGAATCATAGCTATGCGGTATATGGTGATGATATCTCCAAACTACCTGCTACAATTCAAAAACGCATCGATAAAGCGTTGTGGGGGATGGTTGATGGTTTCCCATCTACGTTAACACTAGATAAAAGCGTGAAATATCCCATCGCAGCAGTTCCTTTTCACGAAAAAGCACAAGATATCGATCTCATTAATCTATGGATATACGTCACGCCTACGAAAAAGTTCAAAGCAGGTGTACCCAACATATTCAAGGAGACCGTTATAAAGCATATGACAGCAAATGAGTCCTACCATTGGTTACATGGTCCGGATTTCAAATATTGGCCTCAACAATTGAATTTCGCAACGTGGTGTGCGACTTCTGGATGTGGAGTGTCATTGTTTGATCCTATTTTCAAAACGTATCCTCCTATTGTTCAAGGACTACTACGATTTCACGTTTATTTCACAATACGAAGAATTCTACATGAACTTGGTGGTGCTCATGGAGTTCCTCTACCTGGTGACTCTGCTTTCAAGCAAATGGATAACCTCTATAGCAAATCAGCTCTTGAGAAATTATGCATCGAATTTGGTATATCTCGAACACCAGATTTCCGATGGCACGGAGGTAGGAATAACGGATTAGGAGATGTATTCCTTTTGTACGATGATGGTTTCAAAAACGTCCACGTAATCAGAGGTTACGATAAAGAAGCAGATAATTGGCCAAATCACAATAATTTATTTGCAGACCAAGGAGGTAAGGAGGATCAGGGCGATCTTGTGGCATTCATTCGGAACGATGAACATGAAGGAAAACAATACAATTGGTTTACACCACCAACCGGTAAGGGATTAACAAATGCTGGATTAGGTAGATTGAATCGATCAGTTGAAGCTTTTGGATATTGCGTTCTAGCTGCTCAAAATGATCTTAACCAATCCATCGTAGATAGTTTCAATGTCAAAGAAAAAATTAAGAGATTAGTCGAAGACGCTATTCTCGAAAACGGTTTAGTGGTAAGCTATAAAAACTATCTTACAGCTATACTACACACACATAAGAGATTAGACCTAGCAATAGCCATAGGGGTACGATTACTACCAAGCAATCTTGAGTACTACCTCAGCAAGAAGGATGGTTATAAAAATCCAATCCCGAACGCCACAGAAGGTATGGCGTTAGGGAAAAACGATATTAATGCAGATGTTCTCGAAACCAAATACCCACCAGATATGAAAGGGAAGAAACAAAAGAAACAATTACCACATCAAGTTCCACAACAATTACCACAACAAGTTCCCGCACAACGAGTTTCACATAGTATCTTACCGAATCCTACTCCACAGCATGAGATCAATCTAGCGATAGTATCTATTGCAGGAGCTGGAATTGCATGGGCGTTATTTCGTTAACGTCGTTTGTATTGCTCTATTATGATCACCACTATTGCTACGATGAATAACCAAACGTTCTCTGCTAATACTCCTAGAGCTTTACCAGCCATAGTAAATATGAAATTCGCAATTGATCCAATCATTCCAGGTAGTATCTGTCCAAGTTTCTTTCCCATTTCCTTTAACAACTCACCCACCGTTTTCAATCCCTTCTTTACTGTATCTCCCACTTTGTCGATACCATCTTTTACTGGTTTCGGTACGGATTTCGATAACTGGGAAACTAATACGCTAACGATAGCACCAATAGCAGTTACCACCGCAAGAACGGTCATTCCATACTTTCTGAAAATGTATTTAACCCTTTCACGTAGCGATATACGTTCTAGTATGGCTTCTTCTTGACGTTCAAGTAATTCTCTTGTCTTATGGATGGATACTAATTCTGTCTTAGCTTTTTCTTTCTGAGCGTGACGGTCGATTCGGAGTCTTCGAGAATAGATTCGTTATTTGCTTCCCGATCAGCGAGTTGTCGTTCTGCAAATATTACTTCATTGGCGGCCGCTTCATTATTTGGACCTAAAGCAGCTTTGAGAGCTTTCCTCATCTGCACACGTAATTTCATATCTTTCTCATCACCGACAAATAGACGTGTAAATGGTGCTTTGCTTCCAAGTTCGCGAACGTTGAGTCGTCCGTCTATTAAGGAGATTTCGATATTATATCGAACACCAGCATCCGGATATTGCCCTTTTACTATGTTAACTAGCATTTCTTTTGCTGAATCTGATATGGTTTGTTCGAATGTGAATCCTCGAAGTGGGTCGCCTCCTATAGGCAAAAATAAGCGTAGTCATGCAAATTATCCATGGTAATTGTCTCACTATCCCCAGCTTCCTCTTGATTGTCACTCAATAAGTAAGCCATGTATCTTTCATTTGCTTCTCGTTGTCGGTCTTCTTCATCTCGTTGTCGTCGGTTTTCTTCATCTCGTTGTTGTTCTTCGTATCTGTCGGTACTATCCTCAGGTCTCACATCAACGTCGGCCCTATCTTCCATATTGAACATAACTATATATCTTGGTATATTCAACATGATATCGTCGAAGTTAATTCCTAAGGAAGCACTAAGAGTGCAACTCGCACTCAAAGCTCAACGAACCTTATATAGAAAAACTTTCACTCCATCATCTGCTAATCCAGGTGAGACGCTCTATGTGGAAGTTCCAACGATGGGAGAAGATATCGTATTAGTACCTGGTAGTTTAGCATTATTGGGTGATATCGTATTGTCTGGTGGACATGCTAATAATCGAGTCGTTGCAAATGTTGGACGTTGCTTAGTTATACATCGAGTTTGTAAGATAGGAGCTGAAATAGTAGAAGACATTGCTCGATCGGATCTATTACAAACATATTCCGATATCTATCTATCTACACAAGAGAGAGAATCGAGAGTACAACAAGGTATCCAATCAGATAACACAAATAAGCTACGATCTAAGGCTGGTGATGCAGGTACTTCAGATGTTGGTGAGAATGCATTGTTAGCTGCATATGGTTTAAAAGTATGTAGGATTTTAGATGGCTTCCCATCAAGAAGTGAGAAATCTGAATCCACCACATCACAGTAGATAGATATGTGATTAATATCTTTTGGCACCAGGACGTATTTTCCTTTATTGATAGTCACATAATCTGTCACATCTTCATTTACTTCGATACCAAACAAATCGCAGACATTCTTAGTGAATTGGATTGGTTTCTTGACCTTCATAAGCCAATATTTCCTAAATGGATAGTCTATGAATTCCAAGTAACCAGCCTCAACTGCGGGATCTAAGTAGGTTATCAAATTTTCTATCTTATAATGTCCCGCCTTAATTTCGTATGGAAACGTCAAACTATTGGGGGTAATCCACTTAAAGCCCCCTTTCTCAGCTAGGTTCCACCAATTATGACTAATAGTGACCTCAACTAGCGAAATATTATTGATAAGAATGGGGTTATCGAAATAGTAGAAGACATTGCTCGATCGGATCTATTACAAACATATTCCGATATCTATCTATCTACACAAGAGAGAGAATCGAGAGTACAACAAGGTATCCAATCAGATAACACAAATAAGCTACGATCTAAGGCTGGTGATGCAGGTACTTCAGATGTTGGTGAGAATGCATTGTTAGCTGCATATGGTTCAAAATATAGAATTCCGTTAGACGTTGATATTCTTACACAACATGGAGTTCTATATCCACATGCATTAGAAGACACTATTTCATTCGAATTAACTCTAGCCCACTCTATCGATATAATCGTTGGATCAGATTCGACAAAGATAGGTACGTACAAGCTTACCAACATCCAGTTAGAATACGAAGCAATCAAGAATGAAACGCTAGCTAGGAAAACATTTCGCGCATATGAAAATGGTACTGCATTCCTATACGATCACGCAGTTCACTTCAAGTTAGTACCTATCGCTAAGGCATCAGATACTTTGATATCTCAGAATATAAATGTTCCACGACGATCATTCGCTGGATTACTCTTTCTATTCGTAGATCCTCACACCGCCGGTTCACGAGATAGCGAAGCATTCGTAAATCCTGATATTTCAAAGATAGAGATAGACGTAAATGGAGTTCCAAATAGATTCTTTCCAGGAGGTATGTTAACACCAGATTTTTGGGAGTCCACAAAAGGATGGTTTGGTACATCCAATACCTCTATGACTCCTACCAAATTTTACAAAAACAGATTTGCCATCCTAGTCGATTGTCGTACAGCAAAAGATTCCTCTGCTCATGGCGATGGAATGGCACAAACTGGTGGTGGAAAAGATATCGATATTCGTATACATAGAACTTTAAAAGGAAGTGGAAACGTAAACATGCATATCTACGTCCTTGCTGATGCTCAGCTTAAGATATTGAACAGATCTTTACATAGTATAACATACTGATGGATTCCTTAGTAGAACATATCCCATTCAACTCACTCATAGTAGGTCCAACGAATTGTGGAAAGACTGCATTTCTCATAGAACAACTTCGTGGACCATTTCGTGGTAAGTTCGATTATATAGTATTAATTTGTCCTACGTATGCCCACAACAAAACATATCATGGATTTGCTAATCGAGATCCGCATTTTTATGTTATATCTCCATCTCAGGATGCTATCGATACCACATTAAATATTTGTGCAACCTTTTGGTCAGGTACCAATACATTATTGATTCTAGATGATTGTGCCGCATCAAAAGATGTGAAACGAAGAACTGACAAACTAGTAGATTTAGCATTCTCTGCTCGACATATAGGACTATCTATTTGGGTACTATCCCAACAATTAACGAGTATATGTAAACCTTTTCGTGAGAACGTAGCTATCGTAGTAGCATTTCGCATCGCAAGCGCACCGGGATTAAAGGATCTATTCGATGACTACGGCGCTAGCATATCCTTAGATGATAAGAAGCTATTCATTTCAGAACTTGAGACTAAGTTTGCTTGCATATGTTTCTGTTTGCGACATCCTTTTGCAGTAGTGTTAGAGATACTCGCACTATGGCGGCTGGTCGATTAGCACTTAAACACGGTCGATTTGTAGCTCTAGCTAGTGTTTTGTTCAATGTAGCTGATCACATAGTCATTCCTGGTACACCTATTGAACCTTCGCAAGTAACTACTATATCGAATCAAGATGGAGGAACAGACGGATCAGATAACTGCGGAGACTCAAAAGAGAGAGATTACATGCGAAAGTGAATTACCTAAAGAAATCAATGAAGATGAAAGTTGGACTACGAACATATCTACTATAGCAGTTATTGGTATGGGCGCTGTATTGTTTGGCGCATGCTATCAAATAACAGGATGCTTAGTAAATGGTGCACTACGTCTAGCTACTCGCGCAGTCGCATACGTAGTTCCACTAGATGACCAACAAGCACTGGTTAAGGATCTACAAGAAGACCAACTAGTCCGCAATGAGATATATACTGCGGCTGGTCTATTAGCACTTAAGCAGTTCGATTCGTGGCTCTAGCTAGTGCTTCGTTCCATGTAGCTAATCACATAGTCGTTCCTAGTACTCCTATTAAACATTCGCAAGTAACTACTATAGCGAATCAAGATGGAGGAACAGACGGATCAGATAACTGCGAATCCACCGAAAACAACACCAACTAAAGTAAAAGATCCAAAGAGGGTTGCTGCTGGGAAAGCATTAGCACTAAGTAATAAACTTGCTAGAGAGGCTCAAAAGAGAGAGATTTCGCGTGAAAGTGAATTATCTAAAGAAACCGACGTAGATGAAAGTTGGACTAGAAACATATCTACTAATACTACTATCGCAGTTATTGGTACGGGTGCTGCATTGTTTGGCGCATACTATCAATACAAAAGATACAGAGACGACACTTCTAAGAACATTAGTCCTATACGACCCGCGAGTCCGATAAAGACTACGGTACCAGATATGGAGTAACAATTAAAGACTAGAGATATACGATATATATTAGGATGGATAAGGAATTGATGAAAACAGCGACCGATGCTGCTATGATAACTGGAATAGCTACTGGTATTGGTTGGATCGTAAAAAAGGCTACCAATGAATCTATGCTTAGTGATCCTTCTATTTCTATCATAAATTACGTGAAGTGGACTGCTGTAATAGCTGGTAGCATATATGCAAAACAATATCTCGAGAAACAAAAGATCGTACCATAATGGCGACGTTAGCAGCTATTGGAATGTCTATTTTCGGAGCAGTTTTGAATGCAACGGCATTTACTGGTGGTGGAGTGCTTGCTAAGATGTTTGGTGGAAAAGATGAAACTGCTAATATAGAACGAGAGAGACATGATAGGGAAATGGAAAAATTCGATGCTGATAGGGAGGCTTATATCGAAGAACGTCAAAAATTGTCCGATTGGACGCATAAACAGGAAGTTGCTGAACGCGATTCTCATAATAATCAACTTGATAGTAACCGAGCTTTCATACAATCCGATAAGTTACGTCAGGCACTGAAACGACTCGAAGCAATGAAAGAACCTCGTTTCTCTGACTACTATCAACCATCTAACGCACAGAAAACTAGTGAGTTGATCTATGTTGGTGGTGGAATGCTAGTCGCTGGATACGCTGTTAGTCGATATGCCTTTTAAAAAACGAGAATTTTTACGATCGATGAGATACTAAAAAAGAAAAAAAGAATAAGAACTAGTTGGTTAGATAAGTTCTTATTCCTTTTTTTCTTTCTTTTTTCTTCTTGTTGAAGGTTAGAATACATATATATATAATGGATGCTAAACTTGCGAATATCTTCTATGGTCCTATGGGCTATTGGAAAGGTTAATATGCTGCAATTGGTAAGTTATCGGTGGCTGCAAAGGTATCGGAAGATGTAGCTAAGGGTTGGTTAGAGAAACAAGCCATGTGGCAAATATATCTATCACCACCACACTATATTCCACGACCACATTGGACTGTATCGAAACCTAATGAAGTTCATCAAGCTGATTTGATCTTTCTACCTCACGATCGACCTGGACGTGGAAGGAAACTATATAAGTATGCTTTAGTGGTAATCGATGTAGCTTCTAGATATAAAGAGGCTGAACCTTTAGCATCGAAAGATAGTGGTGAAGTGTCTGCAGCATTTGATCGAATCTACAAACGTAGTCCACTAGAATGGCCAAAAACATTGCAAGTTGATCCTGGTAGAGAATGCATGGGACGTATGTCTGAAACATTAGAACTACATGGTACGAAAGTTCAACGAGGTGAAGCCGGTCATCATAGGGCACAAAGTTTTGTCGAACGAGCAAATAGAACGATAGCTGAAAGATTATTTGGATATCAATATGCAAAATAGATGGTACTTACATCTGAAGGATCGGATGCGCGTAGTAGAGAATGGGTATTGAGGCTTCCTGATGTTATCAAGGCTATGAACAATGAAGTTACTCGACTAACAGGTAAGGAACCTTCAAATTCTATAGAGGCACAACAAGTAAACATAAAGACTCCTACATATTCTCGAATTATTGGATTGAAAGAAAAGCGACTACCATTCGATGTTTTAGTTCGATATCTATACTCACCGGGAGAATTGGAAGGTGGAGTAAAACGAGCAACTGATCCTGTATGGAGTTTACAGACATATTATATTTCTCGAAGTGTGGTATCATCAAATCAACCTGTTCTATACTATTTAGGAAAAGATGCACCAAAGCGAGGGTTCGTTCGTGAAGAGATACAAGTGATACCACCAGATACAGAACTACCACCAAAAGGTATTCTAAGATAGAAGCAAGTCACGAATAAAGTCGTCCATATCTTCATCCTCTGTAATGACGTTTTTACGATTGTAGGATAGTGTATCGATTGCGTTCGATATTATATTGCTAATAAAATCGGCTACTTCTTCATTATCTGGAAAAAAGTCTCCATGACCGTAGGCTATTGTATCTATTCCGTTTGCTAAAATACATCTCTTACTATCGAATGGTGATAGAGATACTTTGTTCATATGTATACCATACATCTTATGACCTTCACTTCGAAGCATATTCATTCCATGTTTGAATACTTTCTTATCCATCAAGCACTCTTTATATTGTTCATGACGAATACGATGTTTCACTACTGCCTTCTTGGTACCTTTAGCTTTACGAATCTCATCGCCATCTACTCTCAATATAGAATAGAGCTTAGATCGTAGTCCAACATATTCGACTATAGGAATACCTCCACATTCATCTTTCATTTTACCAAGTACTTTCTTGTTGTTGATACTATACAGCGGATGGTCTTTGCTGTAGTTACTAGTATCATATAGATGTTTATGAATTGCCATATCTGCATAGATATCTTCAGTTTTAAAGTGTAGTAATAGACTGTCGGTATCGGTATAAAGTAGATTACATCGTTGCCCATATTGCTTCTTGATCTCGTTGTAGTAGAAGTCATACATCAGATGCTTTGATAGATCTAGAATTGACATTCCAACATATATGGGGCGGTTCAGCAATAGCTTACTTTTGTAGTTATGTACCGCGGCAAGATCATCATCAAAAATTGTGGATCGAGCATAACTAGGTTTATTCAATAGACGTTGTAGTTTGTTTCCTTCTGATGCACGCACTAATTGGATATCTACACGCTTACGTAGATTCTCCATCGTTTTTCCAAATACGCTATTGTTCATCAATTTGTATAGATCCTGCTTGAAGGTGCTCTTCGCTTGTTTTCGTAACTCAGTATTCATTTGTATATATGGTTCCATCCATGGTGATTGGTGAAACCGTAGTGCCTTATGGATCTTTATCAAACGCATACCAAGAGATAGATACAATTGTAGGTTACGGTAGTGGAGCACATATCGTTCTTTGTTATATAGATTAGGTACAAGTTTTTCTACTTTCAAAGATCCATTACCTTTATATAGTTCCTCAAATAGATCGGTCTGATACTCTGAGAACAAATCTTTATTCACCTGAATTCTCTCGGGAGCTAGTGGATAGTCGTTGTGCGTATCGTGAAGTTCTCGAGGATATTCGAGATCAACTTCAAGGATATAACCCTTATCTGAATCTATTGCGTGATTGGTTATTTGTTCTTCTGTTGGTGTATACCACTCAAATCCTCCTGTTGGTAAATATTGGCTCATGGCCCATCCATATAAGTTATTCGCGTCTAGATATAATATGTGGCTATTTGGTTTTTCTGGATCGAAATTCTGTACGTTTTTATTATTCGCTTTGGCATAACGTTGTGATACCATGGATATACCACCACGTAGACCTCTCTCGATGAATAGATACATGTCATAGTCAGTTAATAGTTCGAGTTTCACTCCAGTTATCTTTAATAAAGCGTCCCATGAAAGTCCTGGACTCGTATAATAATAATTTTAATGTGCAGGATCTAATCCATAGTTTTGCATACATGTTGTACGAAAGTCCTCGAACACATCTGCTAGAAGAAGTACATCAGTTTGTAGATAAAGATCATGATAATCACCTAATGTCTTACAATCAAATACATTCCAAACTTTTATTGCATGTTCGTAATCTTCATCGGATATGTCCTCTAGAGTTAGTTTACTATAGAACGCATCTTTAGGTGGTAGAGAAGTCTCTGCAAATCTATCCCACGCATCCATGTACTCATATGGATATACTCCTTTACGAGTTAATAGATTGGCTTTCTCTTGATTAGATGTATATTTTACAATTTGTTGAAATGTGTCTGATTCTGAACTCGATACCAATGTACTAAGAGATGATGGTAGAAATTGAAAGCTATCAATGAATCGTAGGTTACCAAGTGAGAATGAAATATATTTCTCCATATTGTTTGGAATACAAGATATCTTACCTAATGTTATGGATATGGATTGCATTATTAGGTGAGCATCATATCCACGAAGATTATGGAATACGACTGGGATGGTAGGAAAAGCACGTAATTTTAGATTACAGGTATTGTGTGCGGCACCTCTAAACTCGCCTGTGATGTGGCAATGATCACGTACTTTATCACCAACCAATGGCTTCTGACATTCTGCTATTATAAGCCTTATAGTTTTCCCATGACATGCATAGTGGTTTAGCTTTTTGGGCTTTGATCTTCGCCTCTTCCTCTTGCATTCGTTGTAGAAAACGTTCGATAGTATCCCTACCTCTATATAGTACTGGTGGTTCACTATAACCATCAGAACGTACAACTATATAGCAAAATCCACATGGAATATGTTCTTCCGTTTTAAGCGTGTTGCTCTTCTTTGGGCCTTGAGCAGGTCCTTCGATCTTAGTGGTTAATGCCTCGAAATCTGCATAGATAATATAGGTTACTTTGAGCTGCTTGTGTATATTCTGAAACGAAACTTTGTCGTTCTTATTGGTAGGCATTTCAATGCGTATGGCTCTGTCATTGGTACCGTTACACTCTGTAATGTGCTTTGTAAGAAGAGCTTCATTGGAATATCCATGTAGACATCGTTCACAGAAGTGTTTCCTATGTTCGTACTTTGTCTGATCGAATAGGAGTTTGTTGAAGTCCTTTATCCAGCAATAGTGTTGTTTACCGCTCTTTGGGTCTTCTATTAGTAGTAGATGTATATACTTCGAAAAAGTCTTCTTTGAGATATGATATATGATTAAGCACTTTTCCTTTGGGTCCAAACCATATACATTAATAGAAATGTTGTTTTGCTTCTCCAAAAGTGGTATTTGCGATATTGGTGTTGGTGAGTCCACCCCATTGGATTTCACCATATCTATCTGATACTTTGATGTCCTCTGAGGATCTTTCTTAACTGGAAACATTGCTGCGCATATCGACCAAAGTGCACAGTGTTCGTCTTTGTTGTTCACATTGATCACGGCTTTCTTATTCGCTATTTCTGGAGGTAGTGGTAAATATGAACCTCCACGTAGTGGTTGGTATCTAGCGATGTTTAACCATAGAATGTTGACTCTATCTATGACCCAATTTGATCCACGACTGATCCACTTCTCAATTTGGTTGTATATCTGAGCATGTGCGTCTACTATTACACCACGGATCCCAGCATCATTGATCAAAACAGATTGTTTGCTATAAAAGGTAGCTGTCTCATATACGTAACCATCAGGTTTATCGAGTACGAAAGTTATGTTTAAAGCTAATTGGGCCTTAAAGGTATTGTGGTTTTGTAGTTCTTCCTTAAACTTTTCGGTAGTTTGTTTACGTACATCAGCAAGGAAAACGGCTGGATCCGCTCCCATAGGATTATCATCAGGAATATCCATCTTCCATCCACGTAAGTAGTTCTTTAAAGGACGTACTCGAACAAATGTTAGTGTATGCTCAGCCATGATATAATACCTTATTAACAACACTCCTCTAATAGGGTGTTAGAATACAATAAATTCACTATAAACCAAGTGTTCGAATAAATGTTAACATATGCAGTACCATGGATGGATGGATATACTGTAAACTAATCATTCCTTTAATAGGTGTTAAAATGTAAAAATACAATGAACAAAATAGTACAACAAAACTGCTCCAATCCGGAAAAAAGCTGTAGAAACCGATCATTTAATATAATGTATAAATACAATAAATGAACTATAGTAGTATACTAACTAGCGTGTTTTGGCGCACATTCCTGAAATTCCTCAAATTCCTAAGACCAATTATTTGTTACTATCATTTTCGAGATCATGATTTTTTTTATTTTAGTCATGGAAAAGTCTTGGATTTTCTTTTTAACTATTCTGACAGTGTGAAACGTGGATTAGTATCTAATAGTTGTATCTTTTTCACAGCTTTATTGCAATCGCTCAATCACCTTGTACATGCCTTTCTACACTGACAGTAATATAATTAGTTCATCAGATGTTGCAAACACAGGTGATAAGAACTATTATACAGATTTGTAATCGTTTTTAAAAGTAGAAAAGAGTTTGTCATCAGGGGAGACTAAACGGCTGTTAGAACTCCCAAAATTAAAGAAATATTTTTTACTGACATTAAAAGGCCAATTTTATCACTATGAACAGAACTGCAGAAAAGTTTAAGTAGAAATGTCAGTGACCACCAAGTGCTATTAATTTGTCTTCAACTAACTGGAGAGCCCTTTAATAGATGTCTATTCCCATGTGGTTTGAGGGCATTAGGATATCCAGCACTTCCAAAATGGACGATTGTATTTGTGCATTATTCATATTAACTTCTGGGATCACAACATTGTTACTACTCTCTTGCAGTGGAGATGGCCCTTGTGGGTCATAACCATAAAATTCTAAGTCATCAACATCTCCATCCAGTTGCCCATGGGGAAGTGGGTTTTCTGAATGCATCATTCCATTAAGCCACATTTGGTAAGGAGACCAATTATTCTTGGTTCGCACTGCATGGTGGTTAAATGCTTCCATGTACTCTTGGAGGGCGTTGTTGATTCTGGGTATAAACACCAGATGTAGAGTAAACATGTGGACTGGGTTATCTGGATTCAGCACACCTGATCCCTCCATGGCATAGAATACATAGTAAAAAATTAGCACACACACCTGAACACATCTCTCAAGTCTTTCGATTCTTTGGTTATGAGTTGATGGGCCGGTAATAAAACTCCCCCTCCCCTGTCCTCCTGCATCGATCATGGCATTACAGACCATAACGTTTTCTCAAGGGCACCCAACGAGTACTTTTTGAAATTCGTTTGAAAGGCAGTTGTATGCAGCTCATCTAGCCATTTTAAGGCGCCTACTATGTCTTTTGACGTATTCTAGAAAGCTATTAGTTGTTCGGATTTTCTAGGTGGAAATCGCGTCAACCGAAAATACTATGGCAAAATATTCCTGGCCTACGAATTTGTTAGTAGCCTAGAACATAAACAAAATTTTCTAGCCCAAGTAACTTCATGTTGCAAAGTTTTGTAGAGGTACAAATTTTTTAGGGGTTCTTTTTTCCTTTAGGCAATTCTTTTAGGTGACCTCCATTTGCTAAAGGCTTATTCTTTCGGATTTTAGATGTCAGAATTTCTTAGGGAATGAAAATGTGTTCTCGAAAACTTTAGGTGGCTGCTTCACTAAATGATTTGTGATAATATTTTTTTTTTTTTCATTCCAACCATTTTTTTTTTCCGCGGATCGTTCTGACTCTATTGATCAGACGAATTGGGACGTACGAATATTTTAGGGGAAACCTTTTAGTCTCCCTTTTCTTCTATAATTTTCTAGGGATTTAAAACGAATTTTCTATCCAGTATTTCAGAAAACTATTTTCTAGGGACAATTTTTTCAAATCCGAAAGTTTTAGGCTAACTTACTCTCCCGAACAGCTTTTTAACCGAAAACTTCGTTGGGTGCCCTTGCTACACCCTTGTCCACACGAATTCGCGAAGGCCACATACCACCATCGTTTTCTATCGCATCTAGAAACAAAGTGAGCACAGTCTGGGCATGGTTGTTTGCACTACACCTAAGAAACAACACTCTTCTTGAAAATCCGTCAATACAACCATGAACTACACGTTTTCAACGTATTAATGAGTGATGGCCATCTAAATGCCATGGTGAATTAGTCCATGGAAGGTGATAAACTCTTCGTAACACCAAAACACCCCATCTCAAAGCTGTGTTCAGTGGATCCAATCTAGCAAGGCTGTGTCGAATTATAGTTCTTTGAACTCTTAATCCAAGTGACTTAAAGTAGCCAATAAAGTACGCTTGACCTGTCGTCGTTCCGTGACGGTTCATGTAATCCTTCACTACAGAATGATATATATATATATTATTAATAAGATAATCAGGCGCCCGTTTGTCTTGAATTCTTTTCAAAAGAGAGAGACGATTAGCGATACAAAGCTTATCGACAGGTTGCCAATTCAGTTTATTAAATAAAACAAGAGATCTAGTGTCCATTGGAGCATCGAGGACGGTGCGAGCACAGCGTTTCTGAATTCTGAAGAGATCATCTAGGTGGCATACTCCACAATTTCCCCATATTGTTGAGCAGTAGTCAAGCAACGGTTTGATGTTTGCGTTGTAGAATAGGATGCGGTACTTGACTGGTAGATGACGCTTTATGCGAGACAGCACAGCTATCCTCTGGATGAGCTTTTTCCTTAGCATTTCGACGTGACAGGCCCAGGTCAGGTGAGAATCGATAAGCACTCCAAGAAGGCGTTATTTTTCTACTTCTTCGAGGCGTTTACCACCGAGATGTAAATTCAGCAAAGTGTCGTTAGCACGAGATGTTTTCTGATGGTTGGCAATTAACATACACTTGGTCTTAAGTGGGTGTGCAACCATGCCATTATCAGAAGTCCATTTGATAGGTGTTTCAAGATTAGATTGAAGTTTTTCATTGACGATGTAATAGTTGATGCTGAGGCATAGAAAGTTGAATCGTCAGCGTATAGGGCAGAGCTGTTAGACCAGTGCAAAGGAAGATCATTGATAAAAAGAATAAATAGAACGGCACCAAGAATGGAGCCTTGGGGTACACAGGATTTGATCAGCAATGGATCAGAGAGAGTCTGGTTGATATACAAACTCTCTGACGCCTGTTTGGCAAGTAGCTCTTGAACCAACCTATCGAGTGCGACGAGAGGCCATATGCATGGAGTTTGTTGAGCAGTAAGTCGTGATTAATAGCGTCAAATGCCTTGCGAAAATCAAGGAAAACCGCGCCTGTGAATAGTCCTTTGTCAATGGCTTCAAGCCACTCATCTGTCATCTTTATTAGGATGGTTTCACAAGAGTGGAGAGGGCGGAATCCGGACTGAGTAGAGTTGATCAGGCGGTAAGATCGTAGGTACTGCATGCATTAAATGGGTACACACGTGCCTTTCAAGGATCTTGGATATAATAGGAAGGATAGATATTGGTCGGTAGTTGTTCATATGGAGTGACTCTAGCACACTGGAGTGACTCTAGCACACTTGAGTTGGTCAGGAACGATTTCGCTAGACAGACTGCAATTTAATACTTTAGATAGACTAGCAGACCACCTTTGGAGCAATAAGCTTCAGAAGAGGAGAGCTAATGCCATCTAATCCTGTGGCAACGTTGATAGGGAGGGACTTAATTAGTTTGAATACAGACTCTTCAGTGAAGGGTGGAATGATGAACGTAGCATCTGAAGGCTTCCGTCCTAGAATTGACAAAGTCCTTTAGGATTTGTTGGTCCTGGCAAATATTGACGTCATGATTAATGATTGAAGAAACGATAGAAGTAAAATGCTTGTTAAAAGTGTTCGAGACCTCGTTTGGATCAGAAATTTCGTTGTGAGAACCGTTATCAATTAGGACGCAGTCACTCTTCCCCTTTTGTTTACCAGTCGGGTAAAGTCTTTTAAGGGTTTTCCACAGTAACCGAGAACTCCCTTTGTTCTCTTCTATCTCTCTTTTGATAAATTGAGATTTTTCTTTTTCCACCAAATGGACGACTTTAGTTCGAGCAGCCTTGTAGGCTTCTTTCGTGGCTGCGCCTGAATCGGCTCATTTCTTTAGATGGTCGCGTTCTTTAATAGCACTGAGTATTTCGTTAGTGAGCCATTCAGATTTAATTTGTGACTTAACTTGTTTCTTCTTCAAAGGTGCATGTTTGTCAATCACTTCTAGTACCAGCCCTTTCCATATGTGAAGCATTTCATCAGGATCGTTGTCATAAGTGTCAAGAATACTCCAGGGAATGTTGTCGAGATCACGCATTAGCTCATCATTGTTTATTCTATCAAATGGTCTGTAGCTGATGGTTATAGGCTTCGACTTCTTGGTTTTCAAGTTTGCATTTTGTTTACGTACAAGAATTGTTGGATAGTGATCACTTAGACCAAAGCAAGGGACCAAACAACTTAATACGTGTTCCGGGTGAGTTGTGCAATGGTGGTCAATTAAAGTGTTAGTAGTTTAAGTGATACGGGTAGGGGAAGAGACTAGTTGTTGAAAACCCAAATTCTCCAACATTCTGGGTAGCCCTCTGGAGATATTTTGCTGTTTCATTAAGTCAATGTTTAAATCTCCAAGAACATGAACTTCACGATTGGTGCTGAGTATATCATTGATACCGCGCTAAATGTTCATGATGGCGTGTGAAGGTGTGTCAGGAGGTCGATAAATACACACAAGAAAAATGGGAGCACACCGTTGTTGATAAAATTCGATGCAAAGGTCTTCGAAATCTTGATCACCATGCTCGAGATCATTTCGCCTTTTAGAAGTGACAGAGTTATTAACGTAAATGAGTATCCCTCCCCCAATATCTTTACTATTTTGGCCGCGATCTTTACGAAATAAATCGTAGCCAGGTACTCTGCGCTCGCTGTCAAGCCATTCTTCGTTGAGCCATGTTTCAGTTAAGGCCAGAATACTAATAGTTCTTGATTGTAGAAGCAGTTTAATTTGATCCAGTTTGTTGCCGAGAGACTGGACATTCAGCTGCATTATCTTAAAACCTTTACTTTGCAAGGAGAAATTGACAGAGGGATCGATCAACTTGCTCATCTGATCTGTTTCAACAGAGCCGTGGTATGAGTTGATAGGCCCCGGGTTGACAGAGATGTCACCAGACAGTAGAATACAAAGAAAGATATGGAAATTTGTACACTTGAAGCCCAAGCCATAACGGTAGCCTGGTTGGAAGTTACGTTTTCGTACAACCAAATCTTGAGTGAAGCACCATGAATAGCAATATTTACTTGGTAAATTAGCTAGTCCTGAAGAAATAGTGAATTCCGCTTCTGAACATTTTGATGAGGACTAAGATGATTGTGTTCCATGTAGGAGAAGAGAGAGTACTGTAATGGAAGCCAGCACAAGTAGTCTGAACACCATATTGTCTAATATACCTTGCCGCTACGCCTCATCCCAGCTGTTCATCCGAGACGTCACTGAAACCACAAAAGCCTTGCAAACCAAATTCGCGAATCCTCCTGGAAATAGTCCATCGCGATACACCAAGCATTTGAGCAATTTTTATTTGTGTAAATCACAAACTTAGAAAGTCTTCCAGCACCTCAACCGAAATTTGATACGACGGTCTTCCTGGACACTGTGCTCCATCTGATCCTGTTTGTCCAACCGTGATACAGGAACTTTCTGCAACTGTTGTTTCGCATAAAGTTAATTGTGTTTCATAATTTTGAAAAGAGGACAGGAGCTAAGAAAAAGCTTCAGACAGCAAGTGCCATTCCTCTTTATCGTTTGCATCATGCGTTTCCAATTCACCACTGACATGTTCTCATCAAACTCAGAGCCTGATCAACAACAACCACATGTGCTTGGACTTCACTCAAATCAGGATTAGCTTGAAGAGAAAGATTTTCTGCTCTATCAAGTACAGAATAAAAGAACTTCGATAAATCTTCTTCAACGTTGAATTCCCTTGCTTCCTAAGTTGTTGTCTCCATATTTCGATTGGGAACTATTCTGGTCAACCTCATTCCCAGGGGTCTTTACGCGACTAATCCAAGATGGCGTCGAAAGTACTTTCGACGTCATATTGGATTAGGCGCGTAAAGACCCCTGGCAACGAGGTTGCATGTATTCTGGCGGGAAAAAGCAGAGCCCGCGTTTCTTACCAGTATGCGGTATCTGCATGGGTGTTCTGAGAATGAACACTATAATGGCCCAAAAAGGCACTAAATTTCAATACTTGAACGAGGGTTGAATTGAAGTTGAATGAGCGTTGAGTTGGAGTTGAATGAGGGTTGAATTGAAGTTGAATGAGGGTTGAATTGAAGTTGAATGAGGGTTGAATTGAAGTTGAATGAGGGTTGAATTGAAGTTGAATGAGGGTTGAATTGAAGTTGAATAAAGGTTGAATTGAAGTTGAATGAGGGTTGAATTGAAGTTGAATGAGGGTTGAATTGAAGTTGAATAAAGGTTGAATTGAAGTTGAATGAGGCCGGATTGAATTGAAGCCCGCCATCGCCTGAAATTCGAGACATCGTTATTGCGCAACACATATTTACCCCTGTTCACTGTGTGAAATGGGTCGTGAAAATTTACAGAGAAATGTATGGGATCCTAAACATTTTCCTTAATTCTCATGAAATACGGTACAATCGTAAAAATGTGCGATCGAGGCATGATTTCTACAGATATTATCAATTCAGCTTTGATATTTTCAAATCCAAGTAGTACACTTTGATGATTCCTTTCTTTGATTTTGGAAGAAGCATAAAAAATCGCATTTATTTACAGTGGACATTAAACGATTTCCAGTAAAAACATGCAGATAACAGTTTATAAAATTTATCTGCTGCAAATCTACAACCTTGGCCAAAAATATGCGGGCGTAGAGTTGAAAACATAAACAAGACCTACCGTATTCTTTCCTTCTGATGTCCCAAAGTCCATTTTCGATGATTCCTTTTCCTTCTAGAAAACTCAGCTTTTCGACAAGAAACCTCAGACTCCATATTTGCACGCTAAAACCCGTAATATTGCTCGTCTTGAGACTGCCATAACTCTGACCACAAGTGACCAAATCCAACAAACATGGCAGCTTTGGAAACCTTGTTCTGTACTCTAGAAACTGCAGTGTGTTTGTTTAAACAGCCAGCAGTTATTCATTCTAATTTGTCCTTTTGGAAAGTAGGTCCTAAACGGACCAAAAGAGACGAGTCTGCGATAAATTTCTGGTGAGCGGTGTTACCCAATTACGTGTTGGTACTTTATGTATCCTGCGTTATAGTGTCCCAATGTACCATATATGCTATGTCTAATATACCATCTGTATACTATCAGGCCTCAATGTCTCGAATTTCTGGCGATGAGTTGATTGCCGGAGTTGAATTTTGCTACCATTGGCGTGCCATAGCTGATCAAAGCCAGGTCCCGGCTAATCCACAGATCGAATTGGAATTTAGTGTGTTTATATGTGGTAATGTTTGATTTATGTTATTTTATTAGCTTCGTCATATAAACAAAGGAGTAGCTATAATAGAAACACGCTTTCCATGGTTGAAATGTGGTTTTCAGCATTCAGTTGTGGAAGCGTACCAACTTTTAAACTCACAATTTTTTCAACATTGTGTTGTTTAAAATACGAGTCAGGTTTATTGGTACATGCTTGTTCAATGCTCTGTATTTTTGTTTCTTCAAAAAATAAACATATTTCATGATCATTATTTGCTATAAAAATGTACACCTTCATACAGCCAGTTCAAGGTCATGTAATTCTACAAATATAGTTCAGAAATGACGTTTTAGGAAAAAGTGATGAACAACACTTTGCAGTCTTTTTCTGTAAGATTTTTTCTTTAATACCTTTAGAATCTTTTCAACACGAATTCGAGAAGGCCCTTTCTCTCACATGTTACTTGCCCTGTTCAGGACAGGGCCATTAAGTGGTTTCATGTTATCAAATTTTTGACCACAATACTTTTGTCCAAAATAACTATTCTGCTGACTTTGACTATCACTAGGGAATCATTTGAACTTTTTTGCAAAGCATCAGCAAAATCAAGTAATTCATCTGGTTCAGACTGTTTGTTGTTATTGTTCTAGTTTGTCACTCGATTCGTTTTGTTTTTCAGTACAGTAGCTTTGTGTTCAAAGTCCGCCTCTCCTGTTGAGTGAACTCCATGCAGGTTTCACCAGATCTCGGGCCGACGGGGTTTTGCTCTCTTGATCTCGAAACATTGGCAAGATTTTTCGACCAAACGAACTGCAAAGTTTCCTGATACTCTGGAAAAAGCTTTAGTAAAGTTTTTTAGCAGGATCATGACCCAGGGGGGGGGGGGGGGGGGGGGTACTCCTGTTTGTGACGTATTATGTATGTGCCGCTGGGGTAGGTCAGGGTTTTGAGCTCAGTTTGGGCAGGAAGGGTCAGGGTTTTGACCTGATTTGGGCAGATCAGGATCAGGATTTGAGTATAATTTGGGTGCAGTCAGGGTCGGGGTTCAGTATTTTTTAGGCAGTTAGGGTTCAGTTTTTTTTAGCTACTATATCAAAAAAAGACATTCTGTTGGCGCATTTTGATCGCCTGCCCACATGCAAGCACTGAGGTTCCCATACATCGCGACGCCGCTAATTCGTACTTCAGTACTTATCTATGTACTTCATCTGCTGATTTGTTTATCCAATGCCACGTCCCGACTTGAAATGTTCCGTATTTTGCATGCAATCCCGGTACGCGGTATA